>CM060981.1:194870151-195560151 GCA_030765065.1 Deroplatys truncata
TTATTAATTTATTTCTCCCTGGTAAGATGTATTATCATTCACCTCATTGTTACAGAGATTATAACAATCATATATCGTACAGGTGATGTACACAAAACATTACAATAAAAATAATAGAGTAGCATGTGTACTGTTAAAAATAAATGTGGTTATAAATAATTTAATATTATAATTTTTTGTTTCATCTCAAAATAAATACAAAAAGTCTGATATGGTGCATTCACGCGACTATCTCTGCCATTGACAAATCCACACATATATATGTTATAATTACAGTATTTATATAAAAGGAATAATGCTAACCAGTTATATTTCTGCTTAGGAATGACAAAAGCAGTTAGAGAAAGAGGAAATAAGGTTTACAAATAATTGGACAGAAAATTGATTTGTAGTATATTCACAAATTGTGTAAGCGTCGGCAATACCTTCTGTATCCCGGGAAGCCATTTATAAGAGTTTTATAAACATTTAAATGATACGAACATTAATGTTTACTGACGAAAAAATTCGGCGGAGTCATCAAGTATTTTGATCTTTCTGTTGGAATGGTAAGCATGCTTTACGGAGAGATCCATGACGAAATGTAATGACTCAGTTACCACATATGCTGTATATGAACAAGTCTAACCACTATTCTCGCTCCTTGCGTAGGATGTAGAATGTGTTTATCGGAGCGGAACACTCCGCCACTGCGGCCATGTTGATCTATTGTGGCCTGCGCTCTCCGATAGGCAGGGATGAGGTGAAGGAGCCGTAGGAGGTCGCGGGTCCGCAGGCAGACAGGCCCACAGATACCTGCAGATGTCCCTAATATTTCCAGTTTTAGCACCCGTGCACCAGTATAGGTGAAAAGTCCCGAGAGAGGGCGCATAAGTAGCCCTAAAGGGCGGAACAACGTACCCTGGCGTTCACGGGGAGAAATCTTTTCAATGCGCAAGCAACTACGCCATCTGCCCAATGCTACCATCACCGTACGACCCGAAGACACACCTGAAATATTAAAAGGAGAGACGAAATAAGAGGAAATGGGAAAAAGGAAAACTTGTGGTAGGGTACTCCACTCCAGCATTCGCCTAGGCGATCAGCGGAAAAAGCACGAAAAACCCCACGGTCAGAGTGGGGTTCACCGGGAATTAACTGCGGTAGCCCCCGAATGTGGGCCACAGACGTTGCCGCTTGAGCCACTCCCGGTAGGCCCCTCTTTGTACATTGCTGATTGTACAAAGTGAGCCAAAAGACTCCGAACCGCCTGCGCGGTGTTTTCCTGTTCGCGTCCTCGGCGCTCTTTGCGTCTGCTGCTATCATAGAAAGGCGCGGATGATACCATACAACATTTTTAAACTACTTTTAAAGGATTTACTTACCAACTTTATGAAAGGAAATGCTGAAACTACCGTCCTTGTCCATACATTTTTGGCATCTGATTAGGAAACTATCCATCACTCGCCGTAGTTCACTTTGAGAAGTTTCCTGGCGCATATTTTGTTTTAATTCTTCCAGGGTGTGTGGGATTGTCTTTTAAATTTTGTGTTTTAAGTTACTCCGGAGGGGTATTTTATGAACAATATTACCGGTTGTACGGTGTTTTTCCACTGGGCGTGTGGAAATATGATGAAAGCATGATAACGCACTGCTGCTATAAACAAAGTCACGAATTTGTGGTTTTGATATGCAGTGTGAAGTGCAGTTTTGAGTTGACGGTGATGTGATGTAGTTCAGTTTTAGGAGTTATTTATTATTTTGTCCTGTACTTATTCACAAAGTATATTAGGGCTCAGTATATGATTTCTACTCCACAGCGTGTATTTATTTATGATCGTATGTGTAAAAGTTCCAGGCCTACAACAATCCATGAACTTTACAGTAAATTTCAGGCCACAGAAAGTGTTCAGGCTAAGAAATCTAAAAGACGGCATTCGGTTCTCAAAGAAGAAACATTATACGACATCGGTCATCGTTTGAAAAATTTCTCCCAAAAATTCCATGATTGATAGTTTCCAAGAGTCGCCATAAATGTATGGACAAGGACGGTAGTTTCAGCATTTCCTTTCATAAAGTTGGTAAGTAAATCCTTTAAAAGTAGTTTTAAAAAGTTGTATGGTTTCATCCGCGCCTTTCTATGATAGCAGCAAACGCAATGAGCGCCGAGGACGCGGACAGGGAAAACACCGCGCAGGCGGTTCGGAGTCTTTTGGCTCACCCTGTATTAATTCAGCTTACGGATCAAAATAAAAATATTATAAGAGAAATTAAGCACTAATCACTTATGGACTCAAGTTGCTCAGACCTTTCTACCACATGATAATAAATTATTTGACTTAAGTTTTCAGAGTAAGTATAAAGAATATGTGCAGCACTCACACGACTTTCTCTACCCACTACTGATTCAGTGTAGCCTTGCATATTATAAAATTAAAACGAATAGTGAATCTTCTACTGACCTTGTATTATTCGGATATTCATGAAAAATATTTCCTAAAAACGTTTCCAAATTATCCGATTAAGCAGTATGACCTTAGATACAGACAACATGCAGAAAGAGTCTTCAGTTTTCTTTCTTTTCCGTAATGGGCTCAGGGCATTCAGAGCGAAGGAAGAAAGGGATCGCTATACGCTGGGTTTGAAATTACCTATTTACGCTTTGTGTTACGTCACGAGAAACAAAAGAATAATGACTTAGCACTCCAGATAGAGTAAGATAACATTATTAGAGAATCCAAACAAGCAGAAACGAGTATTCCTAAGTAGTTAATGCTACAACATTTTTTATTGGATATAAATTGTGTGCTTTAGCGGGGTCGATATTTTTTTCTGTGGAGGGCTTTTGTTCCGAGTTCTACCAAACCACAAAATTTCAGTCAGAAGAGGGAGAACTTTGCAAGTTATTTGCCAAAAATTCAATTTAAAACTTTATTCCTGTATACAAACACAAAATTAATGGAGCGGTTTTTAAAAGACTAAAAATTAGCGAAACGTTTACCATGAAAAGGTCAATTTAGCATGTGGCAAATTTTGTGAAATTTCAATGTATCATTCTTCAGAGAGTCTAAACGTGAATACCAAATTTGGCATTTGTTCGATTTTTTCGTTATCGTCCTCACAGAGGCGCGCGCGCGCGCTCACACACACATACACACACACTTTTTCACTAAAATGCCCTTTTCTTTGGCTCAGAAGGCTTAACGTTTATTTCCGGGAAAACCCAGTACCCAAATTTTTGGATGAAACTCAATATTGGATAACCCTGTGCATGATTAATAAAGAGGACCCTCAAGGAGGTCTTCGCTCCAAGTAAGAGGAAACTTAATTACGTTTCAAAGATTGTCGACAGCTCTTCATTCCTCAAGAGAAGGAAGACACCGGTCGCTGAAGAGGATGAGTATAATTCAGTCATCATATTCTAGTGAATTGCTTTCTGCGGCAATAGCTGTCAAGGAATGCAGTTTATGTTGCCTGCAAGCTCACACAAGGCTAGACGTCACTACCACTTCCTCCATGTTTAACATACAATTAGCAAGACAACATTACGTACTATCGCCATTAAGCTTGTTAGATATCTAATTGTTGGAATTTTAAGCCTTCATTGAATGGAATGCTAGAGGACAATGCCAATACGGTTTATCTCTTAGGGAACAGAAGTAACGCTGTGTTTTAATCATAATGGAGGTCTTTTAACTTCTCTGGCATGTACTCAAATAAGAAAGCCTACATAAACAACTGGTTTGCTGCAACACCATTCTGTAAGATACTGGCAAGCAGTTCATTGATTTTGTTTGAAGATGTGGTGTTATTCATAAAAAACTTAGAACTGAGCTAGCTAAGTAGTTGTTGCGTATTAGTTTATGCTCTACATCAGGGTTTCTCAAACTATGGAATGTTAACCAGCAGGGTGGTATTAAACTAAAGCGCGTAATAAACGTGTATTTACATTTTTTACCCATCACAAATGCTCCTTGGAGCGCCTACCAGTGGCGTGGCATAAGATGAGACAGGATAGACAGTGACTATCCCAAATGTCATGACAAACATTGTGGTTTTTCGGCTTCCGTTACTTTTAAATATACTTAATGTATTTTAACGCACGTAAATAGCTTACGTTATTGCACAGTGAAAAAGTGATAACTCGCTCCATTCAGCACAAACTGTTTCCATGGGATAGACAGTTTCTTGTGTGTCTATTCTGCTTCTACAAAACGCCAAAATAATAGGTGGTTGCGCTGTTATCTTCACTGTCCTTCCTCAGCCGTCATCTAGCATCTCTTGCTATTTGTCTATATCTTCAGCAGCGCTCAGAATGCTGTTACGCATACTCTCTTGATACCAGTCTCATGTTTGGTACTAATATTTGACCCAGGGTAGGCATGCCTATGATTGGTCATCGTCCACTGATATAATGCTATCTTTTTTCTTAGTTTCGATGTCATGGTAGATTTATGAGTTTAATGCTGTGTAGGTATTAATACAGTTAAGCATGGCATGTTCTAGTTAGTAAATTTAATACGTGCACTCCGATCTGTATTTTCTATCCGATCTATATTTATAAAATATTAATTTCTAAAACGAACCTTCGAATAATAAACGGTATGTTTAAAACCTACTATATCTCGTGCAATAGATGCTTCTCAGAAAGACATAAAAGTAACAGATGGCTAAGAGGTTGTAGCTCTAAGAAAGTGCTTTGTTGTTACTACTGCAGTGATGAAGAGCCAATAAAAGACTCTTTAAGCACTATGAGCACAGAGGAGCAGAAGGCCGTGATTAAAATACATATATCTTTTACATGTAAGTAAGCAGCAGGATTGATCATTATTTTGTCTGAACCTCTCTCGGGCAAACGGTGAAACCATGAGACGTGACGTTAGCAGCAGGGCAACTGGGTACACGTGCTGAGAGAAAATGTCTACCCCAACATTTTCTGTTACGCTACACTACTGCTGACGCTACCCTTTCGAAATTGAAATTTCAATCCATCCACTGCGGTGGAGTTCTGAGAATTGAGACAGTTTTAGTCCAAGATTTAAGGTCATTTTGGAGCATTAAACTTCTGAGTATTCAGCCTTGTGTTCGGCGCATTGAACAACTCACTAAATCGCTAGCCCTTCCTTCTCCTTGATGTTGTCGGCTTCTATTCTTAAGTTCCCTCCACTTGCCAATCACAAGTGAAAGCTCAAACTTTAATGCTCGAAAATGGCCCTAAATACTACTTTGGGCCAAACCCGTGTCTATTTCTGAAAAGTGCTCCAGTACAGCCAGTTAACCTGTTAACCCGCACAAAATTCAAGTTACAACGAGCGGAATGTTCCTTATCAGTCTGAGACTGGAAGTATTTTAGTGATGGAATATGTAGCTAATGATGGCTTACTTGCAATAACTCATCCACCATACTCATATGGCTCTTAGGGGAAAACTTAGAAATACACATTCATCACTAAACAATATCATAATGAAGCCTGTTCCTTTCCATTGTCAGATGAGAGGCTGAACTTTGTCTTTCGCAGTGAATTCGTAACGAATATAAAGAAGCGTCTTTGGAAGGCTTATCAGGAGCATCAAGGAAAACTTTCCTGGAAAACGGGATTCAGAATTTTAGATTAGGCTTCACAATTTCCACTGGTGATACCTTAGCAGGACTTTTAATTTCTTGCAAAATAATAACTACTCGATCTCTTACTATCAAGAAGATGGAGTAAACAGCATCTTGTTGGCAAGAAGAAACTAATACCCAGTGATTTCAGATTTCTTTTTCGTTCTCATGCTAAATTCTGAGTCTGTTAAGCAGAGGCATTTGATGTTCGCTCATTCATGGTCTAAAAGAGAAACTTTGGTAAAGTAATGATGTACAGAATAGGTATAATATGTTAACGTGGAAAGCTCATAGTTTTCAGTGTTAAAACTGTCGCTCATTTTCCATTAACAATGTAGCCAAACTCTTGCTTAAGAATAATATTTTATTAGCTATGTATTACTTACTATTTGGTCACCACAAAATAATGTCTGTTTCTTTCCCATTATTTTAAAGCTACAGGGCAGTGCTAGCTTGGCACATATCCAGGAATCCCTCTGCTTTATGAAGAACCTACACGTTAGGTTTTCAAGAACCTCAGACCTTCCACCAAGATAACACTCCCATTTCAGTATTAGGAATCGAATTCGTATCTCCAAAGCCGCTGGCAGCAGTGCTATTACGAAGGGGACGACCATTGGCGCATCCAATGTTGTTGCTGTATTAATATCATGTACAATTTTCTCATTATCGCACGCGTGTCAATTATACTAATCACGTATTCCCTATAGCAATGACGTAATACTGGTATTCCAAGTTGCCGTGGGTTGTAGAGGGAAGTGAAATCGTTTTGTGATGTTCTTTTCTCTTAGCAACGATGATGTAGATACCTCTGTACATTATTAAACATAGAATAATTAAGATATGAATTTATAATTACTTACCATGCAGTACTGATAACAGGATAGCTCAGAGTCGTAACACCTGCTCGCTTCTTTCCCAGGAAGAGAATGCATGCAAGTGACTGTCTTGTTTATCGGTTCACCACGCCAGGAAATAACAAATTAAATACAGGGAGAGAAGCTAACTTCTCATAACATATGAAGACGCTCTCACTTACGTCATCTATGGATGCCGAATTACTTCGTGATTTATTTCCCACAACCTGTAATGCTAAGATTGCATAAAATGTTGTATATAACTTGTGGATAATCCTAATTTGACACTCTGAAAATTGTCGCACGTGCGAAAAAACATTCAGTCGTGCCATAATCATCAACGCTATCTACTGCTGCATAAATTACATCACCTTCTTCACTTCTTGTGGAGTATGAGGGTATTCTGTTCTTTACAGTACTGCACTGCGTGCTTCAGATATGCTGCCCAATAATTCTCGGGTTAAGAAGGTCCGTGTTTGAGCACTGTAAAGGTAGAGTTTTCGACTATCGCAATTCCGTCATCTTTGGAACTCACGAGGTTGACAGGCCGTGAGACACCGATGAATAAGCACTGTCCTCCACAATAAGTAGTTTAATATTTTCTTTTACTTGCTCCCCTCCTATTATATTAACTTCCATAACTAGTGCATAACATTATATGACGATTCTGAAGATCTGAGAAAGAATATGGACTTGTGCATGTTAATAGCAGCCACAATTCATGGTTATTATGCTTAAATATACCTGAAGGAACTTCTTGTAAATCTTAAAGGACAACGACAAATCTTTTGTGATTTGATTACGTCTTATTCATTAAACATGATATGAAGCTATCCCATTAACGGAGAAATAGATAAGGAAAAATACTTTTGTATTAATTCACCGACATAAATTTTGAAGAGTTTTTTCTTAAGTTTCCTTCAAAAAATCAGCCCTAAAATCCATCTTATTTGTAGAGTATTTAGTAAAGTAATTATAAGAATTTGTCAGACAGTTCAAAAATATAGGTTGTCTATAGGCGACTGATTTACCGGCAGAGAGAAACTGTTTCGAAATCGTGTAGATTGCAGGTTTTGCAAGCCGGAGCTCGCATAAGCACAACACTAGGGAGCTGTTCATGTATATTGGCTCTAATTCAGCCCGAGGTGCAAATTAGTTTTAAGCATATAAGAGAACGACACAGCTTTTCTTTGCTGTTTCTCATTTACTAGGCAACAGGCGACACAGAAATTCTTAATTATTATTTCTTCCTTTCTAGTTTCTTCACGATATAGCTAGCAGCATGAGCCAAACAGCCTTCAGCTTTGCCGCTCAGAAATGTATCCAGAATCCAGCAGGATATAATTAGGACATTATTTGCTTATTTCTCTTCATTATTTTCCTTGTAAAGTAGGCCATAGGTATTTATGACCAATTCTGCAGCCAAATCAGCAGTCTGGTAGGTCGCAAGGTCGCTGTATGTATGTGTTTTTTAACATCTACGTCAAGTTTTCCTTCAGATAGCTGATATACCTTCCAGATTAGTTTGTGTTTCCTGATCTGGAACTTCAGCTTATTCTAAATAAGCACAAAATATTGATTATCGGAAGCATTTGGTTATGTCTCTGCATTATTTTCTGTGCTGACGTGTGAATCCTATTCACAGCTATCTAGTACAGAAATTAAACTTGCAATTTCCTGGTGCTGCTTGGAGTTTCCATTCCGGAAATTATTGCCTTCAGAACAAATTTATAGTGACTTCAGGACGAGTAGACCATTGATCCATGGATTCAGATATCCTGGAAGTGTTTGGCAGAAATCATGCCGGTTTTACATTGGAGGGTGTAAAGCTTGGTTGATGAGGAATAGAAGCATTTAACGATTCTCACTATTCAGTCCGGCTTTAAAAGATTGAGAATTCCTATATTAGGACAGCATTCATCTGGGCTGTTTGTTGAGTATTCAAGTTTTTGACAGTTTGCGGGTATCAAGGTGTCTGAAGCATCAGGATGTAAGTATCTAACATAATGGTTTTTCAAATTTTCTACACGTATTATTGCAAAGAAAAGCAGTAAGCCGTTTCTTGCGCATTTTCTCACCAGCAAATATTTCGCATGAATGAAGCCACTCTGTAAGAAATTCTAACCAAAATAATCCCCAGTGAACAGATAATTCTTTTAGAATACATCCAACACGCTCATCCGTTTCCTTACGATTTTGTTCCTATTTCTGAAGCTTTCTTGCTATCAATTTGAAGCCTTGAATGCTGGATTTTTGTAGATTCAAGGGCTGATCTAAAGTAGAAGGCTAGAAACGGGAGGAATCTTGGATCGGGCAGGACCCTTCACATAGTTGTTAAATTATTTCTTCATATCCTATTGTTTCGCGTTTCTTTCTTTCTTTCTTTCAAATCGTTACTCCTTATGCGTTCTTTGCTAAACTTTTGTAGACTTGTAGTATACCATATTTGAACTGTAGCATTAATTCTTTGGCAATGCATTGCTCCTTTTTCTTTAGTTCGATCATTTTAAATTCCCTCGTCAACCCACATGTTTACGCTGTATTACTTACCACAAACGCTAAGGGCACGGCAATTCTTTTAAAACTAGAGCTCATTTTTTCCAGTCAACAGAACAGTAAAACTTACGAAGAGCCCTAAGTAATTGTTCTTAACGTAGTGACTCTTTGGGTTATCTCGTTTAAATCTTAAGTACCTAAATTCCTTTGAAGTGCATAATACCCTAAAACAAACTCAGTTTCCGCGTCCACTCAGAGTTATTTTTTATTATTTTGTAAACATGACACAAATAATAGATTGCATACTGGCGGGATAAAGGGAATGTATATTGTACTTCGTACATATGTGGTTATAAGTCACAAAGGCTGCCCTGCCCTTTCCTTTCCAGACCTTGCCTATGAATCCCCGAAACGATGTTACATTACACATAATTACTCCCTACCACTTAGCATACTCCCAAACATAAATCTCAAGAGTCGTCGTATAACGTGAAAAAGTCCAAGCTTTACTTGGTTGAGAATAAGTAACAACCTGGCCAAGTTCTGTCGCCTCTAGCTTTAAGGAATGAAAGGATATACGACTAAAGTCAGTATCTTACATTCTGAGAATATATTTTTTAATGCTCTGCATTTTACACAACACTATCTCTTGATGCAACATACAGGCTTATGCCACTAGAGTAGCAACATCATTGCATAATGTTCCAGTGAACACTAACAATTTCACAATATTTTTGTTCAACCTAGATGAGGTAATTAATAAGTGAACTTAAAATGAAACAAAGAGCGCAAAAGCTTCCAGAAGTTGATGGCATCCATATCCAGCATGTCAGACGCCGGAAGTCCGCAGAAGGGAAAACGGATGGCGCAGCAGTCGCTTGTATTGCTTTGGCACTGGTTTACATTGGCTGCTTGCAGGTACAGCATATACTGGTTGCCAAATGGCACCTCCATTATCATTACTTTCCTGTGAAATAATATAATATTATTAGTTTCTTTTCATATCACTGATAATATTTTCAGAATAACTTTGCTCTGCCAAATGCTGTACCCAGCCTTTTAGTAGTTGTGATCGCAGTTGTTTGTTGCTGAAATTGAATAGTATAAGTTTGCATACAACTATTGCATGTACTGCTGACAGAAACGCCTGTTGGAAACCATTCTATAGGGTTAAACATAATGTGTTAAAGTTTTGTAGACATATTTCTCAGTTTTTTAGCATTACCTGCAACATTTCCAGCTAAATAGAAGAGTTTGTGAATATAGTTTTCAGCAGTTATTTAGTTTTATTCATTTTAGTGCTACTGTGAATAACCTACTTGTTCCCGAAAGTAAACCTGTCCTAAATACTACTTTACTCAAAGGTTAAAATGGTGTTTATTAAAAATACGGCAATTATTTTAAAAACGGATACCTATTCAAATCCTAATTCATACAAAAACTAGCCGTTGCTTGTATTACATTATTTTAAAACAATTATTTTTAGCTTCACATAAAAATCCAGACATCATGCAGCAATGTGTGCAGATCATATCAACAGAGAGTACCTTTTCAGACATGCATGAATATTAAAGATACGTTATAGGTTTTGTGCGCTGTGTCCCACAAAAAAGCAAAGAAGTCAATTTAGTGCTCTTTAATACAAAAACACACTAAATTGACTGTTTTGCTGCATTTCGTTGCTTTAACTTTTCTGGCCAGTGAGTCTTCTGATTATTCAGTTTAATAGGGGTAATAATTTTACATGCAATAATAATTTCATAATTTGGATTAATCTTTGGTGATGTCTGTCAATTTCTACTATATGGTGATCATTGCGGTTCATTTACACGTAGCCGGTTTTTAGTAAAGGTGCATCACTAAATAGATCATGATTTTTGCGGAAAATGACCAATATTTGAATCCGTTATGTAATTTAGATGTTTCCTTAATTCTCAGCTGCTACAATAGCCTATGAAAAGCATATGGTTCCTGTAACATCTAGGGGATGTTCTATGGGTAGTTTTCCTAACAAAAATTGCGTCTTTATTATGCTGTGTCTACCTAATCATCATAATCTCTGTAGACCTAAGTGTTAAAGGAATTTTAATTATTTGGAAAAAAAAATAAAACGGAAGATTGCACTGTTTGTGTTACTAACACTCTCAGTGTTATGAACAATAGAGCAGATGCTGTTATACACTCTTCAGCGAAGGATATTTTGCCAAGCGAAGCTCTCATGTAAACTGACGTCATAAAAGGTGGCAATTCCTCTATATCACAATAGTGTGGTTTCCCTCCGTGAGCTCTCCACCTACAGGTAACCAAGCATGGGCTCTACCCAGCCGGTATCAGTGCTCTGTGTGACTGGCCTGGAAAACGATTCAGGTACATTAAAATGAACCAATGAACGACGTTATAGTGGTTGAAAAATTAAGGGAGGTTCGGATACCACCTCTATGAAGGTTTTTCAACATGGTACACAAAGCACGGCTAAACCAATAAAACATAATTCGGTCTTCTAGATGAAGGAGTGAAGAATTTTTTCATGTGTCGTTAAACTGAACGACAGCTACAACATTTATATGACAGCTTTTATTGGCTACATTATTTCTACGTTTTTTATTATATATTTTACTTATACGCAAAAATTAAACTAAAAATGATCTTAACGGCATCCCGCTAGTGAGAACAAAAAACTAGCTTATGACGTTACCCTTCGCCAGTTCGACAATATTTTGGGAGAGGTAAAGTACCCTGCCAAACCGGTGGCTAGAATTATACTCGAAGAAGGTGGTCTGGCAAAGAGTGGGGCTGGATTTGTCAGCACCAACATAAACAACTGCGTTCCATTATGGGCCACATTTTATGCACGTCAGTATACCTAGCTCACGGATAAACGATGTACAAGATCGCAGGGCTCAAAAACCGGTTTCCAAAACTGGCTTATTGCGATCTAAATAAAATAGTGCCAAACAGAAAACAGACAGGGTAGAGGTATTGTGTTTTTGTTTGCATTTGACTTAATAGAATGCCTTATAAAATGGTTCAAAGTGCGACTTGTACTTTACTTCTTATCTTGCTGGCTTATTCGGGTTTGTACGAATGGCTATTTGAACCTCGAATTACCGTCCATTAAATGGAATTTTTGGTCAAGGATCTAGAAGAATTTTTTTGTGGTGTTCCCTTTACCTCTTGTAACTCTAATCCTATAATATTCATAACAGCCGACCAATTCCTGATATTCACGGAAATGGGATTTTATTATTTCTAATCTATTTAAGGAAATGGTCTACTGGAATTTTGACCAAATCTTCAAATAGTTGCTTTTTTCCTTCTATTTATAAGGAAAAATCTCGAAACACTGGCGATTCACAATCTGGTTGTATACTCTATGCCTGTACATTTAAATGCCCTTCAGTGTGATTTAAATAGTTTCCGGCTGAAAACGTTTTTTCTTCCATTACAAATGCTGCACACAAAGAAGCTTTCTTTACAACCTGTTTGAAATTTAAACACAAGTTCTTGAAAGGAAACAGATAAATTAAGGATGAATTTCTTCGTACTTAAAATAGTTTCGTGGTTATGGCTTTATTATTAAAAATTGTATTTTTTGTTTAAAAATGAAATGACATACTCTATACTTCTATAACTGTTTCTGTATAGGAAATTATAAGAAGTAGATATGATAATCTTATTTTTGAGCAAAATGTATTTAATAACCAATCCTTATATTTGTAATTTAAACTTTTCAAATTTTCAGCACGGTAGGTGGGAATCTTTCCAATAGATTGCATTTTAAAAATTAATATCACATAGTTTAAAATATATTTAACTTAAATTTAAATTCCGTCTTATGTAAATCAGATAAAGTAATGGCATAGATCTTAATCAGATTCATTGAAAATTGTGGAATTTAACATTTTCAGGGGGCTCCCTTAATCTCCCCCAACAAACTTCCAAGTTCTCTAAAAGTTGTGTAGCATATAAATATATTTTAGAGGTGAAGTAACTTTTAGGCAAAATAATACATCAAATTTTAAACTTTTGCACATTTCCTTTGGTTCCGTAGTAATTTAGTAACATTAAAGGCTCCAAATTTGCACACTAAGGAAATAAAAAATCCCCATTGAGATCAATATCCAATATAAGGGAGCAAAATGGCAGATATGAGGATTTTCTACCCTCATTCAAGGCAGCAATTTAATAAGTACGAACATTGCATATGACCTATAAGTATAGAGGAAAATGATCTTAGTTTTTAATTAAACTTAACAGATGAATGGTTGCGTATGTTCCGCTGGATACAATTTTGCCTCTTTTTATATTTTAATACAAAGAGATACATATAAGGCTTTGGCTTCCTATATACATCAGGCGAATTAGAGCAAAAGTTACTCTGAAGTTTTTATGCTAACTACATCCATCATGGTAATGTAGAGGACGACGAGTACTTTTTATTCCATTGTCCTCTAAAAACCAACGGTAATGATTAATAAGTGTCTTCTGTTATGACTCCAACAAATTCGTACTCCAATATCCAACCCTTGTAAACCCTTTTGTGTTATTGTTGAATTTTGTTCACTTTTAGCCTATGTCCATCGGGAAGATCAGTATATTTCAATGGTGAAACAATTAATGTAGGTTGTGGTTTCTGGGATTGCTGTGGATACAGAAACAATTGCTTGCGCATGCATAGCTACAATGAAGGCTACCCACCTTATCTTAGAAGGTTAAACTTCATTTTCAGAAAGAAAGTATGTTTCTGTGAATCAGAAATGTCAAAACGTATGCGCATCCCATAATAACAAGGGGAAGATAGGACCCCTAATGTGGAAACCCACACTGAAATTCGTGTGACAAAAGCAGTGTTGTATAAGGTTACACTCAAAACATCAGCTGCCAACTTGAACTGCAAGGTGCCGAGCTGGAATCCTTCAACGGCAACTCCAGATGAACATTCTTGTTTCAGAGGCGTGCTTCAATATGTATAGTGCGCGGAATTTGTAAAACTGGACGGAGCACCTTATTCCATCCTCCTCGCGACATAGAACCTGGTGTTCTGAGCCTCTGTTTCCACATCCCGCGCGACAATCCAGTAAGCAGTCAGGGTTGTCCAATCGTGCTAGTTAAAGATATATTTTTTCACGTAGTTTATATGGAAGCTCTGGTGTTTGTTTCTGAGGTTTTGCAGTTAAAACTGGCAGCTGATGTTTTGAATGTGGCCTCCGTACACTACGTCGCTTCTGTCACAGAGATTTCAGGGAGAGTTTCCACATGAGGGGCCTGATATTTTCCACCCAAGTTTAATGTAGTTATTTACGAAGAGATATATTTTCTTTAATCTTCAGAAAACTAAGCTTTCGTACATTGGCGCTAAAAGGAAAAAAGTGGCATTAACATAACAATGGGATGAAAAAGGGACACAATACAGATTAATTTACCTTTTAAATGGTTTCTAGCATGGTTAATCACTCGATTAATACTTCTATGGTGGCATTAACACATCTGCATATGTGTTGGGGGTGGAGATGCATGTGTATTGTATGCACGATATTCAGCGTAAATATTGCAATCGAAGACAACACACATATATCCAGCGTTGCCAAGCGCCTGCTTTTTTCTTTCTTCTATTATGACCTATGCGGACAGACTACAAGCCCTCGAGGGCAATAAATGAGTGATAACCAGGCGGTCGACCACACATTGCGCATAGGGATCGTGTCAGCTGTTTTACCACAGGCACAGTGAAAAGGCGACTCACACCTTAACACAAGTGCATTCCCTCCGCCGCCGCTCTCCCTAGATCGGCAGCCAGCCTCGAATCAAAACGTCGCGCCAGACAGTGGCGTGAGTATGAAAACTCTTCTGTGCATGCTCCAGTCGTCGAGTCTCAACGCCACGCTGCCAAGGAATCACACCTTAAATCCCCATTTGTATTTTATCTGCTGCTAGTTAGTGTCATGCATATTGCATACTTCTGCGACTTGGAGAATGAAGGCATTTTCGTCCAGTCTGCTTTACGGGAATGTATTTTCCATAGATTGTTTTCCTATTTAGTTGGAATCAAGGTGAATACTGTATTGTACTATTTTTTTTAAACATGTATGTATGTATTTTAGCTAACTTTGCTGTCACGCGCTGGTGTATAGCGGCACCCTAAGCTTTCTGTAATTAGTGAATTTCTACAGTCATCGATTTTACTAAAAGGCGCGCATTGTGGCAGGTGAATAGACCACCGCACGTAGATAGCTCCACGCGAGACGAGCAGGAAACTACGGGCGTGAAATGGCCAATATATTTGCTCAGAAGCATTCTATTTCAAGTCATGAGGTTGTTTTACCTGCAAATAACTTATAGAGGTTTCTTTCTGAAACCAAAATTGGAAGAAAACGCTGAAATTAATATACGGATGCTTTCCAAACCTGAAACATAATCCAGATGCGTAGGTATGATAGATAGCGCGTAATCTGTGGAAATGAATTATAGCACTGATTAATACCAGTTAAATACATATCAGTATAACAGTGGCTTTCGCTCCTCCCTTCAGTATTAGTAAATCTATATCTTGCTGTGTCTTTACTCTTATACTCATGTTCTACAGGCTGCTTAAAACACGTATGAACTGTTCAATAGGATGCTTGCACACTTTATGTTCGTGCTGTCACACACGACTGGGTTTATAAGCATACTACAATTTTTTCGACCTGGCCCTGCAGAAGCGCAAACGAGAAGGTTAGCGAGTGGAGGGGAGAGAAAACCGGCAGTTGTCCCCTACGCGGTGCATTAGGAATGCCTGGAGCACGTATCCGCCTTTCTCCTACGCTAACCCAAAATCCCTTCCGGAAAATAATGGGCTCATCCAACTACTACGCATCCAGCAGTAGGGCCAGAGGAAAAAATCCTACTGTATGTCTTAATGTATTACAGATGTGTCAAAATGCATTATCTATTACAGATGTGGGAATTTTCATTCTGAAAGCTGAATTTCACTCTGGCGGATCTTCACCTTTTGACTTACCGACTGATCCTGCCCTTAGAACGATGTGGTTAGGTTGTAAACACATAAAAGTCCTGTTAATATTGCCGCAGTGGGTCTACTCATTCATTATCTATAATTATAATAAATATATAACATACGGACATTTCCAATTGTTGCTGTAAACTCACTGTACTGTTAATACACACATGTCTAACGTTTAAAGAAAGAAGAAATGTTTCCTTTTTCAAGAGTAAAAGAATGTTAACAAGTATTTTCCGTATTAAGGCTGCTTAAAAAGTCTCCATGCCTGTGGATCGCTGCCATCATGGTAGTGGATGAAAAATTACTTCATTATGGAGGTGAATGTCCTCATGACTCAAAAAGGTGGTTCTTTTAAATAATTCTGAATCCGCTACTGATCAAATGCAAGCTTATAGACGCTGTAAATCACTGAGTCGCTTTAAATAATAATAATAAAAAAACAGTATCATGGGTACTAAATGCACAAGTAAATAAAACTCAATATTCTGTAAACTTACAAGTGTGACGCAGTAATTACACTAGTCTGCATTTTCAAACTTTTTGTCAGATGATTTCTTAAAAGTAGTGTTCTTGAATCAAGGTTTTATGCTGATATAACTTCCGTTGTTTTCTATCACTTCAGGTTTTTACACAAAATAAGTAATGTTTTGACAATTTTACTAATGAGCGTAGAAAAGTATTCAAATACCATTTCACACAAGGTAAGCTTTTATTCAAGAAACATTTTAATAATACTCTCAAGAACTCCCCTAATTTATTCCATGACTACATTTTAACAAAACAAGAAGCCAGAGTGTTTCATTTATTTTTTTCAAACTTTCTCTTCTTTGACTTCCTTGCAGATCCTTGAAGACGACTGTCCCTCCTCAACATCCAACAGTAGTCGGCCATCATAGTTTCATTCCATCTCCCCTGGTACCTCCTCTCCATTTCCTTAATATCTTGGTGAAAACGTTCACCCTGCTCTTCACTATAATGTCCCAGATTTTCTAGAAGGTAGTCGATATGTGAATGCAGAAAATGCACCTTTACACTCATGTTACAACCCATCTTCATGAAATTTTCCAACATTGTTTCGACAATGGCCTTGTAATTAGGATCTTTGTTATTACCTAAGAAGTTTTCAGTAACTGATCGGAAGGAGGTCCATGCTTCTATTTCTCTCTCATTCATTGTCTTCTCAAAACCTTCATCCTTCATCAATTTCTTTATTTGAGGATCAACAAAAATTCCAGCCTTTAATTTGTCCTGTGTAAAGAAGGGAAATTTCTTGGAAAGGTACTTGAAGCAGGGTCCATCCTGTGGTAGAGCTCTTACAAATTGTTTCATCAAGTCCTATTTTATGTGTAGTGGCGGAAGCATATCTTTATATCTCTATATTTTTGAAGTGAAATTGTAAAACAACTGTACGTGATAGAAAAAAACTAAAAGCAGTTCTGAAATCAGCATAAAAAAGTCAGTCAGAATCACTTATTAGTTTTCAGTCATCCGATATCATGCAGACTAGTGTTATTCATACAATAAACACGGAGAGCAGAAACAAAACGGTTTTATTGGCAGAAGATTTATCTTTTGACATTATAAATACAATATATATACATCAACTATCCTGGATGCATCGGGCATCATTTTTTTCAGTGAAGTCTTGTTTCCCTTGGAACCTGGCCGTGTGGAAATTACGCAATTTCTAAGTAGCCAAGCCGTGTCGAGCCCAGTCCGCAAAGGAGGCCATGACATTTTCTCTAAAGGTCGAGTTGCGCTTCACGCTTCACAAAACAGACCCCCTCCTAATCAATCAGTCAACGTCCATCGGGAAACCAAAACAAAAGCTGTGTTAAAGGTATTCCGAAATCCCGCGAAAAAGGAATTTTTGTGTTGTCCCACTTTTTTTTTCAAGTTGTAGCCTGCTTTGAAGGCCTTGGAGCAATATTTGTTCTTATTTCATGGAATGCAAAACAAGCCTTGCAAAAACCTCATTATCTAATCATTCTATTCCAACAACGCCCATTGTGTTGCACTGAAGCGGAAAATATTTCACTATCAAGACAGTATAGTAACAAGAATGTCTGCAATGTAGCATAAGCAAAGATATCCACGCCTGTAAAAATTTCTGGCTGAAAACTGTTCCACATTAAGTTCGCTTATTTAATCCTCCTTAAAGCAAAGCTAATAGTTTCTTTAAACATAGCTTTGGTTATACTCTCTTTCACATTAATGGTGTTTAGCAAAGGGTTGAAAATCAGAATCATATTTGAGAATGTTCCCACGATCAGAATTTTAACCACACATGTTTGCTAAGAGCTTCTTAAACAGCTATAAACCTGCCCTATTCTGCACTTTATGGAGAATGTTGCGGCTGCTACAACAGCGAGCCTTTTAAACCTTGAGCGGCGAGTCTGTTGCTTACTTCCTTTCCGAAGTCTCAAGTTTAGTGATGTAACAGTATAATATCCCTAACATAGCTTAACACCTACAGAAATTACGTCATTATCCCCTGAAACATACTGCCAAGGCAACGTAACATTGTGATTAATCTACTTGATGTCTTGTTGAAATTAGAGACCTGCATGGACTCGGCTTCATCGGGCTTGGACGAAGAATAATTAATTTGTCACATTCACCATAGCACTTCATGTATAATGTAGATATCTTAACGTGGTATTTTTATTAAAATCATTAGCATCGTTTTTTGAGAGAAACAAAAATAACGAAAACATTTACATCTAAAGGAAAAATAAAGAGGAAAAAATCTTAATTTATCACATCTTTTGGTCGGCGATGTTGAGATGCTCGGAGTAACACACTTATTGCAGCATTCACACATCACCACCACCACCACCACCACCACCACCACCACCACCACCACTACTACTACTAATAATAATAATAAACGCCCGTTTCGGCCATTTGCGGATAACGTTATCACGGCACGGCAGATGTAAAATCCTGTCTCCCTCAGTCCACCCACACCCAGGACATCCAGGATAGAGTGCGGTAATAGGGGCGGCATGTAGTCAATATGGAAGTATGCCATCAACATGCAGCTTACTACATGCAGATTCCAGGGCCTCAGCCGCCACTATTTCTGTAAAGTAGGTCCTCAAATGGCCCCAAGGGGTGCATCCCCTACCAGGACTCCCAGCAAGGGAAAAAATTCTCATGACGGTACCGGAAACGAACTGGAATCCCTTCATATTGCGGACAGCAGCTCCTCGTGGCTTAATAATAATAATAATAATAATAATAATAATAATAATAATAATAATAATAATAAGTCGAAGCTGCAAAATAACTTCATTTAAAGCAAAATTTGACAATGAGACCGGGCCAGTGATACAGTAAAACCTATTCTCGGGCTGGGCCTAAGAATTTTGGCCCATACAGAACTCTAATTGAAATATCGAAGGTTAAAACCATCATTGCTTAACATACGTTGAAAATATGTAAGAAACTGCTGAACATGCAATAGATACATGCTGAGAAATCTTTTAGTAGTGTTTAACACCCATTCTTGCTGCGTACGGCACCACAGTCATGTACAAAGATGATACACGAAATGAAATTATTATTAGGAAAGGAAATTTGGGAAGGAAACATTTCAGGCCGGAGTTAAGATACCTCCTGAGTATTTTCCAGTTATAAGGACTGAGTAAAAAAAAAACCCCAGTGAGGAGGGAGAACGGTCACGGCTGCATTTGAACCGCGGCCCTCCCGCTCACGAGAACTTGCTTTAATGAGCTCAGCTACCCTGTTTAATACATGCTAAGATACCTTTCTTTGATATTACTGATATCGGTTAGTTGCTTAGAAAGTTAGTTCACACAGAATCAATATTACATAGAAAAACGGTTAGATAGTTTTGACGAAGTGAATAATTTTTTGGTTATTAAATAAAAGAAGAATAGTCCACTCATCCAATAAAAATATGTATGGACGATATTCTTAGAGAAACAAAATACCAATTGGTACCCAATGGTGCTAATGTAAATGTGATACTCATGGCTGCTGCTAAAAAAACTTAAACGAAGATAACATAAAAAAAAGTTTATATGTGCTGGCGAAAATAATAGAAGAATATGGGCCTCAGTTATGTGTTACAAAAGCAAAATAATGACGTTTTCCATGGAAAACATCCTGTAGGATAAAAATAATTATCATATATTAGAACAAATTAAACATTTTATCTGCTTTCGATACACTATTACCTACCATTACAACAACGGTTCAAATATAAAAGCGAATAATTTGTAACACATAATATGTAGAGCTATGGCAAAAACATTAATATGAAAAACAAGAGAATATATCAGTTTAAAATTATATACAACAATGGAGCTACCAACATTATTGTATGAGTAAGGAGCTTGAAGTATAAGGGGAATAGGTTGGATGTTGCCGCCGAGATGAACTATTTAAAGGCAATTATAGGATGCAAGATAGTTGATAAAATAAAACATGAAACTAGACTGCCTCTGTAGTGGAATGCTGGACGCTTTGGCTTCTCAACTCAGAGGTCTCGGGTCGATTCCCGGCTGGGTCGCGGGAATTTGTCTTTAATTAGAATCATTTCCAACCTTCCACAGTCGAAAGTATGATTATTGGAGGGTATTTGAGTGTATTTCCTAATGAAAACTACTAACAACCTACAGGCACTGAGTTCTTGCTAAAGTAAAATCGGTTTTTCACGCAATTTGTAGAGAAATGTATTTCAGAATGAATGCCTTAAGCCTAATGTATTCAGTGTGGAAAATGTAAGCACTTAATCGGGTACTTATAAGCGGTATTTTAAAGGCAAGGTCCGTTTTGCAATAAGGTTTGTAATAAATATTGTTTCATAGTTAAATTCTTATCCAAGCTTACGTTCATTTTTATGTTTATTTCTTACCTTACAATGCTTTTCTATAAGTTATCAATGTTTTTCGGGCATTTTCTTATCGTAGCATTCGTTTTTTTTTTGGAACCTCGTAACAGACTTCCGCCACCAGAACATCTAGGAAACGTTTAGCTGTTTCTGGCGTTACATTTTTGTGTATTGAAAACGATCTCTTAGGGAACATTTACGGTGCATGTGCGAAAGCTTCTTGAAGGACATAAATAATGAGTTTTATGTTTTTGCTTAGCATCACCTTAACTTGCAGATTCACAATTGTTTTCCTTCAGCTACTTCTGATAAAGATTTAACTTCCAGAGTACTAGTTTGAATCCCCCTCTTGAAACCAAAAGAAATAAGGCAACTTCTGCCATGAAAGCTTACACACAGAAGCATCTACCTCAGAAACTGCAGGACTGTTTTATGGGTTGGCGACGAAGGTCTATTGGGAGGAACCACTAAAGTTTATTCTACATCAGAATTAGAATTTAATTGATTGTAAAAACTGTGTTACAGTGTATATTTAATTCTGTACAAAATATTAATATACGGAGAAATCATGCTAAAAGAATAATTTGTGAGTTTGAGACGTACCAACAGCGCCGCTTTCATACTGCTCTCTGTCTGTGTGTATTTCCGGTTCCCAGTCGGGGAATGCGTGTGGGTACGAGCCCATCCATAGGGTGCGGATTTTTCGGCGATGTATAGGAATGGTGCCCCCTCATTATCGTGAGGCATTTGAGGAGCTACAAAGGAACCGTCTGTAGGTAGAAAACAACATTCTGGTTGGGGGAAGCGTGGTACTGACCACATCATCTCCGCGTAACGCTTGGATGATCGTACTCATACCATACGCATGTGTGCATCAGATCGGCGCTTGCTTTGGTAGGCCTAGGCCCACAAAGATTGACGTGTGATATACTACTACCACTACTCTACAGGATTTACGGGAGCGTAAAATTTGAGGGCTTGCAAAAAGAGCACAGTTACCCAGAGGCAACTGAAGGTAGAAATCCAGATAATGCAGAAAAAGTAATGGAAGGATTTTTAAGTTTGTGCGCTGCTACCTTTAAACTATAGCTAAAATTTTTAAAAAGAATGCAAAATACGATACCCACAAGATTAAAATACGTATATAGGTGAATGTTATGTTTTGGATTAAGTTAGAGCAATCGGTCACAACTTTATCATGTTACTACTACGTTCTCATTGACTAAAGTAATGTACCAGTGTAAACCATCTACCAGTACAAGCTTCACCTTAGTCCTTTTTGAAACAATGAGTGAAATGCCCTGCGAACCACAACAAATTAATGTAGTGCAAATTTCACGGTTGTTGATTTGATAGCCGGTTAGTCTTTAAAACTGTTAAAGAAGACTGTATGAACAACTAAAGATTGAATAAGGCGTTGGGTGAGCATTTGCATTTATATGGCTTCCGTCCTTGTTGAGTTAGATTCACACAAGCTTTGAATGGTTTCTTGTGGAATGCTGCCCCATTCATTGAGCACAACATTTTGCAACTACTCGACGGGAGAGGAAATCTTGTTTCTAGCCCTGCAAATTTCAACTTCCCACAGAGATACGGTACAATATGATATTATATTGAAATCACAAGACCGGGACGGCCTCATAAAACGGGTAAGTTAGAGTGTTTAATTTCGATTCCAAAAGCTAACATTTATGAGTGTGCTTGGAAGTTTATACCTCTGAAAAACTGCAGCATCATCATTGGTAATAAGAGTTTTCAAGGTTTTTGTATTTACTTGTCTTTTACTTCTCTGTTATAACGCTGGAAAGCAGTATTTTTCCAAATCAGTTGATCTACAGTTTCGGCATAGCGACTATCGCATTGTTGAGCTCATAGTTACGGCTGACTGGCGGGGTGCAAGAGCAGAGGTAGAATTTGACAAGAGCTGAGATACGATAGTAATAGTGTTACTGGAAATCGCAGGTCTGTATAACATCAATTTCTCTTTAACACAGCCATAGTGCGTAATTACAGTCTGTGTTGGCTACAACCAGCAAAGGAAATCTAGTAATAATATTTAAAGTCGCATGTATCATACGGATATAAAACAAAATACCGCAGTGGTAGTGTAAAATTCCAATCTGAAGTCTATTTAATGTGCTTACATAATGTACCATTAGCTTCCTTTTGCTGTACAAAGTGGACTATTTCAGCAAAAGCCTTACCTTTGTGAAATGATAAAGTAGCTGCTTAACTGACTGATGTGTTAAGTTAGGAACGCCGATGACGAGCGTAAGAAAATTATCCACATAAAACAAAGATTCTATTTAAAAAGTGTACTCCAAAGAAACAGGTCTGCTTATCATTTGCAAACCTACAAATATCACTGATTTATTCTAATCAATAGACTGAGAAACAAGACACAGGGTACGTTATAGGGTCTTTCTAGCTTGAGACTCTGATACACTTTGAAGTAATTGCATTACTTATGAAAAGAGAGAATTTTATGAAAATGGAGCTTGGCAGCCAAAAACTTTGAGAATGTTGAAGTTTTTTCTTCATTTTACATTCAGAAGATAAAACAAGATCTGAAGTACGTATCAAAATAAATACAAGCTGATCATCTAGAAATAAAACAGCTACTTCCCTGTTGTTCATTCTCTTCTGCCGAACAAGGATACTTGCAACAGATTCTGCTGCAATGGTGCTTTAAATGTCATTTTTAATGAAACTAAAAAGACTTTACTGACTCTGGAACGACCACTACTGAACTTATTACGTCATCATTAACTTCAGAATACACTGGGATATAGAGAACAATTTAAATAAACTACAGCAACATGTTTCTAGGCTATACAACGGAGGGGAACACCTCGTGCACTGCGATCTACATAGATCTTGTGACTACCACCTCCAGAGGAAGGAATAAAGTGAAGGAACCATAAGAAGGCTACAGTCCGCAGGTAGACAGGCCACAGAGACGCGCGGAAGTCCTTAACAGTTCCAGGCGAAGACCCGTCCCACTGCTTGAGCTGCCTAGAGAGCGTGATGAACGACCTGTCAACCAAACAGCCCTCTAGTGTCCACGGAGCTTTCCTTTGAGCAAGCATCGTGCCATCTGTCCGGCATCGCCAAGACACGACACCTAGAAATATATCTGAAAAATGAAAATGAGACTATTGAAAGGGAAATGATCCGATCGCAAGGAAATCGTGGTACTGGATGGAAAATCACTCCAGCATTTGCCTACCGACCAGGGAAAACTACGAAAAACCCAAGGTCAGAGTTCGGCGAGAATCGAACTCGGTACCTCCAAGAATGCGAGGCAATAAGGTTTTACTCCCAGTACAATATATACTTTCTCTCAACCCAACATAACCATTAAGTGCAATTTTAATACATAATGTAATAACTTTTTCATTTTCTCTATAACCTACTTATAGCAGGTGGAGAAAGTATTGTCTTACATTAAGAAATTCGATATCGATATTTCATAAGAAATACATGACCATGCAAAGAGCATGGTCATGCCAACACATCCGCTTTTTAAAACTTTAACTATTGTCGCTTCAGCCTCCTGTATCCCCCATGTACAATTAGTGAAAGAAGGTTTGGCCACTTGTCACAAATATCGTTTCGTGCTCCCGAACAAAGCTGCAGGCAGTTTCCTACAAGCGATAAGGTGATGCAATATTGCTGGGTTTGATTGCGGACATTATTGACATGAATCAACCTTAAATGACAATTGTTTCCTCACGTAAAACATATAAGTTTAACTCTTTCTCCATTTAGGTCTAAAGTGTGAATAAGTGCTGGGTTTGCAGTGATTAAACGGAATGTGGTCACAAAGCTGTTTTCTAGTATGCAACTGTATCAAAAGCAAGAAGTTTACGGTTGCAGTTCTAGGGTGTCCGAGCGGTTTAGGGTATTCCGTTAAGAATCATCGTTTTCAAATACCGCGTGTTCGAGTTTTACGCAATTTCTTTACTTTTTATTTTTAATGTTTTGTTGTTTGCATGACCAAAAACTCTCGACAGAGAGTGAATTTTTAAATATAACAGGAAGCTTAAATTTTAAAATGTATATTACTGCCTTAAAACCTTTCCTCTGTGGTCTTAAAATAATGATTTACACTGGAAGCACTATTCGGTCTCTATTAAAAATTAAAATAAACAAACAAAACAACAAAATGGAAACAAATAATCAAAGCTAATATGCGTTAAGCAAAGCTAATACAGTCGTGTGTCTAACAAGGCAGCCACATCTCAATGAAAGATGACACGTCAACAGCAAGGTATACCCTTAATTCAGACAGTCGCCGAGAGGGGTAGCACTCGCGTTGTTGATCTAGAGTAGAACAAAGGAGCTAATAAAAGCACACCTTGTAGTACTGAACCAAACCAAAGATGGTTAGGATACCAAACCTAGCATTCTTTTGTTTTAGAAAATGTAGGTACGTATTACGAAGTTAAGTACACCGAATACGTTTATAATATAGTAAGATATGCATATTTTAAATGAATTATTTAATGTTTATAAAATAAACAATTACATACTTTTCGTTTTAAGTCAGTGAAGCAAATGATAATAAACAGATAATTAGTTTAATGATACTCAAAATACACATTTTCTAAACTGCATTGTTCTAAAAATAAAAACAAAGCAAACAAAAAGATTCATAGAAAATATGAGATTCAAATGTAGAAATGATACGAGATTTGAATTCGCATACTTTCCAACGTCGCATTTCAATAGCGTCACCTCCGCCACTCGGCCATTGCTGCAATGCAACTGGACTGTTGTATGGAGCACTAGTGTCTTATTGAAAACAAGTGCTTTCGCTTTACCTCTGAAATCCGTCATCATCTGTAAGACCAGTGGCGGCTCGTGAGTATACATTTTGGGTGTTCACAAAATGTTAGATTCAGACAGCCCTGAAAACCTGATAGCATCTACTGCATAATGGTTATGATTGAACAAATTGATACGATTGCACTTGCTGCCAATAATAATGCATGACTTGTCTGACAAAATAAAGGTTTGTTTTATGTATTTTTATTGCTTTGTTCATAATTAAGTCAGTTTAGAACAACGAAGTAATTTATAAGCTTTCGCGGTACCGCTTTCGCTACTCTCCATTTGCATTTTTTCTCAGCCAATATTTTAATACTACTAATTTATTAGCACTCAAAAAGTCACATTTTCTGAAGCAGGAAAACAGCACAATTTGTTCTGGTATAATGTCCTGCTCCTCCATATGTATATTCCACATAAAGGTTAATTCATATAAGTACACGTTACATTGCAAGGAGGTACACGTTAAACAGGCAAAACTATACTGAATCGTGTTTGACACTACCTGCTTATAAAGAAAATCCATTCGTCTATTTTTCACTCACGCAATGTCTCTATCGCCACGATTGAAGTATTTAGTATCGTAACATAGTATACCATAACTCACCCAGAAATCCATAACATATATAGAAAATAAGCTTTTCTACCCGTATAACTATAACATATACTCACATCAGAATCTAAATTTCGCAGTACAGTGAGTGAACTGGTATAATTGTTCAGCATGCTACCATCTAGCGAGATTTATGCCAAACTGAAAAGCGAACGGTAGTTCCCAACTCGCTACTCTTCCACTCTCACACGAATAAAGTTTCTGCAATACGTGTGCTACCACCTAGTGGCATTAACAAACTTGTTGCTGAGAGATGGATAAGGGCCAGTGCAAATCTTCAAGTGTGCACGACCAGTATGTATTTTACCCATAAGGTAATTACGTCGTACCAGTTACACATGCGCAAAGCTCCTAAACACGTGCACAAGTCAAGTTGTGTTGTTGCCATATCTAATAGAGTTTAGAGGAGAAGCGTCGTAGTTTTAAATACCGTAATTTTTAAATCACCGCATCTATTTTACGTATAATAGCAATCAATGAAAAAATAATCAATAACTCCGCAAGGTGTCAAAAATCAGGGTGGTCACGTGCACAGTAGTCGCCACTGTGTAGGAACCTTGATTCGAAGAGGGACTTAGTCATATATTGCCATTCAAGAGTGTGGCCAATCATTTTTTGACTTTCTGTACCTACAAGAAAATGTGTAATGAAAATATTCCTGCAAATGTTCACCTCGTTTAACATGAAATAGATACAAAATAAATTTGTACAAATGGTTTGTATAACCGTGGGAAGACAAAATAACGTGAATGTAACACATTAAACATTGTATTAAATATTTTACTCCATTGTAGCCAGAACATTTGCATCTTAAACTCCTTTCGGTCCTATACAAATTTTCAGTGCCTTTATTCAGTTTTCATTTAGCCTTCCTTTCCAATTTCTTCTTTGTGGTCCCTATTCCATTAAATGTTTTGGAAATCCTCCATCATTCATCCTTCTTACATAGTCGTAGCACTGTAACGTTTTTCATTGATATTTCCACCACATCTTTTTTCTATCCTGATTATAAGTTTTCCCCTTCTTGTCTTCCTAGCTTCAGAAATCCATTTATTTCAGAGCACTTCTTATTGTCTGTCGTTCACTCGTTCATACCATAGAGCAGTGGTGGCAAAAACGGGACTCGCGAGGCAGTGTGACTCGCAGACGCCACTCCTTTTCTAGCTGTCTATTCATTTGTTTTCCATATGCTGCTGAGTGGTGTAGTGGGTGTTTCATATTTGATGACTCGAGGGAGAACGGCAATTTCGCCACCCTTGCTCTATGGCAAAGGTGGCGAAAATGCCTTCCTTCCGCGAGTTACCAAGTAAGCAACACGCACTGCATTACTCAACAGCATGTGAAAAACAAAGGGACTGTAGCAGAGAGGGAACGCGCGGCGCGGCGCGGCGTCTACGAGTCAAAATGACTCGCGAGTCTCGTTTTCGCCACCTCTGCCATAGAGCATCGATCACAATCTCCGTATTGATCCGTAGATTATTTTCTGTGTGTTTACCAATATGTTACCACTCCACTGTAAACAATTTAACAGCTAAATACTTCTTCTTTGACATATCGCATCATTGTCTGTTTTTAATGTTAATGCTTCTTCGTGGTGTAATATTGAACCTGAATATTTAAAATGTCTTAATTGGATGTCCCCTAATTTATTTTTTATCGTGTTCACAGCTGTATATTATGTTTTCTCAAATTTATTCCTGAGTCCCTCTTTATCTTATCCACTTTCAGTTTCCTGCACATATCATCCACGTCTTCATTGTCGTGACACTTGGCCGTCAGAAAAAAAGATGTATATTGTTATTTGAAATTCTTAAGCTCATACCTGTGTATGAGTGTGCTTGAAATTTACTTTATTTACTGAGCATTTCATATGTTTATAAAATAGTCACACGGACCTTTAAACATAAATTTGTCTAAAAATAATGGCTTTTTGCATCTTCGTACTTATTTGACTAACAGAATATTGGTTTACACAGAAATTAATATCAACTATATACAGAAGCTATGCATCAACATGGTATACTGTCCGATATACTCCATCTACACAATGATGAAGCTAGTTTCTGCACCTCATATGGAAGCCAATTTGAAGTAGGTTGATTTTATGGTGGTGTTGTACTGTAGTTCAACTGTTGGGGAGCCGAACTTGAAGTAGTTGCAACCGCACGTATTGTAAAAAGTTTCCGGTAGCTTTCGCCCCAAGTTTAAAAAATATTAACTTTGTAATTTGACTGTTTCTTTAAATATTATATATTTATGTTTACCTCGGCTGCGTCAGTATTTATATGTTTTTAGAGTCATGAATGTCTTAGCAGGGAGTGGTGCGACTGAAGAATGTGGGCTTACACAGATTATAATTCTACTTCACTCCTTTTATTAATGCTTGACACGGTTTAAATAACACTTCACTAATATAGAGAGAGAGCTTTGAGATTTTTTGTATTAATTACTTGCAGTGTTTAACACGTAAACTACTTTTGTCTCACACAAATACGTATTCAATTTCTCGAGGACGCATCTCGCGTTCGGTTAGGAACATTGTCTACAAGCAACGCGTCCGGTTAGAAGTGCTGTCTACAAGCAACTGACTTCTGAATTTGTGAATTTTGCTCCATTTTAGTTTCTGATTGGCTAATCCTAGTCCAATAGAATACCTTCATTTAACTAAAGTTTTTTGTGGTTGTTGATTGGCTATTTTATAAACTGTCACTAAAATTACATTATTGCTTCCAAGAATCACAAGTAGCATTATTAAACTTTCAAATTCATTATTGCCTCAAGGTTACCTCATTGTTATCTCATTGTTAGCAGCTTTTAACCTATTATTCTCACAGCTCCTACATTATTAAATTACGTAATACATTCACATAACATTATTACTCATGTATACAATAATATACATATTCAATGACTGTAATATACACTTTTTATATATTGTTACATACACATATTGCTTTAAGGCGGGCTGTTATTGAATTTATATATTATATAATTAGACTGAAATCATTTAAATGTTAAAAATACTGCCTCAACAATAATACAGTCTTTTACTTGAGTGAAACGTTTGTAACAATTTTTATTTTGTTTTCATTTGATATTTTTTATAAATTTTTCATTACACAGATGAGAAGCTTTCTCAATTTCCAGTTCATCAATATGTACTCAAAATTTGTCTTAAGATAAGAAATGCAACACAATTATAATTCCTCAAATTAGGTAATATTGCCTATAAAACTGTTACAAAATGCCAAAGTTGTGCCATCAACATTACAGGAAGGGAAAAAGAAAATGTGACTCCGCTCAAGTTCGACTGCCCAAACCTGCTTCACCCAAAGTCATTAGGACAGGGGCGAATCGCCAACATGCTCAATTGTCAGTAAACTCAACTGTTTCGAGCCGAGTTGCGGCGTTCGAGCTCTATACCTTTATTCTAAAAGAAATAGTTTATTTATGATGCACTTTAATTTGATAAACTTTTATTCCGGAGCAGCTGTTAACACGTACTGTCTTCGTAATGATTTACACTTCAAATGATATACCATACTCCACGGCCTATAGCGCAGCAAGTAGATTCCATTTTATTACTGCAGCTCTCTAGATGATGGTTGGTGGGCACCAGATCACACGAGAAAAAGATAAACGCACCTCTGACGTAAGCACTTCATAATTCCATGCTCTGGTATAAAATACATTATCAACGATATGAATCAAAACGTTGTTTTAAAATGCATTTCGAGAAGTCCGTGATCGCCATTTATGTAAACCCTTTATGCCGCTTATGAATTCAGAGGATGGTTCGGAGGGATGGACTACAATGGAGGTTCCCGGTTTCTTTCAATAAACAAAGAATAGTTTAAATTAAAAATAACTTTTAATGTAGTTACACCAGGCAAGAAATTTATTTTTCATAATATTAGTGTCTGGAAGACTTATAGAATGTAGAAAAGAAACGATTTCAAGTGCGTAATGTCTACGTTGACGCTGCCATACAACATTAGCAACACTTAACTATACAAACAAGAAAGACGTTAAACCTACGTTTGAAAATTTATGTGTAGAATTCAAATTACTTTCTCTACTCTTCTACAAACTATTCCTACAAAATCTCATTCTTCGGTACACTTCTTGTTAATCGAGATAAAGTTTGATTAAACATGTATACAGATGCAGTAGGCTAATGATTTTTTTTTAAAATGGATCGCTATGTAATCACAAGCGCAGCATATATCCCTTTTTGGAATCCCGCAGAATTTCCAGAAATTACATATTATGTACTAAACAGGCGCTACGAAAGTGTAAGTGTTGTAGCGGTTCCCCTTATTAGGCCCCCACTACGTTGATGATGCTGGATGCTGTAGGTCGTATTGATGCCCGTACTCTCGTGACGTATCCCGACGTTCTCATAGACTGGAATCTGATGATCGTATATCTGTATTCTTGTGTGTGTGTGTGTGAGTGTGTGTGTGCGTGTTAGTAGTTTGTTGTAATTATTATTTAATAATTGTGCCACGGTTGCTGTATTTGTGTCGGAGAGCACTCGTGTCTTGTCAGGGTTGGGTACGGAGAAGGTTAATATATTCTGCATACACGTATTCACTTAATTATTTCACTTGTATTTTAGATAAACCACATATGATATTCACATTTCACTATTACATTTGTTATGTTAAAATATGTATGTATAATTGGTAGACTTTAAATACGTAGCTTTAGCGTCTATTTAGAGACGTGCTTATACATACCTTCCTGCTCGAATACTGACAAGCTTCTGTTAGCGTTCCTTCCAACCGTTCTTCTTAACGTACGTATTTGAATTATGGGCATGTATCAATGTACGATTGGTGCTACTGTCCAGTAACATCCAATAACTGTTTGTGCTACATATATATGTTTTCAGACTTCCGTCGTCTTGATTATGTCTCGAAAGGTTCGTTACATGCTTACGTAGATACTATGCATTTTTCGTAATTTTATATTACTGGTTATCTAACTAACAATAGCCTTTCCCCCTCATATTATATTTTATATGTTATAACGTTATATACTGTTCTCTACCATGTGTACATTATGAACATACGTGTTTTAACATCCTCTTAATTATTACACATACAATATTAACAAAGAAAATACATAACACGTAATACCTAGAACCAAAAATATTAAAGAAAGAAATTATTAATGTGTGCTGAGAAGTTGTGAATTAGATATCTCATTACATTAATGGGTTATTGTATTAGTTTGTCCGTGGCTAGTACTGTATGATGTTTCATCGTAAAGCAACGAAATTTACTGGGGGCTGCCAAATGTTTGGATATAAGAGGCACGTTCCCCAGCAATTTCCGTTTCAATAACTTCGCTCAATTCTGTCGTGTCAAGGCACGAGGCCAATTGTCCGCACTATATTGGAAAGAATTTTTTTTCATTAATTAAATGCAATTGCGTCCAAAAATTCGTATCCGAAGTACAGAACATCAACTTTTATTATGCATACTGATGAGACTGCAACTTCGACAAGTACGTGATAGCACCTGTATTTCCATTACATTTTACAGAAATGTGGGATTGGGAGTTCGGTTGTACAGTGCAATCTTATACCCAACTAGAAAATTCTAAGGTAATGCAGTGCGGGGGGGGGGAAATCTTGAGTTTCTCTACTCATCATATAAATTTATATAAAACACGCTTCCTTACTATGAGGAGAAGTTCTCATAAAGAAATTATTTAAATAACGCACGCTACAGTAAGAAATGTTTCCTTATATAAGGGAATTATTTACTTTTAATTTAGGTTTATTACTTTGTTTAGTGTGTACGAGAATAGGGGTATACTGTTATGTTAGCTGGATGATCTTCAAATTCTAATCATGCTTTAAAAATATAAAATAATAAATAATACTAAAACAATAAATTCTAAACTCAATAAAGTTATTAATAAATGCTGTATGATACTGAACAAAGTTTAACTCTTAATAAAAGAAGTGGTCGTTAGCTTATACCAAACTCAAGAATAGACGTAATACTTTATTTAAAATAGCCGGAAAATTTAAAACTACAGCGGCTAACATTTTGAAATATAATGCAACAAACTCTAAGATCTTACGAAATATTAAATTTTTACTGTAATAAACTTTTATATATTTATATGTTCTCCCAGGATAAAGTGAAACATAAAGAGTATGTGGGCACTAGAATGCTTCCAAGTAATAAAACGCACCTACATTGTATTTTATTTAACATACAATTCTGGATTAAGATTTGGAATATTCGTATCGCACATTATTCGTGTTATACCATAACGATATTTGATCGTTGATCTTTCACATTAGCCACGTTGGAAAGTTGACTCAGATTTGAAAATCTTAATGCTATCGCCAGAACGCCAACTACGGATTTTCAGCTTTCCTTGTCAATCTCAAGGTAATCAAAAATAAAAGAACATCGGCACGCACAGCCGAAGTTCCGTAGTTAGAGTCTCGGCCGTTGCATTGAATGTTTCAAATGTAATTCAAATTTCCAAGTGCTGATGTATCTTAAAATTATTTTCAATGCATTATAATTCTTGCGATGACGTTTGGTTCTAAATCTATCTGTGGTTTAAAGGAACTTATTGTTATGCTGCAACATTATGTCATACTCCATAAACTCTATCGTGACACGATTTCAACACGTATGTGTGCTGGTATTCACACTTCAGTAAATATTAGAATAATAAAGAAGCACATTTCCACACAGAACAATATGTTAAGCTAACGCATCATTCATCTCTGAGATCCGCCTCTAAGAATAAAAACATGCTAAAATTGTTTTGTTAAATCTTATGAAAGAAAACTGAACAGAAATGTTATACGAGTAGAATGGAACAAACAATGGATGAATAGTAATAATAGATCACTCATAAGGGTTTATCTTTTCCAACTGTCCACGAAAGAATGCTACGTAAATCACCGATCTAGGCTACACAAAAATAATGTCTGCTAACAAGGCATGGAAAATCTGAAGGGCTTCTTATCCGCTTAGAAACCCATTTTGATAACACCTCAGTATAGCACGACAAAGAAAATCTTTGAACTAAATGAAAGTGCAGCTAATCACAAGGACGCTGTGTTTGCATGGGGCAAGCAATCGGTCTTATTTTATAATCATAAATAGTATGTTGTCCTCCTTGGATGAATACCTCCCAAGATTCTCGTAGTGTTGTTGCATCAACAACTCAAAAATTGTTTAAATATTGTCCTTTCTTAGCTCACTGTTTCCAGAACAATTGCATTCAATATTCAGACTATCCATTTTACACATCCCATTTTTTCATACCATGTTTCAAATCCATCCAAACGTTTATCCTCACTTTATTGCCAAGTCTTCGCACTCTATTATATCTCACTCCAGAGGGTTTACTTATCTTTTCTTAATGATTTTTTGTTATATCAAGATGTGTAGAAAATGAGCAGAAGAGTGCTGAGAAGTACAATCCATATAGAGTTGGATACAAGAAAGAGATATTCTAAGTTTGCATTATAACAATCACCCAATCAATTCATCAGTCAACTGTTGATCGCTTTCTTATTTTTCTCTCCATATGAGCTTTTTATCTTCAAACTGATCACTAGAAAAAAATGTTGTTCACAGTAATGTTAACCAATAACACGTCTTACTTACGACTGGTTTCATGCCAGATTCTCCAACGGCTGCGTAGAAAATATGACTTGGAACGAAAGCAAGCACCAGTCTTCAGTAGACTGGTGGACAAACTGACTAAAGAACATGGAGAGCAATGAAAATAACATTGAAATGGATCTCAATACTAATTAATTTATAACATATGGGTAAATGAAATTATTGTGGCAATCATCTTTACAATCATTCTCAATCTGTGCAGAAGAAATGGGTATGGAATATCTGTCTCGGGTCTATGCACACACAGTTAAGGCGAAATTTGACTCCATAAGTGAATGCAATGAAAATAATATCGTCGACGACTTAAGTCATGTCTATATAAATTTGATGTGTTTTACAAAAGAGGAGGGGGAAGCACCTAAGAGGATATGGATCAATTTACAATTCGGATTTTCATTTTCTTTTTTTTTCTTTTTTCAGTCGTATGTGACACATACAGTTTACATAGCAGTTTACTATACCATATTCGTGGGATATATGCATATTCGCTATCACGCATGTTAACAAATTTACATCGACGGCATAACTCTAAACAAAATAGTGACAGAGTCATTAGGATCATTTTAATCATCCTGCGGCCATCTTTGACGATCATTTAGATGTTATTCCAACTAATCTCATATACAATCCAATTATATACAATAAAACCATACATGCATACCTACATATATGTGTACACATACATATTAAGACTATCTTGTTAAAATAATATCTCGATCTTCATCACCTCAAAACACACACCGCGATAGTAAGGTTAGATACATAAATCAACGTTTTTAAACCCTTCTTTTCAAGCTAAATCTTTGTATGCACCTACTCTTCATAGAGTCGGAGAAACAATAGAGATCAAAGAATAAAATCATAAAGCTACAACTTTCACTACCTACTCTTTCTTCAATAAATTCATTTTATTTTGTTATTCCATTTCAATTGTTCCATTTTTTTTACAAATATACATTTCAGCTTTCAATTGTCTTCTTTAACTCCATTGCGATGTCCCAATTCCCGCATTATACAAAGCTAGACAAACTAAACACACTCGTCTTCTCTCTTCATTAGTTATTTCTTCAAAGATCCACAGCTTGCTTTGTCATTCTGATTCCCTGTTTGAAATCTAGACAACAGCTCAAGTTGTTACTTACGGTGTCTCTAGTATCAAAAGTTGTCCACTTGCTACCTCGTCTCGAACTCGCAAGTTGTCGGATTTGCTTTTTTTCAAATAGCAATGGTCTAACGTTTCTGCATTTATCTCCAATCCGCGCTGCTTCTTGTCGCTTATCTTCATTAGATCATCTAGAATCACTTCCTCTTTTACCAGCATTGTCATATCACGAACTGATCTCATCCACCGTATTACTATTCCTTTGACTATCATTCTTCCCACTAGTTCTGCAAATAATTTTTCAATCAAGTCCTTGAAGCCGATGCAACATATCTGTAGTATCTACACCTCTACCTATTCTAAAGTCCCATGTGCCATCTGTCTTGAGCCTAATTTGTACCTACATGCAGAGGCTATTTCTTGTTCAGAGTCTTTTGAGGCAGCGGAAAGGGTAGGACGTCACGCGGCAGGTGCGGCAGCTATCACAAGAGCGGCGATACGTAGCCGACCTGGGCACGGGCAACCGGTTTTCTATCCTCCCCTATCCATATCCACTGTTTCAAAAGACTGTGAACAAAGAATACATACCAGTCTTGTTTCTTTCGAGTAAACACCTATATTCCTCGTTAAATTTACATAAATGCCTCCCAAAGTATCTCAATGAAATGTACTTTCAGATTCACAAATGGTACATGGGCTCCTTTAGCTTTCTCCAAGTATTTTGGCGATTTTGTTTCAGTCCAGTTTAACCGCTGTTCAACATCTTAGCGAGTTTAATATCTGACGAATAGCCTCGAAAATATTACATCTCTGGGTATTATTTTGTTTCAGTATAGCAGCATCGCTGTCTCGGCGAAGTTTACATGTCACCACATGAGGAATTACTGTTCATCTATCCTTCACTCATACATTCAACTAGGTCAATGGGGTTACTATAGCTTTTGTTGCTTTCCCGTTCTTTATTTACCTAGCAAAGGCGGTGATAGAGATGGGTTATTCTTTTTTACGTTGCTTGAAATTCCGGCGATATCAGTTGTATTTAAAGAAAATTCAGTTGCATGTTCTTATTTACCACTTTTTTGGCTTTGCCAGTACTAATAATTTTCAAAGATGCTTCTTTTTACTTTTCACACAATTTGACGACTAAGATATGTCTCTATTCTATTTTTGTTCTGGATTCTATTTCTTTGAGTTTAAAATGTTTGCCGAAAACATTGTGGTTTAAATGTCATATACATGAATTTTGCCACGGCAAGATCTTAAAACCGCTAGGTTATAGGGAAATATATCACCTGAACAGAATATGGAGAAATGCAGTTTAGTCACATCTTGAATATCAAACAATCGCGACTTTATAACAGGGCGATTATTGTATTCAAGTGTGATAATCATTTAATAAATAATTTATGCCTCCTGTATGTTTAAACACATCTATATGCAGCGAATACCGTCCACCATTTGTTTCGGATTGCTGTAGATTCAAAAAAAAATGACATGTTTAAGATTTGGTCAAGGCCTTTTTAAGGTTTAACGTCCTTTAACCGGTTAGGTCATATCCGACGATTAATGAAATGGGTGAAATAATGCTCAACTGATCCCGGAATCCATAGAGCCTAGAGTGACCCGACTTTTATTTGTGGAGTTATATCTTTCAGGATAAGGGAAAGTCTCAGAAAAACTTTATCCCCATGAATCCCCTTAACCGATATTCTAACTCAGAACCTCTTGAATGTGAGGCAGACACGCTACCCCTATACCACAGAGGTGGGCTTTGGTCAAGTGTTATACATGTAATTCCTTTGTTTAAAAAAAATGTTATTCCAATTTTATTATGTTCATGTAACATTTTATTTTTCTTTGAAATTAGACATTATTTCATGATTCAGTAGTTCGTACTAATGGTGCAATACACCCGATTTTGTGATTTGGTTTTAAACAGAACGTGAATATAAATTAAATTTTGATGTATCGTATAATACAAAATAATATAAAACTAATAAATAATAACGTAAAACACTAATACGTAATATTACTTCTGAGTTTAAGTTTAATCAGATGGCGCTTTAAATAATCTCCAAATCCTATTGTACTATCAATGATAATTGATAAGAGTTACTTCAACTGTGAAAAACAGCAATCTGATTTCAATTGACCCATACACAAGTGTTTGAAGAAAATGTAAGGACAAAATTAAGATCAGTTTATATGGAACACCCCCCAAAAAGCGCGACTTCTAAGAGAACAGCTGCACATAGAGTTAACACATTATATACTTTGAGGAAAATTTCTACAAACATTTCATACTTGATTTAATGGACAAAAAGTTAAACGCTAATTACACTGCCGTTTGTGAAAATTGCAACACCAAGAAAGAAACGCATGAATTCAATGAATTTAATACCACAGGTTAGGTATATGACAAGTCACAAATGATACACTTTTCAAATCTATACATGACCTTTAAGCCCTAATATTCAGTATTTAGTGTGGCCTCCATGCGCTGCAATTAGAGCTGCTATACGCTGTTGCATTTAATAAAAAATGTTCTGAATAAGTTCCCGAGGGATTTCCCTCCACGCAGTTTGTATTCGAGCCCCCAAATCCGTGACACTGGTTACTGGAGGACCGTGCCGCACCAGTGCCGACCAACCATATTCCAGACATATTCGATGGGCGACATGTCAGGCTAACGTGCAGGCCAGGGAAGCAATGGTACCCGTCACTCTTCGAAGAAGGCTTGTACATTACTCGCAATATGTGGCCGGGCATTGTCCTGTTTAAATGCGGCCTATGGAGATGCCTGAAGCAGGGGGAGTACCGCAGGCTCTACAACCACCGTTAGGTACAGGTTACTGTTCAAAGTGCCCTCAATTCGTAGGTAGCGAGATCGGTTGTTGTAACCAATGGCGCCCCAAACCATCATTCCTGGTGTTAGTCCGCTGTGCCGCTCAACAATGCAGCCCTCCAGGGTGCGCTCACCATAGTATCGCCGGACACGTATGGGGCCATCACTGTAGAACACGTTGAAGCGGGACTCGTCCGAAAGGACTACATTTTGCGACTCAGGACCCCAGTGACGGTGTTCACGTGCCCATTGCAGTCGAAGGAGCTTGTGGTTTCTGAACATTGGAAGCCGACGTAATGGCATGCATGAAACCAGTCCAACCTGCTGCAGACGGCGACGAACAGTTGATGCAGACAAGCACACAGCTGCTGCAGTGCTCCAGCGTCGAGCCAGCACTATGGATGCTGTACGGTCCGTTATGGCCATGCAGACAAGATGACGGTCATCCCGTGTGTGGTCATCTTCCGTGTTCCAGTACCCGCTCTTCCTCCATCTATCCACTGCTTCCACACACGCATCACTGTCGTAGTAGCATGCCCTGTACGAGCCGAAATGTCACGGTATGACAAACCCGCTTCCCGGAGACCGATCATTCTGTCCCGTTCGAAGTCACTCACATGCCGATATGGTCCCTTTGACGTCGACGAGGCATACTGACAATTGTTTTATTGTTTCTAATTTCTTTGACAGCTTTGCACTGACTACACTGGGCGCAACACTGACCTTGTCGGACTGACACGAGAGGGCTCTGCTTGGCCTACGCGTACCCCATCTCTCTGAAAACCTAATCACTTATTGCTTGCACACTCCTCTACACTTCCACCAAGCTTGGAGTTATTCGTGAAATTCTTTCTTGGTGTTGCAATTTTCACAAACGCCAGTGTATATGAAATGTTATTTACCAAAACATCGACGGTAGTTCGCTATAAAAAAAACAATAGGTTTCATTATCCTACTCAATTCCTCGATTCGAAGGGTAAACAGGTGGACTGATATTCTTACATTGTTGCTTTAGTCGAAATCGTAATCGACGTGGTCAGAAATTTAGAAATATAGGTTTTGGAGGCGAGGCACTACACTTAAGATTCGTTTAAAACAATGCAGAATAAATTACAAACCCAAGTCCTTTAATAGGCTATTGTAGAATTAGCTGACTGCTACATTATGTATACAAAAGCATAACGTGATAGGAATCTCAACCATTCAAATATAACTACTTAAGTGACATTATGATACCGTAAAAATCGATTTATTTAATATTCACGAAGCTTCCAAATGCGCAATTACGTAACATCTTTGCAGTAAGCCGGCGTTCGAATCTTACTTACGTCAGACCACAATTGAAATAGTTTACATTACTTTTAAACGTTACTTTTAGTGTATATAAGACTTCAAATTTATTTAATAACACAATAAGCAACATTATTTGTACGTCACCTTAAAGGAAACTAAAAGATGCATTATTACCGATGCAACATAATTATGTAACACACTTTACGCGGAAATACACAAAGTGTTCATGCTGGTTAAGGATATCTAAGCATTTCAAATGAAACTGCTTCAGAAGCCAGTTATTCCTGTTCATCACTTCGTTCAGGCATCAGCAATTGAATCAGGTCCGTAGCTATCCCACATATTGGGGGGGGGGGTTTGCATCAGAAGTTAAGAAGGACAAATAAGTTAATCGTCCAGTTACAAAACACCATGTCCATAGATAGAGACTTGAAGATCATGAAAATCAAAAAAATGCACAATTTTCTTATCATTGCTTTATCGGTTACGGTATACGCAGATCAGAATAAAGAAATAGGCAGTCCGCACAAAGTTTTAATGAACTATGTTGAAGCTTTATTAAAATATTTACTTTTTATTTGTAATTAATCATTTTTATATGCAATATGAAATTATTCTTGGAGCCTACAGTGTATCGTATCTCTTCCAAATTTAGCACTCAAACCTAAAGAAATTGTTGTGAATACATTGCTTAATTTTAATTAGTTTAAGAGTAAAAGCATATTTCTATACATATTATTAATTTTTCAACATTTCAGCATGAGTTATGGAAAATATTTAATTTCAACTGAACTGTTTAATAATTTGTAATAATAATCAATTTTTACATCCTTAATCACTGAATCTCTCTTGAAAGTTTTCAAGCTAATAAGTTAGAAGGTGAGTTCCAAAGAACATTTTGAACGGTGAAAAAGGTGCTTAAAATAAGAATTAAAACAATGTACTTTAAAGTGTAATGACATGATTTACCTAATGGGTAGAGAATCAGTTAAATAACGGTTTGAGCTTTTAAAATGGTTGATAATAATGAACGAATTATGTCTTATATTTTTATATTACACAAGTACACTAAAAAAAACTAAAATATAGATACTTTTTCACATATTTTGCCAAATTTCACTCATGCATTGCCAAGGAAACTGACTATAACCACAGAGTAGGTATATTTATAGATTTCAGCTTTTCACTTTTTACAATGTGTTTAAGTAGACTAAATTAACAATGTCTACAGAAGAAAGAAAAGTACCTAACAATTAGATCACATTAATAAGGGTTTTCTTGACATATGTTTTGCAAAATTTATAACAAATTCATCTAAATCCATCCGTTTAGTAAGGTTCTTATTATAATTCAAGATAACCAAATTTTCTTTTCTTTCAGGTGTCATTGAGAGTCGTTGAGGTCTTGATATGACGTGAGAGAAGGTGCCTTCCACTGTGTCTGTGCTACTGAGTATCACCATTGCAGCATCGTTTAGAAGATTAACACCTTGGAAAGCTGACCCATATTTAAGCACTTGTTCGTAAAGAGTTCAAAGAATGGTCTCTCTTTCCCAACATTGTTCAATAGCTTCAGTTAATTATTGAGACTTCGCAGTAAGTTCTGCTTTTCTTCTGTGTGAGTGACTGCGGATACCAAAGGCTCTACATCTTCTATAGTGTATTTGCCTACATATCCTGGACTACAAATGTAGTATTTTAGCTACGGTGCATTTATATATTAACATTTTTAGCGTCTTGGGCAATTTTAGTGAACGAGCTGAGAGTCGATGTTACCAACATAGACATTTTACAAGATCGACATGCTGCTATATTGGAGGGATTAATTGTTTTATACCGTACAATACCTATGCTATGCTATATCTAGGTCGAGAGACAATAAAAAGTAATTGCAGATAATAGTAACGCAGTAGCCTTCTACAGTTTATACTAAATTGCTTGAATTAAATAATGGTAATGAAAAACATTAAACTAAACCTTTGAAATGCATACATTGGAAACAGGAATTGTGATTTTAAATGCTTTATAATTCCAAGGGGGCTCTAAACTGTTTTGGGGGACAAGGCTCTCCTCTGTCTACGGGCCTGAATTGAATTCCACTTGTCCATCACCGAATGAGGAAGTGAATACACTGTTGCAAGTAATCCCGCTCCCTGCAGTAGGCTGGCGACCTTGCGGTTGTTTACGTCATGCCAACATCGCTGGCGATGCATGTACAGATTGTTTCTATAGCAACACTGTAGGATGGCCTTTGTTCTCTAAATAAATGTTTGAAGTCTTTCATTTCCCTACTTGAATGGTCAATTCTTAATAAACATGTCCTTTCCTTCGTTAGAGTTTAAAAATACATAATCTGTCATTGATACCTATTACAGCCAGCTATAAATTCGTCTAGTTTATAAATTTAACTTCTCACCAAGTTGCATATATATTCCGAATGACGACAGTTTTGATATAAGCATGTAGAAAAGCTACAAGCTGGAGAAATTCCTTGGATTCTTGCCGGCAACTAAATAAACAAACATTACTTACTGTAGATGTCTTAGGAAGATTTCAGAAACTGGGAAGTATTCGTCTGGCTCAGCAGCTATTTCACATAACAGCCTCTGGCGACATTCCTTGTTGTTCACCTGTGATAATAAACATAAGATACTAAGAAATGAGAAATAGTCAAACCCTAAAAATTAATTGTATTTACTACTTCCACATAGGGCGTAAAGTTACTGTTGCCTATATAAGGCAGATGAGGCAAGCTTAAATGCCACTACGGAACAAGCAGGACAAGTGTACAAGTTCAGGGAAGGAAATGCAAGAACAACAGATAAGGGAGTAGGCGAAGACTAGCAGTTCAACAGGAAACGTTTGGGATGAAACTAAATGGCTGTCAGAATGTAAAAATCTTATACAGATCCAGAATATTTTATCTAATGAATGCCATCATTTGGATTTGGGATAAAGAACAAGAGCTAGTATTGATATATTTAAATACATAGTGAATAATAATCACAATCATATATATATATATATATATATATATATATATACAAACTTTCATTGGTTTACCGAAAAATACATCGTTTGATACAATATGAAAATGAGAATGTGCCAACAAATGAAAACCCAATAAAAACGAGTTTAAAATTAAAACGCTAAAATAACACTATTTCTGACTTTATGTTGTTGAAAAAGCGTTTAATACATATGCATATACACCCTCCTTCGTCCTTTTCTGCTCCTCTGCAGCCAATTTAATATTTGAAGATTCCTGACACTTTTCTTGGATGATTTGTTCACTTTAATACAGGCGAAACGTATCGTTCTTTACTACAATTTATAGAAAGCTAAGCTTATAGGCAGACATTTAAACGTTATGTGACATGTTGGGGGTTGCAGTCTCCGGTCGTCTGAGAGCAATTGCAGCTGTCGCGAAGTCCCGCGATGTCTTCGAAGTAATGGCTAGAAGGGCGTCTTACCCCCAGGGTTCAACCTCGATGTCTGTTGGTTGGATTCCATAAAAAGTGATACCGTAATTATCGACAGGAGTATATAAGTGATCAAATAAAGAAACAACAGTAAGAGAAAGGAATAATCGCAGTAAATAGCTTCTGCAAATTAAATGAATGGATAATGTAACAAGTTTGAATTGAAATGGTTTTTTTTTTTTCTGGAAAGACGAAGGTAATTAGGTCAAGTTAGCGAAAGGCATTAGTATCAGCCGAGAATAGTGAACGAATTAGCTTAAGGATTTCTGGGGACGCAGTTTAGAGGTAAGTTCAGTACGATTGCACTTGCACGTAGGCAGAATATTGGAAAAGAGAAAGGCATTCTGAGAATTTAGCCAGGCCCCTAGTGACAATCAGAGATGTACCTGTAGGATTTGAAGCATTGGTTGCGAGTGAAAAATAACGTCGGCGGGGAATAAGAAGTAGGTGGAGCTAAAAGTAATAAATGCGTGAAATTAGATCCAAGAGCTACCCCCTCTTTCTCGCTCTTGCTCTCTCTCTCTCTCTCTCTCTCTCTCTCTCTCTCTCTCTCTCTCTCTCTGGTACTTACAGTGGTACTGATTCGTGTGATATTTTAGGCGCTTAGTGATGCGCTTGTAAGAGTTCGCGGCTGTCGCGAGGGATCCTGCCGGTCAACATTTTAGCGAGTCACGGCAACTTGCGCGTCTGATTTCTTTTGTTGTTGAAACAGTTATTTCAAACCGTGAAATTGATCCTGCAGAAGTTAGCAAGCATAATAAATAAAGTGTTATAGTTTCGACTGCTACAATTCAGAGTCAATGTAATGCATTTCAAACGGTTGGCAACACACAAAAGAACTCAAATATTAGTTCACAATAAATTTATCAGCCAATTTAAAACTGGTGTTGTCCTTCACAATACATCCACGCATACACTGAACGAAAATACTCATAATTCATTCATTGAGCAGCCGACTGCAGAATCAACAGCAGATATTGGAGACAACGAGAAAAGGTGGCAACTATATTCTGCTTCAAATTGTCGTACCATCAACACAGCGTCTTGTTACTGCTTCAAAAGGTTGCGGGTTGATTTTGGCGTGATAACAGTAGAAGGAATTCGGTTTCTTTTGGTTCACTTTAGGAAATAAAGACACGTGATGCTTTCGTAACAGCACCTCTGGTCACAAATGAAGTCAAAAATTCCAATTTTCACCAATTTTGAGATGTGTTGAGAGACCCAAATAAGTTAGTAGAGGCATAAAAATATATGGCTTGGATAAATTAAGGGCAACTTTGGAAAATTCAGTATTTTAGAGTATATTATCTCATATATATGTATAACTTCAATTCAGTTTTGCTCCGGCTAGTATTAGTTAAATCTTTGTTCTCAGTGGACGTTTTGTAGATGCGCTTTAACTATTTCACACGTTAACAACGATTAACAATCACAGGCTAGAAAATATTCAATTGTACGGTCTGTACCATTAAACAGTTAATTAACAAAGATATATAGTGAATAACTATTTAACAAATACTGTATTCACACTTTATATTGCGGCTTCAGCGCACCTCAACATAACGTGCTAAGATTCGCGTAAAATGTTAAGCATTCCATTATTATCAAGAAGTGCCGCAGGTTCCCCGTAGGAGTGATTGAGCCGAACTCTCTGAAAACGTCCCTAAAACTAATTTAAATGCTATTACTGAGGTCTTGGGATTTTTCTTCACATGATCAGGTTTTTCTAGCTTCTTATTGGTTCTGGCTTTAACCTTATTGGCTATTTGTTCAAAACCTTAAACACTAACATTAGCGAGAAAGATCGTTGGAGAAAGCGTATCTCTACTGTACAAAAAATGGTAGCTCCCTTGAGGTATAAAACAAACACGCGACTTTTAGGCCTAACGCTCTGGGTATTACAAAGTGAGCCAATAGTTACAATATGTTTATAATTTTAATAACCTTTGGTAGTATACGTAGACGTGTAGTTATAGTTATATGCCACTAAAAGATTAACTACACGTCAGCTATTTAAACAGATTTCCCTAGAGGATGTGGATCGGACCCTACCTTGGCATACATAAAGGAAAAGGTATATTACAGTATTCAATGTTCTAGAACAGATGTCTCCCTTTATTTTCTAAAAAAATTAAGTTGACAATTAAAATTTAAGCCTGCAAGTATATTTTTTCTCACTATCAGAACTCAGAATATTAGTGTCAATTTTCTCTCGCACAAGATTTCTTTTCCCCATGTAAATTTGTACGATATAGCAGCTAAGCAACAAACAACTTTACAAATTGAATCAAAGACCTTTCAATTTTAACTATATATATTTATATAAATACAACAATAATTCGTAAAATCATGTCGCTATAACAGTATATATAAAATTTGATTCCTCCTACAAAACTGTTAAGAGCTCAAATATTCTTTTTATTCTGAAATGTATACCTTTACTGTTTACTTGAAACTAGTTCACAAAAATGGTTCTCTTCACATGTCATATTCCCTTTACATTTACATGTGAGTATCTTTCGTTTCCCCACAATGCAACGTGGCCTACCATCACGAATCTTTGGCAATAATTTTGAAAGTTTTACTCACCGAAACATGTAAATTACGAATATTTGGACAAGTCCAAAAACAAAGAAATATATCTGATGCCTCGCAATTACCACCGCGAATGTCGCCCAAATGCGTACGTAATCGGCCTCTCTTACGGCGACTAACTGCCCTTTTTCGACCTGCTGGGAAATTCCTCTTCTCTGGTGCTTCCTGAATCGTCCACTAGGGCTGCCGCCGTGTGATTGGCCCTCAGCTCAACCAATCAGAATGCATTATAGCGGAATATTACTAGGTTCACAAGACGTCGCCGCTACTGCAGGTCCAAAATCTCTGGATGTAACAAAGCTACTGTCGTAACTGGCGGAATGGGGAGGAGGAGCATCTAAACGGCTCAAAAGGATTATAAGGATAGCAACGGAGGGGGACTTAGCACCTCGAACTATCAGATCTTATGTACCTGAACCCTTGACGGGCGCCCCCGAAAGCATGTCCGTACCCAGAAAAAATTTCGGAGGGGGGGAGTTCCATAACTAGATCTAAATTTAAGAGTACCCTACACAGTCATCATGTACCTACTAGTATATAGACGTTCTGAGGGCAAGAAAATTGCTTGGAGAGGTTATATAGACAGGAAAAACTCACCAGAATGAAGATATTCCAACTTACAACACAAAACTCCGAGACTGCTTCGAAAACCAGGATATATGGTCAACTTATCTATGTTAAGGTAACGATATTAAGTTTTCCCTTTCCTTCGAAATGTGCTACCAGAGTAGACCTACTGTTATTTAGCGACATTTTCCCAATTATTTTGACATGAATTTAAGTAAATAAAACTGTCAGAAGTTTCGGGGAGGTTTGAACCCCAAAACTCCCCCTCTAAATACGACCCTTCCCGGGAAGGAGAGCAGACTAAGGACAGCCGGACCAGGAGGCACACTGGCAGAGGGCAGGATCCCTACCGTTTACGTATTTAAATTCCCCGAATAGGAGCTTGTACAGCCGGCCCCCTCCCCCTATGAGCTTAAACATCCCCTGGGGGGCCTGAGACCTGGAGACCGCTCCATTCCGCGGAAGAATGTTTGCTCAGAGCATCCTTTTCCCCCGCCATGCACACGCCGAGACCTTCCGCTGACACTTGCAACTCTCAAAGAGACTTATTGTTTTAATTATTTAAAAATGTGTTTCTCTTGCATTTGTCGGCATACAGAACTCCTATTTTTTCATATGTTCAGGGAATGCTGTTTGATCTTGCGCATAGTTCGCTTGCAATATTTTCGCTATGGTGACCACTAACTTGGAATTACTTCGCAAAGGCGAATTAATCTTTTCTTAAAACCACGTGTGAATTACACGTGGAACTAACGCATACTGTACCGCCGCCTGATGAAATAGTTAAAGGATAATTTACAGATGACGCCTGATATTTCAAACTTTTCAGATGTCGAAATTGTTACACTTATACAAGATTCCAAATTTCAGTTGCAGGAATTTACTAAAATACTTGCGGAACAAAATGTGCATTTCTCACCTGTTACTTGGCGACGTTTCTGTGCACACATTCTCTGATATATTATCCATCGTGGGCAATTTTTAAAATATTCGTCTTTTGCTGTCCCGGAAATGGATAATTTGAACGCGCTTAAATGCAATAATACTCTTTGCTTCAAGATTATTCGACGTTAGCTCTTGAGGCTTGCACCACTGGGCGCTAGCTGCTTACAGTTTTTGTTTACCATACCCTGAGGGAAATATTACCGTTAAAAGGGACTATTGCTTAGGAGCTAGAAAATAGGGAAATTTCACCAACACATAGATTAACAATTTATCTTAAAGTGATATATCCGTTCACAATGAATAGATGAGCTTGCTTTAACATTTGTTTAACAAATTACTATGCTCAAATACAATGTGATATTTTCTTCTCTTTGTACCTTAAAGATGCCATATGAGTTTAAAGCTTTTGTAGCAAAGTAACGAATACAATAAAGTTACATGAAATGCAAATGTCAATAGTTCTCCTGTACAGAAATTTAGAAAGGTACCAAGAGTTAAAGGTTAAATTTCAAACCTTACCGAATAAAGTGTAAAAGATAATTTAGAAAAGGCCAAAACAACTTTTGGTGAATTATGCCGAAAACCTCGCTGTCACGATGGCTAGTTGTTCCGCCTCGGTCCCTGGCGAAAAAGTGACTGCTTGTCTCTGTCTTTCCAGGAATTGCTGGAACCGTCGGAGAGCGTGAGGGCGCTAGCGTCAGTGGCGTGTCGTAAACCAGCCAATGATGAATGTCCATGTTTCATTACGTGGTGAGGTGATGTCTTACGTCACTCATGGCGATATGTTGTTCGAAGCTTTGAATGTTGCTTCCTCTGGTTATGAATGACGCCATCGCTCTGAAGCATTGCGACGTGCTGGTTGCATGAACCATGACCATGGGGTTGGCGAAAACGGCACAGGCTATAGATTCTTTGAATTTAACTCTGCGATGTACCTTTCAGAGCCTGTTGCGCCGTCTTTACAGCATAAAACAATGCAAATTGTGTCTCAGTTGCATGCACAATTTCAGTTTCAGCCTTTAAAAAGCTTACAACCAGCACACAATAACCTTTTGAGCCTTTATATATTTTTATTTGCCTTTGTGAGTGTATAACAGACACCATGTTCACCCATGTGATGAATGTAGATTCTTTTGACGGCTGTTGAAGGTAATATTATTCTGTGATTGAAAATAACTTTGAATTTAATCCTCGGTATTACCGATTTTCATGCTTCGGCTTTGCAATTATTTTCTACCACGTTTGAGATAGCCATTTTGGAAGAATATTATTAAACGCTGCAATCACCAAAACAGGACCTAATTGCATTTGCCTTGCATTTCGTAAATACTCTAGTATATTTCGAGTGCAAGATATCGAAACTCAAATTTGTGACATTATTTTGTCAGGGTTGAATGGCACTACTCCCTTAAAGTGTGCCTTTACAAATTGGCGTATTTCATTTCGTGACCTTGATCAGTTATTAACGCATCAACATTTTGAGGTTTCTTTTGTCAAGTACAACCGAATGTGACTAGGGTAGCAGAGACACTATCATCTTCGGTGCGTTTCTTAATTCCTCAGCTCGGATTCGCGTTTCTCCCTTTCATTGTAGCATTTGTGATAAACATGGTCATATTCTAGAGGCTGTTTTCGATGCCAGCGCGATTTGAATAAAGCCAAACGAAGTGGCCAATGACAATCACTGCAGGATCAATTCTCTGACCAACGTCAACCACAGAGATACGGATTTCCTTTTGCCTTGTTGCCGGTAATTTCATTAATTTGTGGCACATTACCAACCCAGGCTGTACTGGATTCAGGTAGTGGTTTGAACTTAATTGATTTGCAATTTTTAGTTCATTGACTAAGGCACCTCATTTTATATACGATAATCGAAACCTTCATGTTACAACTGTATCTGGTTGTTTGGTGGACATAGTTGGGATAGTTCGTTTGCACATTAAATTGCAAGCATTTTCCTGAAAGGTTAATTTATCAATCGTACCGTACCTTCCATACGATGTTATTTTGGGATCCCCATTTCTGTAGCATTCACAAATGTCGACTGATTTTTCAAGCTTTACCTTGAAGTTTGCATTTAATTTCTTATAAACGTTTAAATTTTCACTAAGTATGCGTACTAACGCATGTTTAAAACTCCCCGTGTTTATTCTGTTTGTCTGGAAGTTAACTTGTTATACTTTTAAGAACATCAACAGCGTTAAATTGGTCCAATTTTAGCGGATTATGCGGATGTTTTGACCGATAAACTTAGACTTGTTCGAGATTTCCAATATCATATTCAATTGTTGGATGATAAGGATGTTCGATCACCGCCATTTGAATTATCATCTCCAGAGGTACAGATTATTTGCTATAAGATTGATCAGATGTTACAATAGGGGATTACTGAACCTTCTAATAGTTATTACGCGAGTCCTTGCTTTTTGGTTCCTAAACCGAAAAATCAGGCGCGTCTCGTCGCAATCGACTTTGATAAGTTGAATAAAAATATGTCCTCATTCCATGCCTTTGCTCCAGTTTCATGATGGGGCTCAGTGTTCTAAAGCCGCTAAAGTATATACCACGTTGGAATTGAATCACGCGTATTAACAGATTCCGTTAGCTCCGTCATCTAGGCCATTAACAGCGTTTGCGACGACCTGGACTCTTTATCAGTTTCGCACTGTCACTGTTCCTTCCCGATTGTAGTACCGCATCCTGCATAAATTTAAATTTGTCTTTAACTATTTGAACGACCTAGTTATATATTCTCCGGACTTTTGTACATATCTACGGCATTTACGCGCAGTTTTGTGTTCGTGAGGCGGTCCGTCGTTTCGAAGGCAAACTTTGAAGCTCCTCATATTTTTTTCTGGAACATCTTATTTCTTCGGCAGGCATTTCAATTGATCCTTCTAGAACTTTAGCTTTTCGGAGTTTTCCGGCTCCTACAGATCAAAAGAAACTATGGTCTCATTTTTTCTAAATTTATTCCTCAGATGGCAACAGTGGCGGAACCGCTATATGCATTAAGCGTAAAGATGCTAAATTGATTTGGACTTCTAGCTACCAGCAGGCATTTGAGATCTTGAAACATACGATAATGAATCCATCGGTTTTAGCGATCCTGATTTTGACCATCCTTTTATTTTGCAAACTGATGCTTCTCAATTTGGTCTTTCTGCCGTTTAATTACAAGATTGTGGTCAAAGACTTCGCCCAATTGCTTATTTTTCTCGTACCTTGTCTGATCAAGAACACCGTTTATCCGGGTATGAATTGGAAGTCTTGGCGGTGTTATCCTCGTGTGAGAAGTTGAGGACAGTAAGGAGTGTGAGATCTCGAATTTGGTATGTATTCTTTCTTCTCCTTGCAGTCCTGTTGGGGACGTTTGTTTTATCCCAGGGTCCTGGAAATAGATTTTCCGTTTCTGTAACATGCTAATTTTTTTCCGCTTTAGCAAGTGGAGAACGTTCCGTTTTCTCACTTTCTGTGTTGTTTTTATGTTTTCTCTGGCCTTGTAGTTTGTGTATTTTTTCTTCTTTCCTCTTCTTTTTCGTTCTGCTTTCCTTTCATTTCTGTTTTTTTTTTTGGTGTGTGCACTCTTTTCGTCTTCTTTCTGCTTTTCCTTTTCATTGTTGTTTTCTTCCCTCGTGCAATCTGTTCTTCTCCTTTGCTTATCTTTGCTTGTCATTGTACTTCTTCGCAACTTTTAGTTTTTCTTTAGTTCAGTGGCCGGCCTCGTACAAGGGAAACATTTTGGCACGTTGTTGTTAGGTATGTTTTTGTACATCTTAATATATGTGTATTTAATTTTTATATTTTCTGTTTATATATATAGTCCTGTTATACAGGGTTTTATATATCTTATTCATAGTAGGTACTTTAAAGCCATAGATGGTACATCATAACTTTATTGTTTTTTGCTTTTTTATGATTTGCATTTATATTGGGTTTCTCTTGCATTTGTACAGAATATCTTTTTGCCTTTTGCACTTTCCATTTTAATTTTTGTTTTGTTTATGAGCGTTGATGTACATCTATGGTTTTCTCATTTTTCTCTTGATTGCTCGCTTCCCTTATGCACGATCTCATATTTTCTAATTTCATTTTCATGTGCTCATCGCTCGGACTCTGAAGATCGCATGGTGGACAATTCCTTCCCGCTAGCGCACTTTCTCGGCGGAGGAGGGAGTTTGAGCCATGAATGACTCCTCCCTCTCAGTAAAAATCTTCTTGCCCGGGAGATGTATGATGCTGCCAGCTGCACATTATCTACATTACCGGCCAGTAAAGCTCTTCGCTTACAGTTACTGGATGACGTGCTACGAAAATGGATTGGTGGCACTGTGGGACTAAGTGGCGTCAGCTTACGCGATGGTCATCGTAAGTCATCCCGGACGGCTAGAGGAGAAGTCGAGTTTTGGCGGGCGACAAGGAAGGAAGTTTTACCTCGGAGTATAGGGAAGAGGCTACGCCCACTCGTATTTTCGGCATTGCCAAAATTTTAATATCTAATCGTTTTCAGTAAGTGAAGTATGTAAATTTTAATCATATAGTACGTGTAGCGCAGCTTATGATTTACCAGAATAAATTGAGTTTCAGTAATAGTAAAGAACAACATGAAATAATATTTACCTTTCAAATAGTGCAGAACGTAGTAAACCAGGTATACGATTTGTAAAGTTTGAGATTTTTACAGATAAAGACTATATATATATATATATATATATATACAATGGCTGCAATATATAGAATGTTTATTTCTTTAATGGTGAAGTTTCTTTAATTCTTTTATATATTATTCTTTTTATTATATATTTTATTCATTTTCTTCACAACGGTTTCACCACATCTGGAGATGTTTTCATTTTCGGAAATGCTTAAAGTTAAATGGGTCCAGCACTTATTCAAATTTAATGTTAAATCAGTGGCAGTTACTAGTGTATTACTGCAGTGGAATTTTATTATCTTTTACAAATGGTAATATTATAAAGTGAACCATTACAGGCATCAGCCATTTTCGGGATATCGTTATTGATGATTCAAATTGTTCAACACTTAGCTCTTTAAAGTCCTGTCAATTTTCCATTATTTCTCGTGATGTCATGAATGAGTATAGAATTATAAGTCCAGCGTCTAGTGTCCACTTCTAAAACATTTGACTATCACTATTCCCTCTGTATATATAACGAAATGTGCAATGCAGCTATTTCCAGAAAGGTTAATATCTATAAAAATAATGTAGATAAGAAAATAAACTTTCGTAAGAAAACTTGTATATCCACTAATAAGCGATAGAATCTCGTGGAAAACATGTGAATGTAACACATCAGGTTTTCTTTTTCTTGCTCTTTCATCAAGCATATATTTTGACTACAATGGCTAAATCTTCATAAAATGAATCCATATAATTATTGATATTAACAAACAGAGCGTATTTACACTTTTCCTCGAATTGTTAATTCTCTGGAGACGGAATGTTGATGGGAAATCCAACTGTACTTATGACTCGACATGTTTCGTATAATGCGTTTTTTTATGTTTATGTTTAGCGCTGACTGTTGTATGTTGATTGTTGAGGAAGTGGAGACACACCTTGAGACGTTGGAATAGTGATAAAACCCTTCTATTTTCTAGATAATTTCAGTACGTAATATCCTATTTACTACTGTGTCGTCAATAGTATTATCTTGTTTGCTTCTCTAATAGCCCGTAACATAGGCATAAGAATGTTGATTAGTGGCATATTTGCAGTTGAATAAAACTGATTCTCCTTGGTTTAGGGTTGCAGTTGCTGTTCCTGTTTCTGGTGATGGTTTTATTGCTGATGCTGCTGGTATGTGTGGTGTATGCTGATCGGTAGCTTCGACTCCTGCAATCCTTGTCGAATTTTCCTGGAGTCTAACCATGCTTCTCTGTATTTCTTGGTATTCATCGCAATCCCGGTAGTTGGCTGGATTGTATCCTTTGTAGTTTGTGCAGACCGGTGAGGTGTCCTTATGTTTTGTTGCATTTTTCTGTTCGATGAAACTCTTCGCATTTTACGCATCTTACATTGTATAATGACTTTTCTCGGTTTTGGTGGTTCTACTTTAATATCATCATTGTAAAGCTGGGTTAGGTTATAGATTTGATTCTTTGGATTTGGTTTTACAGAAAGAACAATGGGGTGCGTAACTTTGTAACTGGGCGTCTAATTGGTAACATCTGTAGCGGTTCGTAACCCATATCTTTTATTTCAGCCATGATTAATTCTATGCTACAAGTGCAACGTAGTCCTCTTATGTCTATACAGAAAACTGTATGAGACTTTAATTAATAGGTGTGATATTCTGTTTTATGTGAGCTCAAGTACTCAGCTACCTTAGCAATTACCTTCAGTATCCTTCAATTGAATTATTGTTTAGTTTAACCTTGTTGTTTTCTACCGTTACATTTCGAAAATCCCCACACTTCAGTGCTTTGAATTCTTTAAGCATGGCATTGATGTTTTAGGTTATATTATATATTGATAGACACAGAGACAGACAGGCAGGCAGGCGGACGGACGGGTGGGTGGGTGTACGGGTCGGCGGCCGGGCGGACGGACGAATGAATGGATGGACGGATGAATGTTTATTTAGCTGTACCATCATTATTGGTGTGTTGTGTTGGAAGTGTTCATCAAGTCTGGTTAAAGGAGAAAAGGTGTTTGATGTCGGTACGGTGATTTCTTCATTCATTCTTAGTCTTTTTGAAGTACTATCGTTATTTGGAGTAGTTGGTTGAACTCTGCTGTGCCATATTTATTGCCTGACTTAGTTGAGAAAAAAAGGAATGGAAGACAGAATGAAACAAAATCGGTACAGATTAGGAAAAGTTTCATAATAATGACTTAATTAAGCACCTCAATAAAATGTTTACACACTTTTTATCACCACAAAGCACGCACAATCGAAACACTGCACTGTGTACTTATAACAATCTTTTAGCAAACCTGAGTTAACTTTAAAACCGCAAATTAATTGCAGGATACTCTTTTAGCATAATCATAGAATTATTAGCCCTGGTTTCCCTTGTTCATATATAGTTATTATATATTGTAAACAAATCATAGATCATGTTGTGGAAGATGTGTTTAGGTATTTGCTCAACGGCATCCCAATACGCAAAGTAGCGTACTCTGAAGATATCTAGAATACTTCTAAATACTGGGGTAAGGGGGGGGGGGTAAGTAGCTGTCGATTGAGAGATTGAATAGTTACCGAACGAGTAAATAACATGAACAGCAATGGATGTAAGGAACAGCAAGGTGATTTCATGGCTATTGACTTGTAACGAGTGCAGTCAGTGGAGTATCTGTGCGAGGGATTTCGAGTTAGATTCCCCGCTGGTCTCGAGAAATGCTACTTTAACAAAGATTTATCGTATGCAGAGTATGGTGTACGAATGAAAGTGTGCTTGTGTGAATTTAACAGCCTATTTAATAACTGCTTCAGCCATTAAACACACACATACACGCGCACACACACACCATACACATATATACATAGCATGTGTGTGTGTGTGTGTGTGTGTGTGTGTGTGTGTGTACAGGATGTAACAAAAATGTACGGCACAAATTGCAGGACACATTCCTCAGACATAGACGAAGAAACTGTGCTATATGATCATGGGTCTGGAAACGCTTTGCTTCCATGTTACAACTCATTTTCTCCAACTCATTAATCGTGGGAAACGCACCCGAACAGAACGTTAGAATCATGGGGAATATACACTCTTGGTTACGTCTGGCTACATTGTCATTATCGTAGGTACACCGCCAGGGTTTTGTTTTACATGTTCCTGTTGCCATGCGACATACGCCATTGCTTGTTTACAGGTAACATCAACTGTTCCAGTGAGTAGTACGACCTTAGCAAGCACGCGGGTTACTACGTACTAGTAGAATTGATCACAGACTTGGCTCGTGCAATGGCAGTGTACACAAATGCAGAGATGGCAGATGCCCATTTGATGTATGGATTAGCAGAAGGCAATGGCGCTTGCGCTCAACGTTTGTAACGGGAGAGATTTTCAGGACGAAGGTGCCCCGACAGGACATCGTTTGAAGCCATTGATCGTCGGCTTAGAGAACATGGGGCATTTCAGCCTGATACTCGCGCCTAGGGGAGGCTTAGAAGCACAGTTGATGACGACCCTAGTGTCAGTACAAGACAAGTAGCTGCAACAATGAATGTTGACCAGACTGTCTGGCGAGTGTTACACGAGGTCCGGCTGTAATCATACCATTTACATCGTGTGCAGGCACTATCAGCAGCTGATTTTCCTGCACAGGTACACATCTGCGAATGTTTTATGCAACAAGGTGTCAACCCTAATTTTTGTGCAACGGTGCTGTTCATAGATGAGGCGTCGTTTCAACGAGATCAGATTGTAAATTATCACAATCGGCATATATGGGCTGACGTTAATTCAAACCCAGCTGCTGAAGCAAGTAATCAACAAAGATTTTCTGTCAATGTTTGGGCCGGCATTGTTGGTGACTGTTTGGTAGGGCCTCACGTTCTTCCACCCAGGCTCAACGGACAAAGTTGCCATAATTTCATAGAGAATGTTCTACCTGATCAGTTAGCAGATGTGCCTTTAGATGTGCGACAAAAATGTATACTTCATTCACGATGGAGCACCTCCTCATTTTAGTGTTAATGCCCGTCGGCTTCTAAATAACATTTTTCGGTGATAGATGGATAGGTAGAGGTTGCCTGGCCTCCACGCTCCCTGGACCTAAACCCACAGGACTTTTATTCGAAAGCTCTTGTGTATCGAACCCCAGTACCAGGTGTTCAGAGTCTCCGTGCCCGTATTATGCAAGGCTGCGAAATCATACGCAATACTCCAGGGATACATCAGTTCATCCGGGATTCACTACGACGGCGGGATGATGCATGTAACAATGACATAGAGGGAATATTGAACATCCCCTGTGAGAAACAGTTGCTGCGGTATGCTGGTACGTTCTATTCTTGTGTGTTTTCCATGATTACTGAGTTGGAGAAAACGAATTGTAACGTGGTAACAAAGCGTTTCTAAGCCCGAGTTCATATAACATAATTTCTTCGTCTACGTGTGTCCTGCAATTTGTGCCGTACATTTTTGTTACAACTTATATATATATATATATATATATATATATATATATATATATTGTTGTCCTTTACCTGGAGAATGCAACCCGTCAGTCACCTCTTGATGGCGTGTTGCTCATCACCTTGGCTGCTCACAGAAGATCTTGTTGTCTGGGTTCGAATACCTGTTGTAATTTTTTTGTGATAGAAACACGTTTTCATTGATCTCCAGGTTGTAAAAGCTCAGTTAACTAACAAAATAACTGTAGACGACACAGTATATAAAATTCAACACACATTTTTCTTTTTATTGTTTCGTGTTGTAACAGGAAATCAACAACATACCTGTCAAGTTGTGTGTTAAATAAAGTACATGCCTACACTTCGTATTCCAATGGCGCATTGATTAATCACTTGTCTAACAGCGTATATCAAGACTTCTGCATGTTTAGTTACTCTCTTCACGAATGTCTTGGAATTTTGGCACATCTATTACTCGCGCGGCTATGTTCAAAACTGGGTTACATTCTTAAAATAATTCCGTCACGAAACTGTTTTTGCGAGGACCTCCTTTGTTGTTTATGAAGTCCAAACTGCGTGAAATTTTAATAAGCACCTCAAATATGATTTACCTTACGTTTAAACACTAATAAATTTATGTTAACCTGAAAAAATGTCCTGTTTCTGAATTATTTCCTACTTTCCCTGGCGTCAATTGCTTGTGTACTATTTGCTCACCAAATAACAAAGACTTGTACAAACATGTAACACACAGTGCAATAACCTTTACTCTTGCTCTTGTTAAGGCTTGTTCTATTTCTGCTGGTGTCTAAAGTTACAAAAAGTAAGATACAAGTACATATATATTTCTTTACATTGCAAATGTGAATGAACCCTGCTATATGATAAAATGATAACCAAATGGGACAATAAACATACAAACATAGCTAAATCATAGGAGAGGTGTAAATATTGTCTCAATGCATATACATATACATATATGCATGTATGTGTGCGTGCGTGTGTGTGTGTGTTTAACGAGCACACGTATCGAGTGACATACGCAGAACGCGAAAATTCCTCCAGAATTAGCACAATTATATGGTGTATGGACCAAAGATCCCGATAAATTAACAAGTGAGAAAAGACTAATGAATGCTATGAATGCAATTTGTAATGATATAACAGGGCTCATCAACAGTATCTCGTTTTAAAATATTCACAAAGCTGTTTGGATGACAGACACGGTGAGTGAATCCTTAGTAGTTAATAGGTATAATTTTTTAACTCATTGAATGCTTTACGTGACCAGTTTACTCGTAGATCATTCTTAAAACTCTAGTCGAAATTAGACGTGGTTGTAGAATCAATGGATTTGATGATTCAAAGATATCAAAGCTGATTCAAATGAAAGGTAGGTACCAACAAAACGTGAACACAGGCTTCAAGACGGTTTCGTACGGATTTTATTAAAGCCAGGTTTGCCACAATTTTCGTCCACATGCGGTACATGTTGTGCATTCCTGGCTGGGCGATGTCCAGCACGCATATTTCGTAACACTGCGTCGCCACGGATTCGCCTTATTTAGCTGGCGACAGAGCAGGGCGGTGGACCAGTTTCTTTCAGGGTCACTTGCTCCATTATTTTCAGTAGGACACTACCTTAGTACGCGCAAATATAATTACCGCTCTTTTAATAAAAACATCAAAACTTGCTCTGGATAAGTAGGTACGCGATTCTGAGCGACCAGGGCCCACCGAATTTATATATTACAACATGTTAGTATTGCTTCTGTGAACTTGAACTGAAGGCTGGAATGAAGCTGATATATCTGCATGTTTCATATGATAATTCCCAGCTCAATTGTAGATAAGATATTAGAATTACTAGCAAATTAGGAACTATCAGACAGTCAACTTCTAAGGGGAGGTTAAAAGTCCTATCCTACCAATGTTAAATCTACTAATCTCATGATCGATTATCTCAGAAAATCTTTTATGATATCAGACTAAAATATTTACAGAATGTAGATGAGTTCCTTTTAAGCTCATTGATCTAGTTTTAACCAATAAGTTTGTTTATTAAGACAGAAAGGTTTTCTCAATTATACCGCATTTTCATTAGCACTTATCAACAATTATTTTTTAAAAAAATAACCAACTAACTTACTAACACCAAAGTAGATCTACAACAGTACTTAGACCTTTTATTATCCTAAAATTAATATAACTATATTCAATAGCTTCTGAGAAAACGGATCATTTATAGCAGAAAATGTCATTCACAGAAAAGTCTGTTCAAAGCAAAAATGAAGAAACCTAACTGGTATATACTGGCAAAGAAAGAAACCACAAATGGGAGCTAACGTTTACCTCTTCTACACAGAAAAAATTCATAACTTTTCAAACTATGGAGTTGTGAAGACCACACGGTGTAAAATGCCGGATGCAGGACCAATTTTAAAAATATATTTAAAATATAAGTATTTTGCTTACAATAGTAAAATGCATATATAAAATTAAGGAGTAAATTCCAATTTTCAGGACTACTAGTAGTATTACTTCTTCTTCAACGGATTACTCTCCTCTTTGTAGGACTTACACCCCCAAGGACTTACAGCCCAATGCCTTAAGTGAGTAGCTTGTCGAGGAACAAGCAAACATTGGAACACAGTATATCCAGGATGGGTGATCAGCCCAATGTAGTAGAAGGAAATTATATATAATGATGAAAAGGATGATAGGAAAATTTGCAGATCAAATTATCCAAACCAGCCACCGAGAAAACTCATGAAAAAAACCTTCGGTCGGGTTGAACTCGGGATCTCCCGAATGTAAGTCCCACACACTACCGCTGCGCTATCTCCCTCGATAATAGGATTGTACAAAAATTAGAACTGCAAATTTTTGGCAATGTTCGCCTTTTAGTCTCCCCTTTATTATTGCATTACCATTAATAGCAGGATGACTGTAGGAATGGATGATGATGATGATGATGCAATTGGTAGAATGATTCGCAGGAAAACTGAAGTACCTACCCGAGAAACACACCCAAACACCGCTTCTCCAGACAATCCCAACCTGCAGACGCTGGAATGGAACCCGATCGACTTGGTGAGGGACGGCAATTCAACCAATAGAGATTGGCGTCGCTGATTTACATAAATATTGTCATATACGTGTTTAAGTGAATCTCTTACTGTGGAACAACATTGCTGTCGGTCTGTCCCTCCATTTGCTGTCTCTAGGCGAGTAATCAGTCATGCGCTGCATAGAATGTTTGAAATCTACACTGTAATGTTGAGAGAAAAAACTGTATCTATGTGTACGTCTATTAGGATAATCTAGGAAAAAAAACACACAGACGATTGATTCTTTTGCCTTCGAAAAGTACTGTTGTTCCCAACGGACATAGAACTAAAAGACAGGTTTTAATTTTAATTCCTAATGACTAAAAGAAATAACTAAAAGGCTGAAATGGGTCTATATTACCTAAGTATAAGAATGCGAAAACTTCTTTTAACGTGGGTTTAATTTCTTGGTTATATCACAACGATTACTGTAGGATGGTTGGTTCACTTGACAGACAAATGGTCTTAGTTGTGTAGTCGCCTTCCTCGTGTTTGGTTGCCATTGACTTTTGGTGGAATATGAACTTTGAGATTGTAGGACTGCTGTTTGTTCTTTTGAGTATACATATAGTCATTTGACGATGAACAGGAGTGTTTAGTTACATAGTGGCCCTCCTAAACAATTTATTTTTATTTTGATGTGCAAGTGGAACTGTGGGTCATATTCAATCTGGCTTCTGAGAGAAACCACGATAAAAAAAGTAGAGTGGGGCAGCACACAGCATTTGAATCTACGAGCTTCCGAATGGGAGCCACATACACTGCCGCCTGAGCCCTCTCACCTGGTATTACAAACATTTTGAAGCCATAAAAGAATATACTTGCGTGGATAGCGTTGAATTTTTGTTGAGAATCCATCCACTCAAACGAGTAGCGTTTTCGTTAAGAATGCCATGGTGCAGAAAATAATTATTATTCGCAGAAAGTAACTAAAATAGGATGTGTTACATTCACATGAACTTCTCTACCCTCTATCGCTTAAGAAGTGGACGCAATACGCTGGCTCACTAGTACTGAAAATTCCAACCATTAGTAAAGGATATCTCGGAAATGGCTGATGCTACAAAAAAGGTTACTTGAAATAATTGTGTGTTTTAAAGAGATATACATTTTTGTGTAGCACGTTTTCGTTTATCGCTTAACGTTTACCGTTATACAAGATTATACAAAATTCCTTCGAATGAAGCGAACTTTAAATGCTATTCTCATAACATTGAAAATATAGTTTTATTTGCCATTTAAATATACTTAAATTATGATATTTTAATGAAAATCGTTATAAACATTTTTAAAAAATAAAACATTTCGAAAAACATTCCATGTAAAGGATAGTTTGGAGTAAGGGGGACTTTCTTGAAAATCTTCGAGTAGTTTCTTTGGTAGGTACCGAACCTAAATACTAAATTTGGTATTTTCCGACTCTTCGTTATTGAATGCTGTTCACGCACACTGAATGCTGTTCAGTTTTTTTTCTAAAAACTGCTTCTTGTTATTCAAGGCGCCTCAAAACATGTATTACCGGTGAAATCTCGATATCGATTTTTTTGGTGGAATGCAATACCTTCTCTATCTACTTATGTATAGTTGCGTACATAAAATGTGGCCCATAATGGAACGGAGCTGTTTGTGCTGGCTCTACACCCCAAACATTATGTCCACCTGAGTCTTTCAAGCATCATTCTAGCCTTTAGTTTGGCCGGATACTTTACCTCTTCCAAAGAAGGGTAACATTACAACTTAAACTTATATTTTCGCTCTACACTACCACCTTTTCTTAATGCCGGTTTCCTTATTGCCGTTTAGTAGCGGCAAAAATATTAACCTTCGTCTCCATATCGTTGATGAAAGTTACCATGTATGTAAATATCGTAGCTATTTTCAGTTTAACCACACATGCAAATAAATCTTCGTCCCTTGCTCTGGAAGGCCCAATTATTTGTAATTGGTTTAGCCGTTACTTGTGCACCAATCCTAGCGAAACTCTTTCATAGAGGTGGTATCCGAATCACCACTTCATTTCACATAAATTATAAACATCGTTCATTCGTAAGTTTGTATGGCCGATATTTTTTTTCAGGCCAGTCACATAGAGAGCTCATACCGGCTGGGTGGAGTCAAAAGTTGGTTACCTAAAGGTAGAAACGTTACGAAGAGAAAAACGCTACGGCAATCTAGGAGAATCGGTGCTTTTTAGGCACGGCAGTGTAGGTAGCAGAGAAAGTAATAAGTTAAAAGTCGTGGATATTCCATTACATGCACTATACATAGGTAGATTGCAATTTATCAGCTGAGAAAACAGAAGACGCAGTCAAAGCAAAGTTAAGCCGGCTCTGCTTATAACGGCACGCATACATTTATGTATGCATACTTATGCCAACGGTTTCAATACTTATTATGTAAGAAAAGTTAGCTGTTATTTCCTGCTACGTTGTAAGCAAGCTCATTAACAGTGTGTGCTTAATAAGAATAATAATATAAAGAGACAAAATTATACCCGGTGTAACACCAACAATTAGGTTATTTGACATTTTATAATAAAAAACTGAGAAAATTATTTTTCTGGGAGGCTATAGATTCATTCCATTGTTTCCCAAAACGTTGGTGGCCTAGGAATAAGGGCTCTTCTATTCACCAGTTTCGCCAATATTTCGTTCTATATTAATGTTAGGGGTTCTTTTTCTGAAAACTGTACAATTCCGATAACTGTTTCACCGCCGGGAGAGACAGGCTATATAGATACAATGTTTACAGACCTGGAGGACTTTCGGGGCAGAAATACATCTGCCGATCTTTCATAGCCATTTCCATGAATACCAGGGGATGTTTCATCCGTGATTAGGCATATAATGGGAATCTAAGAGATTGCAATTATAAGGGATAAAGGGGAGTATTCACCATAAAAACTCTCCTAAATAATTGCACAGTAATTTCATGGAATGCATGGTGCTTGAATGAAATGAATTAAATCATCTCAAGTTTAAAAGGTCATTTGTGCAACTCTATCTGGTGTTATAGGTATATGAGTCTGAAGAGAATGTGCGGACAGATTTCATGTTAGTTTGAAATATTATAACAAGAAAGCAAGACAACAAATGCATTCGTTTTGTGGGGTATGGAAGAAATTGAATCCCTGGGTGTAGAGATTTGTCTAAATCTCGTGAATTTTAGGAGGCATTAGGTAAAAAAAATACTCTTAATTTTGTAACCATTTCAACAATATTCGAAATGTAGCCACAATTTTGTTTTCCAATTCACAGCATGGGCACAATTGTCGTTACGTCTCGCAGTTGTTTCCTCCTGGGCCGGCTGACATCTCTCCTTACTTTTGATTCATGCTGAAATGTCACCTTAGGCAGTCTTAATTCCTACATTCTTTGAACATATTACATTCATTCTTATATCTTTAATATTACTGTTTATTGAACAATATTAAGTTCTGCTCTTATGACTTCATTTCATATTTGGTCAAACCTTGTGCACCCTTTTCTTTTCCTTTAAAAGTCCGTATCGACACCTTGTAATCGGCTTTTCATTTTCTTCATAATGAGCTATGTCTCACTTGCATAGAGTAGTGTAGGGGCAGTCATTGTTTTGTAGACTTTAGCTTTCTTTCCTCTCTTGTTTTGCTTTTCAATGTTCTATCATGGTTTGAAATCTATAAATTGAAATCTTGCAAGCTTCTTGTTCATGTCTCTTTCAGTCCCTGGCATTAATCGGGTACAAATTACTCATTCTTCTCACAAATTCTGTTTATGCTCTTAAAGAAAAATATTTGGTTGTTACATTCACATGACCTCCTCTATTGTTTATAGCGGTTAAAAGCCATTGTTGCAAAAGCTAATTCTCCTATCTTTATCAAGTTAAATGATATTAATGCTTGCATTAATAGTTTCATTACACATGTCGCTATAGGTAAAAGATAAAAGCGACAGTCAAAAGTTTAAAAACTGGTCACTGCATCCTGACCTTGAAATCCCATACGCTTTCTATGAATATGCTTTCAGTCGCGAAAAACAAATGAATACCTTCAGAATTTAAAAACAAATGACAAGATATTGACGAATTAAAGCTAAGAATAACAATATCTCGGAAATGGCTAATGCCGCATTAAAGCTATAACAAATAAATTTGGTGTTTTAAAGAGATTACTTCACAGAATTCACTTCAGAGATTACTTCTAAGAAGATCCATTATATCTACATAGATATATACATTTTGTTTTGTCGTGTAAATTTCTTAAATGACATTTTAATCAAAATCGTTAGAATCCTTTTTGAGAAAATAATAGATAACGAAAAATCTTCCATGTAAAATGTAGTTTAGGGTGGGGATTTTCTTAAAAAATCTTCGTATCGCATATTTGGAAGACACACACACACACACGTTTTTCTAAGAATGCTTTTTTGTATACAAGGGTTCCAAAACGCGTATTTTCAGTGAAATTTCTACGTCGAATTTTTGGGTGGAAAGCAACACTCTACCTGCTATGTTGGTGGTAGAGAAAATAAAACTTTTAATTATTTCAACTCTGAAATTTGTGTCGATTCAAAAGCACTTTAGTTTCACTAGTGACATTTTTAATAACTGCTTGCAACAATGCATTAGCTGTTTAATACAAACAGACAGCAGATGATAAAAATATGTTAAGTGGTACTCTCCATTAGTGAATATATTGCGATTGGCATAAATAATGTGAATGTAGGCTGTCCCAATTTGAAAACTCAGTGTCATAACTAGAATAGGTAAGTTGAAAGCTGTGTTGTATTGTTTCAGGAAACAGAAGTGGAAGAACGTTCGCACCGAAGAAAGAAGTGGTTTTGCCATTAATACAACTGATATGACACGTTGCTGTATTCACGAGATTTTCTGTTAATAATTACACGGGGTTTATTCATCGACATATTGTCGTTCTTACTCGTCCCGGAAGACGCATTCTTTCTTCATATCCTTGCATATTCTTACATCCGGAGTTCAGAAGTTCTCACTGGGTAATAAAATTATTCAAACCTATTTAATGTTACCAAGATTAATATTGTTGCTATTTTACGCATGTTCTTACTTCAATTCATATTCTACCATTATTACGTAAGCTCATGTCGCTGACAATAATTGCTCCATCAGCTGTTATATTTACTCGTTTTATGTTTGATGCCTCAATTGCAGTTTTGTTACTTTTGATTTTTGAAATCTGAATCACACACACACATACGCATCTATCCTTTCATTCATACTATCAAACTTTAGGGAGAATTGAGAATAATCCTGATTATAGAAGCTTCCTGCTAGGAATCGAGCCGAGGACTTTTAGATTTAGAGGTGAGCACCACCGACGCTGTCACCAAAACTTCATTTTAGTCCTTTTGCAGAATGCATCTGTGCAGAACGTGGAATTTGATTGCCTTAAAACTGTTCATTGCATCTTTCATCTTCTTGCTTTTCAGTTAAAACAGGTTTTAATCGCTGCAAGGCCGACAGGAGCTAAACAAATAAATAATTACTTTAAGCTCAATGAAACACGAATCACTTGATTTACAAATGTGTTGGGATTTAAATAATGCAAATCTTTCTTACTTTAGACATTCAACAGGCTTTTCTCAGGTGTTAATATTCAAAACATTCAGATGATTGTTGTGATTAAAAGTTCTAGGCAACAAGTACCTATTATCATGCACTTAAAACCACACGTTTAATAATTCTTGATATTTAGAGTCACGAAATATTTTTGTCGTGCTTAAACAACGAAAATAAATATTATAGTTATTGGCAGCAGCATAATCGAGCTGTTAGACTGCTTGCCTCCCATCAAGGCTATGCAAGTTGGATCCCAATGTCCTTGTGGCCGTTTCGCAGGACTTATCCCCACTGCCGTTTCAGTTACTCCTCACTTTCATTTTCATTCCCATTGCCAGGCTCTTATCATTCAGCGTAATGCAATCCGCCGAAGGAAGGTGCGCAATAAAAACAAGCGATGGTATCTTTTAAAGAAGTTTTTAGGGCGGACACCGGATGCGTCTGGTCATGCAACAGTCAAGGAACCGTATCTGCAACTCGATGCAAATGAAGGGGCACAATGGAAAACAATGGAAATGTAATACTACAATCAATGAATCCTTATTCACAATCAGATGTAACAAGATGTAGGTTTGTCATCATTCAAGTTGTTTTTAACTGACCAATGTACATTTAGTACATGTATATGCCTAGTATTATAATATAACTAAAACTATATACAGTTTTATCAAGAATGAAATAAAAATTTACAAAATTGATAAGTTTTTGTTCTTATTCTTCTTCTCTTTAAAGATGCCAGTAGCTCATTATAGAGAGAGAGAGAGAGAGAGAGAGAGATAGAGAGGCAACTTTTTTGCGTTTATATTGGAAAGGTTATGGAAAACGGGGAGAGATGCGGCGGTTCAAAGAGGAAAATGCGTTTATATCGGAGAGATAGGGAATACGAGGGCTGATGCTAGGCTAGACAGTAGCAGAAGGAAACAATGCGCGTTGTACGAGAGAGCTAGAGAATACGCGGAGCGCTGCTAGGCTAGACAGATGCTGAAAGTGGGAGAATATAGTTTTATACGCGAGAGATAGGGAATACGAGGGAGGTGCTAAGATAGATATTAAGACTGACTTGAGTTTATATGAGAAAGATAGGAAACCGAGGAGAGGTTAAATGATAGAGTATGCGTTTATATGGGAGAGACGAGGAAAACGGAGAGAGAGAGATCCTATGCTAGGAGATGATTGAAGGAGAGGGAAGTGCGTTAATATGGGAGAGGTAGGGAAAACGATGATAGGTGTTAAGAATAGTGGTTAAAAACTGTAATACAAAGAACCGCATTATTCAAGAACTTGAACAACAAAAAGGACTAAGTATAGATCATTTGCATGGTATTCGAGGAGAGGTCTTTAGTGGAAAAAACCCCTAAGTCAGTAGTGTATATATGACGGATCCAGATCACTTAATATACAGGAATATGTAGTTAATATGCTAATTAGGCCTCCCCCTCCATCTGTCACGTCCCCTGGTGCCTTTTTGATTGCAACTGAGGTAATAAATTTTGTGATGTATAATGGAAAGGTTGACAGGCATGCAATTAAGGTCGTCTATCACCTGTCAAAATGCACAATGGTGTAACAAATTATGCTTTGTAAACAAAAGAGCAGACGCTATTCTCCCCATTCCATTTCCCGCACACATGCACGTTAGGAAGGCCACACCTGTAGCAAATCCCTCTCCTCGCTGCAGTATATTCTCTCTTCAAACATGCGCACCTGCAATATAACAAAAGCCGTACTTTTTTCCTGTCAAAATGAACAATTGTGTAATAAATTATGTTTTGTAAACAAAAGAGCAGACGCTATTCTCCCCATTCATTTCCCGCACAAGTGCACGTTAGGAACACAAACATACATAAACATACTTATAAAAATCTGTGGCCATGTAGCACAAGATACACTTTAGTTCTAATGTAAAGAAATGGATAACTCGTCCTTCCATCTGAATAATACACTGACAAAATAATTCATGATCAATGTCTCTTACACATTGTTTAGCAGATAGACTTAACATGATGGCTGAAGAGCGCAGTTTCCCACCGACTCGGCGAGTTCCAGATCTCGCAATAGGTCTTAAATATGAGATAAAGGCCTTAAAGGGAGCTCAAACAAGATACGGTATGAGATCGTATCTTCGCTGGAGGATTGCCAAGTGTACTTGTCTGAACGCTATAATTCTTATCCAGCAAAGAGCTTGCGGAAATGACTGGAAAAATATAGAGGGCATGATACAGATGTGAAAATTTAAGACATGTGAATTGTATTTTGTACTCGAAGCGAAGGTAAGTAGAGATGTCATACTTAAGTATTCAATGTTTTCCTATTTTACTATGCAAAAATAATTCATAAATAAAACAGCTGACTCATTGATATTACATATAAAGATACAAAAGATACATGCTATAGAATTCATAAAAAATTCATGAAATCACAATGTCACATTTTGGAATTCAGTTATATATATACACACATCACATTACATAACTCCTGATATCCTAATGTTTATACAAATCGTTTGTTTCATTTTCCATGTAGCCTAACAAAAAATGTAATTCTTTTCAGGTTACCTTCACTTCCAAAGACATGTTTCCTAACTTTCATTGTGTAATGTTTCAGACGGAATAAGTAGAAGAAGAAGATTTGCAGCTCAGGAAAGGATGCTGACGCTCTTGGAGGATAGAATAACCATCCTCGCTACATCACCGAAACATGCAATGAACGTGTGCAGAGACCACTACATCACGAGAAGGCACAACGTTAAGATGGGGTTCTTCTACGATCTTCCAGTGCTTATAGTGAAAAACAGACAATTTTGTATACATTTCAAGGCATAGCTGAGAGTTAGCTCGAGCGAGTCTCCCTATATTAGGTGAAACTAAGAAATGGAAGCAGTAATTTAAATGATAGTGAAAATACTTTAAGACCTATTGCGAGATCTGGAACTCGCCGAGTCGGTGGGAAACTGCGCTCTTCAGCCATCATGTTAAGTCTATCTGCTAAACACTGTGTAAGAGACATTGATCATGAATTATTTTGTCAGTGTATTATTCAATGGAAGGACGAGTTATCCATTTCTTTACATTAGAACTAAAGTGTATCTTGTGCTACATGGCAACAGATTTTATAAGTATGTTTATGCATGTTTGTGTTCAGAGATATCTGTAGGTCTTCGTGGAGGTTCGGTGCCTGATAGAAGTGCTAGTTTTGTAACAAAGCAAGGGTTGTAAGTATGTTTTATGCATATTTGTGTTCGGGTATACTCAAAAGTCTTCGTACAGGTTTGGGTGCTTGGTAGAAGTGGTAGTTTATGACAATCATGTAGGTGGTGAAATCTGTGTGATGGTGAATGGAAGAAGAGCGTGTTTGTGTGTATGTAGAAATACCTGTGATGGTGAAACAAAGAGCGGTAGAGAGAATCGTGTGAATATGAATGGAAGAAGAATGGATGTAGAAATCCATGTGATGGTAAAACAATGAGGGGAATAGGAAAAATCCTGTGAATGAGAATGGAAGAAGAGTGTGTGTAGAAATCTGTGTGCGATGGTGAAACAATGAGAGGTAGAGAATATCGTATGAATGTTATTGGAGGATGGATGTATAGGGAAACAAAGGATGAGTAGAGAAAATCCTGTAAATTTTTATGGAAGAAGAATATGTAGACATACAAACAATGAGTAGAGAAAATCATATGAATGTTAATGGAGGATGAAAGCGTAGAGAAACAAAGAATGAGTAGAAAAAATCCTGGAAGAGTGCGCCGAGAAATCCATTTGAGTGTAAAGTTCAGATAAAATTATAATACTCTCGCCCCGATTCGTCTCATGCACTGCATCGTTTAAAAAAAATTAAATGCATTGTAAAGAAAGTCAACACTTATTTGTATAGTTATGTAAAAACTCAACCACCTTGCATTGTATTCGTCATGGTGGGGATTTTTACACATGACGTGAATATTGCACCCAATGGAATTATCACTTTCTGCGCATGCGCAAAGGCTCTCAGCACCTCTATCCCTACTTGATTCAATTCCCCCATCTGTCTCCCTCTCCCTTTCAGAGAGTACGTCCATAATGTGTTTACATAGACTATAAAATCTGTGGAGATGAAAGTCATGTGAATGTGGTAGCCTGAAAAGTATTACATTTTTTATGTTACAGGGAAATGAAACAAACATATTTTAATTCTGTAAAGGCAATAATTTTCAGTGCTATCGTGTGTGTCTCTTTGTGTGAGTGTATGCGTGCACGGGTGTATATGTGTGTGCGTGCATAGTGTATGTGTGTATGTTTGTAGGGGTATGTGTGTGTAAGTTGAGTGGTGTTTGTGTGAATGATTGTAGATCTATGTGTGCGTGTAGGTATGTGTGTAAGTGCACTGGTGTATGCGTGTATATAAATGTGTAAGGGCTCGTGTATGTGCGTATATGTATGTGTAATGGCTCGGTGTATATGCTCGTGAATATATGAATGCTTGGATGTATGCAAGTCAAGAAGGCAGAAAGAGATATATAGATAGATAGATAGATAGATAGATAGATAGATAGATAGATAGATAGTTAGATAGATAGAAAAAAAGACAGAAGAAGAAAGGAAATAAAGAAACGAATCTATGCATCGGGATACCTAAATATACACCAGGTTTTAATATAGATAATTGCACTTGTTAAATATATTTTAATCTGCCCGCGCATACTCGTATAGTTTAATATTTATTAAGCATTACATTTTTCACTTAAGATTCGAACTAGGACCTCTCGGTACCTAAGAATTCTCATGATTAACATGATTTACGCTACTCGCCTATGTTCCTAAATTTTAATAGTTATAAAGCATTAATGTTTCACTACACTAAGACTCGAACTCGAACCTCTTGATACCCGAGAACTCCTTTCATTACTCAAGGTAAATATATAATAATGCTTTACCCTATCAAAGTATCATTTTTTCATTAGCAATTAAAACATTAAACTTTGCTTGCAGTAAGATTCGAACACAGACCTAAGGAGATCTAAGTATACACAGGGGTTTAATATAGGTAACGATATATGTTAAACACATTTTTATATAGCCATTTGAAAGAGACAATAGAAGCAGAAACAGAGAGTTAGAACATGTATAACTATGCTCGACGATTCTCGTAGGTCTTCGTGCAGGTTCGGGTGCTCTCGGAAAGAACTACATACTATGTCATGGTCTCTGCCCGAGGGCAGAGCCGGTGCCATGACGGCAAGGTTGAGCGGGGGGGAATTTATTACCTAGCAGGTAAATGAAGCACGCATCGTGGGAATGGGTCTCTCTCTTTTCCACAATCAAACAAAAGGCAGGCCTGGTATAATAGTAAAGACTCCAAGAGTTCTTTTGTTACCATAGCACCACTCTGGTCTTTTGTTATTTCCCCGGTGCGCCTGTTTGGAGAGAGCATAGAATGAAGCGGGGGGAGAGGTTACTACATGTGTGGTCTTCCTAACTGCACGTGTGCGGGAAATGGAACCGGGAGAATAGCGTCTGCTCTTTTGTTTACAAAGCATAATTTATTACACCATTGTTCATTTTGACGGGTGATAGACGACCTTAATTGATGCCTGTTAACCTTTCCATTATATATCACAAAATTTATTACCTCAGTTGCAACCAAAAAGGCACCAGGGGTGTGGCAGGAGGAGGGGTAGGCCTAATGAGCATATTAATTACCCATCCCTGCATATTAAGTGATCTGAATTTGACTTAGGGGGGTTTTCCACTAAAGACCCCTCTTCGTATACCATACAAATGATCTATACTTAGGCCTTTTTGTTGTTCAAGTTCTTGAATAATGCGGTTCTTTATGTTGCAGCTTTTTAACCACAGTTCCTAACACCTATCATCGTTTTCCCTACCTCTCCCATATAAACGCATTTCCCCCTCCTTCAATCATCTCCTAGCATAGGATATCCTTCTCTCTCCATTTTCCTCCTCTCTCCCATATAAACGCATACTCTGTCATTCAACCCTTACTAGAATGATACCTCTCCTCGGTTTCCTATCTCTCTGATATAAACGAATGTCAGCTTTAACGTCTATCTTAGCACCTACGTCGTATTCCCTATCTTTCCCGTATAAGCCTCCTTCAGCATCTGTCTAGCCTATCAGCTCTCCGCGTATTCTCTAGCTCTCTTGCACAACGCGCATTCCCTCCTTCTGCCACTGTCTAGCCTAGCATCAACCCTCGTATTTCCTATCTCTCCTATAAACACATTTTCCTATTTGAACCGCCGAATATCTTCCCGTTTTCCCTTTCCTTTCCCATATAAACGCAAAAAAGTGGCCTCGCTCTCTCTGTAATAAGCTACTGTATGCCATTTCGATGTTTCGATAGCCATTTTTCTCTCGATCTTCCCAAATCTTATATATACCTCATAACTGCTGACGGTAGCCCATTTTCAAGCATCCTTTCTAAATGTTGGTACCATCTCCTGCCGTTTGACGTTAGTTTATCCAGTAGTGGTTTCACCTGTAAGTCTTGTTTTATTTCCTCATTTCGCTTTCATCTTGTACTTAGAGTATATCCTGCTGAGCTTGTTATAATGTTAGACCGACGGAATTTTTTTCTCTTCAATTATTTTACATTGCTTTGATTACGTGACGGATAACGTGACGAATCGCTTATGAGACCTCATAGCTCTGTGCATGGTGGACAGATAGCCTTCTAGGTCTCATCCTCGTACTATACCATCTTGCTTCGTCACGTTTCCACTGAGATGTTCGTGTTAGGCAACTGTACCTCTGCTTATGTAACGGGCAAATGGCAGCTTCGACAGTGACCACAGAGGTCTTAGTGTTAAGCAACTGTAACCTTGCTTCTACATGTGCCGGGCGGATGGCATTAGGGTGCCGTCCAGTCTACTGTTTGCATTATTTTTATTTTTTATTGTTGTTTTAAACTTAAGGTGGAACTTTGGATCGTGGTATTTAATAACCATTCCGGTATTTACCTTGGCGAAAAAAAAGTTCAGATTGGTCGACCCACGGAATTTGAACCCGGGATTCCCGAGTGCTAGTCTGAGCCATCCCGCTGATTCTTGGCTTTTGTTTTATATTTTTCTGTTCTTATTCTGGATTCGTTTCTGTGCATCCTTAATGGTACTGCGATAGTATTAAATATGTTATACGAGTATCGCTTCTTGTCTTGATTTTCAAGTTTCTGTAAGTATTTCTGAACTTATTTAATCAGATCTCGGATCTCTATGCTCTTAATGCGAGAAATAACATACAAAATATTTCAAATATTTTAGCTGCTCCATTACTTTATCTTCTTCTACTATCTTTGTTCTTACGGCAAACTTTCCCTTAAATACCAGGCTCTTTGATTTATCTACAGATATTTTAAAATTATAGTCCTTTGCTTATATATATATTAAACAATGGAATTTGCAGTTTCTCTTTACTAATACGGTTTTGGTAGTATAAATCATTCATGCAACAGTCAAAATATTATTTTATATTAGAAAAGGCTTAAACATTCAGTAGTCAAATTAAAACGTTAAGAGTTAACTTATGGTAGTTTTTGGGAAAGCCTGCTATAAAACATAATATCCTTACAGCTTAATGATGATGCAGAGCTAATGTTGTTTTAGGAATATCTAATACATTTTCCCCTAGCATTCTGCATCCGTATGTCCATTCTTAGGTTGAAAGTACAAAACATATTATTTTTAATGCACAAAATTATATAAAATAAACAAGCTGGGGACTGTTAATATTCCTAACTCAATAAAGCTACTTTTACATGGAGCACACTTTTCAAAACCTCTAATATCCTTAATTGCCGTTTTCTTGCTATACCTAAAAAAAGGGTATAGCAGTAGTATAGTATGTGTTCTTTGCCTTTTTAGATGCTTTTGCAGCACATAAAATTCCCTTGAATATTTTCCAGACCCCAACAATTTTAAAGTGTCTTCCCCTCATCAAATCAGGTGCATTTTTGTTTTCTTCTGTTTCCATGAGCCCCCACAAAAATTTTAGGAAAAAATTCGCGCGAGCATACACGTTTGTGTCTGTGAATAACTTAGCATAGAAACCAAAAGCAGGTTAAACACCAAACTTGGTCTTTTAAGTTCTGTATCTTCCAAGAAAGGGACATGAAGATTATAAGAAACTGCTCCCCCAACTATGTTTTATATAGAAAATGCTTCGTTTGTTTTTGATTATATAAAAATGGCTTTACTCGCTGTTCTACAGACTAAGATTACAACAGCTCATTTTTCTGTCTATTTATTGTTTGATATTGCTTGTCTACCTAATTTTGTAGGTATAAGAAAGATACAGGGGCAAGCAACAGTGACAGTCAGATGTTTACCTTCCCTATTATTTATAGTAAGTAAGGGGCTTGCATAAACATTCCATGTTGAGATTTCCCTGGAAATATATTTTGAGACTCTCTGAGCACAAACAGCGCATTTGTAGAAAAAGGTCCGTAGTGTGTGTGAACATCATAAATAAAAAACGAAAAGTCGGTTAAACACCAAACTTGGTATTTAAGTTCGCCATGGTAAAGGAATGAGGCGCGAAGAAAATTCCCACACCCTATACACAGAAACATTTTTGCAGAGATTTTCTCAAGAATGGCTCTAACGATTTGGATTAAGATACCACGTGTTTAAGATATGACAAATTAAATGTTTATCTTGAGGTCTCGGGAATAGCCTCCTAAGTCTTCTTCAACCTGGATTACTTTTGCAAACTAAAAGATAGACAAAAGCTTACTACACCAATTTACAACATTCACATGAGTTCCGAACGCATGCAAAAGGAACGGAATTTCAAAGCCATCATATAGCGACCAGCTCTTAAAACATTTGATTGTCGCTTAAACCTACTCTAGTTCCCTATTCCCATTGTACCTAAAAGGAAATATACAATATAACATTTTATATAAATGTTTATCTGGATTAACATGAAGCAGATGGGGGAATATGCTTTTGTAAGAATACTTTGTTGAAGAATGGGGAGCAAGTAATGTGAATGTGGCACAGCAGATTTCAAAAAGCGTGTGTCTACGTAATGGCATTGAAATTCCATTCTTCTTGCTCAACCACGAGAAAAAACGAACAGCAACATACCACTTGAAAAATAATAACAATGTTAAAATTCAAACCAACAAGAAAGATTATCTCGGAAATATTCTACGCCAAAAGATGATATAACTGTGTGCTTTGGCGTGATTTACGCTTTTGTGTAGTAAGATTTTGTCTACACTCTGAAATACTTCTGAAGCAAGAAAAGAATCGTCTTCACTTGAGGATTCCTTCGTGTGAAATTCTTAAACTAAATTGATCAACGCCAACATAAACATTTAATCTTTTACTGGTTACACAAAGAGATGTCACTTATCTTTGTGTATCAGAATTACTTTATTTTAAATTTGTATTAGTTAAACATTGATTTAATTTCCAGGTTCTATTGCAACAGTAAGTTCTTTGGTACACGTATGAGAGTGAATTCTAGACAGACGTCCTTAGTAGTGCAGTCATCTTTCTTCATAATTTGATAGTAGAAAACTTAGTAGCATAATCACCTTCTTGTGCCATATTTCATTTCTATTTGTTTAGTCGGAAGTATTTTGGAGAAGCGCAAACGAAAAATCCATGCTGAATCATGGTTTGTCAGAAATCAATGTGTGGCAATTCTTAAGGAACTTCCTAATAGCTCGTTGTTTAATAAATTTGTTCCCCAGCTATCATCATCATTATCATGTGTAAATGAAACTATTTTGCTGGCCAGTGACGAAAAGCGCTAGAACATCATTCTTACTACCATCCCAGCATTCCGTTCGTGGGCCTTTAATAGTCGCTTGGGAGTTCTGCAGTTATTCAGTTAGGCGATAAGCATTCCACACATTTTAATTTGTTTATTCTCTGCACTTTTTCTTCTTCTTCTTCAATCAAGGATTGGGCTACTGTTTGTTCTGGTCCCACACCAATCAAAAGTTTCATGTGGTCCCATTGGCTTCCGTCCTCTTGGTTTATATTCCATTACTTGTTTGGGAATCATTTCAGGGTCATTCTTTCCAAACGTCAAAGTCAGCTTTTTCTGTATCTCACTAGATTTTCTATAATGGAATTAATGTTTATTTAGTTTCTGATGTCTTCGTTTCTAAATAGGTATTTGTACAACTTCTTAAGTTGCATATTCCATTGAAGTGGTATATTCACAACGATTGAACATATTTGGGTTTGGATATCTCCTCTATCCTCTCTCACCTCCATACACTCACTCCCAGTTCTCATCAACATGTATGGGTTGATGATCCGGAAGACAAAAGTAATACTTAATATGCATATTATTTGATTACGACAGCAGGTGGGAACAGGAATTGCTTTCGTACAAGAACACTGTCCTACATCTCTCAAGTTGCAATGCAATAAAGTAAATATAGAATTCGTTCACAAGTTAAGGTGCGTCAACGCAGATTCAAAATCTCGGCAGATTGATTACTTATTGGCGTCTTTTCTTTTTCACCTCCTCTTTGTGGGACTTGCACCCACAAATGCCTTGGGTCAGTAGCATGTCGAGGAGCAAGTTAACTCTGGATCATAGCATATCCAGCATGGGTGATCAGCCCAATGACTGGGCTGGGCGGTGAAGAATAAGGTAATGAATGTAGTAATGAAAGGTATGATAGGGAAATGGGCGGATCAAATCATCCAATCCAGCATTCGCCTTGCGACGGAAGAAACCCCGAAAAAACCTTCCATCAGGTTGGCCGTCTCCTTTGGACCTCCCAAATGTGAGTCCCACACATTACCGCGGCGCCACTTCGCTCGGTGTGGGTTTTTCAGTTAAATGAAATATCTTTAGGATCCAAGAGTTATAAAAATACGTGCAAAGTCTGGATGTTTATTTATTCATTAATTTTCACCTACCTTGTGTTTTCTCAGCCTTAGGCAACTTTATCTTTAGCTATAGTGACTGTACACCGAATATCTCATTACTGCAACGTATAATCTGATGCAGTGGTATAGTGATTTGCAGTGAGGCCCAACTTCTTCTCTTAAGAGCTAATGCTCAAAGACCATAGTTCACCCCATCTACTATATTTGAAGACACTGACAAGCTAAACGGGTACGGGTAAGTTGTTTTTCATCCAGGGTATTTCGTTGATTGTTAGCTATTTAGAATGAGCGTTTAGAAAGCGCCGTAAGTTGTGTCCAACAAGGGGTGTACCTACTGTAAACGAGACAAATAAACGTGATTTTTTCTGGAACTACTAGCGCTGTTACGTCAAAGCAACGAATCAGCAGGATTATATTTTCTGAAACCACATTCACACTTAGTATGCTACGTCATAGCAACCATCACTAATGGACCTTCCCTTACCCTGAGCAAGATTGTTCAGTAGCGCTACAAAACTGTAAAGAAATGGAAACTGTGCACATTGAAAAGAGACACACACTGCATGTTATTGATGGCTACCAGTTCCGGCACCATAAGAAACTTGCTATTGGGATCGATCGTTGGACCTGTTCTACGAATTACAAAATCTTCTTACTCTCATTTCCTGTACTCATCATCTTCCTTGTCATCTGTTTCAGGGTTGTAGGACCAGGTGATGGTGTTCAGCTGGTTGCGGCTGGGCGGTGGCTTGCGCTCTGTAAAGGCTTCTTCCCTGGGGTCGCTGCGGTACCGCTCTGTTAGATGTCTCTTCAGCGTGGGGCTCCGCTGTGGGAGCCCCTGGAGGTTGGTGGCTTGTGGGTAGAGACCGTGCGGCGTCGGATGCGTTCTATCTGAAAAAATTAGGGATCCCTTCCAAGGTTGCGCCCGTCGGCATCCAGATCTGGTTGCGCTTCGCGTCTCTCCCCTCATTCTTCCCTCCGGGGAGTCACGTTGGAAGCACAAGAGGCCGACTGGCCTGTGTGTGGTACTCTGCCCCAATTCCTTGGACCCCTCCGTGATATATACCTTTACCTTCACGAATTATAAAAATTTATAGATGGGACATCGATACCTTTTCAGAGGCAAAGTTTTTCGTTTTCAGAGCGACATCGATACTCTCGATACTCGGTGGTATCTGCGGCAGTACTCCCTAGTCCGTAGTTGTTTTGGTTATTTGTAATGCCCGTAGCTCGCGGCTTACTTTCTGCAGCCGCCGCGAAGACTCTGGATGTTCGAAGGATGCTTATTCTCTTCATTTTTTTATCCTCGGCTAGCTGAAGTTATTGCTGAAATATATCAGAGCATGGACCTTCCCTTGGTAAAGGAAACGTAGATCTCGGATGTGGTAAAAGAGAGATAATAGACGTGCTTTAGTTACAAACAGACGACACCACTGTTTCTTTTGATTTGGTTACTTTGAGTAGTTCAAAACACTGATATTGTCGCCGTTAAAACACTGTCCACTGCTGTAGAAACACGGCGCTGATATGAAGCGAAGTTTATATACTTAGTAGATTTCTTTACACGTAGCGATTCTTATGTGTGCTGCGAAAACTGTCTTAATTCACTTTTGGCGCGATATCTCTCAAATATCCTACAGCATCTTTCCCTGCCTGTAGTTTAGAAATGATCCTGCTTTTGGTCTTAGCATATCTATTTATAGTCGCTGGCTTCTTGGGCTGCTTAATTTCCTATTGGTGCATTTTTAGCGTCACTCAACGCGTCTCACTATTTCATATAAATTTACAGGGATCATATTGGTCCAATTTTAACACAAATCGCTGCTTTTCCTAATTTTAGCGTCGAGCTTGTTGTCTCCCTCACTCCGGTTACGGCGAATTATCGTACAAAAGCGCAATAGCTAGACATCCTCGCTGTATGAACAATGCCCCTGCTACTAGAGAGACATCGTAAAACTAAACTTGTTGCCTACGGAGACACTATTCCTGCAGCTAACATATCTCGCCGTGGACAGTATTTTAACATAGCGCTTAAATTATTTACATTAAACAATTTATAACTCCTTTAATATTAGTAACCTAAATACAGACATGTCGCTAAATCACCCTTCTTAGGTTACACCGGCAGTAAAAGAAAAATATTTGTACATAGCATAATGTAATCTCACTAAAAACTAATTAACCAAATTATTAATAACGACATAGCTCGGGCTCGGCCTAGAGCTGCCGTTTCATATCGAAGCATATGTCTAATACTTTGAAATAAAGCTTCGATACTTTTAGTTTGTTAAGTTTTGCATTATTGGAAGTTGTTGCGTTGAACTTTACGATATATAACGAATGAAAGTGGTCGAGATTTCTTCACTTTACTGTCTCGCAACTGTCCCCAAAGAGTTTATGAACTATAGTTCTTGATAAACCTTGACTGCGTTGCATGCGACATTCCATAGACGCTTGTGTCTAAATGAAAGTATGCAACAGAATGGGGGGGGAGTAATAGAGGTATTCATGTAATATGTATGCAGTGTTAAGCCATATCTTAGTGCATCAGCGTATTTAGTTTTGTGACTCTCAGTCATTACATTTGCCTACTCTAGTGACCAAATCATAACCTAAGACGTGAGATAATAAAGCGCATGGAAATATCTGCTCTTTCCTTCCATCTGTTACTTTGAATTTACGCAAGTCAAACTGAAGTCACGAGAGTAGATTACAGTATACCGTGCGAACAATTTTCGTAATATAGATATGGATTATCCTTTAAATGAAAGTTCTCAGCAAAATATAGCTATATAAAAGGAAGGAAATCAATTATTAATATTATTATTGATAATAATATTATTATTTACATTAGCCATGACTAACAATGAGGATATATTACATTATCAAGATAAAAAAAATTGCTGCCAATTGGAGAATGTCAGAGAAGTACAATTCTGGAATTAGCATAAAGCACAAAATTGGTTATATGGTTTATATAAGAAAACTACTAATAAGAACATCATTCAGTGAACAAGCTATTGCCTTTACATTTTTTATTAAGCGAGTATCGAATATCGAATATACAGTATTGCGGCTCAAAAATCAACATCGGAATCGAGTATCAGAAATAGTGGTATCGTCCCATCACTACAAAAATTGATGAAAATAATTCAATAACAGAACAAATGTTAAATCATAATCATGGCAGGCTATGAAATAAAGACTTCAATTGTCAGAAATTAAGTAATTCACTTAAAAGAAAAGCATTAGATGACCTTTATACCTGCCGGCAAAATTACTGTGTAATAAATTAAGAAGGAATGGAGATGTGCACACTGTGAATAAAGCCAACATTGCACTAATAAAAAGAAATATTCAAAATTCTCGGGCATCTATTCATCCACCTCTTCCTAGATCGCTCAAAGATTGCCATACTGGCGGTGAATAAATGAATGTGAAAACAAACATAGGTGAAAACTGCATTAATTAACGATAAGATTTTTAGGATTTTCTACGAAAATTAACCTCATTCACTCAAGCAATCTGGGTACCATATTCAGAAGTGTTTCACGGCAATTTTATCAACTGTTTATTATTCGTGGCATAATAAATCAAATTTAGGATACGTCACACTAGTCCTTATACTATTGCCAGGAAAATCCATAGAAATATATTCTGCAGCACTTAATCATTTGAAACTGTAGAATATTTAGACATCTGTTTAAATATTTGCCGAATATATATTGCCTTCGAAATGACTATTCAGAACGCTATGAAGTTAATTTAGTCAAATGCGGCTATTATAGGATGTAGATTCTATCTCGGTCGAAGTTGGTACAGGAAAATGCAGAAATTAGGATTATGAAATTATGCAGAAATTAGGATAAGAAAGGAAAAGAAAAGAAAGCATTGATTTTTAAAAATTATTTTTGTGCTTCCGTTCTTAGATTCTGAAGAAGTTGAGGCTCTTTTACAGATGACTCCATGTCGCTTTTGCCAAAGAATTAAAAATGAATTGCCTCTACAGATGATATTTTTCAGGCATATATTATGAGTTTGCACCAAATATACGGGCTGAATTTTCTTTTACAATTGGAGTAACCACAAATGGTGGTGTATCATTTCATAGGAAACTGAACAGTCTTACCACAGTTTAGCCTAAGTTTATAATTTCGATATACTTAAAGATATCCAATACCTATACCTACACAGCCTTCCGAAGTAAATGGAAAAGAAAAAGAGTCATTATTGATAAGGAAAAACTTATAGAAAAACGAATGTTTTTTCCAACTAAAAGAAATCTCAGGACTACGGTTTTTAAAGGCTATTGCTTATACGAACCTACAAGTATGAGTAAATTTTAATCAAAAGACAATACCCACTCATTTAATTGGGTTTAATGACTTTTAAGTTTCAGCTTTACTGAAGTAAAGCATTTTTAACCACGCCACCATCTTAATCTACGTTAGTGTCAGTCCTAAGTCGGTAAAAGGGAAGGCAAATGTTTGCTTACGTAACGTTGATGGACATCCCTTATTTTTAAAGCGTCCTGAGACGGAACTAACGTAACACAAAGGATGCAATTTGCGGTCCCCGAAGCTAAACCAATCAAGTTTCAGACCTTGGCAACACAAGCGAAAACGAGTGGAAGGGAAATTTTCATCCCCTCTCTCTTAAGGTTGGACATTCCTGCTGATTTGGATATGAATGTGCCAAGTATGCACTTTTTGCTATTACGCTTGTTATAGGATAGAACAAGGGTGACGAAAACGCCTTCCTTCTGCGAGTCACCAAATATGCAACACGCATTGCATCACTCAGAGCATGTAAAAAACAAAGGAACAGTGGCAGAGAGGGAACGGCGCCTACGAGTCAAAATAACTCGCGAGTCCCGTTTTCGCCACCTCTGGGATAGAAGCTTAAGCGGCATACATTCTTAATGTAACCTTACATGTTAAACCCATTTAACAAAACAATTTTTAAATACAAACCATTACACATATTCTAGGAGTCGAACCACCCACCACTATTTTCTCGAGCTGCACTCTGTACACCTGTGTACGAACCCATTCAGCCTCAAGAACCATAACAAAATTATTAATGATATTTAAATCATTCATAAGTTTCTTATTGTTTATCACTTACTGCTAGCTTTAATGTGACATTTTACAATTCTTATTGCTTCAATGTACAGCTCAGTGTTTAGTCGTGATATGACTTTATTGTTGTTGTTATTTTTCTTTATTTATAGTCGCTTTGACTACTAGGTCATATTGCAACTTATATCCATGCATGAGTAAATAATAATACATTGTATACTTTACATTGATTAAATAATACAATAATTGTAATACATTATTAGAAACATATTTTACATTATTAAGCCTTGAACACGGCTAAAACAGTATAACTTATTACGTATTATACATTTTTATTTGATGTGTTGTATTTAAATCTTGTTATACAGTTGATGTCTTTCAAGAAAAAAATAATGTTTTTGAAATGAGTAGGGTTGTTTAAAGCTAAAGATATATCTTCAGGATGTTATGTTTTCTTCTCTCTATGGTATAACTTCTGCATTTAGTGATGCGCTGTTCGATGGTGATACGACAATTGCAGTGAGGAGCATTTTCTTTGACGGGTAAGAAGGAATGGGTTATGATATGCCTTTATTGTTGAAGCGACTGTAATAAACAAATAAACAAGCAAATAAAATACTGCGCTTACAAGGCGTTGGAAAAAATATGTGCTTTACTATTTTTCACTTAAGATTTCACGTTACACCCTTCATTTATGGTTTACTTTAAAGCGTTGTTTAACTTGTGTCACTGTGGATGACATTACGGAGCCTGTTGCGTTTGTATTTATGGTATTACAGTCACTAACAAAACCTCAGGTACCTACTAATGTTATGTTTTTTGTTTTTAAGTGAGTAGGTCATATCGCACGGTGAATGAAGGAAATGGTTGAAATGTTGATCAAATGGGCCCTAGGGCTTAGTGTTACCCGACATTCGCCTTCTTTTATGTTTTTGAAATATGGTAACGCAAATAGTGCTACAGGTTTACCTCCAATACGTGGTTGCCTAACAGGCTGTACATTTGGGAAATTAATTCAATAAAATAGCAGTCATAATTCAGAATCCTGGCAGGACTCCACCCAAAAGCGTTTTCTTTTACTAATGCTGCTATGTAAATATGTCGTGTAATAACAACTTATATTTCTCCATATAGACTGTCGTACATTTTGCATGGACTTTGTTTTAACAGTAACTAATAGATGTGAGACATTGCATGTAGTCTCTTACTTTATATAGAATAAATTAGTATTCATGTTAACCTTAATAAAAATACGTGATTGCTTTTTACAATGGGCCAGACATTAAGAACTTTTACAAACATCACCTTTCTCGAGCAATTATTTATAGAAGCAGTATATTCATAAATTGCACGACCAGCCAGTGAGCAATGCGTAACAAATGACACGTTTCCGGGCAAATAGTTCCCGTTCTATAAGAGCAAGCGAATTGAGGTAAGAAGGTAAAAACTTGTAATTGCGCATTTGAAAGCATCACTGACAAATTTTGTGAACCCTTTTCCTTCGTTCATTAGGTTTATGGAGGAACAAAAGAATAATGATAGCTGTTGTAGTCTTTGATGTCCACAAGCGAGTTCTTATCATTATTTATCTGAAATAAATGTGGCTTAAAACAGTAGAAGGTGGATCATTTAGTAACAAAAAGCCAATTTCAAAATGCATAGACACTTGTTGAAATACGATTGATTAAAATGGAATCTTAGCTCTGATAACTAACAAATTTAGTAAAATAAGCTAAAACCTAGAAATTTAATACCCAGTTGTAACATCAAATGTGTGTTGAACATTTAAATGCATATAAGTGCCCCATAATTGATTTGTTTGTACGCGATTATTTAGTACATACACTATGTGATCAAAAGTATTCGGACACCCCACAAACATACGTTTTTTCATCTTAGGTGTATTGTTCTGCCACCTACTGCCTGGTACTCATTATTCGCGACCTCAGTAGTTATTAGACGTCGTGAAACAGCAGAATGGGACGCTCCGTGGAACTCATGGACTTCCAACATGGTCAGGTGATTGGGTGTCACTTGTGTCAGAAGTCTGTACGCGAGATTTCCACACTCCTAAACATCCCTAGGTCCACTGTTTCTGATGTGATAGTGAAGTGGAAACGTGAAGGGACATGTACAGCACAAAAGCGTACAGGCCGACCGCGTCTGTTGACTGACAGAGACAGCCGATATCTGAAGAGAGTTGTAAAGAGTAATAGGCAGACATCTATCCAGACCATCACACAGGAACTCCAAACTGCATCAGGATCCACTCCAAGTACTATGACAGTTAGGCGTGAGGTGAGAAATCTTGGATCCCATGCACGAGCGGCTGCTCATAAGCCACACATCACGAAGGAAAATGTCAAACAACGCCTCGCTTGGTGTAAGGAACGTCAACATTACACGACTGAACAGTGGCAAAACGTTGTGTGGAGTGACGAATCACGGTACATAATGTGGCGATCCGATGGCAGGGTGTGGGTATGGCGAATGCCCGGTGAACGTCATGTGCCAGCGTGTGTAGTGCGAACAGTGAAATTCGGAGCTGGTGGTGTTATGGTGTGGTCGTGTTTTTCCTGGAGGGAGCTTGCACCACTTGTTGTTTTGCGTGGCACTATCACAGCGCAGACTTACATTGATATTTTAAGCACCTTTTTGCTTCCCACTGCTGAAGAGCAATTCCGGGATGGCGATTGCATCTTTCAACATGATCGAGCACCTGTTCATACTTTACGGGCTGTGGCGGAGTGGTTACATGACAATAACATCCCTGTAATGGACTTGCCTGCACAGAGTCCTGACTTGAATCCTATAGAACACCTTTGGAATGTTTTGGAACGCAGACTTCGTGCCAGGCCTCACCGACCTACATCGATACCTCTCCGCACTCCGTGAAGAATCGACTGCCATTTCGCAAGAAACCTTCCAGCACCTGATAGAAAGTATGCCTGCGAGAGTGAGCGCTGTCATGAAGACTAAGGGTGGGCCAACACCATATTGACTTCCAGCATTACTGATGGAGGGCGCCACGAACTTGTACGTCATTTTCAGCCAGGTGTCCGGATACTTTTGATCACGTAGTGTATATTGGCAGGAAAGGGACAAGAATACAAACTAAGTGCCGATAACGTGATCGAACTTTTCTAAAGCTTTGCCTTGATAGATATATTCTATATGGTTATACCACTTGATTTTTTTGCAAGTTTAATGCCTCTAGACTAACATAATTTGTATTATTTGAAACTAAAGGCACATATTGTATGGTTTGCCTCCAAAATACCCTGTCCTTTGACTAAAGCTTGCTGAAATGTTCTCCAGAAGCATTTAAAACAGTTATGTTATCTCAACTGCGTCTTACATTTTCCTGAACCGCAATCTGCATTATTTGAAAGTGCACATTACAACAGATCTGAACACCTTGCTGAGGCGTATCTTCACATATGTTAAAACTGTTATTTTAATTGTGTTTTGGTAACATCAAACCTTGTACAGACTGCTTTCGCGCCCAAATCTTTCTTTCCCAACTTGATGAATAAGAATGCACTTATCTATGCTTATTCAGAAATAAGCTTAATTATATCTGCTCACATGCCGCTTGCCTCTCATGCTTTATATTGCGGATTGATTAGCAGGTGGGTAAAGCAGACTAAGTATTTTATTTAGTATTTCTTTCAAATCCTGCATGAGAAATCCTCCTTGAAATTATTGTGAAAGAAGCCAAATGGAAATGGAATACAGATTTATGTTATAAACTTTAAAGAAGTTTTTAACAGTTATTTTAATATGCCTGGCTCTTTCCTGGAAAAACATAAAAACTACACTTGTGTAAGTACATGGTTTATTAAGGATATTAGACAATGGGCTTTATGAAAATTATACCAGAATTACTTACGATGTTTATTTTTATAGTATTCTTACATATAGTACTTTACTCTGGGAAAATTAGGTTCATGATAATAAATTTCTTATTTTTTAAGAGAGGGCCATTTGGATTTTATATAAGTATTCCAGTAAAGAATATTGTACACATTTATTTATTATTTGGTCAAAATATACCTATCATTTCATTTTACACCTTGAAGCTTTTTTCTATGTCAAACACAGTATGCTTTTATATAGCTGTAGAAATGACCAACATATTGTACCACAAGACATATGGACGACTTTATCATTCCTGTTTGTAGACCTTTCACCATATCTAGTTATGAAATTATGTCTGCTAATATCGGTAACAAGATTCCATAAAATGCATTCAAGACAGGTAGATCCTGTTTTAAAAGAACAACTTCTTGTTGGCTAAAAAGGAAGAAATTTTTTAATATTAAAGAGTTTGCTAATTGTGATATTATCAGCATAACTTTATGGTTTCCAATATGGCTATATACATCGTGTTCTTCGACGACTATGAGAATAGATAGAAAGGTTATGTCCAATAAATAAGCTGCCAGTAAGCTCTAGAAATCGAAGTGAAAAATTTGCAACACGGTGAAGAATAAGATGAGACATTTGGAAAGTTGAATCAGACTTGTAATACTCAATTTCACAGCCAAGTTTCGAGCCATGGATCTTGGTCTATCCTACCGACGCTGTTACTGCTGAGCTTGAGAACTTGTGCGCATATTAAACCACCTCATCTAGTTCAAGTATCCTGCTAAGCCTTCGATGTGATCTCCCATAGCCAAGATATAATACCTCAAAGGCAATGCTTCAGGTGTCTTTAATTTCTATTTTTATAGTTAATTGCCGTTAGAATTAACTTATGTTTTATAATACTTTCGTAGTATCAAAAATCCGTGGTTCGGGCCCTAGCCGCGACATTGGAGTTTTCGACTATAATTCGACTTTCCAACTTCAGCGTCTGCACACCTTTAATATGAAAGAAGAAGAATTATTAAATACAAATTAAACCTAATAAAGGTTAACTATAAAACCCGGAAACTGAAAGCACTTCAATATTGCAAGTCGATTTTGAAGTACACCTTGTGATCGCCTTGAACGTTTACCAGTATACTTAAAGCAGATGCGAAACTTTAACGCGCATGCAGAGGTCCCGCTCGATAGTTTAGTGGCGAGAGCATCGGTATAGAGCCAAAAGAGAACACCAGGGAACATGAGAGAACAATTGTCAAAACACAATTTAATCTTAAAAGTGTTTAACTATAAATACGCGAAATTGAAACCACTTGCAATATTTCATACTAAAATATATATTTATGATTGTAGTTTTAACCTTCGTCTCCATGTCGCTGATGAAAGCTGTCATATATGTGAATGTCGTACCTGTTGTTTAATTTAAGAACACTAGCCTTCCTCTAGAAGGCCCAATTAAACGATTGTAATTGTTTACCTTTTCTCTATATGCCATTCTAGCGAAACTCTTTTATAGAGGTGATATCATCCCTACATTTCACATCGATTACAAACACCATTCATTGGTTAGATTTTTAAGTCCCTGAATTGTTTTTCACGTGAGCCACAAAGAGAACCAATATCGGCTGGGCGGAATCAAATATTGGTTACCTGAAGATGGAAACCTTACGAAGAGAAAAACACTATGGCAATCTAGAGGAATGGATCACCTTTTATGAACGACAGTGTACATTTCATCACATTTATTATCATATTATACTAAATTATACATTACAATAAATCCTCGTTGTATCGCTATAATACAAAACGAACTGATCTAATTCGGTGTGCCTCTTTGAACCTAAATTTTTCAACTGCAGTCTTCAACCACTTGGTCCAAGGTTATACAATGTAATAAAATATCCAGATTTGTAGCACTATTGAGCTTTTTGAAAAAAAAAAGTATTTTCAGGAAAAAAATCATAGTGGAAATAACGTTTATATACTTTAAATTAACTGTATTAGCTTTGGTTTTATGAGTATTACTTTAGCCAAACATTATTTCCTCTTTTTCAAACTGCAGGATTATTTTCTAAAAATTGTATGGAAAATAACTTAATAACTTAACTAATAAGTTAAAACTGACCTTACGTTTTATTGCTTTTATCGTCACAAATACTAATTTACTTCATTAGTAATTATATGACTTTTTCTATCTAATTATTGGTATGTTATATACATTTATTTGTGGGAAATCTCTGCCATAACCATGCGATTTTCTCAGTCAGGGATGGTGCTAAAAGTTAGCCATTGTTGTTTACATTTTATGGAATATTTATCTAGCAACAAAATACAAGACAATTGTGGCCCACAAATGGCTAAAACGTTGTAAATCACCTACAAGGTATAAAATTTAGAGTATTATTGAAATCGCTTTGATCGACATCGCGATGATACTTGAATCAGACGAGAAAGTGTTGTAGTTCGCCAGCGTTAGCTCAGCGGTAAGAGCTAACGCTCTACTACGTATAGTACGTAATTCCACCCAAAAATTCGATACCAAGATTTCACCGGAAATATATGTTTTGAGGCCCCTGAATCCAAAAAATGCATTTTTGGAAACAAGTCCGTGTGTGTTTCTGTGTGTCTATGTGTGTGTCTGTGTGTCTGTCTGTGAACAGCATAACTCAGAAACGAGTAGTCGGATAAACACCAAACTTGGTATTTAGGTTCAGTATCTTCCAGAGATGCGACACGAAGGGTTTCAAGAAAATCCCACACTCCAGATTACCCTTTACATGGAACATTTTTCGAAACTTTTAATTTTCTCAGAAATGGCGCTAACGATTTTGATTAAAATATCATATATTTAAGATACTTTCATGACAAATAAAATGTATATCTTGAATTTTCTGGGAATGTCTCCAAAAGTATTCTTCATTGTGAACGACTTTTGCATAACTGGTAAACCATAAGAGATAGAAAACATTTTACTACAAAAAAGAGTAGATCGCGTTAAAATACGCAATTTATGTCATACTTTTTTTATTGAGTTAACCATTGTTATTCCATTAAATTTTCCAATACTTATACTTTTTCTCAAATGGGAATTCGTTATTAATTTTTTTTGTCCTGGTAATACAAAGTGAATGTATATTCCACATAGCAACCAGTTCTTAAAATATTTGACTATAGCTTAAAGCCTACCCTTATATCTACAAGAAAATTAGCAATAAGGTTAATATCTCGATTAACATGAAGCATATGCAGAATAAGCGTTTGTAAAAATAGTTTTACAAGAGCAGGGAAAGTCATGTGAGTGTAACACATCAGATTTTTTAAAATCTGATTCAACTCTTAGTGCCTACACAGGCTAATGTCAAAGAAGAATTATCAAAGATAGACATCCATGCTTGAAGTGAAGAGAAACTGTATATCGCAAATTCACACTCCTTTATTGCATCCAACGCATATATCAAACAAGCCATCAGGGCGTCCAGTCCAGTCAAGTAATACTAGCAATTGTTTCTCTGGGTCCAGAAGCTTGTAAGCTAAACGTACAAATCCACAAGAACTAAAATAAATCCTTTATAAACCTATATCAGGTTGGGCAATAAAACTAATTCCTAAACGGAATGATTATATATATATATGGAATTGAATTTATTTTTCTGCAGAATTATGCTTATTTAGCGACATCAACATTTTCAACAATTCAAATTCGTAGTACCCTTTTCATAGTAACTAAGAAACCTAGATGTGATTGATTTCTTTCTTTTGACGTGTAAATCCTTTATATCCAATTTAAAATGTTGTCTATATAGTACCATATAAGCTTAATAAAATAATCTTCATGAAGAACTTGTTTTTAACGTTTATCATGAAGTAAATATTTTTTTTAAAATACAACAATTTTTTTTAAAACATGAAAATCCCAACCTGTTAAAGTCTTTTAGCTTAGAATGAAACAATTTATGACCAGACGACAAGCTTCTAAGAAACGTATATTAGAAATACAGTAGACCTACGTAAAAATGAAAGAAAGAAGTTTACATTATTATTCAAGTTGGTATAATTGATTAGTTATCCTCAAAAAATCAATAAACTAAAAAGAAAGATGGTTACTTAAGGTAAATGCCGTAGCTGATGTAGATCCAGAGGAAACTCTTTTCGGGTATATTAATGCTTAGACTTTACATGCTTTCTCGATACAGAACCCTTAAACGAATACTTTGGTACTCGATTTCCACAGTTTGCAATTGAAATTGGCAGCAAATTACTTGCATGAGTTTTTTTTAAGCTTATGCAGCCGAACTTTTGAGGCAGGTATACACATGTTCACTAGAAGGAATATCTGCTGCTTCTACCACTTTACAACTCAAATTAATTGATTAAACGTCTGATTTAAATCCTTAAAGGTCTTAAACTCAGCTAGAAAAATGGGACATGGTTATATAAAACTAAAGTAAAATATGAGTATAGAATTTGATTTTGCATAAAAAGGGCTGAGAGGATAGGCAACGCTTGAAAGACTTGAGAGGTAGACAAAAACTTGTTGCATAAATAAGTTGCATAATCGCTTTAAAACACACACAAGTTATATCGAATAGTGTTCTTTTTTGGGTAGGATTAGCCATTTCTGAGAGATTCCTTGATTTTAACTTGAATTGTTCAATCATTTTGTCATTTTTTGAAGTGTTGTCACATTTCAGCATTTCTCGCGGTGTAATGGAAAGAGGGTGGAATCTGAAGGCCAGCATATAGTGATCCCCTTTTAAGCATTTAACTATCGCTTCGTCTCTGTATGTCATTTTATACCTACATCGAATATGCTTTTGTAAGAAAAGTTTGTAGATAGTGGGTAGATTTTTAATTAAATGCTATACTCCTACTACTTCAACTCAGGAGTACAGAAGATGAACAAGACGATGAAATTTCAACTATAGTATTTTCTGCAGAAAAAGAAGAAATAATTAGAAAATTTTGAAGCATTAAGTGTCTATAAATGCTCCGAGAAATGTGACTCTCTAAGTCAGCGAGAGTGCGGAACCATGAGAGAGGAAATTATTTCCTTATTTGCCGGTGTATTGCATATTGTATTCACATTAAGTAAAGTATAAATTAATTATTCCTTTAACTTGTGCTGCAAGCTTTAAAAAGAAAGTGATGGAGAGTTCAAGGTTGAACTCGAGGGGGACAAAACCTTGTGGCCTACATCATCTCTGTCATACCGTGACGAGGATATTCGTAACTTGCTGCAAGGACATCGCCCAACCACAGGAATTGTGTGATTCATAGGCCCCCCTCACAAGTCACGTACATTAAATAAACAAACGTGCACTTGTTTAAAGACCTGGGCTAGAAGTGCGTTGTATAGCATGGACCTAATTCTTTTATTTTTCTTCGTCATCTTCTCTTTATGGGTTATGCTAGAGTCTGCGCATTTATAGCTAATGCACTCTTAACAGATACCTGACTGTCACAATACAGATAAATAACCCGATTTAATATACGTACGGAATTGGTGACGTGATACCCTAGCGCTCCTAAAAGGACGCGCTAGTTTGAAAGTAGCAAAACAGTAAATGTGAGTTGCAACATACTTCTATATAAAAATGTCTCCTAATTAGCATTTTCATAATTCTTTGAATTTATGTATAAAGCAAACAGGCAACCTTACAAATATTTCAACTTAAGCGTATCGCAAAATGGATTATGTTCGCCTTGGTCTTCCAACTAGCGTATCAAAATGCAATTAACTCATCCCTAATACGGCAAATTAATAGCACGCATGTTTCGTAATCATCATCTTAGGTCCGAGTTTAAAAAGCAGGGTAAACTGAGAAACTATTTTGTTGTAGTTTTGCTTATCTTGTGACAAATTTAAAGCGATTTTTGGCTTTGCGTAGAACTCATCTGAGTATTAATTTCATCCACGTTATTGCCTTCATAGATCCAAGCTGCTACAACGGCAGTTGTTTCCCTCCATATCTAAAGACGGCTGTTAAACCTAAAATAAAAATGTAATAAAACTGTTTAGTGGCTTGCTTGGAATAATGCTCACTGATAGAGTAGTTCAAAGAATTTCAGTCTTTCTATTTAATTTCACGAGATTCATTTCATGCAAAAGCCATAAATAGTGTGCTACCTCTATAAGAAGTGGTTTAACTCAAACTTTCTAGCCTGTAAAATGAAAACAAAACGTCACCGGTTCAGCTAACTTAAACTATACGTTACTAGATGTCACATCCAAGGGTAAGCACATTATCCATTAAATTATGAAGAAAGCACGTATCTGCACAAGTGATTAAGTTATTAGCAAAGAGATAACATAAAGCATAAAAGGATTAAAAATACGCTGTTTAAAACCTATTTTACGTGTCACACCGGCATAAAATAGGTTACGTAATTCCCAAGAGTGCCTCCATAAATGTATTAAAGTGTAATCATCTGAAAGTTTATTGCTTGTTGTTCATGAGGTTCGAGAATTAGCAACGCTTAACAAATAATCAATAAAGCAAAGTCAGAAGCATTGTTTGTTTCTAATAACTACTAATGCAGATAACATTAAACAGTTACGTACAGATAGTCATCTACATAAAATAATTTGATATACAAAAAGTAGACATCGTGTCTTCTGATACATTTTTTTTCTTTCTTTCTTTTCTATGTATACAGATATTTTAAGGATATTAACCAAGTTGGAGTGAAAATTCACAAAATTAATCCTACATGCTGGCATCTTTCGGGAATCGAAAGGAGATGAAATCATGTTGCCGTTGTTAGTTATTGCAGCTATTTACAAACATTCATAACTTCCCGGATTTAACATCCAGCAATGCTGGTCTATGATGTAGAAAACAATATTTGTTCTCCACTATATAAAATTCGGTAAATCATGCAACTCTTTCACATTATGCTGATTGTTTATTTTGTCATTAGATTGCTTTACCAGTCCATAGCGCTGGAGTGCGCCACTGTGGCGATTCGTCATTTTTTCGAGGAGTCATCGGTATTATAATAGGAAGGTATTTGACTCTTAACTGCAATACAGGACCTCGCACTTTGAGCGGAGGAACGGATACGGCAGGGCTATGGTGGACCGAAGCACAAAGCTTAACAGCTGTTACACTTACAAATGTCTTTAGGTAAAGTTTGTGCCTCATAATATCACTGAGCATGGGTCCGGTTCAAAACCTTTTTCAGATTTCCGAAGGGGAAAACCATGTGAATATAAACGTGTTCAAGACAATTTATACAATCTTATTGCTGGTATTACGTATTTGTTTTTTGTTGCTGCTACTTTGATTAATACTGGTAAATATTTAATATTTGCGATAAATATACTAAATGTACCTTTCTGCAGGAGAACTGTTCTGGATGCAATTTTTGAGGAAAAATCTCTTATATGTACAAGTATAAGACATATTGGTATACTCTGAACATTTAATGGACTGGGTCCTCATCAAATGCTTCTGTCAAAAGGATTGTGAAAGAATCAACCACCCAAAGATAATATAGAAGTTAAGGGTTATGAAACTGAATAGACCTAATTCCGTGTAATGGTAAAAACATGCTTTATGTATCCTAAACTCGCCCTAGCTCTTACGAAACTATCGAAATAATGATCAGCAACGATAGTCTGAAAAAGAGTGATCATTGATCAACAACTAAATTGACAGTCTGATAAATGCAAAAAGGTATGCAAACTGGTATCTCGTGGTAAAACTGGGAGTCCTTGCAATTGATTGGAATTCCTGCATTCAAAGCTTGCATTCCACCGAAGTACCACCATAATTTTATAAGCTGTCGTACAACATATCCTATTTCACATTTATTATCCATAGTTTCCGCATCTAAATATAAAATGTTATTCATATGGCGCAGGTGTCCATTTGAATATGCACTGTAGCAGAATACGTAAAGCAGTTGTATTGGCCCCGTACGAGAGATGGCGCTAGTGTTTTTGTTTTCCACTGTAACACAAGCCCTCCAATCTCTTGTGTTGCCATTAGTGTATTTGTTCATAGCCTGTTCTCATTTCGTCTACGATATTGGTATCCTTTCGCTTCGTGGCAAACATTTCTGAATGCTCAGTTCAACCATTTCCTTTATACTCTGCATTTTATTGAACTAAGACTCTTCTTATCTCTTGGTTGATATTTTAGTTTGTACTGTGTAACCGAGTGCAACCCATTACTGATTACAGGTATTCCTCCTGCAACGCTTGTATATTACCTAATCTCCAAATCTGAGAGTCCACAATTCATCACCATTCTGAACTTCATCTGAGCCTTCTTTCATTTTTTTGATTTTAGTACTCTTCGTAGCCTGCAAATTTCTTATTAAACTTGTTTTTATGTGTATCTATTATTGTGGAACAGTGCCTGTTTATAAATGCTACTGGTATTCCTGTTGATTTGTTACAGAATCACGGCTTCTAGAATAAAATGTTTGGCTTGCACCCCACTCTGATATTGGAGAGATTAGCTGAAAGACAGACGGTTGAGGGAGGCATTTTAGATCAGTTAAAAAGTACTCTTTTATAATAAACTTCTCTGTTATATATGAAAAATTTAACTTTACGGAACCTCTGTGTCCAGTGAAACAATTTGGCACAATAAAATTCTAAATTAACTGTCCTGAAGAGTGCGCAATTGAGCCGTTCCTGGATAAAACACCAAATTATTATCCGATGTGTTACATTCACATTTCTTTCTCTATCTACTATCATTTACTTTATACAGCTTCCACAAACTATTTTTATGAAAGCTTATTTTTTAACACCTTATGTTAATCGAGATAAATCTTTACAGAAATGGTTTCATTATACATTTCGTTGAAGGTTCAAGGGGATAGAGGAAACCGAATCGATAGTCAAATGTTTAAAAGCTAGTCACTATAATATCATAGCCTAGAAGTTCCATATTCTTTCCATGACTCGCGAGTATCAAATGAATACTTAAAAAAATGAAGTACTGAAAAATTGAAACTAATAACAACTTATGTCTTGGAAATTGCTAATTCTTCAAAAATGTATTTGAAATAAATTGTTAATTTTAAAGACATCTACATTTTTTGTATCTCTAGTTCATTTTTGTCTATCACTTATAGTTTTCCAGTTACAAATTATCTATACAAAGCTCCTTCGGAATGAAGACAACTTCATAAGCTATTCCCAGAAAATACAAGAGATACATTTTATTTGGCATGTAAATATTTGAAGCATATTCTGACACATACTCCAGTTTTTCAACTGTTACTTCTCCCAGTTCTCACTGTTGCTGTTCTAAGTTCTTATCTAGTTCAGCTTCGCTGGCAGTTCACTTCACTCAGGTGAACTAGTTCAACTTTCCGTCACTTCACTTCCTCGCGACGACCTTTTCCAGACGGTTCGCTCGTCTAGAAGTCGAACATAAGATTTCCAGTCTGTCGCTCCGCAGTAGCACTCACTGCACGTCACGCAGCCTTCACCTGCTCGCTCGGAGAATCGCACGTGATATCGCACCACATATGCGCTCACCAACTCGCTTGCTGACTATCTGACGCAACTCCGCTGCTCACCTCGCACTCAACTCAACTCACTCCCCGAGACCGGTCGCTTATATATGGTCTGTGGAATCTTTCCACAAGGTTCTTGAACGTTCTAGAACAATTTCGACGCACATTCTGGAAGAGGGGTTGAGAAGAAGCTTCCAGAAATCCTAGTTATCTGCTGATAGCGCTTCCGGTGTTTACGCTGGCGTGCGGCCGTTATCGTCGCTTACTCCAACCGCTCGGCACCGATCTCCCGATAACCTTGGGCATTAGCCGCTGCATCACAATATGATATTTGAATCAAAATCCTTACAGCCATTTTTTTAAGAAAATCGGAAATTTTCTTATTTTATATATAAAATCGAGAAAAAAAAATGTCCATATAAAGGGTAGTTTGGAGGGGAAGATTTTCTCGAAAAGCTTCGTGTCGCAGGCTTAGAGGATGCTGAATACAAATACTAAGTTTGGTATTTATGGGCCATTAAGCGTATGCTATTTACAGGCAACATTTCACCCCCACATACATAGGACGCTTTTTCTAAAAATACCTTTTTGGATCCAGCAAAATACCTCAACATGTATTTGCGGTTAAATCTTCACATCGAATTTTTGGATGGCATACAATACTTCCTCTACTCACTGTAAGTACGTAGCACAGAAAGTAAAAGCCTAGACTGTTATTCCAATCACCTAATAAATGCTCTCAACCACTGAACATCTATCCAATAAACTGCTACTGTTCCTTCCGAACACGCCTTCTGGAGAACTTCATCGGAAACGCAGAGTTAAGAGAACTAACATGGGCATGTCTATCGATATGCGTGATGTTTGAATACCTAGCTGCATTGTATTTGTGTTTCCCTTTACTTATAACTTTTTTTTTATTTATGGACGCTGTGGTCCTTAGCCTCTTTATCAGGCTTGAGGTTCTTTTACGTGCCGTAAACCTACGACACGGAACCACCGGTTTTACTTACCTTCCGAAGGAAGCCATGCTAAGAATTTTTTAGACCCTTCATTGCCCTCCGCCGGTTTGAACCCGCGACCTTGGAAACTAGAGGCTAGCACGGTACCACATGGAGGACGACTAACTTATAACTTATTAGGAGCTGGAAATATGATACAGCATTTTTGTACCGCTCATAGACTTCTCTGACATGTAATAAACATGAATGTCTGTTTAAACATCGTTTCTTACTTGCATTTTAACCTATAAACTACTGTCATTTCCGATTCCAATGCTACAGTATGCAGATTATAATTATGTATTGTTTATAGAGATGGTGTATAGTATAAACACGTTGTTGAGATTCTCTTCTGTAGTTGCTAAAATATTAAGTGTTTAAAACATACAGACGTGGTAAAACTATTAGATTAAACATTCTCAATCGCCTAATTCCTGAAAATATGTTTATGTAACATAAATCCTTAATTATTATACTTAGCATTATTAAATACAAGAAAATTATACGTAACTCTTAGTGCTTAGCAGTCGTTACTTTTAGCCTATTAAAATTTTTAATTCTTCGGTGTATTTTCGATAAATGTTTTTGAAAATTGCTAAGCTACATTATATATTTAGTAAACGCCTTCTAAAATTTCCATGATGTTGCTCGGCCATTAAGGTTCTGATGAAATAATCACAAAAAATTTGGAAAATCATCCCCAGATAACATGGCCTTCGAGACACAGCTATTTTATTGTTGTTTTTGCATTCATGTTATGCAAAGTGATCAAAGATTAAATGTTTAAGCACCTAAACGAGGCAACAACTAGTATTTTTCATTTTAAAGTGTACTAAGTGACGGAAGATACAGCAATTTACCAGGCTTAGTCTAATAAATTGATCACGTCTGTATTTTTATCTCTGGCAGATACAATTTCTAAAGAGATCCTCTACACAAATTTAAAAGCTTTGGCACAGACTATAGGTAATCCCAGTTTTGCATATTATATTATGATCATTTATCCATGTACATTTAATATTTATTGGAATTCGCTAATTTTAAGCGAATCGAGGAGTTTATGACATATCTGAATACGTAATGAATACCGTAAACCAGCGTATTTCTGGAAATAATTGCTAGGTCAGTTTAGAGGAGATGATCCTCTACTGTTACTGAGTACCGTACTGTAATTTATTCAGTAATTTACAGTACAGTAGATTAACTGACATAAATTGAAGTTTCACGTTCCTACTTACAGTTTGGAGAGGGATAAACCTAATATAACGTTTCGACATAAATTGAAATATTGGATTCTTTTTCTCAGAAATTGTTTGACTCACAAAGCTGTGATTTTGTTGCATATTAACAAACTGAACTTTAGAAATTGAACTGCTGAGGATATTTCAGTTACATTTTTTTAAGCAAATGAATTTTGATTTTAAGAGTAGTAAAAATACATTATACTTGAAAATATAATTCTGATTCAACGCATTTTGTACGTTATCTGGCATAATAGTGAAAAATTCCAGCTTTGGACTTTCCATTTCCGAGAGGAATATTAGACGTCACCTAATGTTTAGACAGGCAATCAGCCCAACTATGCGCCACGTATCATAGTCCTGTGACGTAACATCGTTTCGGGGATTCGTAAGCATGGAATGCATGCGGAAGGGAAGAGTAGGCTAGTGTTCAACAACCACATAGATGTAAAGTATAACATACAATCCCTTACCACGTTAATGTTTCGCTAAATGTAACTTCGTCTTCCCCTTGTCTTGTGCTCTGTGCCTTGATTGAGTTCCTAGCTGAGAGCAGAAGCAAGAAGAGACTTTCTCGATAATGTCACAGGACATTCACTTGGCTGACACTGGATTAGTCCCTCTCTGCCCGCCAAGTAGATCCGTGTTCGATCCCATGATCATAAACGAGGTTTATGAAGGACGAAGTGGCGTTTGGACAGTCTTTCTCCGGATACTCACTCCCTCGTACTTCCCCTACAATTTTCCCGCCAGGTGATCAATCATCACTGCCCTTCTCATCATCACAAACACCCGATGATTTAGTTTTTCAGAACAAATAACATACACTTAAAAAAATGCAGTTTTGAAGTACTTTCAATCGAAATTTATGAAGTATAAATCAACTTAACACAGCGTTGCAGATATGCGTTTTTACCTTCTGGGAAAACATAGTGAGCACCAAACGTTTCAATCCAAAGAAATTAAATAATTTACCCAGGAAGGTAATGTGACAAAAACTCTTTAAATATTACACTAAATGCTCGAATGCTCCAAGTTTCCGATAAAACAATATGAACTAGGAAAAATAATTTTTTTCATTAAAAACGGACGTCAAGGTTGATCATTTCAATTTCCTATTTTTCTCAAGGTTAGTATACACACACGGCCTCCCAGAAGTTTATTTAGCAGAACAGTTATACATTTCAGGACAGGACACATATTTTTGTTAATTTGCCATTTGTTTTAAAACATTTGAAATATACTGCGTTTAATAGTTAAGTCTTTAACGTTTACTAGAATTACTTCTTCAAGGAAATATAAGAACAAAGAAGTAGTCACGTTTTGTTTAGGAATCTTTTATCACAGTCACTTCAGACACTTCAATTACTTTTAAAATTCAGAGATGTATTTCTTTTAAAGAAAATATAAATATTTATTACTAGTGAAATTCTTCGAAAATAATGTTATTTAATAAAACGCATTCCTTAACTTATCATGAAAAAAATTGTGTCGATGTATTATTACATTTTAGTAACGATTTTTAAGTTTAGGGAAGAAGAGAGCATCAAGTGAAAAAAATTAAATTAAAGAAAGAAAGAAATAAAGAAAAAGATAATCTTAAAGTAATTCTGATCCACAAAAGAGGAAACAAAGTTACTTATAGGTAAACAGTGACTTGACATTAGTGTTAAAAACAAACATAAATGAGGAAAATAACTTACGCAAGTTTACATTTAAGATATCCGATCAGACGTTTATCTCCCAGCAAGCATACGTCAGACTAAAGCATTATAGTACACGTTCACAAAAAATAAGAAGGAATGAGTAATGTTGGTTTAAGGTCAAGTAGAGAAATGAGAGGAAACATATCAAGAGTGGGAATAAAACTGTCAATTTGATATCCGGAAACAGTTTACCACAAAGTTTTGAAGCTGCTGTCATTGAAAAGAAACAGTTTTAGTTGCTACACAAGGTATTAATAAAACAGAATGAAGAAAGACAAAAATCGCTTTACTTCGTTATAACACCGTAGACACCGTACATCTTACATTCCATGTACATTCATGATGAAAGAATGCACATGGCTACCCGTTTATATTACTTTCTTTTTGTCTATAAATGTGTTTCAGACGTAAAATGAGTATTCTAAGCTATTCTAAGATTTAACATTTTCCATCGGTTTTCCGGACTCTATTGACCCCTAATGAATCCAGACAAACGATTCTGTGATAAATTTGCCGCGAGGTAAGATATTATACAGTCACATTCTTTTTGGATATGGCTAGAGCATTTGAAAAAGTATGTGACAAAGGGCAGTTTAAAGCTATGTTCACCATATTTGCATTTCCCTTTACTTATATGAGTAACTTAGTAGGAGCGTTATTTTGTATCTTTGGTTCTCATTGCGTATTGATAACACTTGATCCATTCCAACACCTGACGAAGTCCAACAAGGCTCCATTTTTGCACCTCCCTTATTCAACATATTCGTATACAACTCTACAGCGCTGATATGCATCCAAGTGTCATCCTTCTATTGGCACTTCCAACTCAACATACAACCCAGGTACGTGAAGCACCGTCATCTTAAGTATCAAATGGTGTATACTTTTTAGTCTTTAAAAACTAAAGCAAAGATTTTTCTAAGAAGCTATCAAATTTCTGCGAAACCACAAGCTTTAAATGAAACTGACTAGCCACTATCCAAAATACCTGTATAAAATACGGTTGAAATGATAAACATGGCAGCAATAAGAATGTAAAAGTTCTATGTAACGCTTCACATAAAAATTCCTCTCGGCCCGGAATACTCCATAACCTGTTATCACATGTGCAGTTCCAGTTTGAGATAGGATAGCTCGCATTTGTAAGTTTCAGTTTCTGAAGAATAAATTTCTTCTTGTAACACCAGTGCTAAGTGGTTCTTTCGCAATATGCGTTTGCATGAATTAGCTAGGAATCCAAATCCAAACATCCGTATAGCCGTCTTCTCCCAGAACACGTTTACTAAAATTTTCAGAAGCTCCATGACTATACGGTGTATAATTCGTACTAAAACTCGTCAACCAGAAGCTCTCCTGATAATGAATTTTAACCTGAGACTAATTCATGGGGTTGCGGATTTTAAGTCCCAGATATAGGACCGGTGCCCACTCAGCATCGTGAGGAAAGCGAGGTGCTACGATAAGTAGCGATACCGGCTACAGAGGTCAACATTCTGGCTGGGGGATGAGTAATGCTGGCCACATCACCTTCCCGTTGGGGACTGCCCACCTCTGACGCGCGTGCATGGGGTGAGGCCGGCAGTGGGGATGACAGGTCTAGGCTCTTCATGGGCTTTAGCGCCACGGAATTATTGTTGTTGTTGTTATTATTATTATTATCATCATCATCATTCTAAGCACATTCATACAGTTTTAAGAAAATCTGCCCACTCCAAGCTATCCTTTGCATGGAAAATTATTCGCTATTTTCTTTCTTGTTCCATTTTCCTTTTTTTCTCTTCTTTTCTTTCTTCTCAAAAATGGCTCTTATGATTAAGTTTAAAATAACGTATGTTCACACTCTTTAAATGAACACTAACATGTAGTATATACTGAAATTTCTGCAAAAAGTCAATGAAGTTCTCTTCATTCTCAAGGAATTTTGTACAATTGGCAAACCATGAGAAAGACTCAAAAACTACCCCCCCCAAATAAATATAATCAGGTTTAAACACACATTTTATGTAAAATAAATGTTAAATTAATAAAGTATTTCTGAGATATTCGTTTCTCTTGGTTTGAATTTGCCAATACATTGTTATAAAGTTTAGTTTAAAGTTCTAAATCAGCATTTATTTGTCTCCCTTGCTGTCAAGGGAGGAATTTCAAAGCCAGCATCTTCTGACTTTGTCTGGTTTTTCAACGTTTACTCTCACTCAGTTCTCACTGTCACTGTTTCGTTTTTATGTAGTTCACCTTCACTGGGAGTTCATTTTACCAATCTCACTTCACTAAGGTGAACTTGTTCAATTCTCCGTTACTTCACTTCCTTCGTGACGCAGCCTCTTCACGCCGGAGGGTTCACTTCATTCGGGAGTCGAACACAAGACCTCCACAGCTGTCCCTCCGCGGTAGCACTCACTGCACGTCACAGTAGCCGTTATCAACTCGCTCGAGAATCGTTCTTGATGTCGCACAGGAAACTCACCCACCAACTCGCTCACTCACTGATCGACGCAACTTCTCACCTCACACTGATTGTCGCGACTCACTCTGCAGATTCTGCTGTCGCCACTCGACTCGCATTGACACGCACTTACAACTGAACTGACTTCCCGCCAGAGCGCTCTCTTATATAGGCAGTGGAATCTTCCACAGAAGGTTCTCGAACGTTCTAGAACTATTTCGACACACTTTCTGGAGAAGGGGTGAGATAAAGCTTCCAGAAAGTTCTAGTTATCTCCTGACAGCGCGCCCGGTGTTTACCCTGGCAAGCGGCATTATCGTTTACTCGCATCGCTCGGCGCCGACCTCCCGATAACCTTGGACCATAGCTGCTGCGTCACAATATTTTAGCCAAAGTTTTGTAAACGCCTTAATAGCAGCACAATATACATTGGAATTATTTCTGCAAACGTTTATCTCCATTAACGTGAAATAAGCGGTAAAATAAGCTTTTGTAGCAATGGTTTGTAGAAAATATATAATCATAATTAATAGTGGGTAGTGAAACCCATGTGAGTACAACACCTAAGTTTTATGGACTCTCATAAGTGTGTATCCGGTAAAATATCGGAAGTCCTGTTTCTGAGACGAATGTAACACTTCCTCTTCTCTAGGTTAACTCTAGAGAAAGTAAAAATGCTGAGAGGAAGAAACGCTGCACCCAGGCTGCATTCTTTTAAATGCCATTACTAGACTGTACAGAAGTGGGAAGGACAAGTGGATGCATCAGGTTTGCAAGACATGCCTATTTTATCTCAGGTTACGCAATCAGCATTTTGTTGGTCTACCTAAACTTGCAGTCCTTGGTTTTGGTATTTAATAGTCATTTAGTTTCTACTGTCCGCTGTTTTACATGACCGCACAAGTAATTTCACAAACGTTAGCATTTTGGTTCATTGTGTAAAACGATCACACTCTATAAAGGAGATAATCGTAAAGCTTATACTACTACCATGAATCACTAATGCATGGTCACAGGATATCCCAGCACTCTTGGGTTAAATTAATACAGGTTGTAGAGGGGTGTGATACAGGAACGATGGTCGTCACAACCCCGCGATGTTCGCCAGTTGAAGCTGTTGTTTATTATGCCGCGATGGTGATGCGAGAATTTGGAGCAGGAATGTAGATGCCACCTTTTCCCGTTGTTTCCAATATGTGCTGTTGATTCTGCTGCCGGCTGCTCCAATGGTACAGCTATGAGTATTTTCCCTCAAGAGTATGCGTCGGTGTATTGTGAAGGACAACACCAGTTTTACACTTGACTGAGAAATGTATTGTGAACTACTATTTGAGTTATTAAATACTCAATAATATCACGAGGAGCCTTGTTTGCCCTCCACATCCCCACAATCATGCCACGTTTCACTTCAGATATATTTGAATATGTCCTTGTTGTATATTCAAGCTGCGAAAACGCAAATGTCAAATGTCACAGGACGTCACTGCACAAACAGCTGCTACACACAAGGCCGCGCAGCTAATAGACACACGTCACAAGTCACCAGGTTGATAGGGACCCTGCTGTTATTACAGCATTAACAGGAGAGAGTGTACATATGCACAATCGTATGTTAATGTGCTGCCCTAAAAGTGAGGCTATGTGCAAACGATGTAACCTAATTGTTTCATACATGATAACATTTAGCGTGACGAATGTGGCTACGGTAGCCAGAGTAAAGCTAGTCTCAACCTCTAAACACAGTATGGAGGTAAACGGAATAATTCTGTCTCTATCTAACACATACGTGTTGCCATTAGCTTCGTCTTTTTATACTCTCGCACTGTCACCAAATTGCTAATAAGTAATAACATACTGTAAATATTCATTTGTTATAAATTTCAACTTTGAACACAGTATCCTATGAATAATGTTTTTCGCTATTATATTGTATCATTCTTATAGTGTTTATAGATTATTGAGGCATACATTTCTAAAGAAAATTGAGTTTTTCAGTAAAACTCCGATATTTGCATTTCTATACTTATCACGCAGTAACTAATAAACTAAAGGGCAGAATGCAACAATATGTTTTTCTTTGCTAGGGTAAACTAGTGTACTGATATCTGCCCAGTTCGAATTCTCTATCTTTAATAAGATGAGTGTTATAATATTTTAAATTAAATATTTTCGGAAAATATTATACCTTTGCAGTAGAAAAGTTAGACAGCAAGAAACATTTTTGTTATTGGGTTTACAGCAGGGACCATTCGAGAGAAACCGTTGAGGAGGATTGGAGACAGTTTTAAAAACAAGCCTAATTCCTGTAACTTCTTCCATTTGTTGAGTATGACAAACAAAAGCCAGCAATCTATTCAGCTAACAGGCCAGGCGCGACGAAGAAGTCGGTGAAGGTTAACATCAATTGTAAGGAAGTGGGTACATTTATAGTGTGAAGTGTTATGTAGGTATTTATTTAACATGGTTTATGGTTATGGGGGAAGAAACCAGAAAGAGACGTAATGTTGGTAAACTAAGAAGAGTAATAATGAACGTGTTCGATTATTATCCAAGTAAAATGAGCGTTATAAGGCAGTAAAGGAAACAGCTAAGGCTACCCGGGTATTCAGAAACAGTAGTGTATAGGATAAAGAAAGGAACGAATGACAGGACTTCTAAGGAACCATAAAAAGAATGCAAAAAATGGTGGGGGAATCAAAACCACGCTAGGTTAACGCAATATAATGGAGTAGCGCAAAGTGAAGCGTGGCGTATCATTCATTCTTTGCTCTTTGAAAACATTCCACCCACGTAAATTGTAATTGCGATGAAACCCTACTAAATTATAGCTTTTGCGTATCCTTTTGTATCTCCATATTTCTTCGATAATATACATTTTTATGCCTGTAAAATCGTATTTCGAGTAACTAGAAGTACAGACTGGACATAAAGTGCAGGTGAAAATTAAATGTCTTATAATTGCAGATATTTTACTATTTGGTGATGTATCATTCACAAGTTGACATTAAATCGTAAGATCGATCACAGTTGGGCGCTAGATTTGCGAGCGTACGTATACTACATATGGCAACAGTGCGCTCCATTTAACCTGTACTGTCTTTTAAGCATGAGAAGCGACATAGTACTTCCGAGCAACAGGATAAAATATCTCTGCAACGTAAAGCACTAACTTTGTAATGATACAGATTTTCAAAATTGCAGTTACAATTAAATAAACCACAAGTTCAAACCCACGTTCAAGATCATCACAGTCACTCAAAGAATGGTATGAGTACGTCATTCTGAAATCCTGCATTTAGGGTATCTGTAAAATATGTTTGGGCAATTGCACTTAGAGCATACCATAACCGGATTTTCTCATCTAGAGGAGTTTCCTGCAATGTATATGATTTCTCTGAGCATTACCGGCTATTCTGGTTCGATACTTGCCGTGTAAACAGAACCAGTTTATCAGGGAAAGTCAATAAAATTTGGATTATTAACTCCTTAAAATTCAGTTTAAGAAATTTAACCGATCCTCAATATCATTTCTCCGCAGTCAACAGTAATATTTTGTGGTTATAATTTTATCTATTTGCTAACTCGGCACACTGAGATAATTGAAATTGCTGTTTTTCTTGTTTTTGTTTTTTTATGTACAACTCGTCGCAGGGATTTTGAGGAAAAGTTTTAATCGCTCTCTAACTTCGTGTAATTTATCTGTAACACACTCGTGCTGCTTTTACCGTTTACTTCTTACGGAGAATTTAACCCTGTTTGTCTAAATTTATTTTAAAGTTTTCATGAGGCTTCTCTGCTTGAATAACGCACATGCCTTCTATTGCAGCATAATGTAATATGTTGAAAGTGCCCTTATCTCATGGCATTATTATATTTAAAATTAAAAAGTTAGTATAATAATACCTAATATTAACATTAAAATCACTTCTGAATTGAAATCAAGCTTCGCCGAGACTGAGGAAGAAATACACCTAACCTAAATTCGTAAGATGAACCCTGGAGTTGACATTGCCTACCGATCGGCCAAATCGTGCCTGAGAAGCACTGTATTTCAAATGTTTTTTTAAAAGTCATGGTATATCAAGAGTAATTGACAAATCCAATTGCAGCAAATAGAATGTGCTTCCCTCTACGTCTTTCTAAGCGCCCCGTGCACCATTGTTTTTTGTGATCAGATGTGCATAACAACTTGAAACTAAGTAATCACATAACAGAATCCTTGTACCCGCTCGAGGAAAACGAGGAAAAATCGCAAACCTGTTTAAGGTCCAAACACGCGATATTGTGCATTTACTGAATCTGAAAAAGGTCATCGCATATTGTAACCTTGTAGCGTATATTTTATATCATTACAGGTCCCGGTAGTTATACCAATTTGTTTTAGTTATTCCTTTTCAACGAATGCTTTGTATACGAGCTCCTGAGTGTCATCGAAAGTAATTGGTAACCAATGCTCTGGCGCTGATTACATTTTCTAGTTTCTTCTTTGTGCAGTAAATAAATAAATAAATGCTGACTCTATAGTGTGGTGGCTAGTGTGCTAATCTCTAAATCCATAATACTAGGTTGATTGACTTCCGCTGAAGGGGACGTTGTTCTTTGACTAGGAGTGTACCTTGATCTCTCTAGATTCTGAAGTATGAAGGCGAGTATGAATGTGCGATTCAAGTTTAAAACAAAACTAATAAAAGCATAATGATCAGAGTCAGATTTGGCTAACAATAATTAACATTATTATGCTTGAAAGTTTTTTTCAATGACAAAGTTGTCTATATGACCCAGTGTATTAAAGTACCAATAAATGCAATAAAATTAATAAATCATATTATTGCTCCTATTGTTTTACAGCAACTTCCAAAACTTGCTTTAAGGCAATGGCTATCCCCTTTCGTTGGTTCTAAAATGACCATAGTTCCTATGGCTTTTTCTAGTAAATATACAGGATGTTTAAAAATAGAGGGCATCAATTTAGGTATGCATTCCCCATATGTAGACAATAAACAAGTCCATTACAACATGTGTCCGGAAATGCTTGATTTTTGTGATGATCTTCAAAACAGTTATAATCACCGGAACTACCCGCAGGTAGTTGCTATGGCAGAAGATATTAACAGAACACTCTGACAGCTCATTCCGAAGCGAAGGGTACATTGAGTGTTGTATTTGGCGTTCGACTAAGAGACATGTACTCAAATCAGGAACAGGCAGATGCACGGTAAGGTGGACGGCAATGCTGTGCTGGCTCGTCTTTTGTACCAAGAGAGGGGTCCCCCAGGCAAGATGTCCAGATCGAAAGACTTTTGAACGTCTCCATCGCTGTCTATGCGCTCATGGGAAATTTACATCTCCGGGTTTGGGGAGGGAATGACCAAGATCACAATTCCAGATTTAGAGGAGGAGATTCCGGATTCTGTGCACACGACTGCTTTTATCAGTACACGAAGGTTAGCGTTGCTAGTGAATGTTCCTCATACGACTGTCTGGAGACTGTTGCGAGGGTAACAGTTTTATTCTTATCATTTGCAACGTGTACAGGCCTGTCACCAGTAGATTGCCCTGCTTGATTGAAGTTCTGCTAACGGTTCGTACAGCTACAAATCCGAACTTTCTTGTTTTAGTATCATTTGCAGATGAAGCACCGTTCACACGTGATGGCATTACAAATTTCCACAATCAGCATGTATGGGGTGTATGAAAATCCACATGCAATTGTTCCATCTAATTACCAAGTGCGGTTCACTCCCCACATGTGAGCCGGTATCATTGCTGATCAGTTAGTTGGAACTCCATAAATAGACTTACGGTGCAGGCGTACACAAACTTCCTGAAATCACCATACCTCATGTGTATGAAGACACACCACTGAGCATTCGTCAACGAGCAAACTTCTTGCATGATGGCGCTTCTGTACACTTCAATCGTACTGCTCGCCGGTATTTGGATCGAAGGTTTCCAGATCGATGGATAAGTAGAAGTGGCCCAATTGCTTGGCCACCACGCTCACCGGATTTGAACCTTGTCGATTTCTACTTTTGAGGCCATTTAAATGGTTGGTGTATTCGTCTCCGGTGCCTGACATTGAATTCCTTCAGAATAGAATTGTGGCAGGTAGTGAGGAAATACGCAATACTCCTAGAATTTCGGTCGGTTTGTACGGCCATATACCTCCATGTGAGGCCTGTATTCAAGCAGGAGGTGGACACTTTGAACACATTCTATAAAGAAAACTACCTGCGGTAGGAAACATGTTCCTATGAATATAACTGTTTTGAAGGACTTAACTCAGAAACCACGCATTTTTACTTTCTCTGCTACGTATAGTAAGTAGGGGAAGTATTGTATTCCACCCAAAAATCGATGAGATTTCACCGGAAATATATGTTTTGAAACCCCTGAATCCAAAAAAGTATCTTTAAAAACATGTCCGTGTGTGTGTCTGTCTGTGAACAGCATAACTCACAAACGAACAGTCGGATAAACACCAAACTAGGTTCAGTATCTTCCAGAGATGCGACACGAATGTTTTCAAGAAAACCCCTCACCCCAGATATCCCTTTACATGAAACATTTTTCGAAAACTTTAATTTTCTCAAAAATGGCTCTAACGAATTGATTAAAATATCATATGTTTAAGATATTTTCATGATAAATGAAATGTATATCTCGAATTTTCTGGGAATGTGACCAAAAGTATTCTTCATTGTGAACGACTTTCGCATAACTGGTAAACCATAAGAGATAGACAAAATTTTACTACACAAAAAATGTAGATCGCGTTAAAATACACAATTTATGTCCTATACATTTTTTGTTGAGAGAACCGTTTTCGAGATATTGCTTGTTATTCCCTTAAATTTTCCAATACTTAAACTTTTTCCCAAATGGAAATTGTTATTCATTTCTTTTTCCTGGTAATGCAAAGGAGAATGGGATATTCCACATAGCAACCGCTCTTAAAATATTTGACTATCGCTTAAAGCCTACCAATTCCCCTTGCATCTGCAAAAAAGTTAGTAATAAGATTAACATCTCGATATCTCGATTAACATGAAGCATATGGAGAATAAGCGTTTGTAAAAATAGTTTGTACAAGAGTAGAGAAAGTCATGTGAGTGTAACACATCAGATTTTTTTAATTGTCTACATATGGGGAATGCATACCTGAAATTGTGCGCTCTATTTTTGAAATATTTTGTGTATACTTGAGAAGGTACAATAAATAAGATGAATTTAGAATACACAATAGTACAGAAATTGCTTTTAGCAAAATCTCAGGATATTGGCCAAATAAGCATGCAAATTGATATGCGCAAAAATAAGCATATGCCATAAAGTCAGTATAAAGTTACTGCTTCAGACAAAATGCTGGCCTAGACAGAATTAAAAGAAATAAATTAATACAGTAGTTACTCTTACTTATATTAATATACTTGAAAAATATAAGAAACTATTTCAAATCCTCAGGAACAGTTCTTTTTAGATTTAACAACGAGAATTTAGAATCGCGCGATGAATATCTTACACAATCTTGGTATATGCGGCAGCTTTTTTCTTCATAGTTTTTGTTGTATTTATTCAGCTATTCTGATGTCAGAAAGCAGTAACGTAATTAAAACCATAATTTAAAAATAGTCTTATAACACCATCAGCACAAACTTAGCATCCAATCTGATGTTGGGGCGCATGTATTTTATAAATTACCAACGGATATAAATACCGAGGGAGGAAACATTTTCACAGAAAAGCGAAATTATTCGGAACAATTCTGTGTATTCCATCCATTTTATTTTAATTAAATGTGAGAAAACTTCTATGCGTACTACTGCGGGACTTTATTATTGTTGCAGTATTTGCACCACGTTTAGGCACCAATTTTAAGGAGTTTGTTTCTAAGAGTGTTCGCCCCACGTACGGTACAAACTTTAATGTTATTTATTTAAATATTATATATGTATGCCTCGACTTCGTTAGTACTAATTTGTAGAACGTGTATCTCTTAACAGGGCTGGTACGGCTAAAGAGCAAGGCTTACACAAATTATAATTGTACTCCACTCCCTTTATTAATCCTTCACACGATTAAACAACACTTCATTGATGAATCCTACTATACAGCTGTGAGATTATTGTTAATTGCACTTTTACAGGTAAACTTTATATTATTCTCACCGCAATGAATTTTTCATCTCTCACACTGAACCCGTACCGAACTGCCGTGGTACGCTTTCTTGTAGCGTCTACTATTTGAATTTGTACATTTTCTCTATCTCAGGTCTCTGATTGGCTAAGCCTACTCCAACAGAATATCTTTATTTAGCTTTAGCTTTTCTACTTTTTGATTGGCTAATAATAAACTGTTTTAAGTATTACATTATTATTGTTTCAAGAACTATTAGTAACCTTTTTAAACTTTCTAATTTATTGTTGTATCAAGGTCAGCAATCTTCGGCCTTTACTACGTAATTCTGTTTACTACGGAAAGCAGTTTGCTTCTATTCTCACAGCTCCTACATTGTTAAACTACGTAATACATTCACAAAACATTTTATACATGTACATAATAAAATAAACATAATACAATGACAGTAATATACACATTATATATTATATTATATTATACACATATTGTTTTAAGACGGGCTGTATTATATTTTATATCTTATAATTAGACTGATATCATTTGTGATAAAAATACTGCCTCAAATTCCCCTTTTAGAAATATTTAAAAATTATGTTCTCTTTGTTTTTGTCTTTTAAGTTTTTAAATATTTTCTGAAAGTCTGCTGAAAGAAAGAAAGAAAGAAACATAACCTATTTTATTATAAACTCTTCTTTTTTTAATCATTGTAAAATTAATATTCAAGAAATATTTCATTTAACAAAATTCAATTACTATAACACTTGCTATTTCTCACTGGCAATGTTTATGTAACACGCATTGGTTTTCACAACATTCGCGTAGCAGATTAGTATATACTTGGTCTGTCACATATTCAACACTTTTACTTTTCACATTTTTAAGGTCAACATCTGGTATTCAATGACGTGAGTAAAGTTTGTCTATTCACTAACACAGTCACTATCCTATTTGCTATACATTTAATACTTATTTAGACATATTAACACTTGTTACCCTTTATTTACAACTTATTTCTTAAACATATTTATATTTCTAACAATTTATATCTTATACATTATAAATGCAGCTGCTATTCAGATTTCTAATGTTTTTCTCACTAACAGTGGGTTTTCTTCAATTACGTCATTTTAGCTATATTCCTTCTTTTATTATATTGACAATTGCTTACATTTAGTAAACATATTATAAATAGTACCTTGCATTATTTAAGTGGTTTTGTGCATATTATACTGTAGTTATTAAATACTTATTTATTAATACTTTGTAAGGCTATAATTATTATAACTTTTAGATTTACATTGCTTTCCCCTTTTACATTCCAGATACTTTATTTTCTTTTTCTGTTTCTTCTTGTACCATAGACTGTTTACTTTTGTACGGCTTCAACATCTGTTTGTGGAATCTTCCAATTATTCTATTTGCTTTATTGTTCCTTAGTTCATATGTATCTGTTCGAAATATATTTATTATTTCATAAGGACCATGATAACTAAGAAACAATCTCCAATATTCCTTACGAAGTTCATTTGACAACATTTTGTTCTTCACTAGCATCTGTTCTCCTGTTTTTAATTTCCAAATTCTTCTTTTTCTTTCTTCATGTTTTTGTTTTATTTTCAGGGCCTTTGTTTGCACTTTTGTAAATGCTAACTTAAAAATGTCCTGTTTTTCTGGTAATTTAGCTGCTTGATCTTCAATAACTTCTGGTACATTACTGCTCAATTATTGTATAATTATCCATTGTGAAGTTCTATTAATTTAAATCCTGTTACTGTATTTACGAATTGATTAAGTAGATGTTGAATAATATTTATGTATGAGTATCAAATGCTCTGCTTGTAATGACACTCTACGCTTAGATAATTTGAAATTCCTTTTATCTCTCTCTCTCTCTCTCTCTCTCTCTCTCTACTGGATTTGCATTAGGTCTATATCTTGAGAAATACTGTCTGACTCCCAAATCTTTGATTCCATTCATAAATTTAGAACTGTTAAACACTGGTGCATTATCACAAAGTATGGCCTGAACTATTCCTTCCTCTGGGAAATATGATTTTGTTAATTTGTTTAAACATGTTCTGCTGGTTGCATTCTTGAGTGCATATATTCGTACATATTTACTGAATACATCATAGCATACAATTAAAAATTTGTACCCAAATGTACTCACAGGCATTGGACCGTGCAAATCTAAACTTAAGAAACATCTTGTTTTATCTCTAAGCACTGAGTTCGTTGTATATTCTTAAGCCACAATAACTTCTTTTGCCTTTTGACAAAGGTCACAACACGATATGAATTCCTTAATTTATGTCCTAGTTTAGAGATATATAAATTCTCCAAAATAGGGTTGTCTTCTCTGTATCTGTATGTATTAATCCTAGATGAAATTATTCCATCACTTCTAATTCCATACTTGTTGGAATATACATTTTCCACCTCTTTAGCTCCTTTCCATGATTTTTATATAAGATACCATTTTTAACAGTGATTGTACTATTCTTTGCGTCTTCTACATTCGGAGCTGTTTATTTCAAACTTGATAGTTTAATGTCTTTATCTTGCTCTTCTTTAATATTTTTAAATTGATTCATTAATTCTTTCTTCATTGGAATATCTATCGCAAGCACTTTAATCTCATATTATTGTCTAGAACAGCTTTCAGGAAATTGTTTTTTGTGGTTGATTCTTGATATTAAATCACTGAATGTATTTTGTTTGCCTGGAATATGTATAATTTCTACATCAAATTCCATTATAGCGAGAATCATTCTAGCTAACTTACCACTATATAACCTACATTTCTGAATGAAAATGAAACTATATGATCTGTATATATTTTCACTTTCTTCTGAAATATATATGTCTTAAATTTAAGTAATGAAATATAAAGTGCTCGTATTTCTAACATTGTTACTGATGCATTTCTTTCAACATTGGTTAAGCCACGTGAAGCAGTACTTATTACATGAAATGTGTTCTTATGTTCTCTTTGCCCTAGTATTCCTGCATATCCTTGACAAGATGCATCCACATACAACTCGTAATCTAATTCATCCCTTGGACGTTCTAGCAGTATTGCATTTGCAAACAACTTTCTCACATTTTCAAAACATTCTTGTAGCTCTGCTGTCCACTTCCATTTATTTGTTTTCTTTAAAAACTGTCTTAAAGGTTCTACTTCTATAGCATATCTTGGAAAAAATTTACGTTCATAATTCCAAACGTCGTAGCTGTCGAATATTTTTAGCTGGGGGATTCTTAATATGGCTTGGTCGAATGCCTACTTCATTAAATACATATCCAAGGAATTTGATTTCAGGTACACAGAATTTTGACTTTTTTATATTTACGATCATGCCATGTTCATGTAATTTATTTAGTACATAGTTAACATTCTCTAAATGTTCCTTAAAGGTTTGACTTATTATTAAAAAATCATAATTGTATCTGTTTAAGAAATCATCTGCTGTGTCACCAAAGATACTATGTATTGCTCTCAGGAATCCACTAGCACCATTTTTTAATCCATAGGGGTTTACGCAATACTTATATTGTAATCTAAAATTGGATCTAGCTCGACTTGCCAAAATAAATCTGTAAAGTCTATAACAGAGATATATGCCACGTGATAACTTTGCAATTGTTTGTTCTATACTTTCATTTTGAAAGTGGTCTGGTAGCATAAACTTATATAAATATCTTCCATTTATAGTGATTCTTAAACTATTATCTTTCTTTACCGTCCAACAGACACTATTTATATATTGTGAGTTGCTAAGCTCAATTATGTTATTTTCCAACATACTGACTATTAATTTTTTTAGCTTCGTTTCTTAAGCTTACTGGTAGGTTATTATATTTTCTTCTGAATGTTGGTACATTTTCTACTGTGAACGTGTGTACATATGATGTACACCGTCCTGGAATTTCATTAAATACATGCTTATTGTCCTCTAATACCTTGTTCATTGTTATATTTTCACGGTCAGTCAGTATTGTATTTGCCATCAGTGAAACTGTGTGTATTTTCCAGTTTTCTATCTCTGTTACATAGCTGTTTTCTGTCTGCTCTAACATATTTTCTTCTGACATCGGATTCTTTTTATAATGGTTCCCCTTGGTAAGGTCAGTTTTCTGTTCGTCGAAGTTTTGAGTCAATAACCTTTCATCACTTTCTCTGCTTGCTTGGACATTTACAATTTGTATGAAGCATTCTTCTTCATATATTGCATTTTCTTGTTCCATTCTTTTCACTCTACATTTTTATCTTTTATAAGAAGTACATAAATATTATTTTCTTCTTTACTTAATATAAGTCTGTCACAACTATCGCCGAGAATTCTATTAATACATCACATCCAATTATAACTTCGCATATTAAGTTTGGAACTATTAAAAGCATGACCTCTAATATAATATCTGCTATGTGTATAGGTATTAATGCTAGAGATTTAATAGTTTGGGTCATTAAACCTATGGCTACCCTACATAAAACATTATTTATTGGCGCTGACATTAGTTTTATGCCTTCATTTAACAGCTGTTCATAAAATTTCTTTGAACAGATAGAGCTTGATGATCCTGAATCTATTGCAACATTTACTTCCCTTCCTGCAATAAAAGCTTGAATATACGGTGATTCATATTGGCTTTCATAATTCCCAGTGTTTGCATTATGATTGGTAACAATTAAAGTGTGTAGATATTTTATTTTTGCCACTTAGAGCATAAGGTACTGTATTACAAGAATCTACGTCAGGCAATACGTAATTTAGTTTTCCTGGTGAGTATTTTCAGACTTACAGGATTGCCATTATGCACCGCAGTTACTGTTATATTATTTTCATTAACATTTGTGTATGAGCCTCGCCCCCTAGCTCTTGTTCTCCCATTATAATTGCTATGTCCTCCGTGTGCATATACTTCTGTATTTGTGTTGTTTGTGTGATTATAGTTGTGGCAGTTTCCCTGTTTTGCATATTTCCTTTATGCTGAAATCGATTATTGCCTCTGGGTGAAGTAGAATTCTGCTGATTCATCCTTTCCATTCTTATATAGTTTATATTTTTTCCTGTCTCCCTTGTTGTCTTGAATCTCTGATATTTTGGGTAGTGTAATTGAATCTGTTTTGGACCTGAAATTCATTATTTCTCCTATTATAAGGCATTTCATTACACCTATCGCGTCTAATTTTTCTGCCTCGTCTATGTGGACACCAAATTTCATTATTAGTAGTATTTTCTTGCTGTTCTAATGATGATATTTGCTCTGTCATCTCAAAGATCGTTTTAGGTCTTGCAATTAGGATGTAGTTTTGTATATCTTGAGAGTAGTCTCTAGTAATTAAACTAATAAAATCTTTCTCATGCATAGCTGGAGTTAAGTATCCGACATATCCTGCATACTTTATAAGATAATCTGTCATTGACAAGTTGTCATATTGTGAATAACTTAGGCTTGCCCTAATCTTATGTTGCAAAGTAGTATTCCAAAGTTTATGCGTAAATAAAACTGTAAATGTTTCAAAATTCATTTCACTATCTGCTAGCATATGTAACCATGCTAAGGTTTTGTTGTCCAAGCATTTTATAACGATCAGTTTTAATGCTTCAGGCACATTCTTCAATTTAACAGATTCTACTAGATTATGAATAAATTGTACTGGCCTGGAGGAAGCGTTAAAATAAGGTAAATGTAATTCATTGAGCACAGAATGATAGTTTGACACTTGATTTGGTACATGCGCATGTGTGTCATCATTACTGTTCTGTGTTTGAGAGGCTGATGCTATGGAAAAAGCAGTAGCGTCTCTTGTATTATTAGTTAACAAAGGTGATGCACTTCTTTCAGAGCTTGTATTATTATCATGCATTTGATTAGCATTTACAGAACAGTTACGTTTGCATTTACCTTTGGTACACTGGTACTTAAAGTTTCAAAGAAATTTCTAAGCTTATCTATTTCTTTGCTACTTTCTTGTACTTTATCATTAATTTTGTCTATCATTGACATTACTTCTCCTTGCCCTGTGTGCGTTTCTTTAATTGCATCTGCATTTGTTTTAGTCATTTCATACATTTTACTTATTTCCCCTGTTAAATCTATTTGTATTTGCACAAGATCTGCATTTGTGTTTTACACCATTGTTTTTAATTCTTCTCCCTGTTTATCTAATTTATTAGAAATACCTTGTTTAGTATTAGTAAGTTTCAGCCCCATTTCAGTTAGATTTTTATCAATATGACTTGGCAATTTCTGTTCTAGCTGATTGCAACCTTTATTTACTTTTAAATCGATATGATTTTGAAGTGCTTTAGAAGATTGTTCTATTTTGATTTCTAACCTCCTACTTTCAGCTTTACTTCCTTTCATACAATGTTATATCTGCTTAGCTAAATTATTTTTTATACTAGATAGTTTATTATTAGTTTCCTGACTAGTTTCTTGTAGTTTATTTAGCTCTGTATTAGTTTCAGTTAGTTTATTACTTAAGACTTTTCTTAACCCTGTACTAGTTTCATTTAGCTTTATTATTAGTTTCAGTTAGCTTATTATTTAATTCTATTTTCATTTCAGATATTGCTTTTAGAATGCACATTAAATTTTGTTGTGAGAAGTTTTCCCGCTCTTGTTGGCTATATGTGTGAGGGATACAGTTTCTTTCCATCATTGTTCCCTGCATTAATATATGTAAAGGTGATTGACCTTTCATACTATTTCTATCTTTTTCTAAGTCTAATTGTGAACTTACAGATGACTGTTCTTCTATATCTAATCTATTTATTGTTTCCTCTAGCTCTAGCTGTAAGTTTAAGTTATAATCTGTAATGGCTGCCCTATCCTCTCCTACTTCCATATTTCCATTATATTCTGTTTCCATTTTATTTTGAATATTTTCTGTTGTTACTTTTAGTTTTGAATTACTGAATTTTAATTTTCCACTCCTTAACAACATGAAATTATTTTAATAACAACATATTTTTCGTAACTATCTTGACAACTATATAAATATAAAGTGTTGGATTTTTCTGAACTTTTCTCTGGCTGCGTTCGTAAACCTTTATACTCTGGTGTTCCCTCGTAGATTCTAGTTGTATTGTTGACTGCATGTCCCGTACTGCTGAAAGAATTGTCTTGCTGTTCTTGGGTGACGTTGTGGTACGATGATCTAGAAGTTCTCTGAAGCTCTTTACAGTTCTCGCAGTGAAGTCTTGTAGTTTCGTCGATTCTGGTAGTTCTGCGATGTTCGTTGACTCTTTTCTTCTGCTCACCTATTCTCACCTTTTTCTGCCCCACGTTTAAGCGCAAAACTTGAAGGGGATTAATTGTTGCTGTTACACCACGATTAAGCAACAATTTGTTTCTAGGAGTGTTCGCCCCACGTACGATACCAATTTTCCGGTGGCCTTCGTCCCACATTTAAGTACCAACTCTTTATTTTAATAACCATTTTAATGTTATTTATTTAAATATCATATATGTATGCCTCGGCTTCGTTAGTACTAATTTGCAGAACATGTATCTCTTAACAGGGCTGGTACGGCTAAAGAGCAAGGCTTACACAAATTATAATTGTACTCCACTCCCTTTATTAATCCTTCACACGATTAAATAACACTTCATTGATGTATCCTACTATACAGCTGTGAGATTATTGTTAATTGCACTTTTAACAGGTAAACTTTATATTATTCTCACCGCAATGAATTTTTCATGTCTCACACTGAACCCGTACCGAACCCAACTTTCTTGTGGCGTCTACTGTTTGAATTTGTACATTTTCTCTATTTCAAGTCTCTGATTGGCTAAGCCCACTCCAATAGAATATCTTTATTTAACTTTTAGCTTTTCTAGTTTTTGATTGGCTAATAATAAACTGTTTTAAATATTACATTATTATTGTTCCAAGAACTATTAGTAGCCTTTTTAAACTTTCTAATTTATTGTTGTCTCAAGGTTACCTTATTGTTAGCAATCTTCGGTCTTTACTCTATAATTCTGTTTGCTACGGAAAGCAGCTTGCTTCTATTATCACAGCTCCTACATTGTTAAACTACGTAATACATTCACATAACATTTTTATACATGTACATAATAAAATAAGCATAATACAATGACTGTAATATACACATTATATATTATATTATACACTAATTGCTTTAAGGTGGGCCGTTATTATATTTTACATTATATAATTAGACTGACATCATTTAAGTGATAAATATGTATACTGCCTCACCATGACGACGCCGATGATGATGATGTATAGTTTTGGTGTCGGGACAAATTTACATTTTTTTAAATTTCTCTAGCACTTAGCTTGGTAGGCAGAGGAAGTATTACATTCCACCCAAATATTCCATATGAGATTCCACCATAAATACAGATTTTCTAAACCCCTCGATCTAAAATTTGCAGAAAAAGGTCCCTGCATGTATGTTTTAATTGATTGATATAACTGGCAATGTCCCACCACAGTGAGCAATAATACAACATGCTTTATCGTACATTCATTGTACAAGGATGCTAAACATTATCACAAGTTTAATATTTACAGTTATGTTTACAACCTCAACTTTTCATACCAGGCAGGCAGGTAGGTAGGTAGGTAGGTAGGTAGGTGTCTGTGTGAACAGCATAACCTAAGAACCTGAAGTCGTGTAAATACCAAATTTGGAAATGTTTCATTAATTAACATTTACTATCTATAATTATTAATTATCTATTTAGATTCTAAGTCTATTATCCAAGTTCGTCATCTTAGGAAGATTTTTAAGAAAATCCTCCACACATGAATACACATAGCAGACTGTTCACTATTTATTTCCCCAAAAATGGTTGTAACGATTTTGATTAAAATAGATGTTTGACTTAATGTATGAGGATTAGAATGTATATTAACTATATGTGAAGACCTCTTCGTTATTATTCATATTTTGTAAGCTTTAAAACCATAAGTGATAGATAAGAACTTATTCCAGGAAAAAAATCGTTTCTTCAAGCTCACAATAATAACCGTAATATAGCTTACCTATAAAGCCCGGAAATGAAAGTACTTGCAAAATTTTAACTCGCCTTTGAGGTATATCGCGAGTATTTGCGATCCTCTTGAAGATTTAAGGTACATTTGAATCTGACGAGAAGGTTCATTGCACGCAGGTATCTCGCCTTAGTAGCTCAAGCGGTAAGAGCATCAGATGCACCTATAGCCTCAAATCCGTTGTTGGAGTCCTACCGTGACACTGAAATCTTCAACTCTGATTCAACTTACCCACGACTAGTGTGAAACAACGATTATTATCTACTTCAAGTTACATAACCTGTTTGTAGATTTAACCGCTTAATAGATATTACTCGTTTTTGGTTTGAACAGCATTTCAAGTTACAAAATTTTCAAATGTTATATCCGTTCCTTTTTTTCTCTCATGGCTATGCAAAGCACATTCAAAATATCAATCAAGAATACATACAACGAGTTTATTATTTTCTCTACTACTTAACTGTAATAAGTAAAGGAACTATTGCATAAAGTTCGAGATTTCACCAAAAACACTTTTGAGGCTCCCTGAATAAAAAAAGTATATTTTTAGAAAAACGTCCGCGTTTGTATACATGTGTGCGTGTGTGTGTGAACAACATAATTCGAAAACGAAAATTCGAATTTGGTATTTATCTTTAGCATCTTCTAAGGATGCGACACGAAGATTTTTAAGAAAATCCTCCTCCCCAAATTACTCTTTAGATGAAAAAGTCTTATTTTGGCTTTTATAAAAAACCACTGTAACGATATTGATTCAAATGTTTAATATATTTGTATCGCAAATAAAATGTGTAGCTTGAATTGTCTAGGAATAAACTGTGAAGTCCTTTTCGTTCTGAATTACTGTTGTACGACATAATTAGTTAGCCGTAAGAAATAGGCTAACTCTTACTACATAAAAATGCAGATCTCATCAAAGTATACAATTTATGTCAAATAAAAACGTTTGTGGCGTTAACCATTTTCAATATATTGTATGTTATTGATTTGAGTTATCGAACACTACACTTTTTCTTTCTTTCTTTCTTTCTTTCTTTTTGAGTACATGCAAAGAAAACGTAATTTCAAGAGCATCATATACATTTATTTTTTATGGACGCTCTTTAACTATTATGGTTCTTAGCGTTCCGTTCTATGTTGTGCGTGAAAGACCGAAAATTTTGCTCAGAGGCCTCTTTATCGGGTTTAAGGTTCTTTTACTCTTTTACGTGCCGTAAATCTACGACACGGGACCATCGGCTTTATTTCCCTTCTGAAGGAAGCCATGCTAAGGATTTTGTCGAGCGTAAAAGTCCTTTGGCATGACTTCCTTCGGAAGGGAAGTAAAACCGGTGGTCCCGTGTCGTAGATTTACGGCACGTAAAAGAACCTCACGCCTGATAAAGTTGTCTATGAGCAAATTTTCCGGTCTTTCACGCCCAATATAGAATGGGAAGCTAAGAACCATAGCAGTTAAAGAGCGTCCATAAATAAAACTCAAGTTTTAAGAGATCACGTTTAGAAACGCGGACCTTGAAAGAAGAGAAATTACGTTAAAAAGCGAGATGTCAGATGTTTCAATGTTTTGTCGGTTCACTAGCAGTTATTTTCAGTGAAATTATTTTCAACATGTTTTGCCTTACACCAGCCAATAAAGCGATATGTTATATCATGCTGCTTTCTGGATTTTTTTGGGTAAGTACCTCTATTGTTTCTGCTGTAATTCTTTTGTAATTTCACCTGGCTCTTCCATTTCAGTTTTTTCTGAATTCATAATCTCCGCTATTTAATCTTTATATAGATCGTACTAGATAAAAGATCAACGTTTTAGTTCAAAGAAAGCAGAATGCTGCCGTATGACGTATATGTTAACTCTACAACGAACTGCAATAAATTGAAGTATGGCGATCTGTATTGCGAACACATAATCGAGCGCCATGAGAAATTAATCATGTAAAATAGATAATTAAAAGTAAAACCTACAAACCAAGTCGAGTTATTAAACAAGTACAAATACAGAGGATACTGTGATTGGCCATGCGATTGGACTTGAAACCAAAGTTGGGCACAATGAAGATTATCGCACTACTGCGATGATCTAAAGCTTTTAGCTCGTGTGCTCTGTGTTAGAAGTTGTACTTATAGGCCACGCTGTCTAAAAACTATGTTTTGTCTACTTATTGTTAAAAAATCTTATATATTGTAATATTTTACTATAAGTACTCAGGAGGGTAAAACTAGATGTTTAAATAGCAGTTCAACGTATCTTGCACGTAAGTCCCGCTAGAAGGAGACTGGTATTTTGGGATTTAGTGGCTGACTAGAGGAAATGGTAAAACATGACAATCTCCTAGCTAATGTAAGCGAAGCCAATTTATCCCTATTTTTCTTTCTTTTTTCTTTCTTTTTTTTCTGTTCCTTTTTGTCACCTTACTTTGTATCTTAAATATGAATGTACGGTACGGTCAATGACTCATGCATTAAGTGTTTGTGTAATAACTTTAATAATTTGAAGCAATACATATACCTTATCCATCCATCCATCCATCGGTGCGTCCGTCCGTCCATGCATCCATTCGTCTATCAACTCAGGAGAAACAAATGATGGTAACCGTGTATTTCAAAATTTAAATGAGCGGCAAATATTACATCAACACTACAGTCATATATTACGCAACCATTTGACATAACTTGCAGATTACAAGCTCCAGATTTTGGTTGCAATAAGCACTTGCCCATTGTACTCGTATCATAGCTTATCAGGTATATAATTCTCGATAAGGCCCCGCAAGTGGCGTAGTGGGTGGGAGGCTAATGCTGCAGTTCTCAGCCAAATGCGCGTGGGTTGGGGATGCCGATTTTTTGGCCCATGAATAGGATCGATACCCGGTCAGTATCGTGATGCATTTGAGGAGCTATGATAGCGGTAACGGTCTGTAGGTCACAGATATCAACTTTCTGACTGGAGGAAGCATAGTGCAGACCACATCATCTTCCCGTAGCAGCTGGATTATTGTCCACCTCTACCTTGCGCAAGGGGCAATGAGGTCGGCATGGGGTTAGTAGACCCAGGGTCTCCAGGGAGGTCGTATCAAAGATTATTAATCTCGTTAACTGCCTGTTTCCGAAAAATTTATGTGTATATTTTATTTATAATGCCGACTGATGGTGTTGTGGCCGAGCAGTCACCTCCGCCAGGCGATCCAGGTTAATTCCAGTAGAAGAAATTGCAAATTTCCACCGCAAACTCCGTGTTCCACTGCAAATCTTTCCGCCAATTGCTACAGCATCATTCTCAACCGTAAACGAGGGTAACTTCCATGGCAAGCCGGCAAGTGAGTGGCATTAGACGGCATAATTATAATCAGCATAGTCGTCGTTATCGTCATCATCTCTGCCTCAAAGAACTATCGGCAGTATGACCATTAATATTGTTAATGTTTGAGAACACAAATAGAAAAATGGTCATATCGTTGGGGAAAATTTCAGAACCCTTCGACTCATTAAGCAGTGCCCAACTTGAATACGAAATTTTGTATTTAACTAACGTTTATTTTTTCTGTCAAAGGATTTCAAGATTGGCGAACCTTTTCTAAAAATATGGTATGTAATAATTGCATTTTTTGATATCAAGTTTTCCATATTATACTGGATATCGAGATTTCATGCGAAATTCACATTTGGGATCTCTTGAACCAAGGAGGGCTTTTTAAGGTTTTCAAGGAAAAGACATACTAAAAACTAACCTTTTAAATGAAAACATTTTCTTCCTTTGTTTTCCTCCTAAATCGTTAACGAATTTGTTTTAAACACCTGTTTAAGATATTTGTTTGACTAATAGAATGTGCATCTTGAATTTTCTGCGAACAACCGCTGCAGTGATTTCTGAAATAATTACACATAATGTTGTATAAATAATAAACGATAAAATTATACAAAAGTAGTCCAAACGAAAAATGTAGAGCTTATTCAAATACATAATTGAGCTTGTTCCCCTACCTAGTATAACTATATGGTATATAAAGTAAAAAGGAAAAGAAGAATACAAATGTCACAAGACAACATGAATTGTTGTATTCTACTAAAAATTGATACCGATATTTTACGGAAATAATGCACGTTTTGCGATTCCCTCTATCCAAAAGAAGTGGTATCGTCAGAATGCTTGTAATACAGATCTTCTGATATGCAGAACTCATAATTCAAAATTAAAATTCATACACAGATTTCAGATTGTGGCTGATTGTGAATGATCTACTGAAGGCAGGAGTGGCTGCGTATGAGGCGAACATAATTTCTCTAGCACCATAAAAATGTTATCTATTACTACAAAAATAAATTATATTATTATTAATGTTTTAATTTTTATATTTTATCTTGTACTTTGGCTTGTCTCCTGTTGAAAGAGCAGGTATTAAAGGAACGCACGTGTTACTTCCTTAAACTATTATTAAGGTCTCCGACAAGGATACAGATTGTCACTATAGTTTAACATTTATATGAATGAGGTAATAGAAAAATGGTCAACACAAAACCCAAAAGGCATCTACCTAACAAAAGGAAATAATTGTATTCTTATACATTCGAAAAATCATGCTTGCTCGCAACCAAATATTATTAACAGAGTTAAAAGTATGAATTACAAAGATCACTCACTATCCTGAGTAAACTAAGAAAGCATGTGACTTGAAAATATCAAATGGGAAAACTGAAGCTATGGTCATCTATGGAAAATATCAGAGACGAGTAAAAATATCGATAGATGATTGAACAGGTGTCATCATTTATACAGAGTGTTTTAAAGCTGAAGGACACAATATATTGTAATTAATTATATGGGGTTGTTATTTTCTTGTACAGGCTTTGCGAAATTTGAAAAGTAACATCATGAAACGAGTAATACTGTGAATTTAAATATGGTACAATTATAAAGCAAATAAATGGTTCCTAAAGGTTCACTTGAAAGGTGGACCTCAATCCTTGCGATTGGTAGAAGAAAAAAATATTTTACAGTGAAACGAATTTCTCTGACAACTATAATTTGTTGTCATCTCTTCCACAAATTACTCGTGGAAAGCTTATGCTTCTTTCTACTTCATATTAATGAGGGCAAATTGTTATCAAAGTGCTTTCATTACGCATTTTGTTGTAGATACACAAGTGCGTACAAGAGATTCAAGCTGTAGCTAAATGTCAAAAGATGCAGATGCTATTAGAATGACTGGTATTATATACTCTTTCATGATCTCACGAGAAGCAAAAGGTTAGTGACTTTAAATTTAAAATAAATCTAGGTGACCTAAGATATTGTAGCATTCAAACTAATAACTGTGAATATCTCGGAAATGGTTAAGTCACAAGCATTTTTATTTCACATAAATGTTACATTTTACTGAGATGGTATATTTCCTAAAGGAAGCTTCTGTCTATCGTTTACAGTTCCAATTATGCAAAATTATAAAAAATTCTATTGGCATGAGAGTGCTTTAAAGTCTATTTAGAGAAAAATCAATATGTAAGTTATATTGTTCATATTGGTATGTGAAATATATTTTTAATCAAAACCGTTAGAGTCATTTGAGAAAAATAAAAACCAAATATATATACATCGTCATGCAAAATAAATATTGTTTTATTACAAGATAGTCTTAGGTAGGGACATTTTGAAAATCTTCGTGTTGCATTAATGAAAACCACTGCACTTAAATAAGACACGGACAATTTCTAAACCTGCTTCGTATTTCGATTGAGCGCAAAATGCGTACTTGCGGTGAAATCTCCGTATCAAATTTTTGGGTAGAATACAATACTTCCTCTACCCAGATAAACGAGAGGAAAAGTAGTAACAATAGCGCGGTATACACCAGACTTTAATTGGCACTGGTCGGAAAATTGCTTATGTAACCTAACGAGGATACAAGTTTAGAGGTATAACCTGATTTTATCAAGTGCGAGAAGAGACTAATAATTAAATATCCTGCAAATCATTCACGTATGGAATATCTTGCTATTTCACAAAAAATCGTCGTTAATTTTAGGAAACGTATCACCTTTAAGGTTACACACAAAAAAAAGGGAACTTAGTTTAATGTATTAAATTTTGTAGAAAAAATCTTGGCTCAACAATCATTGTAGTTCTAATTCATAGCACTGATTCTGAAGATGCGTGCACAGCGGAACGTCAAGCTTGTTATCTGACAGAAAAGGTCTGCAGATATTAAGATATAAGAATAACACAATTTCCCGAGATCCTTGGGAGTGTATTTCTCATGGAGCCTTAATTTGACTTCTCAGCATTCACAGTCGGCAATTTACTGTTTCAGCAAACTTACACAAAACTCTACCATAGTATGTATGTACGTTCTTGTTTTGAAAAATTAATTCTTTTCTAAGTAAAGTCTTACCTTGAAGCTATAAGCTAAAGTCATTCACGTCCTTAAATGCCTACATTAGCCAAGATTTAACTGAAAACACCTACGGTCAGGGAATGCAAAAACAAATTTAAAAAAAAATAAAAGGAAGGAAGGTAGGAAAGAAAGAAAGAAAGAAAGAAAGAAAGAAAGAAAGAAAGAAAGAAAGAAAAGAAGGAAGACTGTTTTCGAAGTTACAGTTTGTCGCGGTATTGTTCGTGTTATCTTATTTGCTGAGCGCCTGTTATTGTTTTACTATTTTTTAATTATTGGGTTCTTTGTCCTCCGGCTAGCTATTATTACTCAGTCGAGCAAATCTCTTGAACAGGGTGTGTAAACGGAAAGGAGTTGTTACTAAAAGAATACACTGATAAAACAATTTGTTTTTACACTTTTATTGCCGTCACACTTCATTAATTTCACATATTTACTCTTGATACACGCCCGACTGAAACTGTTATATTTTCGAATGTAACTATAATCACTTATTTGCCGCACATTATTAATTCGAGTATTTCACATTTTCGTAACTAGCTTTACGACGCGAGAGATTCTGTAGAATTGCGCAACGTGTAACCCGTGAATGATTCTATTAAACTGTGTGACGTGTAACCCGTGAATGATTCTGTTGGACTGTGCGACGTTTAACTTGTGAATGATTCTGTTGAACTATGCGACGTGTAACGCGTGAATGATTCTCTTAAACTGTGTGTTACCTGCCCCCGGCTTTAGAATTTATACTCCCTCACCCCGATATGCCTAAACATTATTACAGAGCTGCTATTGGTTAATAAAGCGCGCCAACATTAGCGTCAATTTTTATATCCAATCAAAATTACGAACACATATGCTCTAGGGAAGATATTCCCTCCATTTCTAAAGAAAGGCACGCTACTCTGACGTCATCCGCTTGTCTCTTCTAATTACTAAACAACTCACTCCCTCGTTTTATTGTTACCCGCTCTTATTGTCAGTTTCAGTGAGGCCGTGTAAACTTATTTCATAACAATGCTTATAATTAACAAACATCTCAAATCAATGTCACACAATAATGTTAATTTACGCTACAATCACTCTGGCATTTACAGTGTTGTGATATAAAATACTGCCTCAAGTTTCCTAGTTTTGCTTCTGTAGTTATTACGTTCTGTACAACGTACGTAGCAGGTGGAGAAGGTATTGCATTCCACCCATATATTCGATATCGAGATTTCACCGCAACTACACATTTTGAGGCCCTTAATAAAAGAATTCTTTAGCAAAATATCCCGTGTTCACGAGTCTGAAGAGCATAAATAAATACCGAAAAGTCGGATGAATACCAAACTTCGTATTTAAATTCAGTATCTTCCAAAGATGTGACACTAAGCTTATAAAAAAAATTCCCGAACCCAAACTACCATTTACATAGAAGATTTTTCCAAATTTTTGACTTCTTCAAAAATGGCTCTAACGATTTTGATTAAAATACCACAAATTAAAGATATTTGCATGACAAATAAAATGTAATCTTGATTTTTCAGAGAATAGCTTGTGAAGTACCAACTCCGTTTGGAAGTTTGTATAATTTGGTATAACTGGTAAAGGTTAAGAGATAGACGGAAACATACTACAATAAATGTAGACCTCTTTTAAACACAATGTACTTCAAATAATGTTTGTGGCATAAGTCATTTTCGATATATCCGTTATTAATGGTTCGAATTGTTCAATATTTTTTCATTATTTTCAATTCCTGTCCACATTCTTATGAAATAATTTTTTTATTTTATTTATTTATTTTTTGTTGCGAAATTAGCTATTACCGAGACATTCCTTTTTATTGATTTCAATTTTCAAATACTTATACCTTTCTCAACTGGTAAGCCACAATTCGTTATTTTTTCTCTGTGTCTCTTGGTCATGAAAAGGGTATGTAGCTTCAAAGCCATCATATAGCTATCCGTTGTTTAAAAATGTGACTATTGCTTTGCCCACTGTATCCTACAAAAAATGTGTAAATCTGCAATGGAAGTTTATCTGGCTTAACAGGAAGTAGATAGAATGATAAACTTTTGTAAAAATAGTTCATAAAGAATTGGTAGAGAAAATCATGTGATTGCAACACAATGGAGTTTTAGGTTTTAATTTTAAAAATATCCTGCATTAGTCCTTCCATAGTTTTACCCAATGCAACACAGTGACAGGCCTGATTTATCTCAGTCCGTGTTTTCTCGCATCTCAAATTGTGAATACTGGGCACTAATTTATATTCTGTAATCATAATCTGGGAGCAGCTGGCCTGAAATTTGCTCCAAATATTTTTGAAAATTAGTGGTGCATTTTAATCTATTCTTTACACAGTTGTTCACAATAATTGTTAAAACCTATAAATCAAAGTCTGAGGGTTTGTTTGTTTGTATGGAATATATTTCTATCACATTTTACACAGGTATCCTCTGGCATGAAAGGCGCTGTAATTCAGAATTTGGTATTCGAACTATTTCTCGCAATTTAAGTCCCTTTTAAGTATGTGTCATGCGGGTTGTCTACAAAAGCGATAGCTGGAGTAACAAATGTCTATGGTGCTCAAACTACAGCATAAGTCGAAGTTAATTCCCAAACATTTGGCATTCGTGCTCCAATATTCGTATATTGCAGTTTCTCCATAAAGTATACGGAATTCCTGCCTTATTTTAATTCAATAAAATTAATTCTTTTACAGCATTGCTCATGAGATAAGGCTTTTATTGACAGTAATATGTGCCTACATCTATACTTTACTTTTCCACATAGTCACCGTTCACATCTATACACTTGCTGTAATGCTGCAGAGCTTCTTTAACCCCTCGGCATAGAAGTCTGTCGCCTGGGACTTGAACCAGTTGGTAACGCTTGTCTTGAGTTCATCGTCGGCTTGAAATCGTTGTCCACCCAGCCACCGTTTCAAATGCAGGAAAAGGAAATGGTCGCTTGATGTCACGTCGGGACTGTACGGAGGGTGGTCAAAGAGTTCGCAAGAATCTCCTGAATCTTCTCTTTGATTTTGGCAGCGGTGTGCGGGCGTGCGTTTTCGTGCAGAAGGAGATGCCACACGACAGTTCTCCGCGGCGTCGATTTTGGATCGCACGTCTCAGTTTGGTAAGCGTTGCACAGTACACGCCATCTGTAATTGTTTACCCACGGTCCATGAAATCAATCAAAAGGATGCGTTTTTCGTCCCAAACACGGTAGCCATCGTTTTGTGATTCGGGTACGACGATTGTTTACACCTTTTTGGTTTTGTTGAACCGGAACGGCGCCACTGCATTGACTGTTGTTTCGATTCATCATTGGTGTATATCCATGCATTGTCGCCCGTAACAATGTGGGAAAAAGAAACCATCTCCATCTTGTCTATAACGTTCCAAAAAGTGGTGCACTACGCATTCGTTGCTCTTTGTGCTGACCGGTGAGCAGGTTTGGTATTCACCTCGCACAACGTTTCCGTCACCCAAGCTGTTTAGTGACAGTCCTGTAAAGTGAGTTTCGAGCAACATTTGGGAATTCATCAGCCAGATCATTAATCGTCAAACGCCGACCACTTAGAAATTTTTGGTTCACCTGCTCAACGATGTCGTCGGTCCGAATACTGGGCCTACCACTCCGCTGTTCATCGTGCACATTTGTGCTGCCATTTCGAAATTCTCGACACCAGTGTCCAACCTATTTGTCATTCATTATATCTGGTCCATATACGAGGCATAACTCATGATGAATGTCCGCAGCTGACGAACCTTTTGCCAGCAAAAATGTAATCACAACTGGGGGGATCTGCGATTGTCGCGGCCATTGCGATCTGCTATCACCGACTGACGAACGCCTACTGCGTCACACCAACACTGCGGTAGGTTCATTCAGGCATACCATCCGTTAAATATTGTTTACAGGACCTTAGTATTAGAAAACGCCTCGTATATCGCAAGCGTAAAGAAGCACATATCTTAAGTGTTAAACAATTTGTTGACATTTTAGCTCTAAACTAATACCGCAGAAAAGACAATTTTAGTACTGGCTTTAAGAACGTCACAAAACATGTAAATTACTTTGAGCGATTGGGGAGAGAAAGGGAGAAAGGAGATATGAAGAGGGGAAAGCGGCAAAAAGAGAGAAAGAGAAAGATGAACAAAAGAGTAAGAGGGAAGTGAGAGAGAACGAGAGCTGAAAGAGGATCAGCAGGACGTCCCCATGTGGTGTGACACAAGCAGAGCTGCAGGTTTTCCTGTAAACAATAAAATTGAAATTACATAACGGAGTTTCTATAAAAGTGTAACTTATTAGGGATGAGCCAATATTTGCGACATAAGAAGTGCGTTTTAAGAGAATAGATGAGATGTTATAACAAATGAGACGAAATGGAATTGTTTCTTTTCCGAGATTATATCAAAACGCTTCAAACACTATTTTATGTACGATGTGCATTATGAGTACCTATATTAATTAAAATAGTGCGATAAATAAATTAAATATGTGATTAAAATATAGCTTTAAGAAAGGAAACCTTGAAAGTCGCCTGCTACGAGAAAGAAACAGTCCCGGAGTAGTTACGTCTGCCTCTGCGAAAATAAATAATATGAGTAATTCAAATAGATACTGAAGGTCAAATAAAATTTGTACCAATTTACACTCAGGCTCAATATTTCTAAACCAATGTTTAATTGCAACAGTTTCACTTAAGCGCACCCCCCTCGTTTATATGAGCTCTGCGTTTTCTTTTGTTTCTGTAGCAAACAGGCTAGATGTGAGGTGTCCAAATTACGATCCACATAACAAAGAAAACTACTACAAATTAGCTTTGTCACACACAAAATAATTTGAAAGCTGTCATTACGAGCAATTTAATTTGTTTACTCGTTTTCAGAAATTTTGGGTCGTAAATTCAGAAGGTCGAAATTCTGGTATTCCCTCGTATAGCCCGAGATACGGAAAATGAACATAGACAAACGACCTTTATACTTACTAGTGAATTCGCTGTAATCTAAACAAGTAACTCGTGAAATTTATGCTTTTCAAGGGAGGTTATAAAGTAATGGAAGTAGTTAGCCGCACGAGTCTTTGCGCATCGTTCACGTGTTTACAAGACCTTTGACCGATGAGGTTGGTGGTTTTATATTTGGAACTGGGCTCTAAGCGTCAGCTGGGTGTATCCAACAGTGCATTGCTTCCCTAGCTTTAGAATGTTACAGAATCCAACTAAACAGCCTTATTGTATGTCGAATGCAGCGAATGGTAATACAACCTTTCTTAAGCAACAGCCTAACTAGAAAAATGAAGTCATAGACTCTAAAGGTTTCCGTGATTTATATATCTTTACGAAGATTGTGACAGCGGTGTAGTGCAGTGGCTTGTCGCAACTATGTTTAAAGGTTAGATTTACAATGGAACGCTTATTACGTTAAAACAGTTTCAACCTATACATATTTTCTTACATCCTTGAATTAATAACCCCACTCATTTAGATTTTTTCTATTCTTTATCACTCGAAAGAAATAAAAACGTTTAGTGAGATTGAGAAATATGAAGTTAATCTGTGAATCCACTTACCTTATATAACCGTAAATCATTGAAAATTTGCCGAATATTGCCGCGTAAAATAATGTGGACATATCTTAAATACTCGTTCCATTCTAATCGCAGACCTAAAGCAACTTCAGCTTTCTCGCGGTCTCCTGTAGTTCTGAGGCAATCAATGGCCCATTTACCTAAGTAAGCTTTGAGTCTAAGAGAGCGTGTGTTCTTTATGTGGAAGTTTGTTACCCATGTTCTCAAACAGAACGACCAGATAATGTACTTCACTCTGTAGCGCGCGTTCTTCCTATGGGCGAGCATCCGCTTCGTTCGCCGCGCGCTGGAGGTGTGTCATGCCTGCCTACTTGCTGCACTTCGTACAGTGGAGGATGGCCATCAGCCTCCGAAGGTTCTGTGTTATCCCCCACGCTCTTCAGCGCGCATGTGGCCCATCTTACTGCAGAGCAGCAGGTCAACATGGCACAATGTGCTGACGACCTGCTTCTGTATTGCGCAGATAAAAATCCACGCAGAGCCTTCAACCCCATTCAGAGATACTCCGCCTCCTCCAAGAATGGCGCAGGCGTTGGCAGTTATACACAAATTTGGAAAAGGTCACGCCATTCTCTTTACCAAGCGCCGCTTTCCCGCAAACTTTCCTACATTCATTTATCCCAAGAGAAGGATAGAAGGGACAAATGCCATAACCTACTTGGGAGTTAAGCTAGATTGAGGCCTAACTTTCGAGGGACATCCGGGACCTCGCGCATCGGGCCACTGGGTCTACAGGTGTACCCCATGCTGAGGATGGAGATGCCTGTCCCGCTTAAGCTAGGCCTTTTTCGAGCGATTATAACCCCCGTCATACTTTAAGCCTGCGAGATCTGGGGCATAGACGCAGTCTCCAATCTGTTGCTTCTGCAAGGGTGCAGAATAGGGGCCTTCGGGTTATCTATTTTGTATATCGCTCCTTTCCCGAGAGACTGCTTCACGAAGCCTCATTTCTTCTCTACGAGGAGAATGAAATTAGGCGCCGGGCCGCTAAATTTTACGACCAGTTGTCATTCCATCGGAGCTTCCCCGTTCGGTCCCTCGGGGATTATAGCTCCAGCACACACCGCTTGAGGCGTCACCGGCTTCCCCGCAAGGCTTGCGGACACATCCGATAACAAAGGAGAACTTGCACCAGCAGCTAACGCTGAGCTCCCATACAATCCCCCAAGAGATGCTTGGATTATCAAAATTACAACCCCCACATAAAAATTTGAAACATTACTTAACACCAGCGTGCACAAGGGTCATTGCACCATGACCGGCAACCGTTGCTACCTCCTATCAGGCCCCTACTTAAGCTTCACCAGTCACCCCACATCCCGTCTCTATATGGTTAAGCCCTAATTAGGACAGTACACATCTAACACACATTTGGGTTGTCCTCAGCCCGCCATCATGTCGTCATCAGCCCCGGAAAAGAGCTCTGCCCTTATCCTGGCAGGGTCTGTCGCTGGCGGCAGAAGCTGTCTCTGAGATTGCGGCGGAGGAGAATCCCCTGGGTTTCCTAAGCCAAATATCTCGAAGTCCTACTCGACGGCGAGCTCACTTTCACCCCACATGTCACGGCAAAGGTCGACCTCGGCCATGCTGCACTTAGGTAGTTGTATTCTGTTTTCCGTTCCACCATGCCCACATACCTAAAGCCTGTATCAGGAAATTCTCTCGCCCCTGTTTCACTATGGCTACGAGTTCTGGGCATCGGTGGCAGCGATCACCATCTGTAAGCTCCAAGACATATAGAACAGGGCACTAAGGATAATCTATGCTACTGGGCGTAAATTCAGGTCTCACGTTCTGCACTCCCGCTCCAGGCTCCAATATATCGTGGACATGGTGCGTGAGAGACACCGGACCATGTACATGAAATTTGTCAGCAAACCCAATCAGCTGGATAACACCCTGGGTCACTACGGTCACAGAGCACACAGTAGAAGGAGAAGTTACCGTCTACCAAAGGACGTCTTGGGACCTCGAGTTTAAGGGTTAACACCCATCATTCACAAATCCTCCAATTAAGCTGTATTGGCTTGTTACTGACTGGATGAGTGACAATTCAGTGCTGACCCGCCCACTGCTAGGTTGGATAATGCTCCCACCAAAACCTAAATCCTATCCCGCTTTGCTGCCAATCGGCCTGCCAGATCTGACAGCCTCGCAAGCAGCTGAACAAGCAAGGTAGCATTGCGCTTGGTCGCCACTTGAATACAAGTCCGCTCAAGTGGTTTGCTGAGACCCAGTCAATTGCAGTGCAGGAAGCTAAACTTCGCATATTGACAAACGGCATAAAGGCCTGCGAAAACTGTATGTGGGCAGAAGCTTACATACCTGCGGTGTGCGTGCCCCATATGGCGAAGGACTGCACCAAAGTTCCAGAGGAACGCCATGCTGTAACTGTCAGGAAGCGCACGTCATTGTTTACAAGGACTGCGAGGCAGCGCGTTATTGAGTGCCGCGACCAAGGACGCCACTGTTCGCCCAGATATTTCCTTCACGGCTGACCTCAAAAGGGCAGAAACCACTCTGCAGCAAGTGGAGATAGCTACGGCTGCTCCCGCTGCAGTAGAAGCTGTGGCACCACCTCCAGGTCTTTCGACAACGAAGGAGACCATACCTCAAGATCCAAATGCATGGAAGAGTCGGTGCAAGAAAACGAAGTGCAGACAGCAATCCAGATAATCTGTCGCAGAGTAAAACTACAGCCAGGTCATCTCAGTCGGACAAATCAGAGCCCGCTGTCTGTGAGCCACCGGTAGCTCCGTCCACGTGGCGCGAGTGGAGTACTGAATCCCGGCACGTCTACCGAGAGCGTCTTTCAGCAAATCAGCTTTTTCAATGCAATCAGCTGCCTCATCAGCCTTCGGGGACTCAATCTCACAGACCTGGAGGAATTTCAATGCCTCTACCTGTGGTTTGGTGACCGATAAAACAGGACCTTCCACATTGCGCAATTGCATGCTGTAGGTAAGCAACTCTCCCATAAGTGCCATGCAGAAACACGCAATACTGTCAAACACTGGAGCAACTGTTCCCGGGTTTTGCTAAATAACGGCCTCCAGACTAGTTCGGAAACGATTATTTGCTGCGTTCTGAAACGCAAATGATATACGAGGCAACTACACCAGTATTCTTGAGTTTGTGAAATCCTTCTATGGTCTGCGAAACCCACTTAAATGCTGTTACTGATTTGTCACTGCCTAGTTACGCCACACATTGGTCAGATCGGTCGCCCAACAGAGAGACAGTGGAGAGATTTTCATCAGAAATCATATAATGCGTACACCTTTCCCATTCCCACCGCTACAGCACGTGGAGGCTTGCGCCATTCGCCTTACCATTGGTGGACTTGACACACTGCTGATAGCGGCATACGATCCTCCACACCATCGCTTCTATGAGGCAGACTACATAACCTTGCTAAACCTGCACCCAGTAGTATGCACCGCAGGAGACCTCAACGCGAAGCATGCCCATTGGTATAGTTGCAATAGCAACATAAAAGCGCGCGGTCTCTACCGCCTCATCAGCAGTAACTCAAGGCTTATCGCGCACTTACTGAGAGATCCTATGTTCCATCCGGCTCATGGTAGTTCGGATGTGCTCGACATCATGATCACCAAAAGCATTCCATTTCATCTAGATCTCTAGGTGGTCAAGAAGCTGAATTCCGACCACGAATCTGTTGTACCTAGTCAACTCCGGAATTTACTAAGGCCACTTTACGAAGCTCTGCCAGCGTTTCCGCTACCCCAGTATTCAAGCAGTTTACCAATGGTTCAAAGCTCTGGCAAGACGCCAGCTTCGCACGCACCACAAAGCGGCCTAGGGAAACACTAAGAACATTTGCAACCCAGAGGAGAAACTACCCTGGCGGATAATCAGCTCCCTCAGAAGGGACAAAATACACTATCAGCATCCGCTGTACGCACTCGCGGGAGACTCGCCTTCGAGCCCCAAGAGAAAGTCACGGATTTCGCAGATTATCTAGAGTCCCAATTCGAGATCCGGGAAGACCCCAGGACGACGACTTTACTGAATTTGTGGAGGCGACGGTGGACCATCTCTATGGGAAAGCTACTTCCCCCCACGAGGAGATCCGTATTCCTATTGTCACCCCGCGAGAGATGGCCTCCGAAATGCAAAACTTGCACCCTCACAAATCATTTGGACATGACATCGTCACGGCGCCTATGCCCCAGTACCTTCCCCCGAAACGCCGTCATACACATGATGCAGATTTACAATGCACATCTGCGTCTGCGCCACTTTCCAACCTTTTGGAAGTAGGCGAGGATGGTCTACATTTTGAAGCCCGACAAGGACCCCGTTTTCCCATCTAGCTACCGTTCCATCAGCCTGCTCCCAATCGTCTCCAACGTTTTTTGAGTGGTTGCTCCTATCCCGTCTTACCCCTTGTTCAAGGAAAGGTATCTCCTCCCGGATCACCAGTTCGGTTTTCGCAGCTATTGCGATTGGCTGAGAAAATTGTTTTGGTCTTTTAAGAAAACTTCAAAACCATCGCTGTGGTTTTGGACGTGGAAAAGAGGTTTTCTCCACTACTTGGCACCAAGGACTATTATATAAGCTCAAGGGGGCAATTAACACTCCTGCTAGGGAATCACTCTTTCCGGGTGTGGATGAAGGGGAAGTGTCTTTATTTAGGCCCATAGCGGCCGAGGTGCAGGAAGGCAGTATGCTGTCGCCGTTACTCTTCGCTGCCTACATCTCTGACTTCCCCAAGGAATCCAGTACTGTTACGTGCCAATATGCCTACGACATCCTTATAATGACACAGAACAGAAATGTCCGTTAGTGCTTCTCTCCACTACAGAGACAGCTCCAAGCCATTGACAGATGGAGAAAAGTGAAGAATGTCCATTAGCCCCCAGAAGAGCTATGCCTTGCTACTTGCTAAGGTTCGTCGCTGACGTTCGGGAAGGCCTCTGAGACTGAGGCGGAGGAAAATCTCCTGGGTTAACTCCTCAAAGTATCTCTGAGTCCTGCTGAACGCGGTTTCACATGTTAAGCCTAGGGTTGGCTTGAGTCACACTGCTCTTCGGCAATTGAATCCCGTGTTCCGCTCAACCATGCCCACCTACTTAAAATGCGCCTATATCGTGCGATCATTCCGCCTCTGCTACTGTACGGCTGCGAGGTGTAGGGTTCGACGGCTCCGATCACCATCCGCAGCCTGCAGACTGCAGAACGGGGCACTTCGGATGATTTCCGTCACATATCATTCACGCTCACTCGGTCTCCCTTACATAGTGGATGTTGTGTGATTGAGAGCTCATAGAATTACTTTTCAACTTAACCGGCTGGTTAACACACTTGGGCAATACGATCATGGCTAGACAGTGCGTTACTTAGCGGTCCAGCAAGCGGCCAGCTAAGTTAAGTAGCATCGGGACTGGTTACCGCTTGGACGCATGACCGTCCCGGCGGTAACACATATCCACGCCAATAGTACTATGAGAAGCCAACAACCGCCCTCATCAAGTCAAACAAGACACAAACGCTTGCTAATAGACTTTATCTATCATATTGCACGGGTAAATCCGTAACTAAACGGTTAGGTCCGTGGCGATCTACCTTTCACCCAAGTGAACTCGGACAACCTGTTCTTACTTCTGTTCCGAACCTCTTATATCACACGGGTAAAGCCGTGTTCGGCTAGCTACTGTGGCGATTTACATTCCGTCCAGGTAAACCTTGTCGACCTGCTCTCGATTCCTGGATTCCTGGTGTCCGGCGTCGCAGTCGAATTTCAGCTATCCCTAGTTGAGTGTGTGTGAGTGTATGTGTGTGTGCGCGCGCGCGTGTTACTTAAATAATGGAGTGCGTAAAGTGTATTACGGGTACGGCGTTCTGAACGACACAATGTGTCTTTATGTGCGATTCAGGTGGATTAACTCAGTCAGTTCATGAGTTAAAAGACAGCTTAAAAAATCTTATGTAATACATTCACATGACTTTCTCTAACCTCTAACTTTATCGATAGGCATACAAAGTATGCTTACTAAAGCTTATTTTTCTATTTACTATATTTTAATCCAAAGAAACCTTTGCAGAAATCCTATATTACATGTTTCGTTATAGGTACAAAGAGAACCGCGATAATCAAATGTTTAAAAACTGGACGCTATATGTGGCCTTAAAATTGCATACTGTTTCCATGCAATCGCGAGAAATAACTGAAACGTGAAAGGACTTTAACAAAATGACAAAGAAATAAACAATTCGAACCTTTAATAACGGGTATCTCAGAAACGGCTTATGCCAGAAAGAAACTTATTTTAAATAAATTGTGTGTTTTAAAAAGAGATCTGCATTTTTTGTAGTATGTTTTCGTCTATAGCTTAACGTTTACCAGTTTCACAAGATTATACAAAATTGCTGCCTAATGAAGAGGATTTCATAGACCATTCCCCAAAAATTCAAGATATAGATTTTACTTGTCATGTAAATATTGTCCATTTTAATCCAAATCGTTAGAGCCAAAAATTTCGAAAATGTTCCATGTAAAGGGCAGTATAGGGTGGGGGATTTTGTTGAAAATCTTCTTGTCGCATCTTTGAAAAATATGGAACCTAAATACCAAGCTTAGTATTTATCTGGCTCTTTGTTTTCGAGTTATCGCGTTTGCAGACACACAGATACAATGATACACAAAGACACGCACACACGGACATGTTTCCAAAAATGCTTTATTTGGACTCAGGGAGCCTCAAAGCATGTATTTCCGGTGAAATCTCGGTATCGATTTTTTGGGTGGAATACAATACTTCCCCCACATACGTAGTAGAGAAAGAAAAAGATCTTCGGGTATAGACGTTACAAGTCGTAAAACAACCCTAATCTATTTTATGTTTTTTCAGGAAATTGGAAGCATTCAGCCTAAGTAACCAAAAAGCCAGCGTAGATGCCATTGGTCACGTTTGCAAAATTCTCTTAAAAACTTACTTCGTCTTTGTCGTTAATAAGTGGGAATTACATATGGGTCGGTGCAAATGCCTACGGAAGCATAGTACTTATAAAATAACTCTGGCATATATTCGTCAACCTGGTGATATGTAGGTATCTAGACATACATTTTGCGAGTGATTTCTCTAGGATAAAACAAAAAAGGTGCTGCACTAGACGAAGTCCCACGTGCAAGAATTGATACATAATATTCGTCGGGAAATTGAATTCCTCATAATGAACAACATGAGTAATGAATAGTTTCATAAAAATATGCCAAAATATTTGAAGAATGAAGAGAGGCAGTTTCAACACCTCCTTTCATTATATGGCAAGTAATGGGCTTTTTAATGTGTGTGTTCTACGATTTACCTTTCCACTTCTGACCTCGACTCGCTCCGAGCGCGTCGTGCACGCTCATAGGAGAAGCACTGCACGGCGAGGAGAAAAGCATATCTGCTGACCGCGATATCATAGTTCGAATTCTATTGAAACAAACACACCGGATAAGTGTATTGTTATAGCACTAATTGTCAGAACGTTTGTTTAAGCAGAATACAAATTGTGGCTCTCTTTAATGCGTTTTGTTACTAGAACATTTGCTTATACAGTGCTTCTCACGTATGTTAGCTTGTCGGCCTGTTGGCTTATATAATACACATTTACCGACAGACCAGCCAACCTACCCAAGAGATTATTGGTCTCAAAATTCAATCCCAACCAAAGACATTGATAAACACACACACACACACACACCAGGGTGCAGAAGGGCCGCTGTATCCTAAGAGGCAGCTCGAGGAGCTTCATTAGTACCTAAAACTAAACCGTCATCCTTAATCATCATTTTTCTACTGAAAATAACCACCCTGTGGTTAAACCCTGATGGGGATGGGCACACAGCAAAAATTCACTCGGGCTAAAACTTAGCCTGCCAGCAGCTCGTCGTCGTCGTCGTCGTCGTCGTCGTCGACCAGCCAACTCGTACTGTAGATTCTTATAGTGGTATATGGAGTTAATATTCACAATCTATCTGTATTGTTTAAATGCCATAGCATATTCAAAATTATAGACAAGGTTTCAGTATATAAAGACCGGTGCTTCCCGTGCAAAATATCCTCACCAACTAATATTGTCTTCCAACGCTGAATTATTGTAATTGTTTAGATGTATAGCGGTACTGAATTCTATTTCGAGAAATTTTGCTCCTAAAATTTAATATTTTCAACCGTGTAACTTCCTATGGCGTTATGTTTACTTTTAGAACTACTTCCCGGAATGCTACACAAGTATTTCTAGCTGCATCTGTGGAACATTAAAAAGAATAAAGCATTCAAGAATGAAAAGCATTCGCAAAAGAAACAATCTTAGGGCAATTTGCTTAAGAAATGTTGTCTGCCTCTAAATTACTAGAATGTTGTGGACCGTTCTCCCCTTTGTCCTCTAAATATTGCCTACGTTTAACGAGACTTTAACGGCGACTATAATAGCTAACCATTTACTTGCACCAATGTCTTTCATACCTATGTGTAGCTCCATTATGATAATGTATTCTTTGTCTGCAAATATTAGACAGAAAAATAAATATTATGAAGACCATGTGGGTGGTAGAATCAGGCTGACAAAACAATACTTAACATTCAAGTAGAAATAAAATGTCTGGCTTTTAAGAAGCCTTGGAAAAGTTGCCCCCTTCTTCCTAATATGCCGCTCTAGTTGACCCTGAACTTTTCACGAATTGGGTTGGTCAGGCTCGAAGCTACAGATGCCTCGGATGGGAACTGTCGATTTCTGGACAACCTCCGAACTATTTTCCATATATTGAAACCGAAAGCTTACGAGCCGGTAATTTCAGAGGCATGTATGGTCGGCTCGCTGTGTAGGTGAGAAAATAAATCTTTCCGATACCTTACAAGGTTGACTACGCTGTAATTCAAAAAGTCGTGTCGTTATGCCGTAATATACATAACTCTCACTAAGATATTATCAAAGCGAAATTTTAATGTCATCATTTGCAAGGTTTAGGTAAAAGTTAATTCTATCGTAACTGGTTATCGACATTGTAACAGATAGAGACATAATAAAGTGGCATATAAACGTGATTAAAATGGATATTATTTATCTCCAACAGATTGGATTAAAAATAACAAAACTAACTATTGACATCTTAACTAACTGTTATAGCTTTGAGCTAGTGTATTGTTTCTGCCATATGCTTTCGTTTAAAGCAGCCCTATTCCAATTATGATAATCGGATTCTTTTTGGAAGGTTCTTGCTCTGGTATATTAATCCCGAAAAGTTTGAATCTTTATAACCAAAATCCAGCATGAAATTCTGGAGCAAGGCAGCCCCCTCAAACGCAAATAAGGCTGACGGGATAGTAAATTATCACGCTTCTACATCATCCAAAGGTTCGTGGAAACGGTTGAGGCGTTACAGTGTACTCCTTGTTGCCAAAAGGCGGTTTCATTTACAATTCGCTACAGAAAAGTGCGCTTAATTCTGATGTAATTGAGAATTGCGTGTATATTTTTTGCTGTAAACTGTTAATTTATTATTATTATTATTATTATTATTTTTCTGGCGATTGTGACGGTGGTGGTGCTGGTGGTGGTGATGATGGTGGTGGTACAAGTTGAGAACATTCAAATGAATATTTAAGCAATATTTTACTGACACTATTTTTTTACCAATGACTATAATTTTGCATAAAGAACTAATAGTATAACGAGCAAGTTCCCGGTGTTACACGGAGGATGTACTGAGAGATACAGCAATTACCCAGGGGGGAGCGCTTGGAAAGAGAGTGCGGGTTTCGGTGTCAATAAGGACTACAGGTAAACTTGTTGCCCCTGCCTTGAGCCGTTTATTGTACTCTAAAGGCCTACGGCCCAGTCTGCGAATACCTCGGCTTATTACATAGTTGGCTGGCGTTACTTATTGTTCACAAGTTACAAGCATACCTGTTACCAGGGCCGGCGTGCCGTCGCTCTGTAGCGGGTGTTGTGCTAATCTGTCCCCTGGTGACTTCAGTTCGGTCGCTTAAATACTTTATGCTGTGGAACGCCAGCTTCTGTTAATTTAAATTCACTACTTACCCTAATTTCAATACTTTCCCGAGTGTGGAGTGGGATATTTTTTGGTAATTGGAAGATGCTTGATGTTTATCTGCACAACGTATGGAAGCCAATTTGTCGCGGTCACTTCTTGTTATCTTTTGTTGGGCGCCTGTTATTGTATTAATACTTTGAATGTTGGGTTCATTGTCCTCCGGCTAGCTATTATTTCTCGGTCAAGCAAATCCCTTGAACAGGGTGTGTAAACGGAAAGGATTTGTTACTCACAGATAACACTGATAAAAGAATTTGTTTTTACACTTTTATTACCGTCACAATTAATTAAGTTCACATATTAACTCTTGATACACGCCAGACTGCAACTGTTATATTTTCTAATATCACTATAATCAGTTATTTACTGCACATTATTAATTCGCGTGTTTCACATTTATAACAAACTTTAAGACGCGAGAGATTCTGTAGAATTGCGTAACGTGTACTTTATGTATGCTTCCGTTGAACTACGCGACGTATAACTCACGAATACTTATGTTGAACTGATCGACGTATTACACGCGAATGCTTCTGTTGGACTGACGAAATCTGCCTCTGACTTTAGCTTTTTATACTCCCACACCCCGATATGCCTAAAGATTATAACCGAGCTGCTATTGTTTAATAAAACGCGCCAACATTAGCGTCTATTTTTATATCCAATAAAAAATTACGAAAACATATACTCTAGGGAAGAAATTCCCTCCATTTCTCAGAAAAGCGCGCCAATCTGACGTCATTTGTTTGTCTCTTCTAATTAATATTCAACTCACCCCCTCACTCATTGTTATGCGCTCCTATTGTCAGTTTCAGTGAGGCCGTGTAAACTTATTTCGTAACAATGCTTATAATTAACAAACATCTCAAATCAATGCCATACAATAATGCTTATTTACACTACAATCACTCTGGCATTTACATTATTGTGATACAAATTACTGCCACAAGTGTTGCCTCATTCTGATACCTGGGATTCGTTTCCCAGGAGATCATAGCTTGGGACGCTATAACCTCTTCCCAGGTTCGATAGTTCCCTGCGGATTTTAAATCCTGGCCAGGCTGTGGGCAAAAAAAAAAAAAAATGAAGAAAAAAAACAACTTAAATTTGGGGTTTCATTACTGAGCCTCTCCGTTACACCTCCTTCCAGCCCTGCGGGCTGTGCAGTCAAGAAGGGAAGGAGTGGATATCTCTCTGGAAATGTTTTTGGCTTTCCTTAATCCCCGTAATTCCTTTGGGGTGACTCCCGTATTGAGTTAGCCAGGGCGTCATCTGTTCCATGGCCGCTGTACGACCTGATCCACTTCGTTTTCTCTTCTTTCTTCCTGCCGGACGTGCAGTTCCGGCTGCTACCGCTTTTGAACTTTGGCGCTTCTTTTTCCTTGCTTTTGCTTTTTATAGGGGTTACCATCCAGTTGGTTACCCCAACCAGTTAATCGGTGACCAGATTTGCCTCCTCTTCTTCTCTTTCTCTACTGGACGGTTCTTTTTCATTTCTCCTGTTTGACCGTGGATCTCGCCGATCTTCCTGGATGATGCCATGCCCGGATCCTGCTGCATTTATGGTGCGCTGCCTCCTAAAGGTGGTGGGGGAGGGTCAGGTTGTTCCGTTTTCAAGGGTTGCTGTGTTATCATTTTTACTGGACTAGGATCATTTTTTTACAGCGGAAATGTCTCCTTTGCGTGGGAGGTGGCGCTTTCCTATCAATTTTGCTAATCAGCACGTTTATCTCGTAGGACACGCCTGTTCACATAATTTTGAACCCTCCTCACTCGAAATTTTAACTAACAGGTACCCTAGCCTCTATTGTGGCACTTCGGAAGTATTCACTACTTTACAATTATTGTATTTACAGATCTTCCCTTCTTTCTTTGATTTCTTGCTTTCTTTCTTTTCCCTTTTTCTACTGTGCCAATTCTGTATGATTTGTCTTTCGGGCTTATACCAGCTGAAGGTTGTGGTGCTATATGAGTGCTGTCTGGTTTTCTTCTGTTTGGTTTGCCAAGTAGTGTCCATGTCCGGTACAGGTTAACTACTGAGTTTGGCTGCCTAGCTCTGGGACTTGTTCTCCGGCCCTTCCTCTGTATGCGGATTGCAAATAACCTTTGTGAGTTTTTTCCAAGGACTTTTAGTCGTTCTTACGAAAAGTACCTGCACTTTTGGTATTTCTAATCGTTTCAGTTTATAGTGTTTATCTCTCTAAATTTGTTTAATAATTCATGGGACAAAGTGGAGAACTACTTGAGGATTGTGAGTCGTTTTAATTTTTACTTCAGCCAAATTGAAACACTTTTATTGTACTTCTCTTTGTTTTAATTTTTTCGTCTGGATGTGTTGGTTAGATGTTAAATGTAACAAACATTGAAATAGAGACGTGCAGCTGATGTGTCTAAGAACTCGCGAAATATGCGTGTGTGTGCGTCTGTTTTTCCGTGAAAAATTACTACATATATACATATTTTACACGATATTAAAATCGAGTGTTTCAGACCTGTTTTGCGCATTTATGTCACAAAGTTTATCCACTGTCGCATAATAATGGTAATCGGAGATATTTTAAAGCTTTATATGACACAAATATTTGATTGCATTCCAGATCTAAGGCATAAAGCGCGGGAAAAAGCCTTTATGGATTATGTTACTTTCATATCATCTAAATTCCCCCTGAATTTGCTGAATATTGATAAAATTAACTACTTTTAGTATGGCCTGCAAAAAAAAAAAAAAAAAAAAAAAAATGCGAACTTAACGTTATATGTCCCGATGAAAGTTGCGGTCTATTTCTATTTCTACTCATATTCTCAATCTCTGATGTACTAATCTAGAGCATTTGACATAAAATAAAACTTTTTTTTCTGCCAGTCTTTATCCACCTGCACTAAACTTTACGCTAACTTTCAGTAGTCCCTTACAAACATACTTGTACCCATACCGTTCAACTTACATGGTCGAACCTTTGAATTTACTCTTTAGGAATGGGCAAAATTTAGAAGTTATCTTACAACCTCCAAAAGCTATTCTTCCCATATTTTCAGCTCCGTATGAACAAATCTGCTATAGCATTTGATCTAATTGGACAAAAGTTCGGAAACTTAGGTTATGTCTGTCACTTATCAGGCCGTGCACCCGTGCAATATGGGTTAAGACAACCAGTAGGTTCAAGAAAATATGTTACGTGAATCTGAGCGGTATCTGAACGCAGACTGGCATATATTAAGGCTTATCTGGCACAAGAAATGGATATTCCAAGTTTTAACGTTTAGGTGTCTCATGGTGTATACAGAATATTATATAGGATAAACGTGCTGCGACTAAGCCGATGTAAGTTATGTCAGCTTTTACATGTACTTTGTAACAAAGCAAATGCAATTTGCGAACCTTTTCCTGTTCTAGAAAAAGTTATCTACTGACCTCTTTTTTCTGGCTAAAGCTTGCCAAATGTCTACATGCCGGATGGCCTTCCTCCGGTGCTATCTAGTCACATAGACTTTAGTAAATAACACACATCGTGACGTTTAACTCAGCGTGAATGGTCATTAGTAATAGGTTTATATTCTGTACCCGCACATTTGTTACATAAATACAACGATTGGGAGGTTGATATTAGTGGTTACTATGAATCTGAAATGAATGTTCTGCGGTAAAGCAAATTATGATTCGCTCCCACTCATTCACAGCTCTGAGTATTTTCTTTGTCGTACATCAGTTCAGTAACTCTTCACAGTAAGTTGGGAAAACCTAGTTGAGAACTCTTACGTATTTTGCCAGAAATCGGGTTATTTTCCTGTCAGGAAATATTTACTGCGTTTTCTGAGCAAATCGTCCCAATCAATAGAGGGCATTTACCCATTCTTTGAAAAATTCTTTTCCTGTAACTATCAATTTAAGTTATTTGGTCGACGCCATCCAACCTACATTTCAGGCAACCTTTACCCTTATTACTTTATTAGAAAAAGGATTGGAAATCCCTGGTGTAAGCGTCAGCTCTGATATGGTAAAGAAGAAATTTCAATGACGTTTTAACAAGAAAAGTGTAGGTGGCTTCTTTGAAGGATGAAAGTTGCCAAATAGAAATTAATACCACAATTATTACTTCATGGAGTACATCATTCTGAGTGTATTGAACGAGACATCTCCAATAGCAATTGGGCGTTTATTGCACTTTTACTGTTTACTGGCAGAACCCGGAGATCTTATCGTGTTATTGCGTTAAATGCGGAGATTTTTCTCTGTCTTTGTCTCCCGCTTTCTCATTGTTTCTCCTTTTTCCTATTTCTCAGCCTGACTACCTACCTCTCTCTTTATTCTCATATGCATTCTCTGTCTTTCTTTTCCATTCTATCAGTATGTCACCCTTCATCGCCCTCATCCTTCCTTCATTCTCTGTGCGTCTTGCATGTCATGTGATGTTTTGAAAACCGACAATAAAACCATTTTATTTCGGAATGTTAACTTGAAAGCAAAAATAAAAGGTTTAACACTTTACAAACTGTGCCTCTTCCTAATGCTTGCAATGCGATAGGAACTAAACATTCCTTGTGGCAACAGATTTACAACAATTGCAACAGTTTCTTTGGTTTTATTTGTATGGACTCTTAACTTCCGCAGTCACATCGAGAGCTGTGACTTGAGAAACCACTGATAGTGAATTTACTTGCTGAACTGTATGTATTCGTATCGGTTTTTCTTAATTTTTACAATTAGATACATTCATATCTCTCGCACTCTTCTAGACTCTGCTAAGTACAAGCAACAATAACTCTAGTTAAATAAAAATTCTCCACCCCAAAGGGGAATCGAACTGAAACCTCTGTGTAATAACACATTATATAAGCTCTCATATGTTCATTCTATCGAAGTTTTGTAAATCATCAAACTTGTTAAAATTATGCCTAAAAACCTTTGTTGTGAAGAATTTAAACGTAATAAGGGAGATATTTGAAGGTTGTTGTATTTTGCACCCCATTAGAGCCGCTCCCTTTGAACATACATTATTCTGGTGTTAGTCATTCTAAATGGAGAGAGAGAGAGAGAAGGATGTTACGTAATATTGAAATAAACTAACACTAAGAATTCAAGATATTCGTGTTTTGTTTTCTTTCTTTGAAGAAGCTATAGGTAATATCCGAATTTTGGAGTACGGTCGCCGAATGTACTGCTATTATCTTCGACTATTTGTAATACTTACACTGGAATGTTTGATCACCATACAGACGTTTATTACTTATAGTAAATAAATACATGGTTACAAGGAACTTTGAGTTTTCTATTTAAATGCACAGCGAAGAACCCAGGCTTTTTTTTTCGTCCTCGTTTTTGTAGGAAATCATAATGATGTTTTTAAAAGGAGTGTGCGAAAGATTGGAATATCAAATTCCAGATTAGTCCTTTATTTTTAATCATTTATTTTGTCGTCAAAGGTAACATGCGCAAAATTTGGTCGATGCACCGATGAGTATTTTACTGCTTAAACATATAATATTTTAATCAAAATCGTTAGAGCCAAAAACCTTCGTGTCGCATCTCTGGAAGATACTGAACCTAAATACCAAGTTCGACTGTTCGTTTCTGAGTTATGCTGTTCACAGACACACACACACATATACAGACAAACACACGAACATGTTTCCAAAAATGCTTTTTTTGGATTCAAGGGGGTCTCAAAACATATATTTCCGGCGAAATCTCGGTATCGAATTTTTGGGTGGAATACAATACTTCCCCTACTTACTATACGTAGTATAGAAAGTAAAAATGAAAAGTCGGATGAATACCAAACTTGGTATTTAGGTTCAGTAACTTTCAAAGATGTATTAATATAATATATATACATATATATATATATGAAGATCTTCAAGAAAATCTACCCACCTCAGACTTCCCCTTACAGGAATATTATTCGAAAGTTTTTATTTTCTCAAAACTGGCTTTAACGATTTTGGTTAAAATATCACATATTTAAGATATTTTAATGACAAATAAAATTTATATCGAATTTTCTGGGCATGTTCTCAAAAGTCCTCTTATTTCTGAATGGCTTATACATAACTGGTAAACCGTATGAAATGGACAAAATTTATGTGCACAAAAAATGTAGATCTCGTTAGATCACAATTCATGCCATACACATTTTTTTGTTGAGTGAACTTCTTCCAAAATATTCCTTGTATTTGTTTTAATTTTCCAATACTTATACTTTTTCTCAAATGGAAATTTGTTATTAATTTTTTTATGTTCTGGCATAGCAAGGGGAATTAAATATCCCACATAGGAACCTGTTCTTAAAATATTTGACTATCGCTTAAAGCCTACCATATTCCCCTTGCACCTACAAGAAAATTATCAATAAGATTCTGCAAATGTCTATCTTGATTAACATGAAGTAGATGGAGAATAAGCGTTTGTGAATATAGTTTGTACAAGAGTAGAGAAAGTCACGTGAGTGTAAGACATCAGATTCTTTTTCATGATGTCATTGAGAGAGTCTGGAAAGCCAGCATATAGAAAACCACTAAAAAGAATGGCTATCATTTCGTTCTCCTGCATCTCTCTTGTATCTCAAGGAGCCGTATAATGCAATCATTTCTGAAAACTTTCTCGAAAACATGAATTAGGTAGAAAAATAAGCAACATTGTGTCGAGAAAGTTATGTGAATCTTACATTAGGTTTTATGTAGCTGAGAAGTATATAAGATTGAATGACATCGAGAAATATATATATATAAATTGAATTTTCTAGGAATAGCTGCGAAGTCATCTTCTTTCAGAACGAATTTAGTAAACTTTTGTATTACTGCTAAACTCTAAGAGACAGAGAAAGGCTTTGTAGATCTTTGAACGCACAATTAATTTCAAATAACTGTTTTGTAATATCACATATTTCCGAGATATCCGTTGTTGTTGGTTTGATTTTTTTAATGTTTTCTAATTTTAAAGTGATGTTGGTATTCAGTTGTTTCTCTCGATGCCATAGAAAGAGAATGGAATTTTAGGCCAGAATATGTTGACCCCATTAAATAACTGATTATCGATTCCGTTTCCTCTATCCCCCTTGTATCTGCAACGAAATGTGTAATGAAATGGTTTCTGCAAAGTTTTATCTCGATTAACATGAAGTATCTAAAAAATAGGATTTCGTAAGAATAGTTTGTAGAAGCTGCATAAAAATAAACGATAGCGGATAGAGAAAGTCATTGAATTCAACACCACATTTTCTCTTTAGTTCTTTAATTCCCAAACTTCGAAGTGAGAATTTCCATTGAAGTATCTTTTAAGTCTTGGGCTGAGTACAATAGTTATTCTGAGGTAAGAGGTAAAGAAATTAATCCAGTCCACTCTTACACCGCATATTTGATATTGACCAATAGCAATGACTCGGATAGCGACCAATTACAGTCGTTTATTTTGTAGTATTGCTGATTAAATGCCAACTCGCTACAGAACCGTATTGGTATGCAACATTAATAAGCTGCATCATCCATCTCAATTGTTGCGATCTCAACATCCAATTCAGTTTTCATTACCAAAAAACAGCAGATTCCTTCAACTTTCATATTATAAAATTCTGTTTAATCAATGCATATTCAAATGGCGTCAATTTGCAAATGAATTCTGTTTTTGGAACAAATGTCTTTAATGTGGTCTGATTTTAAATTATGTTAATTTTTAGGTTAACTACCTTCTCATTTCCACCGTTAGTAGCATTGGTTAGTATTCCGTCGCACATTCGAGCAAGCTTAATGTTCTTAACTTGGTAGTCATACCCGATGATGAATGAATGAAATCGGTGAAATGATACTCAAATGAGCCCGGGGTCCATAGAGCTTTAAGTCATGCGACATTCGTTTTATCAGGATACGGGAAAACTGTAGAAACCTTACCCATGTATCCCACCCTAACCGAGACTCGAGCTCGGGAACTCTTGAATGTGAGGCAGACGCGCCCCCCACCCACAGGCAGGCTATATACATTTCATTTATGGAAATAATTGTTCTTTCACACAAGCCGTGTGTTGCCGTGTGTTGCTTCGAGTCAGCTGGAGAATTTAATGGCGTGCCGGCATGTTGCCATGGTAGCTCAGTGGTTAGAGCAACCGGACGGAGAGCGGGAGATCCGTCGTTCAAATCCTGGCTATGGCATTGGATTTTTCAATCGTCTGATTCTACCTTTCCAATCCTATCCAACACACGGTTTGTGTGAAATAACAGTTATTTCCATTAATTGACCTAATAGTGGTTGAAACTAAAAGCCCAGGACTTAAGTACTTACAAAGAATGTAAGTAGCCATTGGGGTATGATATCCCAATACATTTGAGATCTCCTTGTGGTTTACCGGGAAAAAAAATCGAGTCAGCTGAAGAATTTAATGGCGTGCCGGCATGTTGCCATGGTAGCTCAGTGGTTAGAGCAACCGGACGGAGACCGGGAGATCCGTCGTTCAAATCCCGGCTATGGCATTGAATTTTTCAGTCGTGTGATTCTACCTCTCCACATTTTATTTAGTCTACAAATGTCTTAAATATATGGTATTTTAATCACAATCGTTAGAGCCATTTTGAGGAAATAAAACATGACGAAAGGGGTAGTTTGGGGTGGGCGAATTTTCCTGAAAATCTTCATATCGCATCTGTGGAGTGTTCCTACTAAATTTATTATATAAGTTTCGTATTTATCCAACATTTTTTCTCAGTTATGCTGCTCCCCCTAACACACTTTTTTGGATTCAGGAGGCCTCAAAATAACATTGCTCGGTGAAATCTCAATATAAAAATTTTGGGTGAAATGCCATACTTCCTCTATCTAATAGATTTCTACGTGATAGATAAATCAATGAATACATTTAAAACTTTGAATTTTTCAGTCACATTTCCACTTATGTACTCGTATAGCACAGAAACGTGACTACATGATAACAAGCAAATCAAATTATAGAGTGTGAAATAATAATAAACCTTTTGCTGGCTAGTCACTACTATTAAAAGATATTTGAAATCAACGAATACTGCATATAGGGTAAGTATGAATCTTAATGGAGAAGTAAGGAATTCATACATATGAACCAGTAATATGGAATATAGAGACGGGAGTAAAGTTGATAGTAATTGAAGTGCATTATTTTTCTGTTAGCACAAACATTTAAATAATGTAATAGACGAATGAGGAAATGTAAAATAACCAACTGAAAATTACGATCAGTGTACATATATCATTAATTCATACATGCTGCTAATATAAATGTATTACTCAAAAGTAGAGCTGATCTCCAAAACACTCTGACTTAAGGGGGACAAACATGCAAATAAGGGTAAAGTCATAAAGGATAGAGGAGCAAAACAGGAAGTTTATATTACACTACCATAAACTGCAGCTCTGCTCACGTTATTGCGTTATTTGCTGAGATTCTTCTGTCTCTCCTTCTTTTCCAGGCTCTCCCCTTTCATCTCCCTCAGCCCTCCGTGCGCAATTCACATGTCACTAATGTTTCGAAAAACAAGTAATAAAACTGTTTTCTGGTATGTAAATACAAATGAAAATATAAGTAAAAGGCACACAAACGTGTACCTGCTCCTTATGCTTGCAATGGGAAACACTGTTGTTTCTCGTGGTAACCGTTAACGTACGCAAACAATTGTAACTCCTTTAGATACTCATCCTATCAAAACTTCTAAAACTATCAAAGCTATCCCTTAAAACGTATTTCTTTTTTCATCAGGGTAGCCCGTTATATACGTTAGTCATTTATTCATCAAAAGATCGAAAAACATCAACAAAACTTTCGTTACCGCTTTATTACACCTAATAATCCCGCAGCACTTACAGCCGACTAGGGTCTGAGCCGACAAACCAAATACCGGTATTACGACCAATACATAAGGTAGAGGTGGGTGATGTGGTCAGCATCACGCATCCCGCAGCCGCCAAGTTGTCTTTTGTGGCCGGGATCCTACCTGTCTTTAGATGAAGGGAGACACGGGCGGCTGGAACCAGGAATGACAGCACAGGAATTACGGATACCTACATTTTCCAGAATGAGACACCCCGGCAGTCGGACAGGTAGACCGGGGACCCCACCCCACAGGGTCCAACGCTCCCCCTAAGGGCGGTCCTTAAACCCCGGTAATCAGCCGAAGGCCAATTAACGGAAAAAGTTCACAGAGAGCATCCTTTTCCCCAGTCACGCTGCACCGAAACACCAGCGCCGACACTTCCAGCTCTGAAATAGATAAAACGGGGTGAAGGATGAATGAAATGATTAATGGAACAAAGTGCAGGGACAAATAACTCGGGGATAAAAGAAACCACTCCAGCATTCGCCTAATGATCCGGAAAATACCCTCGAAAAAACACGTAGTCTGAGTGGGCGGTCACCGGGGACTGAACCCAGGACCTCCCGAAGGCAGGCCACGGACATTACCGCCAGAACCATCGCACCCGGTAGAGAGGTTGAAGTAGGTAATTGTTTCTGCCCCACGTATGGAACGCCAATTTGAAGTTTGATGTATTATATTTCGACTGTTGGGAGCCGAACTTGAAGTTTGTTTGCAACCGCACGTATGGTACCCGGTTTCCGGTAGCCTTAGCCACAAGTGTATTTTAGGTGGCCTTTACCCGAAGTTTAAAAAAATATATTAACTTTCTAATTTGACTGTTTCTTTAAATATTATATATTTATGTTTGCCTCGATTGCGCCAGTATTATTGTTAAGGACATGGATGTCTTGGCAGGGTTGTGGTGCAACTAAGAATGTAGGCATACACAGATTATAATTTTACTTCACTCCTTTTATTAATACTTGATACGATTTAAATAACACTTCACTGATACAGAGAGAGCTGTAAGATTCTTTAATTAATTACTTGCACTTTTTAACACGTAAACTATTTTTGCCTCACACAAAATACATATTATATTTCTCGAGGACACATCTCGTGTCAGGAACACTATTTTCAACCAACGCGTCCAGTTATGAGCACTGTCTACAGGAATTTGACTTCTAGATTTGTAAATTTTGCTATATTTCAATTTGTGATTGGCTAATCCTAGTCCAATAGAATACCTTCATTTAACTAAAGCTTTTTCTGGTTGTTGATTGGCTATTTTATGAACTGTCATGATTGTTGCTCCAATAATGACTAGTAGCATTATTAAACATTCTTACTCATTATTGCCTCAAGGTTACCTCATTGTTACCTCATTGATAGCAACTTTTAATCTATTATTCTCACAGCTCCTACATTATTAAATTACGTAATACATTCATATAACATTATTGAACATGTATACAATAATATAAATATTATACAATGACTGTAATATACACTTTTTATATATTGTTACATACACATATTGCTTTAAGGCAGGCTGTTATTGAATTTATATTTATATAATTAGACTGAAATCGTCTAAGTGTTAAAATTACTGCCTCAAGGTCATTGTGTATCTTCTGACTGGTCGCCAAGAATTAGAGAGAATATTTATTATTTAATACAATAATATAGTTGTTGGAACCTCAGCTGGAATTGGGTGGGTTAAAATACCTGTTTTCTATCACTTGCGCCAAAATTGTAAACATCTGAGTGAACAAACAGCACATAACTACAACTGGAGAAAGCATTCCAGTTCACACAGGAAGTTGGGGCTATGCACGCATTAAAATTACACAGTTGAGCTTTGAATATCGAGTGCTTTTCAGAAACGATAGACATTTTGTAGTTAAAATGTTTTGTGAGTAAATGTAGAAAAGTATTTGAATCATCCTGTACTTTCAGGGCACTGTATATTTTAAAGATACATATCAAGTTGTCACTGTGGGCCGTTTCCTGTCCCATAATTCTACAGGCTTACCATATGCTGGAAATCCAACTAGTGTGCAAGTGTAATCAGTGTAAGGGATTATGTTATTAACTTTATGGTAACCTGACAAGTATTCCTAATATATTTTGAAAATGGTCTATTGTATAAATCCATGGGCGTAATGCATTTATACAGTAGCGAAGAAATAAACACTTTATACGCAAGTACGAAACGAACGGAATCAACAAGTTAGCATTTTCATAGTACGAGAAACTATATCAAATATGTTGCAAATACCTGCATTCGGGAGGTCCCGGGATCGATTCTCGGCGGCCGCTCCCTCTCGCCCCTGGATTTTTAATTTTTTTTCCTGGGTCGTCAGGCGAACGCTGGAGTGTTTTCTTTCACACCCCCTCCCCCAGATTTCCTGTCCCTCCATTTTGTTCTATTAATCATTTCATTCACCCTTTACCCAGATTGGTCAGTTTCAGTGTTGGATGTGTCGGCGATGGAGTTTCGGTGCAGCGTGGCAGGGAAAAGTATGCTCTCTGTGAAATTTATCGGCTAGTTGCCGGAGTATAAGGACCAACCCAGATGGGAGCCTGTCCGTCTGCCGGGGCGTTTATAAGTGGAGACTGTAGGGACCCTGTTATTGCTGTGTCGTCATTCCTTGTTCCGGCCACCCGGTGTCTCCCTTCATCTGTACACTTCCTCGTGGGGGCGTAAGTATATATCCGGATCATTGGATCGGTGCCGAATCCCCTCCGCTTCACAATCCAAGCCAATCCAATGTTGCAAATAACGGTAACATGTGGATGGAATTTAACAGAGCAGCGATGTCAGGTCGAACACATTTTTACCTTCTCTATTGCGTATAGTAAGCAGGGGAGGTATTGTATTCCACCCAAAAATTCGATACCGAGATTTCACCGGAAATATATGTTTTGAGACCCTCTGAATCAAAAAAAGCATTTTTGGAAACATGTCCGTGTGTGTGTCTGTGTCTCTGTGTGTGTATGTATGTATGTATGTGTGTGTGTGTGTGTGTGTGTGTGTGTGTGTGTGTGTGTGTCTGTCTGTGAACAGCATAACTCAGAAACGAACAGTCCGATAAACACCAAACTTGGTATTTAGGATCAGTATCTTCCAGAGATGCGACACGAAGGTTTTCAAGAAAATCCCCTAACCCCAGATTACCCTTTACATAGAACATTTTTCGAAAATTTTAATTTTCTCAAAAATGGCTATAACGATTTTGATTAAAATATCATATGTTTAAGACATTTTCATGACAAATGAAGTGTATATATCGAATTATCTGGGAATGTCTCCAAAATTATTCTTCATTGTGAACGACTTTTGCATAACTGGTAAACCATAAGAGATAGACAAACTTTTACTGCACAAAAAATTTAGATTGCGTTAAAATACACAATTTATGTCATATACATTTTTATTGTTGAGTGAACCATTTTCGAGATATTGCTTGTTATTCTCTTAAATTTTCCAATACTTACACTTTTTCTCAAATGGAAATTCGTTATTCATTTCTTTTGTCCTGGTAGCGCAAAGAGAATTGAATACTCCACATAGCAACCAGCTGTTAAAATATTTGACTATAGCTTAAAGCCTACCAATTCCCCTTGTATCTACAAGAAAATTAGCAATAAGATTAACATCTCGATATCTCGATTAACATAAAGCATATGGAGAATAAGTGTTTCTAAAAATAGTTTGTACAAGAGTAGAGAAAGTCATGTGAGTGTAACACACCATATTTTTGTAACTAGAAGACGAGCTGATTTCTAGCCCTAGAGAGAAATATAGCAGATGTAAATAAACCGCACAGTAGTCGAGTGTATCTACAATGAGTACAACCATTAAAGGCTTAAGAATACTGTTTGTTATTTTTCAGTAATACATTTTCAAACATAGTTACTTCTAAGTCAGATCAACTCAGCGTTAAAATAATTTATGTGATCGTGAGCTCGGTGGGCGTCGGCACTGCAAGCAAGCGAGTGTCAATGTATTGGAATTCCAGCTTTTGCCGAGTGCACGTTTTTCACACTGGCATAGACGCAGCAATTTCCTCATTTATCTAAGTTTCATTGCCAATAACGTGCTTTATTTGCGCTTTACACCGCTCTGTCTGATGATATCACCAATCCTCTTGGCAAAACTCTCAGCAACAACTGGAAGCTCTATGCAAGGCGCCGATAGACTCTCCTTGAAAAAGAACCACATACTCGCACATATGAGTTTATTTTCCTAATGTGGAGTAGCATATTACTTAGTACCCAGACTGGTCGAAGCACTAAGCATTAAACCATACAGTACCGGTGTTTTGAAACCTACAACACTTGTTAATGATATCAATTTCCTCTCTCACTCCCGTCAACAACAAAGACGCAGCAGTGTATTAGGTGACGGTTACCTCATAGAGATATGCCCTTCTGTACTTGCCTGTCCCGCACGATCTCTTCTTTGGTGACAACTTTTTCTCTTGGACACTTTGCAGAAACGCACAATACTGTCCATGAGGATGAGAATGATTTATTTTTTCAAGTTTCTTATTGCGAGTGCAATTCCACTTCAAATTCATTTAGTTAGGTTCCTTGTGAGGCCATTTCATGCGACAGCTAAATTACTTTTCGTTCTTTCAGATAGTGTTTTCCTTTCCATTTTGCAGAATCATCTATTTAATAGTGTTTAACTCACATTTTTTCGGACGAAAATGGGTACAAAATGCTCAGATAAAGAAATCTATACTAAACACGAACCCAAACACGATTTAAGTATTGATTAAAACATCCGATGTTGTACATTCACATTGCTTTTCTCCACTCATAGTCCCTTTATTTTTGCCTCTTTTCTGAAAAATATTCCTACAAAAGCTTACTTTTCGTTAATTTTTCGTTAACAGACAAGTGTCTGTAGAAACGACCTCATTATACATTTTTTTCTTGTGGACCCAGGGGGATACAAGAGGCTGAACGGGTAGTCAATTGCTTAAAAAGAATTGGCTATATGCTGGCTTTAAAGTTCTTTACTTTTAGCATATCATGGTAATGAAATGAAAATTCAAGCCAAAAGTAATAAATATATCGGAAGTAGTTAGTCACAAAAATTACATTAATTGCGTGTTTTAACTAAATAAATCTTTTTGTATGGTAAGCCTTCGTCTCTCCCTGTCTCTCCTTTCTTATGATTTATTAGTAATGCAAAGTTATATAAAATTAATTCAAAATGAAGGTTGTATAGGCTCTACGCAAAAAATTCAAAATATACATCCATACAATGTCTTGAACATATTCCATTAAAATTTTAGAGCCATTTTTTAGAGAACCAAAACTAAGGGGAAAATTTTCAGGTAAAATACAGATTGTATTTTAAAATACTTTAAAAAGCTTCGTGTGGCATTCTCGGGGTAGCGGAGCCGGGGAAGATGGAATATTTGCGTATAACAGGAGAGGAGGTGTCAAAACCCGAGGAAGGAGTGGGAGTGAAGGATGGAGCTAACTGCTGGACCTGGGAAGAAGTGAGTGAAACAGTGAAGTGTGGTGACAGAGAATAAAGTAATAAGTAAGGAACGATGGGCGAGAGTGGAGTAGTAAAAGCTAGTGTGTTAAAAACAAATCAAAGTAAAAGGAAATAGTGAGAGTTAATTAAATAAGAAATAGATTAAGGTGAAGTGATTACTGAATGTTTAAATATTGAAGATAAAATATTATAAAAATAGTGATTAAAGACAAAGTTTAAAAATATTGACTAATAAATAATTAGGTTGGATATTAGACTAAAGAAGCATTATGATTTTATCAGGATATAAATAATTAAATGTGTCCACAAATAATGATACAAAGAAATATCTATTAATTTTATAATGAAAGTGAGGAATATATGCTAAAGGTTTTTAGACATTTAGTAAATTGAATTATTAAATAATTATAATATTAAAACATTAACGTGAGGTAAAATATTAAATAACTCAATTAAATGCATGCTTATGTTAAGAGGATTGCTGGTTTTGAATATCTAACACTGCTGTATACCAGTATTAGATGCTTAAATTAGGCTAGAATTAAAAGGGAATAGATGCCAACTGGTAACCAGTTGAAAGAGCTGCTGGCTTCGAGAGCGAAGGTAGTAGTTGGAAATATTAGAATTAATTATCATAATGTTTATATTTGTTGTTCATTGTTTTAGTTTAGCAGGTTAAGAGTACATTTGTATAGTTTGGAATGCAACAAATGATCTAATAAGTACTAATGTTATATATATATTTCCGGTTTTACAATGTAGCAACATTTTTCCAGCACAAAAGCTACAACTTTTAACATCTTATTACTTTTCTCCAATCTTGCCCGTTGGACCATAAATCTTCCTCAATTTCGCAATCCCTTTAATTCCTTGAATCCACATGCTATGCGTCTTTCTTCCTGGTGGCGACCGCTCCATTATTCTTTTGGGTTATCTTTCATCTTCCATTTTTTTTAGCATGCCAACAACATTCTAATAATTTCTGTGGAATAAGATCAAAAATTTAATTCAATAAATTTGTAATATACGTCCTGGTTTAGGTAACCAGATGCCAAGACGAAATATTATTTATTTTATTTTGTGGTATTTTACAAAGACATCGAACATAAATATCAAGTTTTGGTAATTATCCATTTCATTTTTGAGCTCTACTGTACTCTCTCCCTCTCTCTGTCTCTTTCACACACACACAAATGCGCGCGCATGCTCGTCTTTTCTAAAAAGTGTTTTTGGGGGTTTCTGGAAGCCTCATGTATTCCCGATGAAATCTCGACGTGGAAAGCAATTTACTTCCTTTACCTATTATAGAATATAGGTGGTAGAGAAAATAAATTTACAAAGAAACATACACGTGTAGACCCCTTTTATATGATGGAGAAAGACAATTCAAGTCAGAAATTTAATCACATTATTCCGATCATTATGAGAAGGCTAAAAATCCAGACGTATCAACGTCTTACAAAACTGAAAGTTTGTTGTCTGAACCGCAGACGGTAGCAGTATTAAAATATCCTTTATATGATTAGTGTGTTTACTGGTAGTTTGAGAGCAGCAAATTGTGCTTGATCACAAAGGTGGCACAAAAAGAAGGGTAGGACATTCAGGAAGGGTGGGGCAACCTCAGAATCTCGGTGTGTAGCAATAATGGAAAACCCCAGCCCAGGGGTCCTACTTCTCCTCCCTGTGGCTTTGTGGTAGCGCATTTGTAATGTCACGGTAACCTTTAGCTTGACCACGTCCACCTTCATTCATTGCCATCACGATGAGGTCAGGCTAAACGCTGGAGCTTTTTAAAGGTCATTTAGGAAATGAAGTTCTCCAAAAATACCTGTCAACCGAAGCGTAACAATGGTAAGTTAAAACATAAATAGGTATGCTGTTGTCAATAATGCTTTACTTTCTGTACCACGTACTACTAGGTAGAGGAAGTGTTGTGTTCCATCAAAAAATTCGATTGATATTACAGCAGAAATATTTTTTGAGGTTTCGAGAATCCAAAAAAATCCATTTTAGAAAAAGATCCGAATGTGTGTCTGCGAATAGTATAATTCAAAATTGAAATGTTTTACGAATACCAAACTTGGATTTAAATCTGGCACCTTTCAAAGATGCGACACGATGATTTTTAAGAACATCCTCCCACCCCAAACTACTCATATGGACAAACTTTCTATATTTATTTATTATCTTAAAAATGACTCTAACCATTTTGAATAAAATGCTATATATTCAAGTAATTTACTTGACAAATAAAATGCATACCTTAAGTTTTCTGAGAATAATCCGCGAAAGTCTCTTCAATCGGAAACAAATTTATTTGAGCGGTAAACCATAAGAGTTACTTCATAAAAACGCAGATTTCTTCAAAACAAGCTATTTATTTCGAATAACCGTTTTGTGTCATCAACCGGGATATCCGTTATTATTGTTTTGAGTTTTCAGGTTCTGCCGCTATTCAGTTACTTCTCGCTGTCATGCAAAGGATATGGAACTTCAAGGTCAGCATATAGGGAACTGCTTTTAAACACCTGATTATCGGTTCGATTTCCTCTATCCCTTTTGCACTACATGAAACAATTTCTGCTAAGGTTTTTCTCGATTAGCATGAAGCAGTTAGAAAGTAAGCTTTTGTAGGAATGGTTTTAAAAGGCATACTTAAGTAAACGATAATGGATAGAACAAGTCATGTGAATGTAACTACAACAGAGATTTTTCCCTTTCTTTTCTTTTTACTTTCTCTACTGCTTACCTGTAGTAAGTAGAGGAAGCATTGCACTCCATCCAAGAACTCGATACCTAGATTACACTGGAAATATAGGGTTTGAGGTCCCCTAATAAAACGCAGTTGTAGAAAAACGTCCGTGTATGCGTGTGTCTGTGAACACAACTCAAAAATGAAAAGCTCCTAAACTACCCTTTACACGGAGAATGTTTTAAAATTTTTATTTTCTGAAAAATGGCTAACGGTTTTGATTAGTCGTCCTCCGTGGTCTAGTGGTACCATGCTAGCCTCGGGTTCCCCAGGTCGCGGGTTCAAACCCGGTGGAGGACGATGGATTGTTTCGGACGTAAAAATTCTTAGTGTGGCTTTCTTCGGAAGGGAAGGAAGGTCGGTGGTCTCGTGTCTTAGATTTACGGTACGTAAAAGAGCCTCAAGTGTGATAAAGAGGCCTCTGAGAAACATTTCCGGGCTTTCACACTCAACATAGAATGGATCGCTAAGAACCATAACAGTTAAAGAGCATCCATAAATAAAACTTAATTTAATTTCGATTTCGTTTTAAATGTTTAAGATATTTTTATTACAAATGAAATGTATATTTTTAATTTTATAGAAATAGCCTGTGAGTCCTATGCATTCTCAATAACTTTTGCATAATTGGTTTACCGTAAGAGATCTCCTTAAAACACACAATTTATTTCAAATAAAACGTTTTGTGGCATGAACCATTTCAGAGATTTTCTTGTTTGAATTTTCAAATACTTTATAGTTTTCTCAAATGTAAATCGCTACTCACTTTCTTTTTTCTTCTTTCTTCTGTGTTCATGCAAAGAGAACTAAATTTTAAAACCATCACATTAGCAATCGGTTTGAAAAGATGTTACTATTGCTTACTGTACCCTTCTTATAACTACATCGAAATGTGTAAATATGTAATAAGGTTTATCGTTATTAATACAATCAAAGAAGAGTGACTAGAGAAGCTCACCACATGATTCTTAATTTATCGTTTAATAATCTAATGTACAGGATCAAAATTTCCACATCCAGATTTCACCAAAATAGATAATCAGCTTCCCCTGAATATAAAAAAATGCTTTTGGTAAAAGATCCTCGGTACGTGCGAGAGTGTGTGTGTGTGTGCGTGTGTGTGTGTGTGTGTGTGTGTGTGTGTGCGCGTGCGTGTTTGGTGGAAGGGGGAAGGGAGTTCGGGTGAGCAGGCGCGCATGGACGGCCCAAAATTATAGTAAATGAAATCGGCTAAATACTAATATCGCACTCAAACAGGTACCTTTTAAGATGCAAAGTGAAGACTTGAAAAATTGCCTCATCTCTTGAGAACCTTGAATGGTAGATTTTTCGTTATATTTTACTTTCAGCGAATTCCCTTAAAGGATTTTAGAATTATGAAAAAATGAACGTATATATTGAATTTTGTGGAAATACCCTCTGCAGTCATCTTCATTAAAACTGAATTTTATGTAACTGCGAAACTGCTTGGAATAAACAAAAATATATCAGGAAAATGTAGGTCTCATTATATAACAGAAAAGTTTTGTAATATTAATTATTTCCAAAAACTGCTGGCTGTTTATTTTCTAAAAGTTTCATTACTCTAAGCAGTTGATCCTAAAATTTTAAGTGTCCGTTACTTTGTTTTTAATCACCACGTGCATATGTTTAGCACTAAATATCGACTAGAGCTGAGTGTTTTCTCAGCTTACAAAGGCCATTACCGCAGGATTACCGATTGATATCATTCCTGGCTAATAGTTATCACATCCAACAGGAAACAGATAGAAAAATAGGTTATGTAGAATAATTTGTGGAATAAGTATGAAAATAAATGTTATGGTTAAAGGAAGTCATGTGAAGGATTTCGCATAAGTTATTTTAATTTATTTTATTTGAGTGGGCATATTAACTTCTAAGATAATCATTTGTGAAAACCTGTAAATATTTTAGAAAGGATCGTATTTGTATGCTTCTTTTCATTTACCTATTAAGAAATATCAAAATGGTCTTATCTGTCAAGTATTCGGATATATGTAAGAATATTTTGCTTTCATATAGCAATTAACAATTTCAGATAGTAACTTCTGGACTAATATTACGAAGAATATAATTTGCTCTGTGTGTGTGTAGAGGTGATATCAAAAACCACTCAATCAATTTCAATAATTATTTCACCATTGGAAAGCCCCATTCTTTCTGATATTAAGCACCTAATTTCAGTTCATAAATAACTAAAAGACAAAAATAATTTACAATTTTTGCGTTGAAAATGTCAGAGCAGAAAATAGTTGCTGCGCTCCCCAGAGAATGCATGGTAAAAACAAAAGCCATTAGCATTTTAGTTCAAGATAGGGAGCAAACAGAAAACAGCTTAAAAAGGATAATTCATCATATCGATGAAGGTACTAATTATATATTTATTTCTTTAATTGCCATTTATCCATTACTGCAAATGTGTATGTAATGAATAAGTCCCAAATCTCTGAATAATCTTTATTCTAATTCTATAGATGTATACATTAAAGCTTCTGGACGCCAAAACCTTTTAATAACCCTCATGTAGGAAGTTCTTGCTTTGTTTCTTTTGTACTCATGTAGTAATCGAGTTCGTTAGTAAGAAATACTAAATACTTGTATAAAGAGAGAAAATTACTAAAATTAAAAACCAAGGAAATTGATTATTTTTCTCGATGGTCGCAGACCGTATCTTTTCCAAAGAGGTTAACTTGGTAGCCTGGCAGTGCGGAATCCTATTAACGAGCTTCCCCTCTATTTCGTTATATATGTTACGGTTTCTGTATTATGTGAAACCTATGTAACTTTTATGTAATTAAATAACTATAGGACCAAGGAAAAGTTCCAAAGCTTTAAAATGTAACTAATTGCAATACAAAAAAATTACTCGGTCATTCCAACCGAGGATTCTTCCGCCACCAAAAAATATTTATAGGTAATGCTGCATTTTCATAACTTGGAAGACTGTCGGGGGGGAAGTTAAAGAAGTCAGACGTTCACATCCTTTCGTGTGAATATCAGAGAATTTTTCATCCGTTATTGGGAACAACTTGGGCTGTAAGAAATTACAGTTATAAGGGGAAAGGGGAGTATTCCTATAAAATTCTTCTAGATCACTATACAATAATTTCATAAAGAATGGTAGAGGTAAATAAAAGTAATCAATTCGTCATTCGAGTTTAAAACATTAACCGACCAACATCATGTATGCCAGCAAGTACAATATAAAAGTAGTAATTTCGAGCATTATTTCGATTTTCCGCAACTTGCATTAGCTAAGATATGAATTAAAATAAAAAGGAACACGATATCTCGCAAAAGGACTGCAGAAAAATTCCTGTTTTGATTTTGTTCCCAGACAAACGTTGCTAGTAAAGGAGATTAAGAGACATAATATAGCCGGTCTTATGCATTGAGCAAGCTGGCCTCCTCTTTTCTTTAAAGTGCTATAAATGTATATGAACGCAGTTGATGCACCAACTAGAAATTTCTCTCAGTCTATTTAGATAACAAACCTTAGTGCGGTATTGGACCTTGTATCACCCGCGCAAATAAACACCTTCCGACCCGAATGCGGTAGCGCCCAAGGTTCGCATTAGGAATTTTCACTGGCCCAGCTATATCGTTGTTTTCTCCGGTTGTTAGGTAAATGCTAAGGTGGATGCTTCTGTTGAAAAAATTGCTTCTCTTGTAGGAAAACAGAGGAATGAAGGAGAATAAATTAATTTGTAGACGTATTCATGAATTAGCTCATAGGGAAATTAATACGTCTGTAATTCATTTCTTTGAAATGAAGATTTTTATTGAAATATTGAGAATTAGAAAAGAGGGATTAACCTATATCCTGCTACAAATTTGCTTGTCCCTCATTTCCTTTCTCCTTCAGGGTTGCAGGATCAGACGCTGGGGACAGTGCGTATATGGCGAATAAGCTTTCAGGGGAAAGCTGTTTCTTCCCTTGGATGGGAACTTCGGTCCGAAAATGTCCATGAGAACACGGCGACGCATCGAAGGGGGTCTGAGGATATTCAATCTGGAAACAGGGATTCCACTGCGCTATGCCTGCCTGCTTTAGATCTGATCACCCCTCGTATCTCTTACCTCGTCGGTGTAGTAGGCGCCTTATCGCAGTGCTGAAATCCTGCTGTGTTTCTAGGCAACCCTAGTCTTTCAGCATGCAACGATATCGCTACTAACTAAATTCTTTTTACACTTTTAAAATTTCGTATTAGACCAATTCGTTATTGTTTTCTGTGTTCTAAGATTATGACCAACTATAAGTGCTCTTATTCCGTTAACAACTTGTAAAACGTCATGAAGCTTTTACTTTCTCCGAGGTAATGCCAGATGACTTTTTCTTCATTTTATATACGATTCCTTTACGTAACGTTTACGAGTATATCCAGCGTCGCATTTTCTCAGCCTTGTCTTGTGGGTCAATCAGACGTGTTTCATTATTTTGCAGGTATATCAGAGAGGCCCTTCTGGGAGCTTTTCTGGCTTTGCATTTGTTCACATTTGTGTACATTTTAAGGCGAATAGTACGATTTTTACGTGATTACGATTTCATTAACCTCCACTGAAAAAAATCAGTTTCAGAAAATCGACCACTTGCATTTTTGTATCCTTTAGCCGTTTATAAGGGATAGCAGAACTCATACACAAATGTCATACACTGCCTTCATCGTTGGTGTTAATGACCTGCCCATCCGCAGGGTAATGTTCTTCCGCCCTCCAGTAATTAATATATTCACACAAAATTTCAAGGGTTCATCTTGTTGCCATACGCAGCCAAAATGTTTTTCTCAAAATTTTTGACTTACCCTAAAATGGCTCCAACAATTTCGATTAAAGTACCACATATTAAAGACATTTTACATGAAAAAATATATATCTTGAATTCTCTGGGAACAGCCTGTGAAGTCGTCTTCATTCCGAAGGAGTTTTGTATAATCCTGTATAGGTAAGTGGTATACGTTAAGAGATAGACGAAAAGGTAGTACATAATAAATGTAGGTTTCTTTAAAGCATACAATTTATTCCAAATAAGTTTTTTTGTTATGTAAGCCATTTCGGAGATATCCATTGTTAACGGATCTAATTATTCAATACTCTGCGTTTTAAAGTCGTGTCGATTTTCAGTTGTTTCTCGCGAATGCATGGAAGGAGATGGAATTCTAAGGCCAGCATATAGCGTCCAGTTCTTAAGCATTTACCTTCCCTACTGCATTTTTATCTGTAAGGCAATGCGTAATGTAGCTATTTCTGCAAAGGTTTATCTCGATTAAAATGCAGTACATAGGAAAATAAAGCTTCCTAAGAATAATTTGTATACCATTAATAACTGAACAGGATGGCTTAGGCGGTTACGTCTGTGATCCGCATTCGGGAGGTCCCGGGATCAATCCCCGGCGACCGCTTATTCTGACCCATGGGTTTTTTCGGGGGTTTTCCTGGTCGCCAGGCGAATGATAAAGAGGTTTCTTTCATCCCCCGAATTTCCTGTCCCTCCATTTCGTCCCATTCTTCATTTTATTAATCTTTCATCCGGTCGGTCTCTTTCAGTGTCGGAAGTGTCGGTGATGGTGTTTCGGTGCAGCGTGGCAGGGGAAAAAGATGCTCTTTGCAACTCTCTCCGTACCACGGCTTTCTGCTGGTTGACGGGGTATCTGAACCCCCTTGAAGGGCATTGGGCCCCCTCTGCCGCGGTGTCTCTATCAGGAAACTTAGGGACCATGTCATTGCTGTGACGTCGCACCTGGTTCCGGCCGCCCGGTGTCTCCTCTCGCCTCATCCTTCCTCCCGGGGTTGTGGAGCATAGGTACAATATCCATCCTGGATCGGTGCCGAGCCCCCTCTGTGGTCAATCCAATCCAATACCCATTAATAAATGATTGAGGGTACAGAAAATCATATAAATCTAACACATAAGACTTTTCTTGATATTTCTGGCATAGCTAATGCAAGCGACATTATGCACACCAATGCTGCTATAAGCGCGGGCAATGAAATCATTGTAGTTGTTGATTGGATGTGGCAGACTTTGAAAGTGAGGCAATGTATATTTGCCTTGCACGTGGTAGGTTTTGAAATTAACTGTAGTATTTAAAATGCATTGTTATTGAATGTAGTTCAGTTTTGAAAAAGCCGGCCGGTGCATGCAGTAGTTGTTAGAAAGTACTCCGAGATGCGTACGAAAGTGCGATTAAAAAAATAAGTATAGATTATGTGATCACTAGAGCCCGGATTAAATGTAATTGATATTTATGCTTGAATAAAAGGCAAATATTTACACGATACACTTATGGGAATGTTGTACGTTTTACGTATTTTTTTACATATATCGTATAATGTCACATATTTAACATCACGTTACATAATTTCACATATTTAACATAATTACACAATTATACACTTTTCGGTTGTTTTGCACTTTTATTGAATTATTTATTTATTTATTATCCGATACCTAGCGGGAAAAGAAAAATAATTTGAATGGTTTATTGTTGTAGTACTCGTACATTGTCGTCAATCCCATACGTTTCCGGTACGCTCGCAGATAAACCGCACGAGTTCGATCAATGCCACCTAGGAGGCCGCAACACTGAACCGCAGCATGTTTGGCTGCTGACGTCACAGTCGGGAGTCCTTCAATGTGTGCCGGTAGTAGATTTGGTGTACCTTTAATTTGTGTTTTATTAGTGTAGAACATGATTGGTGAAAAAGTGTAAAATTCCATGCAAATGCTGTATGTCCGATTGTAAAGGGAAATATTCTTTGGGGCCGAAAGTAAGCGTGTTTGAGTTTCCAAACTTAAGAAGGAAATGGATGCAAGCAGTACACCAGGATAATTTAATTCCTTCAGAATACACTGTGGTAAGCTTTTTATACAGCAATTATATATCTAGATACACTATTAACAACCATTTTCATTTTTATTGATATGTGAAACTCCATTTGGTAATCGTTTGTAGAATGGTTAACATACCTAACCTATTCGTACACACGTATAGTAGAATGCTAAATTATTTCTCACAAATTCTCGTTTCTCTATTGAACGAATTTTATTTTTATAGATCTCAGAATGTATTTTCAACACCATAGTATAAAAAGAAGTGTATCATTACACGACAGTAAGACGAAAACAACTTGCAGTTCCACTAAATCGTCCACACCTAAAAAAAGTTTAGTTTCTTTCTTATCATTCTCCGGTACCTTAATAAGTACCATTTAGTAAAAACGCCATTATTAAGTGAATAATGAGGAATCGGTTCGAAGTAACCATGCATACATATTTCTCATACTCATTACTATCTTCAATCATACCGCCCATAAAGGACATAGGACCTAGCATGAAAATTTATAAGTAATACCATTAACCAGAGCATATTTAAGTAGCTAGTAGGCATAACTATTCTTTCCCATTAAGTGGCATGGTGGAATATGAGCTGCTATAAAACTACAAACGTTTAATTTATCAGCATAATCTGCAATGGATTATTGAGCTTTATACGTTAGTGTAAAGAGGTTTGGATTAATAACTATTGTTGTCAATTGGAAGAAGATGAAGAGAGAAAAGTTTGATATGCACAACCATAACGTATAGTACACTGTAACCTCAGTGCATTAAATAAAGCAGCAAATTATATTAATATTGATTCAGACATACATAACCCAATCCTATGCTAGAAACCACAAGGTCCATTACCACTTCACTGTACTTGCTATAGTGTGTTGACCTATGACCCTATGAGTCTTCTGTGGATAATAAAATTAAGTAATAACGTGCAGTTAAACATATAGAATACTTTCAAATTAAAGTGCACAATGATAACTTAAAATGGCTGTCTTAGATGAAAGGAAATTGAAAAGGTAAAAGTTTTATACGCATAACCTAGCATTATAAAACAGTACTGTTACAATTACAGTAACACTGATTACACATCATAACCATAACCTAACCGACCACTAGCTTCACTGTGCTTGCTATAGCCTATGGTGTGTTGGCCTATACTTGCCACCCACGCATTGTGAGGGTAAATATTAATTTACTGTTAGCATATAGAATACTTTGCAATGAGCGTGTACTATGATGAATTAAGGCAGCGACATTTTCTCTGTGTTTACAAATGATATGACAAATGAATGGGTAATATTAAGCCTGTCGATTCATTTTGTAAGAGCATCAATGAATACAAGTGACACAAACATAGCAAGAAGGGTTGATATTTTAGGATTATATTGTTAATAAGATAAATGTGATATGGATACAAATGCTTGAAACCCATACTTACTTATCCCTGAAATAATTCTGTTGCTCTGAGAGCAAGTTGGTTTGCTTTAAAATATTTGGAAGGGAAGTAAAGCGGTGGATCACATATTGTACATTTAAAGCACTAGAAAAGCCTCAAGCCTTAATAAAATCCTCTGAGCAAAAGTTTACTGACCTTTAACGTCCTAGGTAAAGTGGGATACTAATGACCAAGTGGTGTTAATGAATGTAAATTAGGCAATCACACCATTTACAGATTTTATCACGTGCATCGTTAATTTTTTAAATTTTTTTAATTCTTTGCACTCATATACACCGCTATGTGTTGCAAACAGAAGTCATGTACTTAAAATAAAGAATATTTATTATTATTATTATTACTATTATTATTATTATTATTAATCATGTAGAGTAAGATGATGCTATGTAGTATTAGTTGTACTGTGGTGTGGATTTCCTAGTGTAATTAATTTGGTTATTATTTATATGCAATTAAAGATTTTCATTAATAAACTATATTTTTACTTTGTTACAGATACAATGGCCTCCTTTTTGACTTGGTGTCCCTCTATTTTTCAAAACCCTCAACTTCAAGAGAGGATCCTGAAAATTGCAGGCAATGCTTGGAAAACGACTCCATAAAGTCTGCAATTGCAGAGAGCATGGGTGTCGAAGAACAGCGTATCAGGAAAACCACATTTCACAATGTAGAGAAACCACTTGAGAAGATTGCTTCCTGTGAACTCATTGATGAGTGGGTTATTAGGAAGAAATTCAGTGGCATATATTTTATTTTAGTGAGAGATAGTCGAGTAATAAAGTTGCATGTTACGCTATATTTGAAAAGAACTTGGTTTTACCAGCTTTTCTAATTGATGTCCAATGGCACCAGGTGGGAAACAAAGCTGCCAGCAACAACTACTAACATTGATCAAGTAAGATCACTTCTTCATGAACTTTATTTTGTCTTAATCGGATTATAGGAACAATAACTGTTAACTTTCAAGGAAGATTAATACGATAGAACCAGGAATATTGGATACAATTTTCTGGATATTATAGCATTTAGTTTATCCCATTTTCTGCCATTTATCAACTACTAACAATGCTCTAAAATGTAAGTATATTGCAAACTTATCAAAGATTTTCCCTTTTTCTCTGCCTAATTTTGCTAATTTGTCTACCATTTCATTGCCTTTGATGTTCTTATGTTCATAAATCTAAGAGAATTCGACAGATATATTATGTTTGTTTTAAAATGTTAGGTACTTTAAATTTAGTGAGTGACAGTTCAATTGGAATGATAATAAACTAGTTTTAGTGATTTTAAAGGCGAAAGACAATCTGTTAAAATTACTAAATTCTTTAGAAAATTCTGAGTTGCATAAAGAATAGCCTGTTTAGTAGCAAATATTTCAGCATTAAAGACAGATGTAGAAGACGGTAGCTTGAATGTTTTTTAAATGAGATTTTCAATATAGAAGGCAGCACTCGGTGAATTATCTTCCAAGCATTTTGAACCATCGGTGTATATTACTGTAATTGAATTTCACATGTATTAACACGAAGTGCATCTAATAATTTATTATTTATATCTGTATTACACATATTATACTGGATGAGTGAAGTGTCCACACCTACTTCATGTATGAGTGTCTCATAAGAATACGAGTAACAAGGGCTGATTGAAAATCCATAGACGGTTTCTTTATATTCACTTGTAAAGCCTTAAGAATAATAGCGTATCTTTCTCCTTTGTATTTCTTAAGTAAATGAAGTTTTTGAAGTAACAACAAAAAATAACAGTAGTAGGTCTATTTTATGGATCCCGAGGAACAATCTCAAACAAAGTTTTGAAATGAAGGGGGAGATATAAAATTATTAAATGTATTCAAGATGCAATTACACAGAACACTATAAAATATTCCATAGCTATCTTTAGGAATCATGTGCTGGTTTAAACAGCATGTAAAATGTATTATACTTTAGAAAGCAGTTTATTTTTATAAATGATTCTATTTTTATTTTTATAACTTTTATTGTTGTTACACATTTTTGTAATCATTGTTACAATTTTTTCTCATAGCTTAATGTTTTATGTAACTGTTATAGTTTATGGTAAATTATTTTTTGTACTACTCACTTGTACCCCTCTTGTTTAAAATCGCTAAATTTATTTTATTCTGTGTCACTAGGCAAGCTCATTTATGAGCCAGACTAATAAATAAATAATGGCTGGCAAGTTGCAACCATTTAGATAAAAGTTTTATATCCAGCCATTCTTTTTTAAAATCTAAAAGAAATTCTTTTAAATTTAAGTGTTTGTACTATGCAGTGAAACTATGAGTTTTCTTCCTCGTATGATTTTAATATATTCACAACGTTTCTTAGCTTTTTTGGAAACAAATTCATCTCAATGGAGTTCGTTCACCATGGTAGTCCACAAATGTAGGTAGTTGTTGAATATTTTTTAAATAAATAAAATACTACTATCACTGTAATTGAAATATGCCTAATTTTATAATTACACATTTAATAATAACTCCTTTCCTCTTATCAAGGTTTCTATTTTCTTAATACTGGGGAATTCACCTCTGGCTGCAATAGTTGCCCAAGTTGTGTTTTTCTAACCTATACATGCCTTTGCTATGGAGGTGATTATAATATGTAATAAAACTATAACAAAATATTGTCTGATTAATTTTGAATAAGTTGATTTTACATGAAGCCAAAAATTCCTTTATTAAAATGTTGCCTGTATCAGTTGCTATGAAACTACATTTATTAACAGGTTTTCCCCCACACAGAGAAAAAGAAATGTGGCATTTTAACAATTCCCCTAAAGTGAGGCTGTAAGGGGAAAAGCTGATATATCAGTTATTTTAGAATAACTTTCATAGTGAAATTGGAACTCTTTCGAATGTATTGTCGTTTAAAACGTTCGATAGGATAATGGTTAGGAAATGACATGAGATTTTCCTTACTACTATGTATTTGTGTACGTCAGCCGATTTCATTGTCATTTTTGTTTGTTTGTTTGTTATAAAGGGAAAGTTTTTAAAGGTGTTTTAATGTTTATTAACGCCCAAAACAAACTAGCATTTAGTAACAGGTATGCGAATTATAAGTAGCTCAATATAAATGACATGATAACTTCTCTTTTTGTTTGAACTTGAGCTCCCCCTCCCTAAAACGAACTTTACAATTTAAACTCCGAGGAATGGGGATAATAATAATAATATTAATAATGCACTGAGATTAGTATACCTGGGCTGAGTTTGGTGATGGCCTCCTACTGTGACGTCATACGCTCAGTGTTGCAGCCTTATTCCTACTAGGTGTTGGTTCGAACAAGACTGGTTTTAAACGTTTTCCCTTTCTTGTACCCAAATATATCACAGTTAATTGTTGCAGTCAGTCGCATTTAAGTTAACCATGGCACCAATGCAATCCTCGTTAACGCCAAAGATGAAAAAATGGATTTCTATTGACTTACCAGTGCTTTCGCAACAAATGTAAAACATTCCTCTCTGCCAAATCTCGATAAACCTATAGGGTGTTTGATAAAATCTCAAAGCAATGAACATTTCTTTGTAAAATTCACTGTTAGATGAATAGGATGCCCCTGCAACGAAGTAAATAGTATCTGTTCCCTTAAGGAACTCGTTATTTATTCCTAATATTGGAATAGCAATGTTATTAGCAATGTTATTCCAATATCAGGAATAAATATCGAGTTCCTTAAGGAAACAGATACTATTTACTTGGTTGCAGGGGCAGCCTACTCATCTAATTGTGAATTTTACAAAGAAATGTTCATGGCAATGGTTGCAGGGAGCATACCCTGAAATAAGCTTCAGGTATTTCAATGTAAATATTTCTTGCAGGATATTCCCGATGAGTCAACTCTGAGGAAGAATTAATTGGATTCTTGTTATGTCAGCATCTTAGAAAAAATCAGGCTAATATAAGCAAATCACCTATATGGATTTCTGCTGATCAGACATCGGATGCTGTAGACTATTTCATCGCGAATCTAATTGTGAGGAAGTTGAGGCTGCATCTAAACCCCACTTAATTTATTGTGAACCTTTGAAGGCAGCAAATAGTTCAACAATTGCAAGATTCATCAATGATAGGTTTGAGATACTATGGCCAGATGGTGTTAAAGAAGAGAGGCTCCTATTGATGTACACAGATGCAGCTGCGGGGATGTTGCTTAATGTACTGTATCCAAACTTGGTGTAGGTTACATGTATGGCTCATGCATTGCAAAGATTGGCAGTCATAGACAAATTCCGGAAGTGAATTCACTGGTGTCAACAACTAAAAAGATTTTCTTGAAGTGTCCGTAAGTGTACAATGCCACAAGCAGCTACCTGACATACCTCTGCCTCCGGAGTCTGTGGTCATAGGCTGGGAAACTCAGTTGTGGCAATGCTTTTCCACAATAAGCACTTTGAAGCTGTGAAATCAGCCATGGAGAACTTTTATTCCGCTCCTTCGTGTCTGTAAGCGAATGCTTGTTAACATTTAACACTTCTAAAGTGCTTAGTTAGGTTTCATACAGGTAAAGTTGCTTCAGTTGGCTTGTCGAAAGAATCAAGAAATTGGAGACTTATTTTTATGCCTCTTCAAGAAGTTGTGGGAATAAAGATTCAGTTCAGGAGGTCAGTTATGTACCACGTGAAGTGAATGGTGTTGTTACCTCTAAACTGCAATCTGTGCTGAATAAAAATCCTGGATACTCAAATCTACTTACTTTGTCTCGCTTATTTAATGGTGAAATTGTAGAACCCCGTTGACATTATTGCTAGCATAGTACTCCGAACAAATACGTACCGTTGACTTCTTGCGAAGTTGAGCGAATGTGCTCCCTATATAAAAGGATATTGTGACGCAGCGGCTTTGGCGTAAAGGCAATCGGGAGGTCGGCGCCATGCAGTCAAAGAAAAACAAAGGTAAGATATGCTGTCGGCAGACAATCGGGATCTTCTGGAAGTTTCCTTCCCCTCGCTTCCAGAACGTGTGTCCATATAGTTCTAGAATGTTCTGTGGAAAATTCCATTGGCTATATAAGTGAGAGTTTTCACGAACTCCAGTCCAGTCAGTTGAGTCTGTCACTGAGTGAGTAAACATGTTGGTAAGGGCGTATCTACTGCGACATCAAATGCGGTTCCCGAGCGAGTTGGTGATGACTGCTGCGACGTGTGCAGTGGATGCTACTTCGGAGCGAGAGATTGCAGAATTTTTGTATTCGACTCCCCAGCAAGTGAACCGTCTGGAAGAAGAGGCTACGTCACGAAGATAGTGGAGTGACGGGAATTGGAACTAGTTCACATTAGTAAAATAGCAGTGTGAATTAAGTGAAGTCTCAGTGAAAGTTGAACAAGATCAAAACAACTGACAGTGAGAACTGAAAGAAGTGACGGTTGAAAAATCTGGACAGAGTCACAATATTGTGAGACAGAAGACTGTGCTTGATAACGGAACATTTGGAAAAGTATATTCTAATTAATTGTGCATCCCGTTCCAATCTAATCTAAAAGCTTGAATGAGGAACACGTGTTTCAGTACTTTGTAGCAGTAGTGAACTGATTAAGATTATATAGTAATCTGAATTTGACTACCTGCAAACTTCTATTTTCTGCAAAGAAATGAAAGGTTTGATTTTACATATAATTCTTCAGTATATATGATTTATCCATTTAGCCGATTTTCGTTAGATATTGATGCACATATCTCTGAAATTCTTACGGCATAAAATTCGAACCATAGTCATCACTTGCTGGCTTCAGCAGGTCATTAGGGAGAAAATACTAGCCAGGCTTTAATGCTATCTTAAGAGCTTTCTTTCAGAACACTTTTAGAAATTAAATATAACGAATCATTATTGTAAATTATGCTTATGGCCAAATTTAAGGGTAAGCAAGCTACGCTGAAGAAACGGACCAAACGTTTTACTACGTTATTATTATTATATTATTATTATTATTATTATTATTATTAACAAGCAATGGAACTTGAGTGGGAAGAATTGGAAATACTCCATGAATTCGATTACTTAGGGGTGCAACGAAATAATAATGTGAATGGGAGGCTCACAGAAGAAAGTCAGTGGCAAAAAGCAAAGTGGCTATAATAAATGTAAGAGCATGTAAGTTTAAATTGGAAATGTACACAAAATGGTTGGAGAGGGTATAGGTAGCTATGGTGGAAGCAAGAATGTTGTATGGAGCGGAAATATGGCGGGAATCAGATTTAACAATTAAGGTGGACCTGAGTTTCTGGCTATTGTGTAAAGAACTATTAGTTTGCCGTGATCAGCCCCGGGGGAAATCGCTTTGCTATAATTAGGAAAAACAAGAAGGAAAGGAATAGTGCTAGAGAGAATGACAAAATGTTGGTATAAATGCTTGACAAGGAAAGAAGATGTTTTAAGAAAGTATATGGTTCAACAGGAGAATATAACAAATGAGAACAGTTGGGTAGCATGGTTGAAGAAAGGTTGGAAGAAATAGGAATTAATATATATGGTTACAAGGGAAAGGAACAGTCCAGGTTTTTGGATCCATTGAGGGAAAGGGTGGAGGATACTGAAAGGCAGGAGATATGGGAAAGAATGTGAAACAAAACAAAAACAAAAAACTTGAAACTTTAGAGCAAAATAAAAAAGGATGGGGGGAAAGATGCATCGAGCACTGTAATAAAAGAGAAAAAAGGTAGATAAAATGAGAACGGGAACGTTATTTTTAAGTGGCTTAAGTGGTAATTACAAAGGGATACATGAATTTTGTGATGGTGAGGAAAGTGCAGAACATTATCTAACTGAATGTGAATATTTTAAAAAATGGAGAGAGAAAAGCTGGGACAATAAATAGAATAATATGGGGATTTAGTCGCACGGGAAGTATCAACAAGCAAGCAGGAAGAAAGAAAGAGGAGAGTAGGAGAACTTTTAATAAAAACCAAGGAGGAATGGATAAGGAAAGTCAAAGAAGAGTGAGGGAGAGGGAGGTGAGGATAAAATTAAATACATTGTAATGAGGCTTTATTAAAGAGAACTAAATGTTGCACAGCAGAGCTGAAGGTCCGGGAGCTACATTGGCGGTGCAACACAAAGTAGGATACCAGGCATGTAGATAATAAGGTAGAAGCATGAAAATAAATGTAGCAAAATTTGTAATGTTGTAACCTGAAATATGCAAAATAAGTTACAAACAAATATATTATTATTATTATTATTAATTTATTATTATTATAATATACAACCCGTTTTATTTTGTATAAAATCTTCTGACAACCAAATACAAAAGCATACAGGTGCATATATAATTTGAAAACAAAATTTAAATACACAATTAATTGGTTGAAAGTTTCGAATACCATTCTGTTCTATCTATGCACTGTTCCCATTTTAAATGTCTTGTAAGTGTTCATAGCTTGCGTCACCCCTTCCTTGTTGTCTTATTTTCTTTTTCTTGCTGGAATACATTATAATTCGATTTTTGGTCCTCTGTTTTCATTTATTCGCATCAAGTACCCATGCCATACTGATTGCCTTGTTGCAATGGCGTAAAATATATATTTCGTAAAACCCATTTTTTATCTTATTACATGGTTCCTAATTCTTTTATTTCCAGTAAATTCAAGCAGAAGAATTTCTAAACAAGAATGTCTATAAGTTGTAGTTAATTTCTAGGTTCTAATAATTAAGTTATAAGTTTTACTTTTGGTTTCCTTTTTTAGTCTGTTTAGCCCATAAAATGCTGTAGTGTTGTGATACAGCAGACTTTCTTTTTGTATGTAAGGCTTTTAGTTCTGAACCACTTCTTCCAATATTGCACGGATTATAACACCCATATTTTAATATTTATCACAACGTGCAATCACTCCTTTATCTTCAAATACGGGATCGTATTAATATCTTATTAATATTATTAATTCATACTAATTTCAGGAAAACACCTGTTTAATAATGGAGGTAAAGCTTTCTTGTTAATGTTAAGGGAGGTGTATTTATCTTCTGATAATTTTCTAAAAATACTGCAAATTATTTACATATATAAAAGTGTATTTTGAATATGCACTAGAGATAAAACATACCGGGTGTAAACAAATAACACCGCACAAATTTTACTGATAACAATACACGGTTCATAGAAATCAATTTGAGATAACCTTTGAGGCAGTATTTTTAACAATTAAATAATTTCAGTCTAATTATATAATATGTAAATTCAATAACAGCCCGCCTTAAAGCAAATTTGTGTGTAAAAATTTGTAAAATGTATGCAACAGTCATTGCATATGCTTATATTATTGTATACATGTTCAATAATGTTAAATGAATCTATTATGTAATTTAATAATGTAGGAGCTGTGAGAGTAATAAGTGAAACATTGCTAACAATGAAGTAACAATGAGGAAACCTTGAGGCAATAATGAGTTTGAAAGTTTAAATGCTACTAGTCATTATTGGAGCAACAATAATGTAAATTTTGAGACAATGTATAAAATAGCCAATCAACAACCAGAAAAAGCTTTAGTTAAATGAAGGTATTCTATTGGATTAGGAATAGCCAATCAGAGACTTGAAATACAGAAATTTACAAGTTTAGACGGTTGAAATCAATTCAGTTGCCTGCAGACAGCGTTACTAACCAGACACAAAAAAGTGTCCTCTTGAAATATAATATGTATTCGTGTGAAACGAAAAATAATTTTACGTGTTAAAAAGTGTAATTAATTAACAAAAAGAATCTCACAGCTCTCTACATCAGTGAAGTGTTAATTAAATCGTGTCAAGCATTAATAAAAGGAGTGAAGTAAAATTATAATCTGTGTAAGCCTAAATTCTTGTTGCACCACAACCCTGCCAAGAGAAACGTGTCTCTAACAATAATACTGACGCAGCCGAGGCAAACATAAATACATAATATTTAAAGAAACAGTCAAATTACAAAGTTAATATTTTTTTAAACTTGGGGCAAAGGCCACCTGAAAGTACATTCGGGCTACCGGAAACTGTTTACTATACGTGCGGTTGCAACTACTACAAGTTCGGCTCCCCAACAGTTGAAATATAATACAACTCCTTCAATACAACATAATGCATCTTCTTCAAACTGGCTTTCTTCACCTTTGGGGTTGTATGAATAAAAATGTGTATATAGTGTATGCTTCACTTTTTCAAGTAAATACTCTCTTTGGTAAGAATAAAGCCTTTCAATCTTCATTTTGAGAAGATGCTCAAGTAATGGAAGCAGAGTAGAACATACTCAGACATGCATCTTACAAGAGTATGTACTCATACTTGGTATGAATAAAAGCTAGTATAGTCTAGTTTTATGAGTTTATTCTCTTCTCGGGTTGAGCATGGTTAGATGCACAGTCATTTTTAGTACATATTATTTATTTTTACTTAAAACTAAATTGAAGGACATTGCAGAGTTAATGAGCTATATAATACTCATTGAAACATTACACACATAGCCATGGGCATTTAAGAAGTTTTAAAGTTCTGTATTGCTTCAGAAAAGCATAACCTACAAGTAACAATGAAAGTCGCTTTATTAATTAACCTTACTATGTAAAATTTTAACTTCAAAATTCAGATACCTTTCATAACTTTATAAAGAAACTGCTCAATAGTGTAAACATTCCTGGGATTCTAAAAACATTTGGACTACTTCATCCAGCACCTCATGAGTTATGACTTTCCAACCCAAATGATCGCTTTCATTTTGCCTATAACCATTTTATTTATGAATTTTCTAACATTCCCATGAACATTCAAGGAGTTTCAAAACCCTGTATTGTTTCACATCATCATAAGTAGCATTGAAAGTCAAATTCATCATTTAAGCTTAATATGTAAACTCCTAACCTCAAAGTCCAGTTGATTACGAAGGTATTACTTATAACTTATATATTAGATTTAATTAGTATAATTACGTTGTATAACTATGTTACTGTATCAACAAACTGCATGTATTTTATTTAATATTTTGTTAGATATGTTTTACTCATGTAAGACGCCTAAGATTTCCACGCTACTTGCGACACAAGTTAGCAAATTAACGCAATACCGAGGAAAAACTGGATGAACAAAAGTATTTTTCAATGCTCAATGCTATAAAGACGTATGCAAGAGACTCTCAAGGAATCCCAAAATAAAAAGTGTAAACACTTGAATATTACATTTTGGAGTAATAGAAATTCGATTCTGAGAAACGAGCCACGAGATTTGGGTTAAAAAACTTCATTTTTTATTGTAATGGATTATAAAATGCATAAGAAACATACTTATATCATTTTATTGTTGTTTGAACCATTAAAGATCTCTTATGGTCCAGAGATGTTATAGTATGTTGGTGTGCAACAATGTGCTCACCTTGTTGTTTTTGCCATTTTCCGTAAGCTTTATGTTTTAAACTTCAGGTACACTTTTCTCAAAATCTATTTAACTTGAAGTTTGAAATATTTGTGGCTGTACAGAATGTTTAGTTGAATGTAATAGGTTAACGATTTTGATCCTAAATTACATGGTTTCCATGAAACAAATTATAAGTATAACAAAAACCTACATCAAAAATGACTTTATTGCGAATATCTGTTTAAAATTAAATTAGTCCCTCAAATGGACAAATAGTTAAATGGCTAAATTAAGCTAATTATTAAAACTCATAAGAAACTTCACAGCTCTGATGTTTATTTACAGAGAAAGGCGTACCTATACATGAAAGTAAACCTTCTTATAAATTATTTTACCATATTTAAATGTTTTTATAATTAAAATATTTAAAGTTAGCTAAACAAACTTGATACAGTATACTCGAACACCTTTAGTAAGCAGTAAAAGGTTCATTGCCCTAGAGGGTGTAATTCTAGAGAAAACTGACTTTCTTTCAATTGAGGAAAAAAGCGTAAGAATATCCTGCGGTATCTACCAAGAGTTCTTAAGAGAGAAGAATATTAAGCATTATTTATGTTCTAGATATCATCCGCAAAGGAATCCAAGCGAACGTGCTATTAAAGAGGCTACGAGTTTATTTCTGACCAACAATAAACACACTACCTGTGTCAAATATGTACGCGCAATTGAACAAATTTTAAATGAAGCGATAAATTCTCAACAGGATTCAAACCAATAGAGATATTCAAAGGACAACAAATTGAAACTATAAATACCAGCATTCCTAAACTACAGATGACAACATACACATGGAAGCCACACAGATGTATGAAATGGCGAGAAAAAGAATGGATAAAGCGGCTAAAAGATCAATCTTTCCCTGCTAATAATTACTAAATATAATTTTGAATAAATTAAACCAAAAGGAATTTAGAAACACTGTCCGCAATGCCTTCTGTCTAAACATTGCCCTGCTGTTTTCTTCGTGAAAGGCTAACTTCAGCTTCGCCCACTGCACGGTGAGCAAAGCTGGGACTGAACCGGCGCCCGCGCAGTCGACGACCACATTCGCCGACGTACTACGTGAATCAAATTAACCGTGCCCTTTCTTCTTGGTCTTGACGTCTCCTTTACAAAGCACCACCATATTCATTTCACTATTGTTCCCGTAGACGTCAACCTTCCTTTAGTGCAGCCCGTAGTCGCCTAGAGTAGATTTTCTCCGGGGGAGGGTCAATTTGGCACAATACCCCCCCAGATGCAACGGGTCGAACGGGAACAGGAAACAGCGCCGTTCAGAAGAGCATTCTGGTAGCATGAAATTTCCACAAGTACAGCCAACACCGCCCGGTACACTCCCACTATAGTCCATAGTTCATAGGCAAAATCACAGATGATATGAATAGACAGAATTCGGAATTATCTTCCGTGCATATTTGTGTGAAAGAAACAAAATAACATCTGAAATATCAGTTTAATGTGAGGGAAGATATATTAAAATGTTATAAGAACAACAAAATACAATTAACATAAAGATTTGAAAAATGCCAAAAAGCAATTTATTAAAGCCAAAAATGGATATTAACCAAATGCCTTAGTATAAAATCTAGCATAAACATGCTATATGCATAAGGCATGTGCATATATTGGTCAATTTCCATTGATTGACCAAAGGACAAGAAAGTTGAAAACGAAACATAACTGAAAAGGGGGTCGCCTGATGGGCTTCGTGAACTGCCGTATTCAGAGCAAATTAAAATTCTGCGCACAAGGTATCCCATTGATAATGACGGCCAGAGTGAAATGTGATCAACATGCTCTTCAAATTTCTGTTTACTCGTTCCGCTAATGATGGTCGCGGATAATACAGCGATGTTCTAACAAAGCGTATTTCCCGTTCAAATAAGAATGTACGAAAGGTGTATGCGCGGAAATAAGATGCATTATCAGAAAAAAATGTTTGAGGGTTACCAAAGGCCGCAAATATACGCGATAAAACCAATGCTGCAGTGAACGCTGTTGCAGCACGAACCGGATGTAACCATATAAATTTTTAAAATGCATCTACCAAGACTAATAAATATGTATTGCCGTTAAATGAGCGCAGAAACGGACCCAGATAATCAAGAAAAACTCTCTCCATGGGATAGACAGGTATCTTCGAATGGAAATGACCCATTCGAGTATTTTATGCTAGTTTGGTATACAAACATATTTCACATTAGCGAAAGTAATTCCTAATGTCGGTATAGTTTGTCGCCACACAAAATAAGTGCGTATTTTACGTTTGATTTTAAAAACACCCAATTGAGCACCATGTGGTGACGTATGAAAATATTATAAGACAACCGGCACTAACGAACTTGGGAGCAATATCTTGGCCAATTTGAAGCCTGGAAATGTTGCATACAAAAGTTTATCTTTAAAATAATACCGTTTAGGAACATTGTCTAAGCTGCACTGCTCCCAAATGGGGCCCAACATCTCATCCTTACGCTGATGATCCTCCAAAGACGTAAATACTGTAGGAATATCTTTAGAAAAATTTGGGCATAATAAAATTGGCGCAATGAGATGATTATCAACTACCGGTGGTTCAGCAAACATGCGCGAAAGTGCATCCGCTATGACATTTTCAGTCCTAGGAATGTATTTAACTGTAAATTTAAAAGAATTAAGTCGGGTAGCCCAGCGCGCGAGTTTCCCCGTTTTCCTAGCATGTGACAATACCCAAGTCAATGTTCGATTATCACATTCCAAATGGAAGGTGCGATGTTCCAAAAACGGAATCTCTCACAAGCACTAAGCACTGCTAAAGCTTCTAACTCGTACACCAAGTAATTTCTTTCCGTCCGAGAAAGACAACGTGAAATATAATAAATTGGTCTTCGCGCTCCTTCTGACCCCTGAAGAAGTACAGCCGAAATAGCACATCTAGAGGCATCGGTTTAACGACAAAGGTTCTTGAAAATTTGGCATTGCCAATACCGCGGATTCATTATAGATTACTTTAATTTTTCAAAGGATGATGTATTGAAGTCCATTCGAACTTTGCTCGCTATCGTCGAAGAGCATTTAATGGTTCGGCTATTTATGCAAAATTTGGAATAAATTTTGATAAAAAAATTACCATGCCTAGGAACGATGCCAATCTTTTAGTTAATGAAGGAACTGGAAACATCCAATTACCATAGTTCTTTCCGGATGCACCGATATTCCCCTAGGAGAAACAATATGTCCTAGGAAGGAGATTTGATTTACCGCAAATTTAATTTTGGACGGACCGACAGTCAACCCTGCTTGACGCAAGCATTGAAACACTAACTTTAAATACTGCAAATGGGATTGAATATCTGTAGAATAAATAACTAAATCATTAAAATAATTAAGCACAAACTGAAACTTGTATTGACCAAAAAGATTATTTAACAAGCATGATAAGGTCTGGGCTCCAGTTGATAAACCAAACGGAACACGTTTGAATTGATGCAAGTCCCACGGAGTTGAAAAGGCCGCAACGGGAGTGACACTTCATCCAAAGGTATCTGATAATACGCTAGATTATTAAGATCTAATGTAGTAGAAACTCGTGCTTCCCGAAAATAATGTGCTGCCGTGTGGAGCTCTGGCAAAGGCATGGCGTCTACTTGAATATGTTGATTTAATTCACGATAATCAATCACCAATCGAGCCTCACCATTCAATTTAGGAACTAAAAAGCACGGGCTTGAATATGAACTCATTGACGGTTCAATAATATCTTATTGTAAGGGCTGCTCAATTTTGGTACGTAATCCCTCGGCCTTCGGAGGAGTGCATCTCAATGGCGAAGAACGAACTTGTGTAGTATCCAATAACTAAATATGATATTGAAAATCTTTAACTCGTCCTACTTTGTCAGTAATAACATCCTGAACTTCATGCACTATTTCTACAATACGTTGACGATATAGTCCGAGACTTGCATTGATAAACATGGTGCTGAAATAAACGAGGTTGATCCTAAAGCAAAGAGAATTTGTCGTTTCGAAGTAAACGGAAAATGCAGCGCAAGTGAAAAAAATTAAGTAAGGCGCGCGGTTTCCTAAGAAATGGACAGCCCAAAATAAGGTTTACGGCCAGGTGGTCCACTACAGCACAAGAATGTCCCACGAAAACTCTGCAATTTTAATATGCATATCCATTAATCCGATAATATTCAATTCCGAAACGGAATCCCTTTTATCGTAGATTCTTTTAACGTTCGCTCTGATTTAGGAAACATACTATCGACAAAATGTTTATCTACCTGATTTAATGACGATCCTGAATCAATCAACGCAGTTGTGTCCGTACGAAAACAAAAAACTTCTATCATTGGTAGCGGCAAATTTTAACGACCTTGAATAGACAATTTCTCTATAAGTTTCTTCTTTTTGTTTCCTAGTCATAAAGGACGTCTCGATTTATTACGTTGAAAATAAAATTGAAAGGAATGTCCGCGTCTACCACAATATGTGCATTCTTTATCACTTGCCCCTGAAACCTTATTTAATGACACCGATTTTGAATTTATATCACCCGTATCCTTTGTACTATCTACTTTTAAATGTAAAGCTGTGGATAATTCCTTTTGAAAAAGTTCCCTTGGAGGAGCTATAGCTTGCCGGATTCTAAACATTCCATCAATTTACAATACGAAGTTGGCAACTTATGCAATACACACTGTAATCGTGTCAACCCATTTAATCCTGAAATATTCAACTTAAAGACTTCTGATTCCGAATCCGGTAACTAAAAAACACGTGCAAACAGTTTTAGTCTTTCAATGAAAGGAAGTAAATCTTCTAATACCCCTTGAGGTGCATAATAATGCTGCATTAACAATTCCATCCGAACTCGCGGAGGAAAGAAAAATTCTAGTAGTAACGTATGAAATTCCGATAAGACGTTCATTTGTATTTGCGCCGCACGAACCAAAAAAAAAACGATTTTCCCTTCCACAACATTTAACAGTAACGCATACACATCATGCTCCGCATTCATAAATTGTCGACACAAATCTTGTAATTGAAGATAAAATTTAAAAAACGCCACTGCCTGAGGAGCCTCATTTACGACAAAATGTTCGTTATCTATTAAACATTGTACCGGATGATCTAACTGTAATGATGGAAAAGATATAGTAGGTATTTTTCTATCCTGCAATTCCAAATCTCCAGCCATTACATTTAATTCATGTAATGAAGATTTTTGTTCCTCCCCCGGGGCCAATTCTAGTGTTGTTTTAACCGAAAGTGACACCATAAAGTCCGTGTAATGATTAACGAGCTCTTATAAATGAGCTCTAATATCAGACGTATGTTTCGACGTAATAAACAGTTGAAGTCGTCATATATGATACGTCTTCCGTGCTTTAAAACATATTAAGGTAGCCTATGAAATCAATGTACTTTGTTCCCAAATTGAATTATGAATTTCCTGCAATTGAAACTCCGAAGTTTTAATTAGCTCTAAAGTTTCTTGTTTCGAAAAAGGATTTACGTCAAGTATACTATTTCCGGCTTCTTTTAGCTCTTTCAATATGTTAGCTACACTTTTCGATTTATCGAACGGCAAGGTTCGAACCATTAAATGAAAATCCAATTCATCTTTACGTAATAATTCCAAACTTTGTAATTCCATGTTATACGTGGAGCAGAAAGCAATATTAAGCAACTTGCCTGACGAGAATGATTTCAAATAATTACTTAAATTACAAATTATAATCCGCCTATCTATAAAATAGTCGTAAATAAAGTCACTACATAATGTTTAACTGCTATCCCTAACTTCCTCACGCGCTCTGCTGCCATTTTGAAGCGTGTGTTTCTGTCCCAATAGGAAGTGGATTAAAGTGGGAATGATGGCAGATTATTAATTGACAATATATTACATAAATTAATTAATAAGTCGAATTTCTTTCATTTAATAAGTTTAGACTTCTATCTAATGCATAATTGCAATTTCTGAAACCCTTATTCTTCCACAATTCTTTAAATTCTTTACGGCTTCAATCCATTGAATTAAATTACAATTATTACATGTTTGCTTCCTGCTCCCACATTTACCGATATATTTCAAGTTTGGAACACCAATAAGTTTATATTTCGCAGGATCAATCTTTCCCGGTTAATAATTGCTAAAGATGATTTTAAATAAATTAAACCAAAAGGAATTTAGAAACACTGTCCGCAATGCCTTCCGCCTAAACGTTGCCCTGCTGTTTTCCTCGTGAAATTCCTCACCATCGAAGAAAGACTAACTTCAGCTTCGTCCACTGCACGGTGAGCAGAGCTGCGACTGAACCGGCGCCTGCGCAGTTGACGACCACATTCGCCGACGTACTACGTGAATCAAATTAATTGTGCCCTTTCTCCTTAGTCTTGACGTCTCCTTTACAAAGCACCACCATACTCATTTCACTATTGTTCCCGTAGACGTCAACCTTCCCGTAGTCGCCTAGAGTAGATTTCTCCGGGGGAGGGCCAATTTGGCACAAGATACAGGAAGGAAATTTAGTACTGCTAAGGAATGTCGAATAAAATTAGAAAAGAGAATCAGAGACTTATGATCTATTTTAAAGGACCATACAAAATATCCAAATTACCCTCCACAGATAATTACGAGTTAATAGATCCACAAAACAACAAAATTATTGGTTGCTACCACAAGAAAATGCTACGTCCGTTCAAATAATTATCATCTATCTTAAAATCAGAGACAACTGTTGAAAAAAAGATAACTGTGAAAGATAATGAGAAGGAAGAAACTAAATAAGAATAAAAGGACAGAAATAGGCAATTCCAAAGAGAAAGAGAAATAGAAAAAGAAAACGTATGCGAATATTTCTAGAAATGACGGTGTTACATGATTACCTTAAAGTATATTGATTAAAAAATGTAAATAATTTTGAAACATAAATATTAATAGACACTTCTATTAGATCGATTATTAGAATATAAAGAAAAGTACAGAGAATATCGCTGTTAATTGAAAGAAAAATTGAATAAGACGTTAAGATAACTGAAGAATGTTGTAAAATCTATTGTGGAATGAATTACATCAAAGTTGTGATTAATAGTATGACTGGAAAATGTAAATCATGTTCAATAACAGTGTAAGTTTTATACGTTGTAACACGTGATTATATATAGATAACCATCAGATAAATTTATGTTTTAAAACGAATGAACTTCGTCTAAAATGTCAGGGTAACAGTAGTGAATTTCACCCCTTTTAAGTCGTCCTCCGTAGTGTAGTGCTTACCTCGCTAATCTCTAGTTCCCGAGGTCGCGGGTTCAAACCCGGTGGGGGTCAATGGATTTTTCTGGGCATAAAAGTCCGTAGAAGGGCTTCCTTTGGAAGGGAAGTAAAGCCGGCGGTCCCGTGTCGTAAATTTACGGCACGTAAAAGAACCTCAGCCTGATAAAGAGGTCTCTGAGCAACTTTACCGGTCTTTCATGCCCAATATAGAATGAGACGCAAAGGACCACAGCAGTTAAAGAGCGTCCATAAATAAAACATTAAAAAAATTAAAACAAAGAGGCAGATATACAGAGGGACTCCGAAATTATGAACGTAAAGTGACACACTGAGCCACAGAATCTTTTGCATAGAAAAACATTTCAGATAATTTAACTCGATAACACACGAACATCTTCCTTCAATACAAACAGTCAGCGATACTCTTACGAATGCTTCTAAAGCTGTTAAATAATTAAAGTATTATGGACATTCATAGGGACATTTATGAGCACTATTTTCTGCTATACAATTATCACATTCACAATCATATATAAAATTGGATTTTACCGGACAAAAGTCCTTCAATAATGCTTAGTGCTAGAAAGACGTATGCAACAAACTCAAGGAATCCCAAAATAATCTGGGAACCGTGGAATAATCTGTTGTTCTCTCCCACGTGACTTTGAGAGGACGAATCAGCAAAGCCTAAACACCCTCCAAATTGTAGTAAGCTTAAAACTCAAGCTACCTATCAAGCAATAGAAAAATTCACAAGAAAATTCCAACCACCAAGAACTCAGTGTATATAAGCTGATGTAAGAACGCTAAAGTCAGTCGTGTGACAAACTGCGTCACTTTGCAGTAAAGTTCCGCGCCAACAAACAATGGATTAACACAGAAAATTTTAGCTAATGCGCAAAGAAATATAAAGTGGATTGAAAGTATTATACTAGTAAATTCAGTGTTACATAACAGATATAAGAAAATTATTTACCGACGATAAATAGAAACAAAGCGGAAATGCGCCATAAGTAATAAACACAGGTGTTGTAAAGCGTTCAACAATTTTCTTTTCTGATGATATCTTCATAATTAAATATTTCAAATAATTGTACGTAGGTCTTCAACATCTTTTCTTACGATTCCATGCCTTCTGAAATCTCCAAATCCAGTTTCATGCAATATAGTTCAACAGGGAACGACAGGAGCCATGGCTCAGTAACAACAGAGAAGAGAACATCGATGCAGGTAAATACAAGAAGCCACGGATTCGTTAATTAATAAATGAATAGTAATCTGGGTCTTTTATATTCGGGTCCGATAATACAAAAAAGCTGCATAATTTATAACACAAAATTATCCCGCAATTATGATTTAAGAGTTCGTGAATATTTTCTTTTATCCTGATTTACTGATAATAGACTTTTGCCTCTCTCATTTTATTTATTGTTTTGATAATTTAATTTACACTATGCATTTGTATGAGCTGCTTCAATTAATTTTTCATTTCTTGAAGGGTTTCATACTTGCCTAACATTACTGCTGAAACTTTCTATGCAACACAGGGTAATTCCTAAGCAGTTTTGATGGGAGGGATCCAAATGCAACATAATCGGCTCCTCTAACTCAGTATGCCGAAAAACAGAACACCACACAATCAACGAAGCTAGTATATAGTCAAAAAGTGTAGATAACACAAGCAAATGCTCAGATTTAAGCGAACAAGATGACTGGAGAAGAGCATACAATCACATGAGATAGGGGCCATTTGTTCTCAAGAAAACGAGTATGGTCTCATTGAGCGGAGTATACGAGTACTCGTAGAATCACTGAAAGTGTTCATACTCACGAGTACGAACTTGCAGAAAGTATTTGCTTTTTAATAAAATGACCCATGGTCTACGAAGACAAAATTACCGAAAAATTTAATTGAATGTTATAATCTTTAACTGCTATGGTTCTTAGCGTCCCATTCTATACATTAGACGTGAAAGACAACTACCAAGTTATGCTTTAAAATTGCTAGGGAGTTTGAAGCCACTGATTGCTTCCACTTCCACTGTAAGATGCGAGGGTGTCCCAGAAGTACGCGAGACAACAAAGAAAACGCAAATAAGTTTGAGGAAAAACATTTTTATTTCTCTACATAGTCTCCTTTCAGCTCGATTCACTTTTCCCAGCAATGTTCGATAGCTTCGATACCCTGTTTATAGTGAGAACGTCGAGTTCTGCAAATTAGCCATCAACTGCAAACTCCACCTCTTCATTGTTGGCAAATCTTTTACCGCCAAGCCATTTCTTCAACTTTGGAAACAGAAAAAATAATCAGAGACGGATAAGTCTGGCGAATAGGATGCATGAGGAAGCAATTCGAACTCATTGATTTTGGCTATGGCGATAATGGATGTGTGAACTGGTGCATTGTCTTGATGAAACAGAACCTTCTTTTTCGCTAAATGCGGCCGTCTTTGCTTGATTTCATCATTCAAACACTGATAAGTTTACATAATACTCGCAATTTATTGATTTTCCTTTTTGAAGATAATCAATGAAGATTATCCCACAAGCATCCCCCAAAAATAACGCCATGTCCTTGCCTGCAGATGGAACTGTTTTTGCCTTCTTTGAAGCCGATTCTCCCCTTTCAGTCCACTATTTTGACTGTTCCTTCGTCTCAGGTGTGAAGTGATGGACCCATGTTTCATCCATGGTTATGAATCGACACAAAAAATGCGGCTTTATTGCAGCGAAACATCGCCAAACACTCGACTGAAACATCCACACGATGCTGCTTTTGTTCCATTGTAAGTAAATGCGGATGCGGCACCCATCTTGCGCACAGCTTTCTCATGTCCATATTTTCAATTAGTGTGCGATGTACAGCACCTTTTGAAATGCCTACGATGTCTACTAGCTCGCACATGATGGTCATCTAATACCATTTTGTGGATTTCCTCCACAAATTCTGGCTGTTCACCTAACTTAGTCGACGACTGCGATGTTTGTCTTGGCGAGGCCATTCGAACTGCTTGGCAGTTCGTATGGCCTCGCTTAAACTCTGCCACCCAATATTTTACTGTTGTAAACGAAGAACCAGACTCTCCCAGAATAGAATCTAGTTCAACTTTAATATTAGTTGGACTAAGATGTTTCAAATGAAATTATTTTATCACATAACGATGGCTAGTTTTATCCATGTTTACAAATTCGCTGAGAGAGTTCACTATTAATGACTGCCAAGCAATTACTAAACAATGTAGCATCGTCATACTTCAAACTTAAGCTTTATAAGGGTGGTACTTTCCACCACAGTCATTCACTTGAAACAACAACCGCTATATATACGTCAGGTCGGGTACTTATGGGACTGGTCTCGTATGATAAGAATATAAGCGGTGCTTGCGATATTGGAAGTTCAGATTCGATTCCTAATGGTCGCATTGATTCTTTCTTTCTTTCTTTCTTTCTTACTTTCTTTCTTTTCTGTATATATAGGTATATACATTATATTTATATATAGGTATATATAAATATAAAACAATTATATATACAATTTTCAACTTAGCCATTGCTAAAGATTTTAATGTAGAATTCTTTTAGTTGCAATTTACGCTTTGATGATCTAAATAGTATACAGTGAAAGCTATATACATACAATAATGCTAAATGATCTGGTACAAGCCTAAAAAAAACGAAAAAATGTAAATTTATAAGCACTTAAAAGATCTAAGTGTAACTGAAGTATTACAAAAATAATTTGTCTAGGTATTAACGTCACAATACAACAGATGGGTACAATAAAAATAAATATAAACAAACAAATGAAGAAATGTTATGATTTCAAAGCAATTACTTAAAATGGTGACATCTAATATCAATGCATATGCAACATGGCGCAAAAATTATTCCTGAAACCTGGTGCATTACTTATCTCAGTTCTGGCTACAGTAATGTGGGCAACCAGTGCCTCTTTAGAATCAATACAATTGAGAAGAACAATAGTCTGAAGATGGCCTCAGGAAAAGAAACCTATGGGACTGAGATTCGGAGAGCGAGATGACCAGGGTACGGTAGGACTGCCTTTTCCGATCCAGCGATCAGGAAAGACTCGATTTAGATGCTCCTAGACGTTTAAATCATAATGCGCAGGAGCTCCATTGTGTTGGAAAAGCAGTTGATCCCGAACATCAAGTGGCACTTCTTCCATAAGACCACGCAAATACCCCTGAAATGTTTTGTATCTCCACGCAGTCAAGAAGAAAGAAGGTATGGTCTAAAGACGTGGTCAGAAACAATACCAGCCCATATTATGTTCACCATAAACTGCTGTTGGAGACTCTTCTGCACAATATTATTAGGATTTGTATGCCCATATATGATTATTCTTGGAGTTTAGAATACATCCATTCCTGGTAAATGTGGCCTCATCTGTGAACAACATTAATGAAAACAATTATTCCGAAGGCTGCATTAAGGCCCATTCACAAAATCACAGGCGTAAATTAAAGTCCCTGGGAGTTAAAGTTTGAACCGTTTGCAGATGGAAGGGGTGGAGCTGCTTCTCGTGTAAGGCTTGCCGCACACGTGTGGTTGGCGCCCATTGTGTGTGCAATTGCGTGGTGCTGGTTGACGGTTTATCTTTCAGTGTATGCAGTATGTTTTCTTCGAACTCCGGAATGCGACGAGTGCTTTATTCGAAACCATAAACCACTTTATCGCAATACTCGAACGTAATCCGATAGGGAATCCGTCTATTGGTACTTTTCGCCTTAAATCTGTGCAGCTATTCAAGCACCTGCTTCGCCGTACATAAGTTGCATATCGACGAGTTCAGCAAAAGTGTATTTTTGCTCCATGTACCCCAAGTGTTTAGGTACTTCAGTATAACGTTGTTTGCTGAAGGCAACTAGGAAATGAGACGTGAGTTAGGTCACTGCATTAGAGTATACAGCGGTTACCTATGACTTGAGTAAAAAACAACTATGCCGTATGGTGGTGTTAGGTGTCCTGCCAAGAGTATTGTGCTACGCATTCTCAGCACCTCTTTTTGTGAGTCATAGTACTCTGTACTATTACTTGGTACAACGATGAGTGTTCCACCTGGTTAACTGTTAGATACAAAATAAACATCGCCAACCTAAAACTTCAAGTCAGCGTTGGTTTAGAACCCTACAGTCTTAGATTGAGAAGACAGCTGTAAGTGATGCCTTGTGCATTGCGCATATGATGGTACTTTGCCTGTTTAAGGGATGAGCTTAACACTGTTCCCAGGATGGAGGGAGGGGGAAGAATAATAATTTGCTCGCTCCATTTTCGAACTTAAGTTTGCTTGCCTATTCTAGTTTATAGCTGGTCTACCTTGCCACAGTATAGCTATCAAATCTTCCTAAGGTGCTTAGATGTGAGAAGACAAAGCTGTTAGTGATACCTTGTGCATTGCGCATGATAATGGAACTTTGTTTAAGCGGTGAGTTTAACATTGTTCCCAAGATGGGGGTGGGTGGAAAGAAGAATAATTCACTCACTCCATATTCGAACTTGAGTTCGCGTGCTTATTTTAGTTTACAGCCGATCCCCCTGCCATAGTATAGCTATCGGAATCTTGCTAAGGTGTTTAGCAGTTCCCCACACCTCTTATCCATTGTAGTGACGTATAGTCATATGCTAGGTCCACAATTTCAAATATTTTGTTAACGGCAAAACTTAGAAATGGTTATTGAGTATTGACTCAATCCCTAACAGGTTTACTTAGTTTTAATGCAGAGTATTTAATATTTGGGTTATAGTGTTGATTTATTCATCTGAGTCTCTAATTACTTTGGATACACATAACTCGATAACTAAGCTTCGTAAACCATTGGTTTCTTATCTCCAATTTATTGCTTAGAAATCATTTATTGCTACTAAAATCTGTCTGGTGTGCGATCGTATTTTGCATCATAAATGAGTTTATGTTATGTATTGTATTACAAGGATTTTACAGGGTGTAACATAAATGTACGGCACAAATTGCAGGACACATTCCTCACACATAGGCAAAGAAATTATGTTATATGAACATGGGTCTGGAGACACACAAGAATAGAACGTACCAGCGTACCACATGCTACTCTTTCTCACAGGAGATGTTATATATGCCCTCCGTGAGCATTGATACATGCATCAACCCACCGTCGTAGTAAATCCCAGAAGCGCTGATGTATCCTTGTGGTATTGCTTATGATGTTGCAGCCTTCCGTAATACGGGCACGGAGACTCAACATCTGCTACTGGGGTTCGATACTCAAGAGCTTTCAAATGCCCCACAAATAAAAGTCCAATAGGTTTCGGTCCGAGGAGCATGGAGGCCAGGCAATTGGTCCAACGAATCTGTTATTTAAAAGACGAAGGACATTAACACTAAAATGAGGAGGTGCTCCATCGTGCGTGAAGTACATGTTTTGTCGCACAGCTAAAGGCACATGTGCTAACAGATCAGGTAGAACATTTTCTACGAAATTATGGTAACTCCGTCCGTTGAGCCTGGGCGGACGAACGTGAGGTCCTACCAAACAGTTACTAACAATGCCGGCCCAAGCATTGACAGAAAATCTTTGCTGATGACTTGCTTCAACAGTTTCGTGGGGATTGGCGCCAGCCCATTCGTGCCGATTGTGATAATTTACAATCTGATCTCGTTGAAACGACGCCGAATATGGGAACAGCATCGTTGCACTAAAATTGGGGTTGACACTTTGTTGCATAAACTATTCGCAGAAGCGTACACGTGCAGGAAGATCAGCTGATGATAGTTCCTGCACACGCCGTAAATGGTATGGCTGCAGCCTGACCTGTGTAACACTCGCCAGACAGGCAAGTGGTCAACATTCATTGTTGCAGCTATTTGTTTTGTACTGACAGTAGGATCGTCGTCAACTTCCTGAAGAATTGACGCCTCACGTTGCAGTGTCCTCGTCCTTCTAGGGCTCCCCCAGTCGCGATTATCAGGCTGAAATGTCCCATGTTCCTTAAGATGAGATCAATGGCTTCAAATGTTTTCCTGTCGGGGCACCTTCGTCCTGGAAATCTCTCCCGGTACAAACTTTGAGTGCAAGCGCCATTATCTTCTGTTAATCCATAAATCAAATGGGCATCTGTAACATATCTGCATTTGTGTACACTGTCATTGCACGAGCCAAGTCTGTGATCAACTCTACTAGTACGTAGTAATTCGTGTGCTTGCCAAGATCGTACTGCTCACTGGAACAGTTTATGTTACCTGTAAACAAGCAATGACGTAAGTCGCATGGCAAAAGGGCATATAAAACAAAACTTTGGCGGCGTACCTAGTTTGTTTGTTCTAGTTTGAAGAAAGGGTGTGTTTTATGCCCAAGCACTGCGACCTTAAAGATCTATTATGCATCCCCCCTTTCATCAGTTAAGTAGTCTGTTGCTCGTTATGAACTTAACCAGACTGCTAACTGAGGCTTTCGATAGTTCATCTACGAGTATCTTTGGAAAATGATTGCCAAAAATACTTGATCTTTGATTAGCAAGAGCAGGGCAATCACATAGCAGATGAGTAACAGTCTCATCTCCTTCTAGGCATCTACTACAGATAGGGTTGTTAAACAATCCCATTCTGAATAGATTTAACTTTAGGGCACAGTATACTGTAATGAATCCTGTTGCCCATGCAAGCCTTCTTCTACTAAGACCGCACAGGTACTTTGCCCGGCTGTTATCCAGGTCTGTAATAAACAACTTGGAATATCTGCAACCCTCAATAGAATTCCAGTAGTTCTTATGTTCTGCTTGAGCCCAACACTTAATAGCCTGTTTCACTGGTCTGTGGGACACCCCCAGTACAGGCTCCAGATCCAAAAATGGGATTTCGCTGCCAGTCTTGGCTGCTTCATCTACTTTCTCTTTGCCTGGTATACCTATGTATCCTGGCACCCACATAAGTTGAACCTTATCGCGTTCAGCCAGTGTCATTAAGGATTCCCGGCATTCTGAGATGAACTTTGATTTTATTGATGGTGATTCAAGTGATTTAAGAGCAGCTTGACTGTCTGAGAGGATAAGAACACTTTTATTCTTATATCTCCTTTTAATGCTTTCCATCACACTGGTTAGGATTACATAAACCCCAGCTTGGAAAAATGTAGCTAAGGTACCCAGACTATAAGAAATCTTGGTGCCATTACCGTAAAGCCCAGCCCCCGTTCCTGATTTTGTTCTAGAACCATCAGTATACCAGGTTGGGCCTTTGGCGGTGCACCTACTGTAATAACAACGCGCCAGACGTAACCAACAGCGCATGTTCCCCACGATTCTAACGTTCTGTTCGTGTGTGTTTTCCATGATTAGTGAGTTGGAGAAAATGAGTTGTAAAATGAAGCGTTTCCAGACCCATGTTCATATACCACAATTTCTGTGTCCTGCAATGTGCCATACATTTTTGTTACACTCTGTATAGAGTGCCTTATTTCTGACGCCTGCCCGGCTGCTTTGCGGCCCGCCGCTGCCATCCAAGTTGAACATTCACAGAACCTGAATTCAAGCGCATAGCGTGCCGGCAAGTGAAGCGCATAGATTCACATGTATACAATAACCACTACCTATATTACAGAATGTGTTGGAAATTATGTCCTTGTGCTGCCACGTATCTCTCACACCTTTTAAGAAAATGTCCATTTATACGCATTAATTCTTCTTCTGAAATTGCGGTAATTTCTCTTCTGATATTGTCTTTCAGTTCTTCCGTTGTTCCCGTACAATTTATATGTTAGGTTCCTCATAAATAAAGTCGTATACCGTAAGATCTGAGGAGCGCTGTGGTCATAATCCTTCATTGTTGACCCTATCTTGAAAAGTTTCCGCAATTAATTTCAACGAGATCAGCTGTATGTGCTGTAGTAGAGTGTTGTTGAAAATATGCTGTGTGCATTCAGGGCCATGGAAATATTCCAGAAATGGTTTGATTATTGTATCCATGTACCTCTGTCCATTAACTGTATCCTCAAAGATTATAGGCCCTATAATTCGGCATTCACAGCACACCAAACACCAATTTTCTGCAATGCAAAATTTCATGCAATGGCATTTCGTGTACAACATCGGGTTTTTCTGCACTCCAGTATCTGCTGTTTTATGTCGATACATGACCATTTAAAGAAAACCATGCTTTGTCTTTGAGAAAAATTAACTTTGGGTCCACAGAGCCATCATTAACTTTATCCGACACCCAATTGCAGAAATTTACTTTACACACAGTATCACGTGGTTGCAGTTCCTGATCTATGGTTATCTTATAAGGTTTTAATTTTAAAAGTTCAGTGGATTTTCAAGCCGAGAATTGTGAAATTCCGTTTCCTGTGATAACCTACTCAAAGATTTTTTAGGGGATATGTTCTAACCTTTGTCCTATCTCATCGAGTTTTTCCTCTTTAAGTACACGGCAAGTTACTTTGGGTTTCTTATCAAGAACAGAACCCGTTTCTCTAAATCGGTTTACAAGACTACTAACTGTCTCTCTGAGGCGCATGGATTCTGGGGAGTCTGTCTATAAATAGCTGTGTCACTTGTCTACAAGACTCTGTTCGTTTGTAGGAATCATACTCGAATGTGCGGTGTTCTAAAGTAAACACACTTTTTGGCATTATAACAGGACTATCACATTTTAACCACAAAGAACAAAACACAACTCGCGCTCAACAACTGTCGCAAATGCACTGACGCGCGGTGTGGAGGGAGAACAGCGGGAGCCAGAACCGGTTAGAAGCACGCAGTATATCCCCAAGCTGCCAGCCAGGAGTCGAAAATAAGGCAATGTAATTGTCTAGGAACAGCAATGCTTGTTAATTATTCTCATTGTATATATCGCCCATGTTAAAATTTTCCTGGTTTCTCAAGTTAGGCTGTCTTAAAGCGTGTCTTGTGAGCGCAGAAGTGAAACTTTTTAGTGTAGTCAAGTCTTCTGTATTTAAGCGAAGGGGAAAAGTCTGTTCTTCTATTGTTAACGTCAGAAAAGGTAGAGTAAGCGACGTAGAGGGCGAAATGTTGAGGGAAGAAGTGAAAGTCCCAGGTTACGTAATATAAATAGTCACATGGTTAGCACTCAAGCGAATAAGTAAGAGAGTAAAACTACATGATTAAGACTAGCGCTACCAACGCAATGGCGCGAAATTGTGACAAATAAGAAATTAATTTAGTTGTGCTCCAATCGTGGGGTAGCTTAGCATAAATAAAGCAAGAAATACTTGTCAGAATGCCAGTTTCCATATATAAACCACGCCGAATCCACGCTAGTAAGTGAAAGAAAATTCTCACGGAATTTTTCCGCGGACAATAAAATGGTCGATCCTTATATTCCGGCGAGATTAGTGATAATAACGTGAAGGTGCTGATTATGATCGCACGTTGTATTAAATAAGTATTATTGCGCAAACTACAAAATCAACGTAAATTAATTATAGTGAGTATTCCTTGCGCGAGAAAAGACAAAGTTCAATACGTGGAATATTTTTAACAATGGCACGTGTTCAGTGAAAGTGTAGAAAAGAGAATATTACACGGATTTATACAGCGTGTCAACAAAAGTTTAATTACAACTCACATATAATTATATGCGTGTTTGTGTTATCACTTCCAGTATCCACTTACCTGTCCACGATCCTAGATCTTCGTTACCGCTAGCAAGCCGTAAGCAAGGATTCATGACTCTACACTACCGAGATTGGCTGCAGAAGCAGAAGCTACTTCCTAACAAGGGGAACTTCTTCGAGACCAGCGGGCAGCGAACCGGAGACTTTGACGTGCCGAGCCAGCCCATTCCTTCAACGTAGCCACTCCAATCATAGGGTTCCTGCCTCAGGCGTTACTTATTTTCATTCTCTAAACTGTTTTTTATTAAACGACTTCACACACATTGACATTAATGAATAATATTCCGTGGCCCTATTATGGATACTTTCCGGTCCATTCATTGAATCAGATGATATTGAAATAAACTGTTTATGCTCAGTGGGTGTGAATTTTACGCTGACAATATAATATCCTTACTTCACTTTTATCACTGGTATTAATATATGTATACTGTTCACATTGACTGTATGCTTCGTTTAGGAATTTACATGTACATTTAAGTTTCATAGTGATTTATAAGACACACATAAAACTGATCAAAATGGCAGTCTTCCCCTATGCGTTGTTGCGGTGATAATGTGAGGTAGAGGAAATATGCAAGTAGAAGTAATTCCGTCTAGCAAGAGGATGGCATCTGCCTAAGGAAGTCATTATCTTAATCACTCTTGTATGTTTCCTATGTGACTCCCACTTGAAGCATACCTCAACCTGCACATAAATAAAACGTCCTTGCACCGAAATAAATACACTTCTAATTAACGTAACTAACAAACTCATAACATCAACGAGTTGAAAATCTTGTTAGCTCTTCAGTCATCTTTGGTCACGCGTGATTGGTGGACAATGGAGTTTCTGCCAGTTTGCAAATCATTTAGTCTATGCAATGCAGTTACAGAACCAGTAGAGGCTATAATTATCATCATGTGTTCTAATACCCTAATTACTTACTGCTAACTATGCATTTTACACTTCAATTTAAGTTAATAACGCATATGGCAATTAGAGACCTACTAACCATAAATATTGAACCGTTGAAATAAAGTAACTTTCACCGTCCTTTTCGAAGTAAAATATACAATGAAACTTTCATTAACTGCGTCAAAATATTTACTTACGACAACAGGCTTAATTGACAACACTACGAAAATAATTATACACTTGACTGATTACTTCCAGGAAGCAGCTATTTCAGATCGGAATTACGAATCCCTGCTAACAGAGGTAGGAAGTTAGTAACGGAAAGACACACTTTATATTATTATTTTCTCAAGATCTGTCTTGCAGATAGGTTTAATGAGTTTTTTGATATATTGAAACACTTTATGATAGCAAGCATTCGAGAATGTCCCAAGAGGCAGCCGACATCGCCTTTAGACTAAACGCTTACTCACACTAGTTCACGTGATGTATCCCCAAGGACCAAGATGGCTTGGAGTTCAGTGTAAAACCTGTAGGTTCCCTCGTTCCATCGCCATCCCCATCATCATTCTACCATTGGAAGTAACGGGCACCGCCCGCTGGAAGCCTACATCTAATATGTGGGTCCAGTCATCGCTTGGAGGAACGATGTTTCCCCAAGGTGGTAAACCAAATGGAAAGCGTTAAAACATAAAAACTTAAGCACTGAAATCAAACCATCCGCAGTGCCTCAGAAACCAAGCTGGGGCATTCTAGACAAAGATTTGTTAAATCGGCTGTGAAATTAGTGCAGTCCTGGTTTAGGAGTCTAATGTTTTATGAACGATTTCATTTTAGAGTAACATGATTCGCTTAAATATGTGTGTAGTCTTCGTCCACCTAATTAGGTAAATTAGCTGTAAAGGGGAGGAAGACTGACCTAAGGCACATCTGTGGAACAGGATGCATAAACTCAAAAATACCTGTGGTTTACGTAGCTTGTATGCTTCAAGGTGAGGTAACGTCTAATAAAAGTACGCAAGAGTTGAGTATAATAGTTTTACTTTTTTAACAGATTAAACATTAGTGCTAATGTTTTGAAACAATCGACTAGGCAAAAAGTACTATCAGACATATGGGCCTTACTAATTCATTATCATTTAACAAGAGATTTAATAAGATGAGCACTCCATATCTCGACACGCTAATCCGAAACGAGATACAGAGAAGGCAGCAAAGTTTACGTGTGCAGTGTGCTCTGAACGCAGCTCTAAGAGTCAGCTAATTACTTTATTCACATGATGTACATGGTGTCCTTGTAGAAATTTGCAGATAAAAGGAAGTTTTGTGCCTCTACAAACAGCATTCTATACGTCCATTATAACTGCTCATTTAATTACTTTAAAATAAATAATTTCAAATGGAGAACTTAAATAAATTACCTTATAGATGCCTAAACAGAGCAAGATACGAAAATAAAGTGTTTTGGGGGGGGGGAGAAGTACTCCATAAGAAGTTTAATTAAACATTGTATATTACATATAACTATATATATGGATTATTAAGTGGGTAAGGAACTAAGTAACCAATTTTGATGATCCATTTTGAACCTCATTACCCTGTTATCCTGAAACTTTCAAGTGCTCCTCTAAAATGTGGTTAAACATTTGCACAAATTATGCCTAAGTCAAAATGAAAACAACAAGGAATTCCATGCTTTATCAGTCAAAGGGACAACAGAAGGCAACAGCCAGACAAGTAAAAGGATAGATGATGAGCAGTTTACAAGAAACAAGATTAAACCGAGGTCAGGCAACAATTACTGCCACTTTTGTTTTCCCGCACATCAATTTGAAGTGCATCTTGCACACCTCAGACCATGACCTACTGTATCTGATTTAGGCCTTAACAAGTTTATCTCGGCAGCCTTGGCGTTCTTTGACTAGGGAAAGGCAGAGTGTTCTTTGTCTGGGATAGCGATCTGGTATTTCTATAGGCAATAAACTAGGTGCTACCATGCTAGCAAATTGTAACTATTTATTATCCGGCTATTAGAACTCATTAACTGCATGCACTCACGTTGGCTTTAAGGAGCACTGCACATTGACAATGAAGTTTTATCTGAAACTCAAGTGAATAGACAAGAATTCTTCAACAGTAGTCACTAGGACTTCAACGAAGCGTTTTAAAACAAGACATAAAATACGCATCTGAGCTAACAAGAATTAATGAGAAAATGGATGTATAAGCAAAATTAAAACACAGATAATTAATGAAAAGATGGAATTACTACACTATAAATAGGTCTATTATAAATTGAATCATTGAGATAAAACAAAACCAACCAGAGTGACTTTCAGGAAACATAAATGCTTTATAATTGTATTTTATAAGCTATTTTACAATATTTTTTTTATTTTTGTTCGTTTAAGAACGGTTAGCATTTATGGTATATTGAGAAAGTTTGTTATATACATATATTATATATATGTATAAAACCATATGATATAAACACTTCATTTTTAAATCCAAGCAAATTCGAAAATAGGTTGGTTTTTGTTAAAATAACTGAAAAGATATACGCATGCCTTTATCCTTTGCAACTTCATACAATACCTGATGTATTATAACATACATTCATATAAAATGTGGCCTTTGTTCACGTTTCGCTACTGACGATAAATTTTTGGATAGGAATATTTTCAAATTAAACATTATGGACTTCGTTACATGCAAGATACGGAAAACAAAGCGTAATGTTTTGCATATCGTTCGCTTTTTTTCTTATTGAATCCATACGGTGCAAAAAGAACAATCATGCGAGATGCTTTATAGATTAACATGCCAGTTCAACCTGGCTGTAATAAAGAATATTTTGGAAACAACCTACCTTTTCGTGCAGTAAGTTTTTATTTATCGCTTATGGTTTATTACTTATATAAAATTATACAAAGTTAATTGAGAACGAAGAGAAGCTCACGGGATATTTAAAGGCAATTCAACATATTCATTTCATTTATCATGTATATACGTATCATTCATAGCGAGTTTTAATCAAAATATTTGGAGCCTTTTCGGAAAACAAAAATTCGTGAAGGGTAGTTTGAGGTAGGAGGGAGTTTCTTGAAAATATGCTTAATGAGGGCTTGAAAAAATTTATCCGACTTCTCTCCTTAGTAATGCTGTTCACAAATATATATATATATATATATATATATATATATATGATATTTATTAAAAATAATTTTGGGGTGATCAGTGGACCTTAAAGCGTGCATTTCCGGTGAAATACGATAAAAATATCAACATTTGTTAGTCCAATACCATACTTCACCAACACTTCTTCAATCTCTCCTGCAACAGCAGCATTCACAGCACGTTGCAGTTGTCGTCACAAACTCACTTATAGAACCGTACATGTCGCACCATAATTCCACTTGCTGACTGAGTGCTCTCAGATTGCACCGTGACCGGGCACATGGCTGCAACACTCTCCTTCGCCTCGTTTGCAGCGGTTGCTGTTTTCCTGCAAGGTCTTCTGGAAAGAGCGCCTGCCTTAGAATGGCGCCTTCCTGCCCGATGCTCCGAGGTATATAAAATGACATTCTTGCAGCTGTTGTCCTTCCGAACTTCGAAAACCTAACAGCCAAGTTAGGACGAAATGCTCCGTTCGGAGGTGGAACTCCTGTCCGTAAATATACTTGTAGAAGTACTTCAGGGACTCTACAATGGCCAATAGCTCTCGTCTGATCCCGTAGTAATTTCGTTCGACCTTGGACAGTGTTTTACTGAGGTACTCGATCTTCTCCGTTTTGCTCTTGTGACAGGATACCCCGAATACCGAAATCACTGGCATCCGTGTCCATGATGAACCTTTTACCAGGGATGAGGTATCATAGTACAGGGGACGTGCACAGGGTGTTCTTCAGTGTCTGGAAAGACGTCTCGAGACTTGGTCGGAACACTGGAAGGCACATGTTTGCTCTGTCAGCTGTTTCAGCGATTTGGCGCTGTTTGCAGATCCCACCACGAATTTCCGGTAGTATGTACAGAGGCCCAGGAACCGACGCAGTTCTTGTTTATTCCTTGGTCTGGGCCACTCTTTGGCGGCCTCTAGCTTCTGGGATTCGCAGCCACTCCACCAGGGCTTACGATGTGTCCCAGGTAGCGCACTTTCTTTTTAAACAGCTGACACTTCGAGATTCAACATAAGATTGTCTTGGTGAAGCCTTTCGAACACTTGCCTCAGGTTGCTCAGATGATCCTCGAATGTCTTGACTATAACAATGACGTTGAGTTAAAGGAGATAAGTGGGTATGTAAGACCCCTCATCTCAGACTCCATCAGTCTCTAGAACGTTAGGGGAGCGTTGCTGAGTCCGTTTTTGTAATATTATTGTTAGTTTTTCCGCTTGGTATTGAAGCTTCCCCCCTCTGTCTCAAATGTAATTTGCGTACAGCTCTTATAGTGGCTTGACACTAAGGAAGAACATAGTCATATATATATATATATATATACAGTGGAGAGTATGGTGTGTATATTTCTGAGTTTTTCAGCTTTTAGTACTGAGTATGTGTGGTAATGTTGAGTAAGAGTTAGAACTGAGTATTATAAACGGGATTCGAATCATGGATCTTATGGCCTTTCGTTGAGGAAATTTTCTCTACCACGTACATAGTAGGTAGAGAACGTATTTCGATACCGAGATTTCACCGGAAATATATGCTTTGAGACCCATAAATAAAATTAAAAAAGAAAATTAGAAAAAGGTCCATGTGTGTGTGTGTGTCTGTGTGTGGGTGTCTGTGAACGGCATAACTGAACAACGAAATGTCAGATCAATACCAAACTTAGCATTTAGGTTCAGTGTCTATTAAAGATGCGACACGAAGATTTTCAAGAAAATCCTCACACCCCAGACCATCCTTTACATGGAAGATTTTTTTAATTTTTTTATTTTCTAAAAAATGGCTGTAACGATTTTTATTAAAATACCAGATGGTAAATATATTTACATTATAAATAAAATGTATATACTGAATTTTCTGGGAATAGCCTGTGAAGTCCACTTCGGTTGGAAGAAATGTTGTATAACTTTGTATAACTGGTAAACCTTTAGCAATACACGAAAACGTACTGCTTAAAACATGTAGATCTCTTTAATACACACAGTTGATTTCAAATAAGTTTTTTCTGGCATAAGCCATTTCTGAAATATCATTTATTAAAGGTTCAAATTGTTCATTTCTTGGTCATTCTGTTAATTCCAGATAATATTCAGTTATTTCTTGCGATTGCATTGAAACGGTATGGAATTTTAAGATAGTGTTCAGTTCTTAAAGAGTTACTATACGCATTTTCCTTCCCTAAGTTACCACTTTTTTACCAAAGTAACTAGAAGGTAAGTACGGTAGTATTGCCAACAAAACTAAGGTGGTATTTACACATTTGACGAATGAACACGAGACTTCGGAAACTATTTAATTACCGACGAAGAGGCATAAGAAATGTAAGAAGATCATACGCGTATTGAATAGATGACATCATTTGATAATACCTAATCCATGATGCTGAAAGGGAAGAAGAGACTACAAGCGAGTAATGAGCATTTTTCAAAGTTAGGCAGAAAGTTTTGTGTTTGAGGATGAGATATTTCCTTCTGCTAGTATGCCTTTTTCGCCTATTAAATTTACCGAGTATAGCTGTTTCGTATCCTAGAAAGAAGGAAGAGTTGAAGTAAGTTTTGTATCATTCATCACCGAGAAAAGCAACAGAGGCCGCAAGGACAGCTGCCGTTGCTTTATGAGTAACACGAAATACCTCCGGAAAGGTTTTTGTTCATCTCACTCCGCCTCCTAGTTAACGTGCATTGCTAAAGCGGGGGAGTACCTTCTAGGTCACTTCACAGCATCACGTTCGATCATGACTTTTGAAATTTCTATGTAAGTTGCAAGTCATTAAAGGTTTTTTCATTTAATTAATATACAAAAGTTTGTTTTTAAGTTGTACACTTTTGGATACATCTTTCTAGAGTAAAAGAAACACCAGACGAGGATGCAAGGAGCAGGAAGACATTAAACATCTTACACATCTGGAAAATAAAAATAAGAGAAGCGTTTATGTACAGATAATTTATACATTTGCACCTAAATATACACACTTAATTCTATGAATTATTCTCAATAACTGCCTCTATGTGATCTAATGGAATTTAACGAGTCCTTTGTTTTTTGAAAATTTCGATTGCTTGATAACTAGATTTATATAGAAGGATTAGAAAGATAATGGGAAAATATGAAATATAAGTTTTAAAAACATAAAACACAGATATTATAGCCGCGCTCGTAAGCTTAACATGTGGCTCGGTGTCACCTGTAGTTAACTTTTAATTGAAACTCTTCCCTTAGCAAAAGCAACACGTTTCACAGCTGCCGGTCATTAGCTCCACATGGAGTCGTGACACTGTTGCCATATTTTTTCTTTTCTTACTCTTACATCTGCATAGTCCAGACCGTTTCCTTCTAATGAGTGCAGTGTATCGAAACGTGGCAACAAATGACTCCACAGACTGGTTTTAAGCATGAAGAGATAAGCAGCGTTTGAGACGCCGGGACAAGCGTAAGAGAACGGCGATAATAACAATAGTGCTCAAGTATCAGGTGTTCTTAGTAGTATTACAGGTATTGAAGCGAAAACGGGTCAGATGGCAGAAAATGCCAAGGAATATTTACAAGGAGAAAGTTCAATTACTGTAATGGGAGAACTACGTCATTTCCATTTGCTAGTCCTTGTGGTCGTGATGGCTATAGCATTTGGCTTGCTTTTACCGTCGCGTGGTTCGTCTCCCGCCTTGAGCAAGGTTTTAACATATCTGTAAGTAAAATGAGAAAAAGTAAGGAAACAGCGGCAAAATAAGAAAATTATATTTAAAAACATATAGTAGATGTATTTATGTGCTGGCTGATTTGCATGTTACAGGACGTGTATGTTCTATCTCTTTAAACCGATGTCCATAAATGTCTACTTACAAAACATCATATATGTAAAGATTTAGTAGGGAAAGAACAGAGAGGTAGAGTTTTCCGGGCAAATCACTGAGGCGTATTTTCCCAGAAGGAAAATGTCATTAAGGGCTTGCATCCTGATCCTGGAAGGTGTCAATTCCTACAAAGTAATTTCATAGGACTTATTATTAAGTGCAAACACAAATAATCTAAGCACGGTTCAGAAGAAGATACGGTAAAAAGAAACAGTACAGTCGTATTCTGAAGTTTTCCGTGGTGTTAAGAAGTCTTTGATCACTGAATAGGAAGAGGAAATATACTTTTCTCAACAGTTACATGTTTAGTGGGCGAATTATGTTTAAATATCAAAAATTAAATTGAGCATAAAACAATATGAATTTTATTGGGTATAAAACTGCGTAAATTTGTGTCCATTACTTAACCAGTTAGTCACATGTTCCTAACATATGCACAATTCATGGTTTGTTAGAAAAATTTGAATAAACTGAGTCTCTATTACTCAGAAAAAAACGTATACTAATAACAGTTATTTTAAAAATTAGACGAACTATGTGCTGTCGAGGAAACGGTGATATGAGGGCTGTCGTGGAAAGAAGTTCAAGAATATCCCTACGCGAACTATTACAACGTGTCTTTGATGACAGTAATTGATTGGTCTGCTCTTTCTCGGAATCTAAACCATGCGATTGTTAAGTGGGGAATGCATAAGTAAAAACGTATGCAACAAATCCATTGCTTCATGGATTAGAACACAGTATCTGGCGTGCCTTGTCCAAAATTTCCACTGTAAAAATTTGTCGCGTGTTCAATAATGTGTTCAACAGTTGCCAGTCTTGTACAAACGCAAGGAGGAGGGGATCTTTTCGATATCTTTTATAACGGAAATATATACATATTGTTTCGCATCGTTAGCAGTATCTAAGAGAGAAACGCCGCTGCTAGCTGCATCATTCAAGAAATGTCCTTAAGTATTATTGCGTCAAGGCTAATTTAATTTTCTCTCTCCTTTTGAATGTTATTATACCTTTTATTTGCATCGTAAACTTCTTTGCTCGCCAAATACTTATAGTTAGCGATTACAGAACACTGATTTTCTCTTATTTTTGACATGGCGTGAGAGGAACAAAAGCACCATTGAAAATTTTTATTTATTTATTCCAGACAAAATAAAAAAATTAAGATACCTTCCTGCCCATTCTCATTAAATCGTTGCACCAAAAAGCGCTTCTTTTCTACATTAGTATGCAACCACATAGTATTGCGCTCTGAATTGTACAATCTCTAGTATTGCGGTATTATCGTAAAGCTGCATTACTACAAGAGGCAGAACATCCTGAATTGCTCTTGATATAGAAAAGAGTAAAAGGGCATAACGCAGCATTGCTTTATTGGTCTGCTCCTGGCCTTCTTTCCCTGAACCTTTTCACGGATATCCTGGTCACACTTATGAAACAAAACAACACTTCGGAGAATATAGTTTGCCGAATTCATCTCTCTTTTCTGATGGAATGAGGATAATTATGTCATTTGCTTCAATCAGTAGCGACCTTCTACCTTGCACCAGCGGAGTTCTGACGCAATTGCAAGCCCTAGTGGCCTTATACGAGAAGAATTCAACAGCAGGGAAAAAAAGAAAATGAACTAGAACTTGTAACATGCACAACGCTATTAAACTGAGCAAGGACGCCACGAAATCGGAAAATAATAGGAAATGAATCGACAGAGCAAGGCGACCGGGGTTCGTTACCATCCGAGGCAAGGCGACCAACTACTCTTAACAAAGGGAAACAGGATGTATAGCTGCATCACCAGGGTCTTTATCACTGCAGCACCTTGGGAACTTCGTGCGTCTGAGAGAGAGGGAGAGAGAGAACGAGAAAAATGGGTTGGAAGTAAACAAAAGGGACGCACGTTCATTGGTCACTGGGCTTTCCTGCTCTTTAATTTAAACATTATTCCAAAAGATAAAGTACAAGGTCAAGTTTTTAAATTGTTTTAGTATATAAAATACTAATCCAAATACAAAATCTTAGCATTAATATGCATCTATGCTACCATTTAAAGCGCACTGACATGAAAACACTGAAAAATGTGACCTTTATACACTGATAAAACGTAGTGCTTGTGAGATAAATGGATGCATGCATATAGCAGTGAACTGCCAGCACACCGAGTGCTGTAGTCTTATAGACTATGTTAAAAGTATTTGTTTTTCTGTTTAATTTTTAAATATTTTTATGTCTCTACCTGTCCCTGTCTAATTTTAACCATTTACTCTGAAATTCTCACCAGAAACACAAAAAAACACATAAAAGCTATTGGTAGAAGTTTTCTGAAAAAAAAAGAAATCATAAGACCCAAGAACTGCATGGTTTTCTATCTGTTCTAACATAACTTATGTTATATTTCCAAATTATATTTTTCCAAAAAAAATATATTTAGAAATCCAATTGAATTTTAGTACCAAAATTTTCAAAATTCCACCTTAAAGGCGTTTTCCTGTTGACCTTTTAAAAATTATTTTTTTCCTTCTCCGAAACTACTCAATCAGTTTATTTATATTTCTATCAAAATATCTGATAAAAATTAAGCTACGCAAACCCTACTAAACTCATAGCTCCACATACTATTTTCAAAAAACAAGAAACATTCATTGTGATAATTAATTGTTCTTCCACAGAAGCTCAAAATGAATTTGAGAACGTCTTTTAGTTTATCAGGAAAAATGTGAGTGAGTCGAGAAGTTTAGTGTCATGGTAGCAAGTTAAATTAAATTAAACTGAGTTTTATATATGGACGCTCTTTAACTGCTGTTAGCGTCCCACTCTGTATTGGGCGTGACAGACCGGTAATTTTGCTCAGATGCCTCTTTATCAGGCTTGAGGTTCTTTTACGTGCCGTAAATCTAGGACACGGGACCGCCGGCTTTACTTCCTATCCGAAGGAAGCCATGCTAAGGATTTTTACGTCCTCCGCCGGGTTTGAACCCGCGACCTCGGAAACTAGAGGTTAGCATGGTAACCACTACACCACGGAGGGTTGCCATGGTAGCTCAGTGGTACAGCAACAACACGGAAACTTGAAGATCCGTGATTCAAATACAAGTTATGGCGTCGGCTTTTCCAGTCAGATTCTATCTTTGCAACATATTGTGCTACACATACTAATACAAAAATATGATGTGTTACATACACATTATATTCTCTACCCACTATTTTTGTACAGGCTCTACAAACTATTCTTACGCAAATTATTCTTATTTTCCTATTTACTTCATTTTGATACAGATAATCATTTGCAAAACAGTTTCATTACACATTTCGTTGTAGATACAAGAGGGGTAGATGGAATCGATAGTCAGATGTTTAAAAGCGACTCGATGGAGCTTTAAAATTCTATACGCCTTCCATGACATCGCGAGAAAGAAATGAGTTGCGACAGAACTTTAAAAACATGAAGTAGTGAACAACTGAAAAGAATATTAACAGATGCCAAAAATGACTGATGCCACAAAAACGTTATTCGAAATAAACTGTGTGCATTAAAGGGATCTACATTTTTTGTGCAATACATATTTATCTATCTCTTAAGGTTTACCAACTATACAAAATTCTTTCCGAATGAAGTGGACTTGGCAGGCTATTCCCAGAAAATTCAAGACGCACGTTTCATTGTCATATGTGTGTGTGGTAGTAGTAGTAGTAGTAGTAGTAGTAGTAGTAGTAGTAGTAGTAGTAGTAGTAGTAGTAGTAGTAGTAGTAGTTAGGGTGGGGTATTTTCATTAATATCACATCTTTGGATAAAAATTGATCTTAAATACGAAGTTTGGTATGTATCCGACTTTCCATTTTCGAATTATGCTGTTGTCGCGTGCATATCTTTTTCTAAAAATGGGATGTGCTGAATTCACATGACTTTCTCTACTCACTCTTCTACAAGCTGTTGTTACAAATGTTATGCTATTCTTTCATCTACTTTAATACAGAAAACCTTTATTACTCATTTGCACATTTCGTTGTAGACATAAGAAGAATACATAAAACTAAAACGCTATCATATCTTTTCGAACCCGGTTGCTATATGATGGGTTCGAAATAATGCTCTCTTTGAGTTAAGCTATAAAGAAATAAAGTAGGAAAGAAAAAGAATAGTGATTAACAGTTGAGAAAAGTATTTCAAAATTTAAACCAATAGCAAAGAATACCTAAGACGTGGTTAACGCTACAGAAAATTTAATTTGACATAATTGCGTGCTTTAACGAGATCTACATTTGTAGTTATAGATAGTAAGATTTTGTCCATCTCTTACGGTTTACCAGTTAGGAAGAAGTTGTTCAGAATGAAGAGGACTTCAGAGGCTATTCCCAGAAAATTCAAAATATACATTTCATTTTTCGTAGGCGTACACGTCTTAAACATATGAAATTTTAATTGAAATCATTAAATTCATCTGGGAAATCAAACTTTTTGGAAACTTTTCCATATAGAGGGGTAGATGGAGATTTTGGATTGGGGAGTTTTTCTTGAACACAACCTTAATACTGAACTTAAATACCAAGTATGGTAGTTGTATTGAACCGACTTTTCCTCCCTGAGCTGTGCTGTTCACCGACAAACACACACACACACGCACACATACGGACGTTTTTCTAAAAACAAATTTTTTGGGGGGTTCAGGGGGCCCAAAGCCATGTATTTTCGGTGAAATATTGATATAGAATTTTGAGATGGAATGCGATACCTTCTCTACCAACTAGGTACGTGGTATAGAATGTATAATACACGATTAGAGAATACACGCTTTTTATTATTATTATTATTATTATTATTATTCATTATTTCAATAATAGAGAATACATGTCAAAACGTTGGTCGCTGGAATGGTCGCTCCGGCGCTCCGCCAACCTGAGGGTCGCGGGTTTGAGTCCCGCCACGGGCGTGGGTGTTTGGTATGTATGTATGTTGCGGAACGAAAACAGTAAAACACAGTAGCATAAACTGCGTACAACAAGGGAACTAACTTAAAAAAAAAACACTTTCGGAAATACCGAGAGAAGTGGAAGTGCGACGTACAACGCTCCCTGCACGCAACAGACGCAGGCAGACAACCAGCAGTACCAGCAGCAGTGAAGAGTTGTGAGTTGTTTACATTTATTTATCAAACTAATTGCTTAAATATCAACGTGAAACTTTGGCAGCATAGAGGAAAATATCAGTTATAGTCATCAATAGAAAGGCAAACAATATCAACATGTTGCAAGATTAGATATGAATATGTATAAATTGATTAGCTTTCAGTTATAATTAATTTTGAATGTAAAAAGAAAAATACTAAGTATATTTAAAACACTTTATTTCATATACTTAAAATCACCAACAAAGTTTATACTTAATATTTATTATGAATATTAAAAACATATATCAGTCGCGACCTTGAATTTCAACTACCTATAACACAACAGAGATTTACAGGCTCCATAGGTACTAAATATGATATTTATGCATATCTGCAAACTATCATTTTCGAGCGAGATGTTGATGTTTCCGACTAACTTCTTTTTAATAATCAAATGATTTAGTATATTGATTTAAGTTTTCTCTGCCTATCAAAATTTTAAACTACACCTTTTAGATGTCTGGTCTCATAACATAATATGCGAATTATTTCTACCTACCATGAGATATTTCTCGGATTATTAACATAATTCTTTTACTCATCTTAAACACATAATAATTCACGTAGGAAAAACAATTACATCATAAACAGTTCAATTTTCTTATGAGGCTACTTACGTTAGTTTACGCCATCCGCCCCCAGACATTGGACAATATTTTGGCCTTGGCGATAATGGATATGTGAACTGGTGCATTGTCTTGATGTAACAGAACTTTCTTTTTCGCTAAATGCGGCCGTTTATTAAGCACATTACACAGGAGGTTATGAATCACATTTCTGTAATATGGGGTCAGTAACATGGAACCACGTGTGGAGTTATGTCTTATGCAGGAGAGAGGACTTTTCAACATTTTCTATAGAGATTAATAAGGTCCCACTACATTTGAGGTAAAATAAGCTGTAGCTGTATTATTCGTTTTTAAATAAATAAATAAATAATATATAAATCAAGCTGAATCTTATGGGCCATTGACAATGAAAATTAGATAAACATAACACAAGCGTAGAAACTTGTTTCATGTTATCTTAATGCACGCGTTCACATTGCCTGACGTTAACATAAACATAAGCGTAAACTTAAAACTCAATACAAAGGTTTGCAAATTCTAAGCTTTCAGGGTTATGTCTACGTTAAACACAAGAAACTATACAATCAGAGAGTGATTCTCCATACACCTCTCTCGTGATCATTCTGTCTTCTCACATCAGATTTTCCATCACTAAATGTTGACCTGCTGTCTTAGTGCGTAAGATCACGGGCTAGAAATCATTGGGATAAAAGTAGCATAAAAACAAATTGTGATAATAGTACTTTTTTGTGAGTTCATCGTGCATTTTGTTTAGTGCTTGTTGTGTGGTACTGTCGGTGGTCGCTTCGCAGGCCGCCATACTAGCTTAGCTGTTTAACGTTGTCTTGCCGTTTATACGAGGGCTGTCGCAGAATTACCCGATCTAACATAGAAAACACAAAAAGTTTGGGAAAAAAATATCTTTATTTCTCTACATTGTCTCCTTTCAGCTGGATATACTTTTCCCAGCGATTTTCAATAGCTTCGATGCCCTGTTTATAGTGAGAACCGTCAAAATAGCCATCAACTGCAAACTCCACCTCTTCATTGTTGGCAAATCTTTTACCACCAAGCCATTTCTTCAACTTTGGAAACAGAAAATAATCAGAGGGGGCTAAGTCTGGGAATAGGGTGCATGAGCAATTCGAACTTTAACACATTGATTTTGGCCTTGGCGATAATGGATATGTGAACTGGTGCATTGTTTTGATGAAACAGAACTTTCTTTTTCGCTAAATGCGGCCGTTTTTGCTTGATTCCATCATTCAAACGCTGCAATAAGTTTGCATGATACTTGCCATTGATTGCTTTTCCTTTTTGAAGATAATCAATGAAACTTATCCCACGCGCATCTCAAAAAAGTTACACCATGAACTTGCCAGCAGATGGAACTGTATTCGCCTTCTTTGGAACCGATTCTCCCCTTTCAATCCACTGTTTTGACTGTTTCTTCGTCTCAGAGTGAAGTGATGGACCCATATATCATCCATGGATATGAATCGACGCAAAAACTCGCTTTATTGCAGCGAAACATAGCAAAACACTCCACTGAAACATCCTCACGACGCTGCTTTTGTTCCATTGTGAGTAAACGTGGCAACTTGCGCTCAGCTTTCTCATATCTAAATTCTCAGTTAGGTGGGATGTACGGCACTTTTTGAAATTCTTACGATGTCTGCTAGCTCGCGCACTTTCAGTCGACGTTTGTCGTTGTGAATGACAAAATATCACATTAAGTTTATGGTTAAGTTTTACGTTGTTAGTTAACGCTTAATTTTCATTGTGAATGACTCTTTAGTATTTTGTAGTGGACAATAACGATTGCTTCTGCCTCCAGTTCTTGCTCCCGGCTTGTCGTAGACACCGACACTAAAGACAGAAGTCGAGGAGTCAGAAACTATTAATTATGTGTATCCGCTACTGTCCTGGACCACACCCTTATTTACCACGCGCCGAGCCATAAAGAAATGCCAGATAGGGTGCGGGATTTTCGCTGCATCATGCCGCCGCTGCTGCAGGAAAGAAGGAACTGTGCGGATGCGTGAAGGACGATCATTGTCTGCTCGGCTCTACTCTGTTATTTGTGGATCAATTTATTGGTGCGCTGCTCGAAAATTATTCAGCTTGAAGTTCCGGCGATAACTCTTACGTGTGATCGTTACAGTACCTGCTCGAAAACAACTTCAATTGTAATAATTAAAGGGAAGGTTAATATTCAAACGTGCGTTATTAAACGCCTATTATATAATCAAAACATTGAACTACTACGTTCCGAAAGGCTCTGGCATTTATAGCTACAAACAGCTTTTAAACCATGTTTTTTAAATGTTACCGATTTACATCAAATTATCCTGATATTTAGTGTTTAAATTCTCCATCGGTAGAAAAAAACTTAAAAGATGCTACTTCAGTTCACAATACAACACTGCTTAATATGTTTCATCAGCAAACCCTTAGAACTCTAAGAATTATCAGTCTTACGGTTTAGAACACTCCCTGAGACAAACTCGTTTTGAAATTATCTTCTTCCTTTTTACTTTCTTTTCTACTCAACTATAGAAGTACAGAAAGTTTTGTATTCCAACCAAAAACAGGATTTCATTTAAATACAAACTTTGAGGATCCTTAATCCAAAAAAAGACGCATTTTTATAAAAATTTGATGTTTTGCACTCATATGACTTTCTCTAGTCTTGTACACACTATCCTTGTACAAGTTTATTCTCCATATACTTCATGTTAATCGAGACATCGATATGTTAATCTTATTGCTAATTTTTTATAGGTGCAAGGAGCATATAGTAGGCTTTAAGCAATAGTCAAATATTTTAAGAGCTGGTTGCTATGTGGAGCATTCCATTCTCTTTGCATGTTCAGCACATAAAAAAACGAAAAATGAATTCTCATTTGAGAAAAGGTATAAGTATTGCAAAATTCAAATAAATAACAAGGAATATCTCGGAAATGGTTCACTCGACACACAAAAAAGTATATGACATAAATGGTGTGTTTTAATCAGGTCTACATTTTTATGTACAAAACCTTTATCTATCTCTTACGGTTTACCAGCTATGCAAAACCCATTCACAATGAAGAGAGCTTTTGAGGACATTCCCAGAAAATTCAAAATATACTTTCATTTGTTCATTAAAATATCTTAAACATATGATATTTTAATCAAAATTGTTAAAGCTATTTTTGACGAAATCAAAATTTTCGAAAAATGTTCTATTTAAAGGATACTCTAGGGTGGGGGAGTTTCTTGAAAATCTTCGTGTCGCATATTTGAAACATACTGAACCTAAATATCAAGTTTGGTATTTATCCGACTTTTTGTTTTTGAGTTATGCTGCTACACAGACACACACACGGACCTTTTTCTAAAAATGGATATATTTTTGGATTCAGAGGGCCTCAAATAATATATTTCCGGTGAAAACTCGGTATCGAATTTTTGGTGGAATGCAATACTTCCCCTACTTACTATACGTAGTAGACAAAGTAAAATGATCTGTTTGTGAATAGCATAAGTCAAAAAGAAAGGTTGGTTAAATACCAAACTTGGTATTTAAGTTCAGCATCTTCAAAGGATGCGACAAAGATTTTAAAGAAAATCCCCCACCCGAAACTAACCTTTAAATGGAAATTTTTTTCAAAATGTTTATTTTCTCTAAAATGGCTCTAACGACTTTTATTAAAATACCATATGTTTAAGAAAGTTTTATGACACATTAAATGTATATCTTGAGTTTTCTTAGGCTGTCCTCTTCATTCTGAATGATTTTTGCATAAACTGTAAGATGCACAAAGTCTTACTACACAAAAAAAAATGTAAATCTCGTTAAAGCACAAAATTTATGTTAAACTTTATCGTAAAGTTAACAATTTTCGGATTATTCCTTGTTATTGGTTTGAATTTTCAAATACTTATACTTTCTCAAATTGAATGTCATTATTCGTTTTTTTTCTGGTCATGCAAAGAGGACGGAAGTTCAAAACCATTACATAGCGACCAAGCTCTTAAAAGATCTGACTATCGCTTAACCTACTTCCTATTCCCATTGCACCTAAAAGCATATATGTAATAAAATCATATCTATAAATATTTATCTAGATTAATGTAGAGAGAAGATAACGTTTTTATCAGAATAGTTTGTTGAAGGAGAAAGAAGGTCATAGGAATGTAACACATCAGAATTTTTTTCTATCTGGAGAGAGGGAAGGAATAAAATTATCAGTTCACATCCAAGGTATTTAACTGCAATGATCATGATTACCTTCATATCAAGTGCAATACATAAATATCATTCAGTTAAATTTAGATGATTTCATCACAAATATTGTATAAAATTCAGATGGATGAATATTATGGTTGTAACGAATTGTCCATTTGTTTTTTGTCTGTTTAACGTTACATTAGTGTCCAGTCATATTGTGACGGTTACCTACAGCTTTCTTGCTCCACAATTTGTCAAATGTGAGCTTTTGGTATTTAACCAAATTTCAGTTTTTTATTATGCTATTCAAAACGCGCGAGCGGGCCTTTTTCTAAAAATTAAAGCATGTTTGTCCTAGATTTAGGTAGTCTCAAAAGAGGTATTCCCGGTGAAATCTCGGTATGGAATTTTTGGGTGGAATACAATACTTCCTCTACTTACTATAAGTGTGTAGTAAAGAAAGTAAAACCAATTTGTGTATGTAAATATTTATACATGCAACAAAATGAACTTTTTCGAAACCTTAACAAGATGTACTTCATTATAGATATGCATTATATTCATAATCTTACTGGGTGAAAATGTCAAATTTTACCAATTAACAAAATGCAGTAATTTGAGCATACTGCTTAAAAACGTAAAACGCCATATTATTATTATTATTATTATTATTATTATTATTATTATTATCATTATCATCATCATCATTACGCAATAAGCTGCACAGAGCAAAAAGGAAAAGATTTAATTGTAAATATGACAAAATATACTATGTAATTAATAATGACGCCTATATGTTAATATTAAAACAACAGATTAACATGGAGAGACTTTATTAAAATAGTAATTTGAATATAATTTCAAAATGCAAACAATAGTTTGAGAACGTAGGAGCACAAAGACCAAAGTGTAAGTTTCTATTAGGATTGAAATGATTTTCAGCATTGTTCTCCCTCTCCGTGTCCCCCTCTCTCTTATTGAACGGAAGTTGTATGTTTTTAAAGCCCAACCGCGATATTATCAGTACAGTATACTAATGTTATAATTATTTATACACATAGAGTAGAATTAAGTGATTTTGAGTTAACTGTCACGTTTGATTTATTGCGTGGTCCAGAAGGTATAGGCAAGCTGCTTGAGCGTCACAGGTGAAGTCAGCACTTTAAGTACCATACTCCATTGAACTTGCAACATCGGTCACCAAGATTGCACAGTTGCCATGTAGCGAACACCCATAGTACTGCATAGAAACTAAGCTGACAATCGTAGGTTGCCTGCTTGCCTTTAATATCAAATTCCGAAACCTTTGAGAGAGATAAAAGTATTTCAACCAGGGTTACATGCGATCAAACAGTCCTTATTTATTATTGAGAAGAGATTACATCATTCTATATGCATTTCATAGAGCAAATGCTTTGGTATAATATCTGAAATTTCGGAGAAAAAGGTTTTGATATTACGGAGTAAAGGAAACTATTGTCAAAGTTAGAAGTTATCAGCGTTTTGCTTTGTACGCCATCTTCAGGATTAAGCCTCGAAATGCTTGTCGCGGTTTCATGAATTAAATGTTTGCTGTGTCCACGTTTCTTTGATCTGCCAATATTTTTCTTGCCTATAGATTTATAATTTAATAACAATTTTGGAATACGGTAATCTTCCATTCTATCACGTGTTCTTTCCAGTTTTATATTGGCGTATCTTCTCATTAACTTAAAGATGTCGAGTTCCTTTCTGACCTCGCCATTTCTTTCTTTTTTTCTCTCTTACAAAATTCAGCCTCTTTAGGAACATTATTTCTGCAGCTTATTTTTCTTCTTTTCATTTTTATGAAGTGTCCAACAATGCGAACCATTTTTTTTTTACTTTAAATGGTTTATGCATGCGACCAGATATAATTTATTGTACTTCCCTTTATTTAATCCATCCTTACTTCCTTTGCAACCTGCAGGTTTCTTAGTAGGTACTCTTGAAGTCTTTGCAATAGCATGGCTTCCTATTTAAAGCATTTAACCCTAAGAACTGTGAGAGCGTCACAGTCACACAGCAAATGAGATACTGTTTCACTTGTTCACCTGTATCTTCTACATACTTGATCGATCTGTTGCAGATTTTATAGAAATGCCCAAGCAACTGATCATATCCTTTTAATATGTAGTCCAACTGTCCGTTTTAGTGCAATTCCACTCAATTCCGAACCGTACAACAACATGGATGCTGTTATTACTTTATAACAGTTTAGTTTAGTTTCCTTCCTAGTAGTTTTAAGGTATTTTTTTATTGTACCTCTTATATAATTGGATTTTCAGATCTTGATCGTTACAGCTTCATCTTTAATATAGGAACCATTGCAGCTTAATTTCAAAATCATTTACTTATTCTATCATTTTTCCTTCTAAAATTACTTTTTCCCTAATTATATAGGACCCTTGAAATGATAAAGTTTTCGTTTTAATAGTAAAATGTTTAGGGTGTGTTTTTTATATAAATTATTTAGTAAATCATCTTCTAACTTACATATTAGAACCTGGTCATCTGCAACTAAAATTCTATCTGAAAGCCATTCATAATCAAGTTCCTGTTTTTTTCACCAGGTTATAATTTAGATTTGCCGATTAACCTTATGTACTGCGTTATTATTTTTGGTTGATTTTTAAGTCTATTTCATGTTATAATTGGTTTTCTGCTGGCTTTGTGTTGGGTTTTCTTTGTGATGGGTTTTCATGTCTCGGAATGAGGCTCCAAAAGGAAGTAGGTACTCTTGGTTAAGAGCCAGGCTTTTGCAAGTGCTCGGTTTCTACCTGCGTTTAGAAAACAGCGTGTTGTAGGACATTGATTCTTAAGGGGCAGAAGTATGTCTTAAAATGTCACACTTTAGAATTAATAAAACTAATTGTAACAAGTGGCTTCATTTGGAACTTAATCCATTATAAATGACATCTCATACATATTAATATTAAAACACAATACAGTATATGAAATAAAATGGAATAAGTTACATATCAAACAAAATTAAGAATATAACAATTCAAGAGAAAAAAACATCTTTACTCTCTTTACAATGTAATAAAGGGAAGTATTGTATTGCAACCAAAATTCGATGTGAAGATTTCACCGGAAATACATGTTTCGAGGTCCACTGAATCCAAAAACCAAACGTTTTTAGAAAAAGGTCCACGAGCGCGCGGGTATGTGTGTATGTGTGTGTCTGTGAACAGTATATCTTAAAAGGAAAAGTCGTATAAATACCACACTTGATATTTCACAAAAATCTCCCCACCCCAAATTATTCTTTACATGGAACATTTCTCGACATTTTTTATTTTATAAACAATGGCTCTAATTATTTTGATTAAAACATGCATATTAAAGATGTTTACATGACAAATAAAATGTATATCTTGTATTTTCTGGGAATAACCTTTGATGTCGTCTTCATACGGAGGAATTTTGTATAATCTTATGCAACTGCTAAGCCATAGACGAAAATGTTCTGCAGGAAAAAACTACATTTCTTTAAAACACACAATTTATTTCAAATAACGTTTTGTGGCATCAGCCATTTCCAAGATATCTGTTGTTAATGGTTCGAATTGTAACATTTGACTAGCGCTATTCCCTTTGTATGTATAACGAAATGCATAATGCAGCTATTTCCGTAAAAGTTTATCACGATTAAAATGAAATAGATACGAAAATAAACTTTCGTAAGAATAATTTCTACACTCTCTAATAAGCGATCCCTATTTGATCCCTACACCTTGATGACATTAGGCATGTCAAAAAAAGTGGCACCCTCCTCCAAGCGCACTCATATCGTGGCCAACTAGTACAAAAATGTATTTATGCTAATAAAAGCAGCTATTTTAAATAATTTCCATTGTCGTATTTGATAATTTCAAGTTTAAGCTTAATATACACAGACAGCGTAATAACTGAATAATATTTAGTTTCTTGTTAATAAGACTTGGGTTTAACAAAGCTTGTTAGCTTGTTTACAAGACATTGTGTTTCTCAAGCTCTTTTTACATAAAATCTTCTTACAAAATCCTAAATTTAGGCTTATTTATTTTAAAGTGCCTCTGTAAATATAAACCTATGGGTTGGTTTCCGAAGTTTCTGTGAAGTCTGGAATGAAAAAGCTTCACACCCATTTGTTTATACAAGTGGATGATAGAGTAATAGACATCCACATTTCAGTGGAAATGAAACAAGAGTCTACAATGGTTTTTGATGCAAGCCATGAGTGCAGTATTCTGCTGTGCCGTTAGAAGACATTAATTCCTCTGCAAGAGCATGTTCAACTGATTTATAACAAATATAAAGTCCGATTCTGTAGTGTTTAGCGTTCGCTCTTACTGCATATGGCACCACAGGCGGTGGACACTGATAATACGTGAAAAAAGATCATAATTAGGAAAGGGAACGTTCAAGTTCCAAGTTTAGGCTACCTCCCCGCATTTATTGGCCGATACGAGGATTGAGGAAACTCTTCCTTCCACCCAAAAAACAGTTAGGAGGACGGTCCTGGCGAGATTTGAATGCGGACTTCCTGTTCACGAGACCTTAACGACCTCGATCATGCATGTCGGTAAAGTGCTACTCATTAAGTTACAACATGGAGGTTTTTCCCATTTGACAATCCATTATAAATATCGTATTACCTTCATATACAGATTAATATTTTGTATTGCTGCGTATTCTTGGAGAAATTCTGTTTTAGATACGAAATCCTCCAAGTATATTCGACATTTATACATTAACATTCTGATTTTACACAGAGTAGGAGTCATGTAATAAAACAATGAGAAGCAGATAACGTTTCATTTACGTTTTGGTATTTATGTCTTGCAGGCCTGGGTACAGCGGCCCATGCTAGGTAAACTTCAAATAGCCCGCGTTTACAAACCAGTGTAGTTTTCAATAGCACTTTACTTAACCTACTAAGAGGAGGCACAAGGTTTCTAATTCAAACATTACAGATAACATTAATGGATCTACATTGTCATATTTAGAACAGGTAATACATTACAGTTCTTCACTATAGCCAATGTTATTATATTCAACGACATTGTGTTAAATCGAAGATAAATGTTTATCTTTACACAAATTCTTTTAAAGCCTAAATGAACTAAAAACAATCATATTTTAACTTCTTAATGTATGGAATACATGAAGTTATTCTACATTTTCCTGTATGAAGTACACAAAACGCTAGGAACTCCTTTTATTCGATTCTTTATGGTAATGATATGGTGTTCAAATTAAATTTTGTGCACGCGCCCGTTTTGATTATACGCTCGTCAAGGCAAAACAGCTGAGATGAAGGTCATCATCTTTACTGCTCGTATAGATGTGCCGATCTGTCCTTGATAGAATCTGGAGTGGAAGATTTAGCTGCTGTTTTCTATGCAATTGTTGCATTTTCCTGGTTTATATGCTTGATCATTATAGAAGAAAGAACTAATGAAAGCTTTCTTAAGAAAGACTTAGTCATTTCTTTCTTAACGAAATGTTGCCAAGTATGACGAAGCTGAATAAAAAAAAATTAAATGCGTTTATATCTTAATGGATGCGCAAAATCCGAAGATTTTGCAAAAAATGTGCAAGATATTGCAATATAATTTTAAAAGCTTCATTTTTACTTGAACTATAGCGATGATGTTAGAAGATAAGGGAATCCCCGAGGACATAAATTATATTTTACATGCTGCATATCTCAAAACACACAGGCTTATATATGTATGAATTATAGAGTATTTGGATGTGAAAAATACACAAAAAATTTTTTGTTTTGTCTTTTGTGAATATCCTAATGATTTCACTAATCCAGTGGTGTAATGTTGTAATTACAGAAGTTTTCAATTTTTTCCATTATACACTTCTTTGACTTTTATAGGGGACAACGCTCGCATACACGTACACAAAGGTATCTGGTATGAGCTTCAGCTATAACTCAGATGATATTTTCCTCCGACGTTACAGAAGTCAAATAAACGCGATTATTACTTCACCTATTAAGATATAAGCTAATTCGGTGATCATGGTAGCCCACCCCTAACTATCCACCTTTCACCGAACATACAGTCGAAATTATGTCGTAAGTAATATGAAAAGTGTAATGGTGTGCCATCTTGTTGGAACTACATTCGCTCACTTGTAAACAGAAGACACAGACATCACGTGAGAGCAACTAACGCCCAGTGTCAAACTAGTTGCCTCCATAAACTGAGAGGTTTGTAGTTTAATTGATTTTGTCATCGTTACTTTCCCTATCACGTAACTAGTAGGTGGAGGAAGTATTGCATTCCACCCAAATATTCGGTACCGGGAGTTATGAGGGTCCCTGAAACTAAAAAACAATTTTTAGAAAAACGCTCCTCTGTATGTTTTTGAACAGCATAGCTCAACAACGAAATTTCAAATAAATACCACACGTGGTATTGAAGTTCAGCGTCTTTCAGGCAAATGCTCCATTCCAAACCACTTTTTACATGGAACAATTTTTGTTATTTTCCATTTCCTCAGAAATGGCTCTAACAATTTTGCTTAAATATTGCATGTTTAAGATATTTTCATGACAAATAAAATACATATCTTGAATTTATTGTAAATAGCCTGTGCAGACCTCTTCACTCCAAATAAATTTTGTTTAACTTGTAAACCGTAAGAGATACATAAACGCTTAATACAAAAAAATCTAGATCTCGTAAAAACACACCATTTGCCAAATTTTTGTAGCATTTAACATTTTCTAGATATTCGTTATTGGACTGAATTTTCAAATACTTACACTACGTAGATATTTACTTTACTTACAAATATAAAGTATTGTATTCCATCCGAAAATTCGATATCAAAATTTCATCGGAAATACAAGTTTATGGATCCCGTGAGTAAAAAATAAAAAAATCTGATGTGTTACACTCACATGACTTTCTCTACTCTTGTACAAACTATTTTTACAAACGTTTATTCTCCATATGCTTCATGATAATCGAGATATCGAGATGCCAATCTTATTGCTAATTTTCTTGTAGATGCAAGGGGAATATGGTAGGTTTTAAGCGATAGTCAAATCTTTTAAGCGCTGGTTGTTATGTGGCGTATTACATTCTCTTTGCATGTCCAGGACATAAAAAAAAATGAATAACGAATTTGAGAAAAAGTATAAGTATTGGAAAATTTTAGGGAATAACAAGCAATATCTCGAAAAAGGTTTACTCAACAAACAAAATTCACTCAACAAACAAAATATATATGACATAAATTGTGTATTTTAACGCGATCTACATTTTTTGTGTAATAAAATTTTCTATCTCTTATAGTTTACTAGTCATGCAGAAGTCGTTCACAATGAAGAATACTTTTGGAGATATTTTCAGAAAATTCGAGATATACATTTCATTTGTCATGAAAATATCTTAAACATATGATGTTTTAATCAAATTCGTTTGAGTCATTTTTGAGAAAATTAAAATTTTCGAAAAATGTTCCATGTAAGGGGTAATCTGGGGTTGGGAGATTTTCTTGAAAACCTTCGTGTCGCATCTCTGGAAGATACTGAACTTAAATACCAAGTTTAATGTTTATCCGACTGTTCCTTTCTGAGTTGTTCTGTTCACAGACACACACACAGACAGACCCACAGACACACACACGGACATGTTTCTAAAAATGCTTTTTTTGGATTCATGGGGGTCTCAAAACATGTATTTCCGGTGAAATCTCGGTATCGAATTTTCAGGTGGAATACAATACTTCCCCTACTTACTATACGTAGTAGAGAAAGTAAAAAAGGCCCGTATATATGTCCGTATGTTTGATTTTGGTGTAATTCAAAAAAGAAAAGTCAGTTAAAATTCAAAATTGGTGCTTAAGCTTAACATCTTCCATCACCGCTCCTGGTTGCAACATCATAAAATAATTAATGTATTTTACGGATACGCATAAAGCTTAAAGCATACCTTTCTACCCACAGAAACGACAGGGGAAAAAAAGAAAAAAAAACACTGTCATAAAGGAAACCGAGGAGGAAATAGTGCAAAAACTATGTCTTTCGCCATGCTGAAAAAGTAGCTAGGTGAAGATTTACCTCTCCTGGTCATCATTAGATGTTAAGTTCCTTGATACAGAAATGCCATTTTCGGAGATTGTGACCATTCCCCACATTAGATACATTTCCCTCTGAGGAAAGGGAACTGTTAATGATTAGCATCCAGTTCTACATTATCGCTGAGGAAGCACTTCCCAAAAACCAGCGTACAACTCTTAAACAGAAATTCGAGACACTCCCCTTAACCTTTAGTTTACCGCACCGTTATGTCAATCTATGCATATTAGTCGAGAAATTATGAGTTGTATGAACTGAAAAATACATTTATGAATAAAATTAAACCTCTATGATGTACGCTTATAAAACCTGATAGGTTTTTCCGTTATATGCCGCAAACGGGTATCTGGGCATATCCTGAAGGCTAAGGGACCGTTAATCCAACCATCCTGATGTTCATAGAACACAGATGAAGAATGTAGAAATGTATGTAACATTAGAATTTCTACCTGCGATTCAGGATTCGATTTTGTATGGAAGAATTGTCCTAAAACGCTCTAAATGTTTGTTCGATAGCTTTACATAATTGTTATCACTAATATGGAGATGAATAAGGATACAACAATGTTTCCAACAAACTTCGCTTACCATTTGAAAAATGTTTAAAACATGATTTTTTTATTTAAGACCTTTAGTTTTACTGTTAAAGTTGTTGAAAGAAGTAATAAAAGCATCAGTAATAATTAAAAATTAATAAATAAATCATCTTCTAGGCAAGTCTTCAAAATCTGTTCTTCTCATATAGGAATATTTAAAATCATCTCCCTATCTTTGTGGCTATTCAATTTTTCTTGTTCGAATGGTCTGTAGTTCATAATCTGCCGGACCAGTTTGTCATTAATCACTCTTACAGTATGCTCATGTCATTGTATTTTTCTGTCATGAATTTCTTCATTTATATTGCGTGTGTTCTCTTCCTTTCCTAATTTCATCATTTTGTATTGCATCTCGGAGAGAAAGACTAAAGTTCGCTTCAGAAATCTCACTTTCTATACTTTTATCTTATGTTTATCTTTTCTATTGAGGGCCAAGTTTTCGTTTCCGTACACCAGCATCGATGCAGACATTATTTACAAAATTTTAACGACGTGTGTTTTAATTTTTTAATGTTTGCTAACTGTACCACATATTAATTGGAATTTATTTTATTGTGTAAATCTTTATGAATGTTTTAAGAAATGTGGCATCCCAAGTAGCTGAAAGTTATTCACTTGTTGCTTTCTCTATTACGTATAGTATCTAGGGGAAGTATTGTATTCCACGCAAAAATTCGATACCGAGATTTCACCGGAAATATATGTTTTGAGACCCCCTGAATCCAAAAAAAGCTTTTTTGGAAACAGGTCCGTGTGTGTGTGTGTGTGTGTGTGTGTGTGTGTGTGTGTGTGTGTGTGTGTGTGAACAGCATAACTCAGAAACGAACAGTCGGATAAACACCAAACTTGGTATTTAGGTTCAGTATCTTCCACAGATGCGACACGAAGGTTTTCAAGAAAATCCCCCCACCCCAGATTACCCTTTACATGGAACATTTTTCGAAAATTTTAATTTTCTCAAAAATGGCTGTAAAGATTTTGATTAAAATATCATATGTTTAAGATATTTTTATGGCAAATGAAATGTATATCTCGAATTTTCAGGGAATGTCTCCAAAAGTATTCTTCATTGTGAAGACTTTTGCATAACTGGTAAACCATAAGAGATAGACAAAAATTTTACTGCACAAAAAATGTAGATCGCGTTAAAATACACAATTTATGTCATATACACTTTTTTATTGAGTGAACCATTTTCGAGATATTGCTTGTTATTCCCTCAAATTTTCCAATTTTTTACTTTTTCTCAAATGGGAATTCATTATTCGTTTTTTTTTGTCCTGGACATTTAAAGTGAATGAGATGCTCTACATAGCAACCAGCTCTTAATGTATTTGACTATCGCTGAAAGCCTACCATATTCCCCTTGCACCTACAAGAAAATTAGCAATAAGATTAACATGAAGCATATGGAGAATAAGCATTTGTAAAAATAGTTTGTACAAGAGTGGAGAGAGTCATGTGAGTGTAACACATCAGATATGTTTTTTATCTCATTGTTTATTACCATCATCGATCAGAGTGTTTTTCTCCAAATGGCATAAATTTGGATTTCTTTACAGATATCTATAGATTGCATTTTGAAGCTATTTTATAAAGAAGATGAGAGGCATTTATAAATAAACAAGTTATGTATCCAATAGTGCATACCTATGCCAAAAGGCATGCCCAGTTAAATGGACATCACAGTGAGAAAAAGTTGCATGCTCACTTTCGGTGGAAAATAAATCAGTATGTGTGCATACCATAAAATTTGAGGTGCGTTTGTTCTGGTTAGAATAATGCGCTTGCCTTGGTAAAGCGTATTACTAATTATATTTAGATAAATAACACTTACAAACATATTTTGACGTACTACGCCAAACTAATCGAAGAATAGTTTTAAACGCTTTTCACATAAATTTAAAACGTGTCGATAAATTTTGCTCCAAACTTTCTCAAAAATTATACTTCATATATTCAACACTTGTAAAACTAATACGGGCTCTCTTCAAACTACCTTTAATTTTGCACGTCTTTAACGAAATTTGAATTCAAACCATTTTCTTCAAACTATTAAATATCCAATTTTAACTGAGTTCATACAGTATTTCCTCAAAAATTCTGAATCTTTTAACTGTGTCTATCTTTTAATCTCCCAGTACATATGAAACAACCGCTGTTCATATGAAGTTAAACTTCTAAATCTAAATTTGAAGAAAATTTGTTAAAATTGAATGAAAGCTGTACAAAATTAGCTGTAATTTAAATGCTGTTTCCTAGAAATCTAGGGTTTTTAGGCAAACAACAGTATTATGGGATTAAAACTGTAGGTACGTGAAGAAAACTAATAATACATTTCTGGCAATCGCTGCACTTTAGAGGGTGGCTTAGAGTGACAACCTCTTAAAATTCTTTGTTTTTAGAAGAGTTGCTGCATGTATTGAGTTGAGCTTGAAACAACTTCGCCCATCCATTTCAAATGTGCTTGATATTGGTACAAAATCCAGATAGGGAATTCAAAAAACTAAGATTGCTTATTTTTCAGAACATACTTTAATCGTAAACTGCAGAGTAACAAATGCATTTCATTATATTCATTTGGAATACATAACATATTCTAAGCTTCCACAATTTAAGCTGTTTGTTCCTAGGAAAGGACTTCTCGATCATTGTGCTCCTTGAAGTAGACTTTGACTCATTCAAATAAACTACAACTTATTGTAAATTTATTTTCTACATTTTAAAACATGTTTCGTTGAATAAACAAAACATATATATATATATATATATATAAAGTCCATATGATATATAAAATTAGATTTAGTAACTAGTAGGTATTTGTACACTTCTTCCAACAGTGTTCTACAATGTGCGTAGGTAAAATATTATAGTCCATATGATATATAAAACTAGATTTGGTAAACACTGGGACTTAGTACATTCCCTCCGATAATATTATAATTTGTCCCTCTCACTACTAGAACTCGGTTTTTGCAATCAGTTGTCAAATAACTACTACGAGTTAGGAGTAGTCAAACAGATGGGCCTCCAGTAACAATAGCACAGCGCCGTGCTTAGGCCCTAGTGGCTTCCAACGTGATCGCTGGGAGGAAGGGATGAAGGGGAGACCCGATGGGCGACCAGATCCGGAAGATGACGTACGCTATTAAGGTTGGGGTCCCTAACGATTCCAACATGGCACCAATCCTGACGCCGACTAGACCTGCCTAAGCCACACACAACCTGGGTGTCCGTGGTGTATCCAGGAAGGGGGCTCAGGCAGTCCCGCCAAACGGCAAGGTCCTACAACCCTGAAACAGATGAAAGGAAATAATGACACAGGAGATGAACAGGAAATTTGTGGTGGAAGGGAAACGTCGCCAGCAATCGCCTCGACCTGGGAAAACCACCAAAAAGCTATGTTCAGGGTGGCCTGCATGACTTCCCGAATGCGAGCCTCACACGTTACCATGGAGTCATCACTTTCGGTTCAAATAACTATTACAAATTCAACTTTGTTTTCTGCCACAAGACGAAAACACCTGAAATTCAACGCTGTGTTTACTATCTTGTTTCTTTTTCTTTGAGTCCAGAATATGAAAGGCTGAATGGGAAGCAACTATGAAGTCCGGTCACTATTGTCAGAATATTCACTCCAGTTGTAAGCATTTTCACGCCTGCATGAATCTCAAAACCCCACTATGCGGGAGGGCCCGATCCTTTTTTTTAAATGGGGACACATTTAGAAAAATGTAGATTATATTTGGAATCAAAGGTTTACCTATAATTTTAGGGATTTTTTAATTTGATATTGGGGTAATTATATAGTGAATTTTCGATTGATAATTTGGTTATTCTGAGTTTCATATCGATTGCTTGCAAGGAAATCGAAACTGAATATTTTGCTACTTCTTGTGCTAATTCTGCATTTCAGAATGCTTGCTCGGCGATAGTACCGTTAGCTGCGGTATTGCGGATGTCACACAACTAGACCCATTCATTAACACTTGCACTTTTGTGGAAAAACGTTGTTGCACATCTTCTTAGAAAAATAGCGTTAAACACCAATAACATGTTCCGCAAGTTATTAGCAGATCTGTGTGCAACGCGAATAAATTGGCTTTACTTACTTAAACTATGGGTCACAGGGACTTTGTTATTTTTTGGAACTGGGAAGCCCGTGTGCGTGCAATAGGGAAATCCGTTATTTCAAAGAACTTTACATTAAATGTCAGAAATCCTCGCAAACTCCTCAGTCTTTGGTGAAAGAGATGAAGTGTTCTCAGAAAAGATGCTGGGAATTGTCGCTCCTAGACCTGTGCTGCAAGGCTATTGCACATAATGGTTACAGGTATTACGGACGCTGCTTTCTTTAACAGTTATGTTGTAAAGGTTTTACCCAAAATATTAGTTTTAACAGATTAACATAACGGAACAAAACAGCAATTTGAAGCGCAATTTTCTCTGTTGCATAAGTGCACGACTTCTTTTCTGCTTTGGTCCAAATATTAAGTACATTCCATGGCAGCTGGTGCAACTTTTGTAACGAAACTATTACTTCTTCGGTCTTTTAAATGCTACCACACCGTTTTTGCATATGGATAGTCTAATATTGTTTGCCAATTTTCAGTTATAAACATGTTTTGTGTTTTCAGAATTGATGCTTATTAACAAGAAAATCCTGCAGCGATACTCGCATTATTACGCAATGTGCCAAGATGCCTCTTTTCTCTTTCCCTCTCTCATTATCTTTCCCCTCTTCTGTCTGTCTCCCTCTCCTTCCCCTTATGATCCCTTCGTCTTTATTCCTCTCCTTTTCCATTTTCTTATCCACTTACACCTCCACCTTCGATCACCCTCGTCCACTCTCTCTTCTGTGATATTATGAAAATCAGTAATATAATGTTTTTACTGAGGAGTTAATAAAAATTAAAACACAAGTAAAATGTTTGACAGTAGACAAACTTGTGTCTATTACTTATGCTGGTTATCCAATCGATAAATTTTGTTAGAAACGTCATTATTGTAGTTTTATTAAAGAAAACAAATTAATAAACGAAATAGTTCCGTTTGTTTAGTTTGCGTACCCTTTGGTCAAAATAAGACGCCATATAGTCTATTTTTAAGGATATTTAATTTTATACCAATTTATATAATAATCGATTATTGTGACAAACACACACACAACACACACTTACAGCTTCAAAATGCGACAGTTACAGTTTCATTGTATGTATAGAGAAATGGCGTTGCAGGATAAAGAAGTTGAATGATTCAACATTTTGTAAGATTATTCAATTTTATATAAATGTCCAAATGTAGAAAATATATTTTAGAGACTCACAAAGCACAAGTGATGATGCTGTAGCGTAACTGCTTGACGAATCTGCTTTTCGGAGCTCCAGAATCCTTGCCCATTTCGACACTCAGCTTCTATAAAGTATTTTCGATATCTTTCTTTGAAGTTCAGAAAGAAATGGTTAACAGACTGTTATAATTCCGAAGGATCTACTTATTATCTATATTCTTTTCTGTCATTTCCTTTTACTGGAATTTTCATTTATATTAATAAACTGCTACTGAAGATATTTCAAAAAAGTATGTAGATTTCCGGATCCATTTTTGCTAAGACCGGATCTATTATATACACATTTGCCACTAATAACGAAAAAGATTTCAGAGAATGAATGTACAATGTATTTGGCAAATTTCTTAATACAACGCATTAATGTGACCCACCGAATCTCCTTTATAAAGAGTGTAAACATGTGTCAGAAGAAGTAATCCAGTCCTGCTGTAGTGGCCCTAATATTAGGAATAAAAGGTTTCAATAAACATAATACTAATAAAGTTCATATTCGTGCATCATAGCTTTCGCAAGCCATGTCCTCAACTCTCCATACCATAACTAGAATGCCTGAAGCATGCTGAAACGCCTATAAAAATAACTTGAATAAAGAGTAGGGCTCATAAACGTAGGTGTTCAGGCATATAAAACTTTTAGAGCTCAAGTGCAGCGAGGACATTAATGGCTGATTAACATAGTGAGCTGTTGGAATTCTAAGCCAACGGAATGCCTTGGAAAGTGAACGCTGTGTGTGAACAAAAGCTACAATAATAATCGTTTTCTGAAAATATCGTAAGGTTATTTCCTTGGCCCCGCAGGGGGTGGTTTCGAAATGACTAAGGTAGCCTCTTTGTTTTGTATAAACATTCGAGGTATTCGAGGCCGCAAGGGAAATGCCGAAGATACTGGGGCAAGCTAGGTATTTAGATACTGCTAAGTCATGGGTTCCACTCCCGACGGAACTCATTATGCGATCGCCATGGAAACGAGAATTGTTTCAAAGTGCACTATGTAATCAATAAGACGTAATTTAGTGGAACCTTAGGCATCGGTGTTTTCCACAAGCAGTTTACTGGGCATTTTCGTAGTTTTAGACTATGTGGCTCATCAGACAAAATTGGAAACTAAGGAAAAGGGAAAAGGAAGGAAAACAAAACAAAAGAAATGTACTTGTGAGACTTAAATTGATACAAAATAAATTGGAAGCGGTTTTAATTTATCATGCATTTTAATACGGAACAAGGGCAAGTTTAAGCGCGGAACAAAAACCGGATATTTCTCTTATGGATTGTGCGATGCATCCGAGTTTCTCTTGACTTATCGCTAGACACCAGTCTTTATTTTGACTTATTTAAGCTACAGGGTCAGAACCTTACTAGGAAATATTTACATATTGTCTGTTTGAAACTTGTTCCATAATATTTCACTCAACATTTTAATTGTTTACAGTCGTTTAACTCAGTCATATTCTGTTACAGAGGGAACTCGGCACCAATCCAGAGTGAATATTGTACTTACGCCACACGAGGGGGCGTCCCCGGGAGGAATCCGGGTGGCCGGATCTAGGAAGCGACGTTACGGTAATGACAGGGTCCATAAGTTTTCAGAAGTAGACACCCCGGCAGACGGACGGGCAGAACTGGACCCCGTCCCACACAACGAGGGGGTCCAACGCCCCTCAAGGGGGTTCGTATACCCCGGCAACCAGCCGAAATTCGAGGGACGGAGAGAGTTCACAGAGAGCGTCCTTTTCCCCTGCACCGAAACACCATCGCCGACACTTCCGACCCATAAAGAAATCAACGTGATGAAGGATGAATGAAATTATGAATGGAACGAAATGGAGAGACAGGAAATTCGGCGGCTGAGAGATACCACTCGATCATTCACCTGACGTCCCCGGAAAACCCCGGAAAAAACCCATGGGTTAGAGTGGGCTATCCCCGGTACTTCCCGAATACAGGGCACAGAGGTTGCTTCCTCAGCTATCCCGCTCGGTTAACCTACAGTAATTATAGAACAATAATTTTGCAATGAGATAACAATTCATTATCCAGTGCGTTGTAGAATACAATAAAAATGAGTAGCAGAGAAGCACCTATACAAAATAAAACAAATATTTAATTAGATTATGTGCATTTCTGTGTGTTGTGCACTATATGTGATAAATTCATTATTATTATTATTATTATTATTATTATTATTATTATTATTATCATTTATACATATGTATGTATATCGTTAGCTGATGTGGCAATCGATGCGTAGAGATCTTATCTCATTATCGATGATGTTCAGGAAAGAAAATTGGTAAATGTTAACTATGTAACTATGTAACTTGAAGTTACTGTGCTATTGGCAAAGTTTACTTATAGATAACTTTTATTACCCCAATGATAACGCGTAGCAAAAGCAGATTAATTCAAAGTCTATAGAATTATATTTCTTTTGTTCGCGTATTCAATGTTTTGCAATAATACTTCGGTATGCCGCATAAAACAGAACTCCACTATTAAACCAATAATCGACGCTTAAACCACTTTCTCTACATATTCACGGCGATTATCAAATAAAATTAATTGTATTTTTTTCGAGAGGATAATAATAAATTATTGTTTATCTTTCAAACACGATGTAAACTGCGACGATTCTGCTTAAATTTTCAATGAAGGCGATGTATTCCAAATGAATAATTAAATACAAAAATGATTCACGTCACTTAATAATCTTCTGTTTTCAAGATAAATATGGTGGATAACTAATTCCAACTGCCACGATTTTAATATATTTACTTTTCGTCGTAATGTGTGGTAATGCCTTAATATTTACTTAGCGTTACCGGTAGTAATGAATTTGCATCTGCTAGTACATATATTTATATTAAATGTCGTCCTCCGTGATGTAGTGTCGTCCTCCATGCTAGCCTCTAGTTCCCGAGGTCGGCGGTTCAAACCTGGCGGGCGGCGATGGATTTTTCGGGCGTAAAAAGTCTTATCGTGGCTTCCTTCGGAAGGGAAGTAAAGCTGATGGTGCGTCGTAGATTTACGGCACGTAAAAGAGCCTCAAGCCTGATAAAGAGGCCTCTGAGCAAAATTACTGGTATGATACTAACGTATATTGTTGATTACTTTGGTAACCTTATCAACGTAAACAATACAATAAATCGGATGTGATACATTCACATGAATTTCTCTACCCTCTATATTTGTTAGTGGACATACAAACTATTCTTAATAAAACTTATTTTTCTATCTACTACATTTAATCCAAATAAATCAATTATTGCAAAATAGACACATTACAAATTTTGTTATAAATACAAAGAGAACAGCAATATTCAAATTTTTAAGAACTGGACGCTATTGGCGGCCTTAAAATTTCATACTGTTTCCATGCAATCGCGAGAAACAACTGAAAATCGATGAGACTTTGAAGGAATAAGTATTGAACAATTCAAACCATTAATAACAGCTATCTGAAAAACGGCTTAGGCTACAAAAAGCTTATTAAGTAAATTCAGTGTTTTAAAGAGATCTACATTCTTTGTATGGTACGTTTTCGTCTATCGTTTAAGGTTTACAAGCTATACAGGATTATGCAAAATTCCTTTCGAATGAGGACTTCCTAGGTTATTCCCAGAAAATTCAAGGTGTACACTTCGTTTGCCATCTAAATATCTTTCATACATGGTATTTTAATCAAACTCGTTAGAGTCGTTCTTTAGAAAATCAAAAACTTCGAAAATATGTTCAATGTAAACGGTAGTTTGGAGTGGGCAGATTTTCTTGAAAATCTTCGTATCGCATCCTTGGAAGATGCTAAATTCAAATACCAAGATTGGTATTTATCCGACTTTTCATTTTTCAGTTATGCTGTTCACACACACACACACACACACACACACAAATGTTCCAAATGCTCTATTTGGATTCAGGGCACCTCAAAACACGTATTTCCGGTGAAATTTCGGTATCGAATTTTTGGGTGGAATACAATGCTTCTCCTACTTACTGTACGTAGTAGAGAAAGTAATAACAAAAATTATAAAATGGTAACTTACCTTATGGATTAAATAAACACATGGTTCTTGTTAGTTTGATTAACCTAAAACATGCAAATTTTTTTATTCTGTCTATCTGTCTGTTGTGAAGGCCAACTATGTCTATGAGGTCATAGCTAATGCATATTAGATAACTGCGCAAGTTTTTGATTGAAACAAATCGAGCATTTATAATATTGCTGTTTACATAATACGTTAATTTAGGCACCCGAAATTTCTTTATGCAAACCTAACATTACAATGAGGCAGTATTTTTAACACTTAAATGATGTCAGTCAAATTATATAATATAAAATATAATAACAGCCCGCCTTAAAGCAATATGTGTATGTAACAATATATAAAAAGTGTATATTACTGTCATTGTATATGTTTATATTATTGTATACATGTAATAATGTTATCTGAATGCATTACGTAAGTTAATAATGTAGGAGCTTTGAGAATAGTAGGTTAAAAGTTGCTAACAATGAGGTAACAATGAGGTAGCCTTGAGGCAATAATGAATTAGAAGGTTTAATAATGCTACTAGTCAATCTTGGAGCAACAATAATGAAATTTTTGTGACAGTTCATAAAATAGCCAATCAACAACCAGAAAAAGCTTTAGTTAAATGAAAGTATTCTATTGGATTGGGAATAGCCAATCAGAAACTTAAAATACAGAAATTTATAAATTTAGGCGGTAGAAATCAAGTTAGTTGCTTGCAGACAGCGCTCATAACTGGACGTGTTGCTAGCAATGTTGCTGTAACACTGCACCAGCTTCTTTAACTCCCCGGCATAGAAGTCTGCCGCCTGGGACTTGAACCAGTTGGTAACGCTCGTCTTGACTTTCCTCGGTTTGAAATGGTTGTCCACCCAGTCACCGTTTCAAATGCAAGAAGAGGAAATAGTCGTTTGATGCCAGGTCGGGACTGTACGGAGGATGGTCAAAGAGTTCCCAACCAAAATCTTGAATCTTCTCTTTGGTTTTGGCAGCGGTGTGCGGGCGTGCATTGTCGTGCAGGAGAATGTTGCCAGACGACAATTTCCTGCGGCGTCGATTTTGGATCGCACGTCTCAATTTGGTAAGCGTTACACAATACACGTTGTTGATTCGTGTACAGCGATTACTTACATCTTTTTGGTTTGGGTGGACCGGAACGGCGCCACTGCATTGACTGTTGTTTCGATTCTGCGTTGGTGTACGCTATCCATGTTTCTTCGCCCGTAACAATGTGGGAAAACAAACCATCTCCATCTTGTCTACAGCGCTCCAAAAACTGTGGTGCACTACGCATTCGTTGCTCTTTGTGCTGACCGGTGAGTAATTTTGGCACCCACCTCGCACAAAGTTTCCGATATCCAAGCTGTTCAGTGACAATCCTGTAAAGTAAGGTTCGAGCACCATTTGGGAACTCATCAGCCAGACCACTAATCATCAAACGCCGATCACTTCGAAGTTTTTGGTTCACTTGCTCAACGATGTCGTCGGCCCGAATCGTCAGCCTATCACCCCGCTGTTCGTCGTGCATATTTATGCGGCCATTTCGAAATTCTCGACACCAGTGTCGAACCTCTTTGTCACTCATTATATCCGGTGCATATACGAGGCATAACTGACTTTATATGTCGGCAGCAGACGATTCTTTTGCCAGCAAAAATCTAATCACAGCGCGCACTTCACAACTGGCGGGATCTACGATTGTCGCGGCCATTAAACTGCTTTCACCAACTGGCAAACGCCTACTGTGTCACACCAACACTGCGATAGGTTCCGCAGGAGTCGGTAGACAGTCCTGCAGGCGTGAAACATCAGTCAGATCTACCTTCCATTAAATATTGTTCACCGGGCCTTAATTTTGGAATACGCCTCGTACAATAAAAAAGATCTAAATTTACAATTACTTACCATGCTGTGCTCAATAGATTACATTGCAGTCGTAACATCTATGTACTTCTCTCCTAGGAAGAGAATGCATGCAAATGGATGTTTTGTTTATCGGTTCAACATGCCAGTTAATGAAAATGAAATGCAGGAAGGCAAGCTAACGTCTCATTTACGAACACAAGAAGCTCTCACTTATGTCAGCTGTGGATTCATTATTTATTCCCCACATTATAATGCCAATAGTGCATAAAATGTATCCAACTCGTGGGTAAATTACTATTATATGTGAAAATAAGTGATATTGTATTTAAACAAAAACTAACAAACTGCTTTAAGGTACACTATCTGCCTAATGCTCAGTAATCACATACATTCATAGTCATTTTTATTCATCATAAGGTGATTTCTTTGAAAATTTTCGGATATAATTCCCTTTTATAATAGAACTAACAACATATTTTCTGTTTCCTTGCCGCAATAGCTTCTTAATGTAATTCCTACTTCAGTGTGAACAGCCTACTGATTGGGTCACAAGTTTACAACTTCTGTGAAATATAACGTCGAGTTGTATTCAGTGGAAAATTTGCCATGGTATAGTAAGCCGTTTAAAACAAGGGTGGCGAAAATTCCTTTCTCTCTCGAGTCATCAAATATGCAACACGCACTACACCACTCAGCAACAATGGAAAACAATCAATAGACGGCTAGAAAAGGAGTTGCGCCTGCGAGTCGCACTTTCGCCACCACTGATTTAAGAGGATGTTTAATAGTGTGCATATCTGAATTGTTGCTCTCCTGTTTTGCATAACCTCTAGTTAGTAGCAGAGAACGTTTTGAGTATTAACAGCAAAACAATTGTCCGTTTCACTTATGATGAAATGAATACTTCCTTGAGATAAAGGGTAAGCACACCAATTAAATTCCTAACCTATGTCTGGAAGTTATACGACCAAATCTATGAAGTTCCTGTGCAAGAACTAATGATTTAACATACATTTGCTGTTTCTTTATGTTGACCGAAACCATTTGGCAGTTTCTTAGCTTCTATTTTTGAATTTTAGTAGAGCTCTTAGTGTCCGTAGTGCGATTGCTAAACCTCCTAGGTCTTTAATATAACAGCAGGTGTAGGATGTGTTATCGGAGAGGGACACCTGGCGCATGCGACCAGCGTGACCTATTATGGCTTGATCTGCGGGGGCAGGGAGGAGGTGAAGGAGCCGTAGGAGGTCGCAGGTCGGCAGGTAGGCAGGCCCACAAAGACGTGCAGAAGTCCCTAATATTTGTAGTTTAAACACCCGCGCACCAGTAGAGGCGAAGGATCCCGAGAGAGGGTGACGAAGCGACCCTAACAGGCGGGACAATGCACCCTGGCGTTCACGGGGAGAAATACTTCCAATGTGCAAGCATCCACGCCATCTGCCGACACCGACAGCACCCCAAGACCTAAAAGCACACGTAAACGTGAAAGGGAGAGATAAAAGGAGAGGAAATAAGACATCGTGGTAGAACACACCACCTCGACATACGGCTAAGACAACTAGGGGAAGACCACGAGAAACTGCTGATCAGAGTGGGCAGCCACCGGGAGTCGAACCTGGGACCTCCCGAATGCTGGCCACAGACGTTGCCGTCTGAGCCATCCCGTTCGGTCCTATATATTAGTTGAGTGAGTGCGAATATTATATCACTGACGCCAACAGTGTTTTCAAATGACCTGCAAACAGCAGCACAGAGGACACTTTCCCGATTTGCTGGAGTTTTAGTTTTGTAATGTTTAAGTTCGATTATGAATTATCTGGCACTTTCTGTTAGGATATTCGTGCGTATTTCTGCAACTGTATTTGAATATAATTTCTAATGTAAAACGTTTACATTCAACAAAATACCATCACCCCAAACTATCTTTGCCATTGAAAATGTCTCGCCTTTTTTGATTTTCTCAAAATTCCTCTAACGATTCTGATTAAAACACCGTATCTTCGCATGACAACTAAAATGCAAATGTAACACTTCAGATTTTTGCTATGATAACTCAACCATGATTAAGGTATCAAACAGATTACCTCATGGTATGCTACACCTCGAAATGTGGCAATCCGGAGGAAGGCGATGGATTTTTTTGGGCGTAAAGATACTTAACATGGCTTCCTTCGGAAGGGAAGTAACGCCGTTGTTCCCGTGTCGTAGATTTACGGCACGTAAAAGAACCTCAAGCCTGAAAAAGAGGCCCCTGAGCAAAGTTACCGGTCTTTCACGCCCAATGTAGAATCGACGTTAAGGATCGCAGCAGTTGAAGAGTTCCATAAATAAAACTGAATTTAATTTAATTTTTCGAAATTTGACGGACTGCTACTGTGACAAATTTGACTTCTTTAGGAAGATATAACTGCATATATTGACCCATGCTCTTTTGTAGATGATACTAATGAGATTGATGACCACATTACACGTATCAGTGTTTCTTGTGAATACATACAAATGAGATAGGGGTAGGTAATTTAGAAATACTAATAAATTTCTACCATAATTGACCTTTATTACATTAATCTCAGAAATTTCTAAAGGAAAGTATAAATGCTTTCTCCAAAGAGGGCAAGACAAGGAAAGAGATTGTTTCTCCAAAATTGGGAACATGCATGAGTGTTAAATTATTTTTAATGAAAAGTTCGTGTTCAAATTGAAGGACACAATATTGCTTTTGATGTTATGTTCTTCTGAAAGCAAGGAAAAATATTTTACTGTCCCTTTTCATAAAGCTCTCATAACGCTGCCGAGGTAAGCGACCTATTTGTGACGTCACCGTCTAGTCCACGTGGGTCGTGCCAAATGCTTGCGTTGATAGTGGCTGTGTATTATTCATTAGAGCTTTATTTTCTCAATAGTTTCTCAGAGTGAATGATTAAATTTTAAAAAGGCACAATCGCATAATCTGCCATTGGAAATGCATTAATTGTAGCATCATTTTTTCAGACGTAATGACTGTTTTGTGGCTGCCGAAAGTCGTGAATAAAAAGTACATATTTAAGTAGCATACTCACGAGTGTTTATGCAAGTTTTCTAAGTTGAAACAAATCTACTATTTATGTTGAAAAACTAAGAATTGTTTCCAGAATCCAATAATGGAGCATGTAATCGTACTTTTCATTCGCATCTAAGTATTGAGTCAAAGATTGACTTAAAACTATTTTTCATTACACTAGCAGCTTTGTTGTCTATTCATTTGTGTTACATAAGCATAGCAATCCACAGGGTTATTGGGGGAGAATGAAAATAACTGCAACTTATGGACACAATGAAGCACAAATGTAATGCTTAAAAAGCTCCAAGGCACCTCTAATAGTGGTACAATGATAACATGAACAAAAGAGCAAATAAATCAGTAAGGTTTTATTTTTTTCCATGAAGATAAGAATAGTGATGATAATCAGAAATGTTAATAATACTTAGCCTAGAATCTCGGATGCTTAGATTGTTACCTTGTTATTCCTTAAATATGCATTAGAGAAGGTTATGTTAGGGCAGTATTGTATTAATTCCTATCCTTTGCTAAATGCGTATTAGAGTAATCTGAAGCGTTAAATACAGTTCTTAAAGAGGTTGCAGGCACTTGATGTATGGTTTCAACACTTTACATTAGAAAACATTAAACATAAAAACATAGAATATATTACACTACGTTTAACTTATATCAAAATGATCCTCTCAACAATACATAGTAGATATCTCCGAGATATCGTTTTGATTTCTTAGCCATGGCAATTTTCCCCCCCTCAGGAATAAACAGTTTTCTGGTGGTATGCTATGTATTGGTGCACAGAGGAACTATACATGATTTTGAGCCTTTCTGCTTCAACATCTGTTCAGAATACATGTTGATCACGAAACAAAAACGTTCTGCTACATATACTACAAAAAGTTACACTTAACTACAATATATGCTAAAATAAAAGGGAAATTGACACAATGCGTTTCACGCAGAACACGTCTTTTATTCTTTCTGCTAGTAGTACCGTAGTATCAACATACACGGTGATATCAGACTTATATGCGTTATTGCCTCACGTGACCTCTTTGTGGATTAAATTGTAATTTAATTATATTTGAGCTATTATTTCAGCTGGATATTATTTTAGGAATCGAGTAAACTTTTCAATCAGAATAGCTCATAATATGTGAGTATAATTACATTTTCATGTCTGTTGATTTATGATAAACAGGTTGAACAATTTTCTTGTTTTATAACCCATACTATGTACGCAAGAAGTAAACTGATTCTTATGAATAATTATATATTTTGTTATTAGCCTTTCCACATTGCAAAGAAAAGCATCAGTGAAATTGCCATTTTTGACACCTGTAGGCCACATTCTTAATTTTTTACACAATAACCTCTTCTTATTGGTATCAATATCCTCAAATAGAGTGGCATTAATTCAATACATTTTAATCAATTAAGAGTTGTTTTAAACAACAGGTAACTGCTTCCACAAAATATAAGCTACAGGTCTGAAAAAAATGGTAATTCAAAATTAGAATTCAACAGCAGAGCTATAATTTTAATTTTACATGTATGAAAATTTGAAAAACATATTAATTAGTGAATATAAAGATAATTGACTTTGCTATCTAGACAGCACATTTTATTTTTAGCTTCTGAAAATACTATAAAATTAGGCCTCTGTGAAGTTTTAAACAGCTTTCAGAACACCCAGTAATGTTTCGTTATTAAAACTGTAGGATCCTATATGATTTGAATGTGAGCAAACGTAATAAGCATGAAAGTGCAGAGAAATGACTTCAAAGATTTTCATGACGATATAAAGTACTGAAGAATTCAAAACAAATAGTAACCGATATCTCGAAACGGCCGATTCCTGTAAGGTATCTAGTTTAAGCGAGCTGTAAGTTTTAAAGATGTCTACATTTTTTTGTGAAGTAGTTTTTTGTCTATCTCTAATACATTACCTATCATACAAAACTGCATAAAGTTCATTCTGAATAAAGACTTCAGAATATATTCCCAAAAAATTAAAGACAGATACATATTTAATTAGTCATGTGAATTTCTTAAACATATTAAGGTATTTATATCAAAATGTTGGAGCCACTTTTAGAGAAGATGAAAAATAACTAAAAATGTGCTATGTAAAGTTTAGTTTGAGATGGGGGTATTTTGTTGAAATTCTTCATATCGCATGCTTGCTGAACTAACATACAGAGGTTAGTATTTACCTGACTTTTCGATTTTGAGTTATGCGTGCACACACACCCACACACTCACCCCACATACACATACATCGACAAACACACTGACCTTTTATAGAGTTTGTTTGGATTCAGAAAACCTCCAAAATACGTGCACACACAGATTCATTCCACATACACATACATCGACAAACATACTGACCTTTTATAGAGTTTGCTTGGATTCAGAAACCTCCAAAATTAATTTTTCTGGAAATCTTGATATCAAGTTTCTGGGTGGATGCAATACTTCCTCCACCTGACGGTGAAACTCTCGATAATATTCCGTATACGGTTAGACGTCGCATTCGCTATACACATGGCACACACGCGTGTACACGCTTGTTTTATTACTTTCATAACATTATTACTGCCGTTATGGTTAACATATTTCATGACATTTGTGAAAAATATTGCATTTTTTTCCATATTGATCACATGAATATTCCATATTCCCATCACATGCATCCCACCCAAGGCATTACGGGAGCGTTGCTTGTATTGTCCTGCCAACATTGAGAGCACTAAGCCGCAAGGAGTGGTCCGTATTGAGGGCACTAAGCCGCAATGCGTAAGGGACGGATGTTTTTTATAAGTCGAGGAGCTACGGTCAAAGGCGACGACAGGGCGTTTCCATGGGATCTGTGATGCTGAACTCCAATGATCCATTTGTGGCAACAATTCTTTAGCGATATTTTATCCCCTTCGGTTGGCAACTCATCACAAAATGTCGCCAGCATTCACTATATAAGAACGGCCGCCAAAAGAGTGGGTCGGTGAGTGGGCCAAATAACTTCGTTCCGGTAACAATTCCTGTATGAAACAACTCCATGTTCTCTACATAACACTGTGTATATAAAAAACAGTCGGTTTCATTAGAGTTTTGGGTGCATTCAACTCCTACCCCTATACCAAATAATATGAGATTTTTTTCCATGACATTTCAAGAAACAATCGAATGGAAACAGTACTTCCAAAACGACAAAACTATTGAAATATTCAAACAAATAACAACGAATATCTCGGAAATGGCTGATGACACAAGACACTATTTACATATAAATTGTGTTTTGAAGATACATACATTTTGTATGTAATCGACTTTTTTCCCCATTTCTAATGGTTTTGCCATTTGTACAAAATTAATTAAAATGCATTCAGAATAAAGAGGAATTCGCAGGCTATCGTAGAAGGTTTAAAATATGCATTTAATTAGACATGTAAATATCCTACACATATGGTATTTTAATCGTTAAGCCAGAATCAAATCAATTATATCAATCATCAAAACAAAATAAATTATTTTTGAGAAAATAAGAAATTCTGAAAATTATTCCATGCAAAGCTTAGTTTGGAATGCGGGATTGTCTTTAAAATCTTCGGGGCTCATCCTTGGAAGATACTAAATATAAATTCCAAGTTTGGTATTCATCCGGCTTTTTGTTTTTGAGTTATGTTGTTCAAGGACACAGGACATTTTTTTCTAAAAATGCTTCTTTTTATTTTACGCGGGGACCTCGAACATGTATTTCCGGTAAATCTGTATAGCGAATTTCTGGGTGGAATATAATATTGCTTCCTCCACCTATCAGGTACGTAATATAGCCAGTAAAAAGGAAAATATGCGTATAAATGTCCTACTTGAAGCCACCCCGCAAAAGGAAGCAGCAGCGGCAGCGGTATAGAACTCACCGAATACCAACAATCCTAAATATTTTACCCTTCTCCAAGCATTTATCTTGAATTGGTTGTAATACAGTATCTGACAAATGCTGGGACGTTGTCATTGCTGTATACCATCGGTCCAGTATCCGATAGATAAAACTCCTCGTTTACTCGCATTTAGGCAGCAAGGTTTATAAATAGTGGTCATCGTCAGCATAGGTAGTTCGCTACCTAACGGTTGTCCATGGGTATTTCATGACTTGCTGCCTCCTTATAGAAAGACTTAAATTTTACAAACAAAAAAGTCTCTCTTCGACGGTGAGAGTGGTCACGAGGAAAACAGCAGGACAGCGTTTAGACAGAAGGCATTCCGGACGGTATTTCTAGATTCTTTTTTGGCTTAACTTATTCAAAATTCTCTTTTGTAATTATTCACCGGGGAAAGGTTGATCGTCCGAAGTATACATTTATTTGGGTTTAGATTTCAAAGATATCGGTAAATGTGAGAGCAGGAAGCAACTACGTAATTATTGTAATTTCATTTAATGTATTGAAGCCGTTAAGAATGTAAAGAAATGTGAAAGAATAAGGGTTTCTAAAAAGGTAATTATGTATGTTATTGAATGCAAGTTTATTAAATGAAAGAAATTTGGCTTGTTAATTAATTGTGTAATATATTTTCAATTACAAATATGCCATTATTCCTACATTCAATCCACTTCCTCTTGGGTTAGAAAAACACGTTCCAAAAATATAGTGCATCTGCCTGGTGTCTCCTATCGCCTCATCCTTCCTTCCGGGGACAGAAGTCGCACAATAGAACTTTGCGTAAAGTTATTTATTGTATCACAGGTTGGAGCATAATATTGCAATACTTTGTAGAACATTTTACGGCGCACTCTAGAATTTAACTGATACATTAAGACTAATTGCTAGCAAAGCAAAATGGTATAAGACAAAAATAAATCTTCAGCAAGATGCATAAATAAAATAGTTGACGCAAAGTAAAAGCCTTTTTCGCTATTTTCTTACATTATGTTTAATACTGAACACATTAACAATTAACTAGTTCATAGTTCCTGAAGACTGTTTCAGGACAAAATTATTTCCAGGTTTGGTATAAACGACCACTTTACGCAGGAAAAGGAAAATAAATATCTACATACCTTGTTAACAGATCCTTATTGAGAATACACTTGCCTTTATGTATGCACAATCTCATCTGCCAAAGTAAAATAGTTGTGAAAACCAAAGGCGCCACGTTTTACAGCATACTTCATCTGCCACTGACAACTGTCGCATGATTTCTAGGTCCTGATACAGTAGGCGTTATGAAATCTTGCCATAAGTTTTAACTCCTATCATTTGCGCACTGCATATATTCGTAATCTGAAAATATTGTTTTCAATATATTTGTAATATGTTCGTAAAGCAGCTCTTTTTTTGAAGTTTCAAGCATGCAAGTTATTTCCAGACATTACCTTGACTGTAGAAAACATTTGTCTGTATCAAGAGTATTTGACTGAGTGCATCTCACTCTCCGAATATGAAGTGAGCAATTCTCGTACATGCATTGAACACGACGGAAGTTTTCTGTCAGAGAATTTGATTTCATAAATTCTAGTTGTTTCACCAGCATTGCATACATTAATATATATTTGAAGTATTACGAAATTTTATATGCATTTTATTTGCTTTTCCGCCACGCCTTCACTTATTTTCACCTCGAAACAAAGTACTACTTACATGCCGTAAATACGACCTCATCACCGCTCTGCGTGACGTTGGTCATGGACGGGATAACTGAAGTGAGCCATTTTCAGCTTTGTGAAACTTATTTCACCATGTGAATTATGACATTTTGGAAACTTAAACCGTGAATTGTGCGAAACGTGTTGGTGTAGATTAAAAAAAAGTCGATTCAGCAAACTTTTATACTAAAACATAGTGCAGAGGCTGTCCCATAGGTATAAATATTTTTTCCCGTCGAATTCTCCTGCAAGCAGCGCTTCCTTTCTTACTGGCTGTCCATTTGTTTTTCCACATGCTGTAGAGTAGTGTAGTGCTTGTTGCATAATTTTGATTGCAAAGAAAATCATTTTCATCAACCTTACTTTAAGCTACGGACATCTGTAGCCTATACATCCTGTTCAAATGCTTTATGGATTATATCGTAAGCTTTATGGATTATATCGTAAGCTTTATGCTTTTAGAGAGTTTGGCAGCAAAGATTTGTTTGTTTGTAACTTTTTGTGAACTAATCCGTTTTACTCGTACGTTTAGGTTTCTTTGTATATAGATATTTTTATTTGGAAAAAGCGGAATTTATCCCTAAGTGCATTAATAATAAAGCAAATAAGATATATGTTATAGAAAAGGGCACTTATGTTGTACTTAACTCACTATTCCAAAAAAAATATTACTATGTTACCTATACATATAATAAACAAGGAATTCATAAAATATTAGCCCGAAGTTGCATCTCCGCTGGCGTTATTGCGAATGACGGAGATTCTACTTATTCCCTCTTCTCTCTCTCTGTCTCTCCCCTTTCTACCCCTCCCATTCGCTCTCCCTCCTTTCTTGTATTCTCTTCTGTCTGCCTCCCTCTCTTCTGTGCAACAGGCACGCCATGTTTTAAAAACCGCAAAAAAACTTAGTTTTCTGTGGTATTAACACTGATTAAAACTTAAGTAAAGGATTTAATGGCAGAAAAACTTGTACGTATTCCTTATGCCTACTACTATGTGATTAAAAAAGTACTTTTTCAATGGAAACCGAAAAACGAAGAAGTTATAATTATTGTATCGAATGGTCAGCGTTCTGACTTCTCAACCCGGAGGTTCCGGGTTCGATTCCCAGAGAATGTTTCTTTAACCAGAATGATTCCCCATGAATGTTGGAGTGAATCTGAGTGCGTTTAATAGCATAAATAATAAAACCTACTTTAAGAAAGCCTACACTTCACCAATTAAATTCAGCGTCAGCTTTTTCTCGATGCAAAGCCCTTGATATGACAATAAAGTTAAAGGTTGGAGTTGGAGACCATGAAGTTAAATTAAATAATTAAAACATTATTGTGTACCTAACTGTCTATATATCGAAATATTTGCAGTAAGCTTAAATATTCTCCGAAATGGTACAGGTAACAAATTTGTCAGAAAATATTATTAAAACTTTTCAGAAAACAACAACAATTTTCGTTTTTTGGTTTGTTTGTTTTTTTTTATTCAGGAGAATTAATTAAAATGAAATGCAGTCTATCGTCTAAGGTAAATGAGATACTCTGGCGTACGTATAGACTTTTTCTTTTCTTTATTTGTTAAGGTATGATTAGTAGAGTTTTCTGATTGAAATGATTCATATTTAGAAGGAATGAATATCAATATTGTAACCAAAGTATGTATAAATAAAAGTAATGAAAACTGCGTATTACGTGCAGCACATTTTAGAAGCGCTGAATTGCATTAAAATAGTGACATAATTGATCTGCCAATGCATGTACATTCTTCATGGACTTTTAACTTCAAGCTTTCCAGCCTTGACTTCGTTGGAATGCATTTTGGTTCAAATTATGTTTTATTGTCTGAATAGGAATGACTGAGTTTACAAACGTAAACAAGAAACCCCTAACTTTGTCTCACTAACTTACTATTAGTGCTTCGTAAGGGAAGTGACACGTCTCGTTGTTTACTTCAGACCATTCTATGCTTATGTGCACATATAGTTCTGAAAGAAATCATACTATCAAGGCATCACATTCAGCACCGAATAAGAGCTAGAACCACGCAGTCAAGGCTTCAAATAACGTGTCTTCCTCAACCATTAGTGCAAATTCTGTTATGCGCTCCGACGTTCTGTTAATAAGAACAGTAACGTAGCACAGGAGAGACAAGATAGAACATATCTAACCTAAATTTTGAAACAAACGTTGTTTTAGCTGATTTTGGTTTTTAGACTCCCGTCACGTTAAATGTCGTGTATTTTATTGCACATAATTTTTATGTGCAATCATTAGGTATGCATTGAGGAAGAGATCGTTCACACTCTTGCACAAAACTGTCCCTCTCAGATAGGCATTTCCTTATGTGTCTACTCTACTTCTGTTAAAGCAAAGTAACAAAGTAATATATGCCCACCTCTATAGTGTCGGGGTAGCGTATCTGCCTCAACTTAAGAGGTCCAGAGTTCCAATTTCGGTTAGGGTGAGTTGCCCGGATAAGGTTCTTTCTGGGGTTTTTCCTTATCCTTAGAATACGAATGTTGGGTAATTTTATGCTGTAGGTTCATTTCACGCATGTCATTCTTCGTCCGATATGACCTATCAGGTTAAAACACATTAAACTAAACAAATAAATGAATACATAATAATAATAATAATAATAATAATAATAATAATAATAATAAAGCTATGTGGTTACGCTGCTACCTTCATTTTTCTTCCGCAACCGGCTTCTTGCACCTCTAGCTAGACACCTTCAGCAGAATAATTCCGCTCATGCTGTCTTAATGTCATTCCTCATGCCAATCTTTGACTGGCCAGGGTAGACATGACTATGATAGACCATCTCCATGCCAGAATGGTGCGTGTAACGCCACTGACACAATGTTTATCTTTCTTCTGAATGCATGGGTATTTGCAGTGCGTTTGTTGGAATGTCTGTGACTTTTAAAGCTGCATATTAATGGAATTAAATATGTCATATTGTGATGGGTTTAATACGGTAGTAACTCTGTTCTGTGTTAATACAAACATTCATTATCAAAATGAACATTGGAATAAAAGACATGTTTAAAACCGAAAATATCTCGGCTCGTCTAGATCCTCAGAAAGTTATAAAAGTGAAAACGAAGATCCTAAATAATTGGTACTAAAATACATATGACTTAGAGGTTATAGTCCAAAGAAAATACTCATTACAATTGCGGTGAAGCGCCATGGGGAGTCAGTAAAAGACCCCGAAGCTAAAACTAGGAGGCGTACCGGAACTGAAAGTCTTATTTAAAATGAAATGCCTTATATATCAGGAAGAAACAGGATTGATCATTATTTGTCTGAAGCCTCTCTCGGGCAAGTAATGAAATAATTAAAATTTACGTCAGCAGAAATGTAACTAGGTAACACGTGATGAGACAATATGTCTGTCCAAAATGTTTTCTTACGCTACACTGCTGAATAAAAAATGACATTTTTCAACAGGTGTTGAAGAACTGAATGTAAATTAAATAACAAATAACATTTTTCTTAAAGCAATATTTGTGGTATCTCAATAAATAACGCTACAAGATTGCCTTCCTGAGAGTAGTTTCCGCCTTTCAGTCATATGATTTTTTGTGAAGAAACTTTCCATGTTTATTTGGGTGCAAAAGATAAATGCTCAAAATAAATGGAATGACCTGTATGTATATCTGGATAAGAAGAATAAGATAAAAGTTATGTTTGAAATGAGTAGTGCCAAGAGAAGACGGACGGAATTACATTTACATCTCACAATATATTTATATATCTACACACGCACTCATGTTCCCAGCTGATCTCATTCTTATTTTTGCGAATTTTGCATAGCACCTCTAGTCAAAATTTCCCCCCGAAAAATCAATTTTAGGATTTTTGTACTTCATTTGCATATTAATGACAGTCATGTTTATGTAGGACACGTCCTCTTTTACAGACTTCCATTTATCTGTCTATATTTCCCAAAATGCAGAAGACGTATTTCACAACTCACTTGAAGAGAGATCCCAAGAGAACCAAAGTAGACAGTGAGAATCCTGATTATGGTCCTGGGATCTTCTAAATAAGTGGAAAAACTTTTTAATAAAATTCTTAAATTTGTTTTCTCAGTTTAATAATAACTAATTATTGACATACTGGCATCAGATATTAGTGCACTAATGAAGTTACAGGCTTGAAAGTTTTACTACGTATTAATTACACCTTAATAAGTGAAACTGTGAATGGAATTTATGTTATTCTAAACAATTAATTTTTAAGAAGATTAATCTTTCATAGATTTTTTGAAAAAAAAGTAATTTTCTTTAAAACATATTAAAAAGAAAGCTTTTTAAAACAGCTGATTCATATTATTATAAATAAAAGCTTGAAAACAAACTGTACACATTTCAAGAACCTAACTCTAATACTTATTTGCTCGTAATTAAGCGCACCAGGAATCTGTAGATATAACATGGGTGACATGGGCAAGGCAGTCTTACCTTACGAGAAAACAATTATTTCACATAAAATCGTCTCCGATTTGCTACTATACAATATCTTTTCATGCTTGAGTGGCTAGTTATTCAGCTATTCGAATGCATCCACAAGATAAGCAGTAGGATATGTATAAAGTATTGCTGCTGAGCATCCTCCACAGTTTTACTTCGCTACGCCTCAGACGCATACATTAAAATCTGCTCCCAGTCCGCTCGCATGAGACAGTTCAAATTTGGTCAAGTATTTAGTTCAGGGTAGTTTTAGGTTTCAAAGGCAGAACGAGGCTTCAAATAAGGCAAAGACGCGAGATTCCGTCAGGCCGAGCTCTGGGCTTAGAAGTCGGGACAAGAGTGGCACAAACCCTGCAGCTGTTAGAAGGCTTTTACCTCTCTTTTTCAGACTCTTCTTGCCTTGTATAGTCACACCATAAACGAGTGAAAGGTTATGCTTTACGGTGCCACCTGCATCAAACATCTTTGAAGTACAGATAATTAATATTCCAGATCGAATGTTAAACATTCGCCTATGAACATCTTTAAATTTCCTTGATTATCTTTTCATATTTAAGACAAGCTTTGCTAAGTTAATTCATTTTCACCTTACAACTGAACAAAAGAGAATATAAAAGTATTGCTTAAAAGCTATGTCATAATCTCTGCTTAGTTATTTTTCTCTTTAGCAGGTTTAGATACTCAATTTACATTCAAGGCTTCAGAAACATATTTTACACTGTTTTACAACGATATATAGTGATACATGGTGGCGAGATATGCCGACAAGAGGGCAATTTATATATATATATATATATATGTGTGTGTGTGTGTGTGTGTGTGTGTGTGTGTGTAAAAACTTTATCAGACAAACAATTCAAAGAAACATCCTGCTAATTATTCCGAGACACTTAAATGTATTACTAAGTACCTAACAGATTAAGTATGCAGTATAAGTCGTATATCAAAACTCACTTCATAATTACAAGGACAATAAATCCAATATATTCCAGTTATGACAAATGTAAAATCTTAATGTTGCTTACAATTTGTACTTTACATTTTTATTCTAAATGTCTTACATAATTTTGTTTTAAACAAAACGATATTTAGTTACTATTTGCAATATGAATGCAAACAATGGTTATAGATTTCAGTTTTAGTATAAAGCAAAAGAGTATTTTTGAATGTCTAAAAACATACACAGCATTTAACGGTTTGGAAGAATGCTCATATTCCGTTTGAAAATCTCAGTCTTGCTAATTGCAACTAGTAGTCAATTCAATCAACTTAACCTTCACAGTGTACAGATCTCAGTCCGTCCATTTTCGGTTGGTGGCTTACGCTTCAACTCTACACTAACATAATATTTCCTTTAACAAGGAAGTCGAAAGATATGGAGACCCACATTGAAACTGTAGTGCATTTTTTGAAAATTAAATCCCACTGTTTGACCATTAAGAGTGATTCTGTTATTTCTTCCTCTCTATACCAGGTGTTAAAAATTGTATGTTATAAATTTTGACACAAATTTAATGAAAACAAAGCATACGATGAATTTAATTGTTCTTCCAAAGCCGTGTGTTGGATAGGGTTGGAAAGGTAGAATCAGGTGACTGAAAAACTCAATGCCATAGCCGAGATTTGAACCACGGATCTGAGGGTCTCCGTCCGGTTGCTCTAACCACTGAGCTACCATAGGAACCTGCCGGTACCACACTAATTATGAATTAATTATTCTTCCACACAAGCCGTGTGTTGGACAGATCTTCTTGTGGTTTACCGGGAAAAATGCGAATCAGCTGGAGAATTTAGTGTATTAGCGGCATGTTGCCATGGTAGCTCAATGGTTAGAGCAACCGCACGGAGACCGGGAGATCCGTGGTTCAAATCCCGGTTATGGCATTGACTTTTTCAGTCGCCTGATTCTACCTTTCCAAAGTATATGATAATTTTAAAAAAATTGATCTGTCATAATCACACAACTAACTTAACATCATATTAACAATCTGCATCCTTTAAAATGTCTGGACAAAACACACTTATGCTAGGTGACCTCGCAAAAATTATATATTACAACTATCAAAATGGTATACATCCCTTATTTTCAAGTCCCCAAATACATTCTTTACAGCTTTCAAAAGCTTTCTCTTTTCTTTATTTTCAACTTTGTACACAAAAAATTAAATAAACACAAAATGTTGCGCCCTTACAGTTTAGCAACGTCTAACTTTTATGATATAGGTACTAATCCAGCCAGTTTCAACCCCCTACATACAAAACTTCGTCATTTCACATATCTGGAGGAAACTTTGTAAACGTATGCCATAGGCAATGGCAAAAAACATAAGCTACCTTAAAATGTCCAAACCTTCAACCCTTTGTACCCAAGTACCTATGTTTAGAACTGTATATACAAATCTTTTTACACTTAGGCTATCTTGCAACATTTAAAAATTACTCTAATACCGAGATCTTCTTACATAGAATTCTAAACAATTTAGTGATGTAGAAAAGTATATAACATACGCTTTTACAACGAGCAAAAATTACAGGCTGACAATGCGTCCATCAAGTTTTTGAGGCTTAAATTTTATTTGTAATATAACCTAAGCTCTAGATTTCAAATTTTATTAATATGTTTATTAATATTTTAAAATTAATTTCCACAAGAAGCCAACTTCTTCAGTGTTAGATATTTTCTTGTCTTGTTCGATACAGTTTTCCATTATTGTTCAGTGTTAGGTAGGTACGTGCACCTTGTTCAATTATACAGTTCAAACGTAAAATATATTTACCTCAGCAAACTCATTTAAGACAGCAGCAGGGAAACTCGGTACATTCTTGCACTAAAAGCCGAATATAGAATGCTAAGAGCACAAGATATTCGTCGCACAAAGGAAGGAAATAAGGAAGAAGGAAAGCGCACAAAGGAGAGAGAACGAAACCAGAAACTCCAGCAGGCAGCATAATCTAAACAAGGCTCAAAACTACGCGCTCACAGCGTTTAGAAACTGAAGAGCAGAAAGCGTGTTTTCTCCATTTTTACCCAAATTCAATCAAATTATTCATGGACGTCAAAATGACAATTCTTGCTCAGTCTAACACTGAGATGTTTTTTTCCATTAATATAACCGCCTCTGTCACGGCCATATCCGTTGCTGTGACTTTACGAATACAATCTACTATTATTCGTAAGAGATTGCATTTTCTTTGGAACTCACACATATTGGTTTGTTACCTTAAAATTTAAAACCTAAAACGTACACCGATTCACCCTCATATCCATACTTTCAGAATATATAGATTGATATTAATGAAAGATTCCCCCACCAGACGCGAATCGAAACCGGGACCCAAACGAGAAGCCATAATATTGACCATCCTACCGAAGAGACAGCCTACGATCACATCTGCAGCTATTGCTTCCAAACGTTTGCGGTCCTCCTTCTGACACACAATGTTGTACCAGAAAAAACTTATATGCATATACAAGAAAGTCTAAGCTCACCAATAATTGTTATATTTTCAGATAATGGTCGGCAACATCCTGGGTCTGAAAAACAAAGGGTAGTAAATTGCAGAGTAGAAAGGCAAGGCCAAAATAAGCATTTTGGGGATAGGGACATGGGATCGCAGAAACCCGTTGCTGCGCTACTTGCGTCATCAACATTAAATCCGTAATGCTAGTCTCCCATTGTTAAACCTGTTTGTGGCGTGTCAGATGTAAAATAACGCACTCTTGGACAGTACTAGTCACTGTCGCAAGCTGTGCCTGATGTACAACGCCGTATTTATGTCGTAAAACCTACTGGATGGTGCGTTAATACCGAACGTTCGTCTTATTCAGTACAAAGTTATGGATAGTTCCTCACTCAGCACATATTAGATGAGACAATACGTACACATTTGTCGCGAAGGTTACATTACATTTTGACTGGCAAATGAAGAGCTTTAGTAAAGTCAGATTTCGATTATGTTCATGCACTACTCCTTTACTATACTGTATATGCGATCCCTTGCTTCTATTCTCAAAGCACTTAGTTTGGTAGTGCCTTTCTGCTCTACAATTTTCTGCACATTGTTTTTCCTCAACTTTAAAGATTTCTTAAAATATAGTTTTATAATGTTTCTATAGGATAGATGATTCATCCAATATTATTCACTAAAGGTCAGCATAGAATCAATTTTATTCTTAAGACAGTGACAAATTTAGACTCAAAACAGAAAATATAAAAGAATTTAAATTGTTTTACAAGTTTTCAACACTGATTTTCGACACTAACTTTGAAATTTGTATTCAGTAGTGATTTAAGAGCTGTTTTAAATACAGGTATTATCAGAATCAGTTTATATGACCAATCAAGTTTTAAATCTTGCCTTTCCTCTAATATTTCTACCTTTTTCACTACACAAAACCACTGCATATGTAGACGGATCACTGGGTTCTGCAATTACGTGAATAACGAACTGCACAAACATCTTCCTTTGTCGCCATTGTGTGTTTTTATTATTCTCCTGAGATACTACCCTACACTCTCTTTCAGAGAACGCAGCAAATACAAAGAATATAAATGAAGGATATTACAATCAGTGAATAACCATGAAAATTCAAAGATTGTAACATAGGTCAAATGAAGACAATAATCTTCAATCCGCGACATCCTTCCCTCCAAGAGTAACCACCAAAAGGGATAACCATCTGGATAGACAGGGTGATCGTGCTGCCATCTGCGGTGCGGAGTATTACAATCCTAATTTTTCCGCCTCTTCCTTCACAGACTTTCTCTATGCGCCCCTTCTTTCACATATGCCGGGAACTTACCTCTTCATGAATTAGGGCTATATCTCCAATCGTGAAATGGGGCGAGTTCTTCTGGGACTGACGAACCTCATGAAAGCCTCTCGTTTGTGTGAGATACTCCTTACTGCAGCGTCTCTATAGGTCATTCATATTTTCTGCTGTAGTGTAAATCGTTTTGTTAAATTACTTTTAACATTCGGCTCAGGGCCGCTAGGAATTGCAGTTAGCTTTTCTCCACAGATAAAATGTGATGGTGGGAGTGCCTGTAATCCTGCTTCTTCCGATTGTGATACGGTTCTAGAGCTTAGGGCTGTTTCAACCATGATGAGAATGATATTCATCTCCTTTCCTGTTAGGTGGGATCGCCCTAAAACTTTTCTCAGGCAACGGTTGATAGTGCCAATCCTCCTCTTCCACCAGTCTCCCCACCAAACTGTCCTTGGAGCGTTGAATTTCCAGCTGTTGCGTTTGCTGTCAGATACTGTTTTAGAGGCTGTTAGAACGTTCTACAATTCTGTCAACTCTCTTTGTGGAGTGAAATGTCTGCCGAGCATTGTCACTGAGGCAACCCACGTCTGCAAGCGAATCGCTGCAGCGCGAAGAGGAAACTGTCTGTAGCTAAAGAAGAACACAACTCTAAGTGGATGGCGCGAATTGTAGCGCAAGTAAAGGGCGCGATATAGGAGATTCTGACACCGCTTCCCACCTTAATTTATAGAGGTGCGGCGAAATCAATCCCTGTGACGCTTTCGCTAGGAAGAAGAGCTTCAATTTCTTGCCCATGTAATCTTTTACCATTTTGCAGGGAAGGTAGTTTCCTATTACGCTCTTAATAGATTGCAGGCTTAGAGATAAATCCAAAATTCATTTTGGGGTATTTTGAACCACCAGGTGAACAAAAGGATATCGCCGTCCAGTATTATTGGGTGACGTTGTAATCCAGTGAAGCTAGCCATCGATAAACTGCAACCTTCCCCCTTCCTTCAAGGCGATAAGCCCGTCTTTATGAATAGACAGAAACGTAAAATCTTGGATTCCCTTGGCAATTGTGAACCATGTTGAAGGGTGTCTAGAAAAAGAATTTCTTTGCACACTCTTTAGCCAATAGATCCTTCGGAGGAAAGCTCCGAATGAGTGAGTTCTCCAAAGGTCTTATCCATTGTGCTCGTGTTCCGTATGAAACGGAGAATCCATGCTGTCACACGGAGTAGTCTCTAGTAGGAACTGTACCGTTCGATGTCAATTGGTGACACAAAGGCGCTTGCCCTAATACATGCTGGGTTTTACCTTTTGCTTCGAAAGTGTGATCTTGGAAGCCTTATACGAGGCCAAGATTCTGGATGCTTTGTAAGCCACGAAGGCCCATTTCATCACGGTGTAGATGTGCGCAGTGCTGTGATCTTGAGTCCAGAAAACAGAAGATCCATTGGATTCTCCGACCAGGGCAATGCCGACATTATTCCGGTACTATTATTGACCGAAATCAATTTCAGTTACGAGGTTAGAAACAAAGGCTTTCCATTTGTTAGCATTACATTGGAACCATCCCAGAGTGACCATAGAAACTATCCACAGCGTAGCCATGCCGTAACCTGTGGAATGGCAAAAATATTTTAGGATCTCTGCGGCTATCAAAGTGGCACGTAATTCAAGTCGCGGGAAGGTCATGTTCTTAATAGGATACAACCTAGATTGACTGTAGGCTAGATGAACTGAAATATCCGGAAGATGTTTCCTTCTTACATATAACACAGACCCGTAGGCCCTCTCTGATACGTCGCAAAATACATGCGCTTCTGAAGCTTCTGGTTTCCGATCTGACACACCAGTCCATCTAGGAGAGACTTCACACCCAAATGTGTTATTTGCAGGCAATGTCGTTTGGGAGAATTTCATCCCATTTTACCCATGTTAGCTAAGTATAATGAAAAAGTGTTTTACCCTCAATAGACACTGGTAAAAGTACGCCAAATGGATGATAGGATCTTGAGATGACGAAAGAGTTGTTGTTTCATAAGAAGTTCCTTTGTGACGTCTTGGTAGCAGAACAATGAGTCTGATTCTGTGTTCCAGTTTACCCCAAGCACTCCGGTTTTGTTCTTTATTTCCCGTCCTTCAGCCCGCCATAACTCCTTTAATAACTATGGGTACGTAGCCTACTTGGGCATTGGTAGGTTTGCTTCAGGAGGCCAGTCACCTATAGCACAAGCCCTCTTCTGTGGTGTAGTGGTTACAATGTAGCCTCTAATTCCCGAGGGCGAGGGATTTTTGAGGGCGTAAAATCCTTAACATGGCCTCCTTCAGAAGCGAAGTAAAGTCGGTGGTTCCGTGTTTAAGATTTACGGCACGTAAAAGAACTTCAAGCCTGATAAAAGAGGCCTCTAAGCAAAATTACCGGTATTTCACGCCAAGTATAGAATGGGACACTAAGGACCACAGCAGTTATAAAGCGTCTATAAATAAAACTAGCTTTTTTATTCTGATAGCACATAATTATGACCTTATTTTCGTCTTAAGTACTGGCGACAAAGTTATCCATAAAGGTGCTTCGGTCCAGAAGTGTAGCCACCGTAGGAAACCTGTTATAGGACTTAGAAGAGGGTTATTTGACAATGGCCGATAAAAAGAAAGCACTGCGCATGAGACCGAAAGGCAAACGAGTGAATCTGTAAGTGATGTCATCCATGATTCGCTAATAGTCATTGCGTTCTTCAACTCGGAAGCAAAAGAAACGTGTTAGATCCCAGTCTCTCTTATTGAGGCTCAGTTTGAAGAAGGCGTAGGTTCCATCTCCAATTGGGCTTGCCTAACTGAACAAAAAACGAAACAGTGTTGGTAGTATTTCTGGTAACAAATTGGGGCCAGGTTCAAGAGCGTCGTTTAGTGACGGCGAATTGCTGGCATATGAAGAGGCATCAATGAAAATTCTCCATTTTATCTCACCCTGTTTCTCCATCTTAACTGCCTAGTGAGGCAAATACAATATATTATGTTGCGGTTTGTCGCGATCAACTCTACTTGGCCTTTTTCCTATGTAAGCAATAATTTGTGAGTGATATATTTCTCCAAATGAATAGTTATCCTATAGTCTTCTCTACACAGCACGAAAGCGCTTCTTGAAGTTATAAATGTTGGTTGCCAAAACCATAATATATTGTCTGGGTAATGACACAACTCTCCTTTCATTCTCAGTTCGGAAGTTCTCGTGAAACTCTCACAAGATTGTAGCGTCCTTTATTGTATATGCTTTTTCCTGTTGTTCTTTGACCCCCAAAGCATCTAAGTCCCAGAAGTGATGCACTTCATTCTCTGGCACCAAACACTACTACCACGTGGAGTGGACTGAATTGACGGTTGTATAATTGAATAATTATCCTAATCTAGTTCCACTAAGAATCCAAACGAAATGGGAAGGTAGTAGAACCACGAACTGGAACTTGATAAGCGTATAATCTGCCCCTCTTTTATCACCTTAATTCTGGCCCCCTCCTATCACAATCTCGATATGTTTGAATCCTGTTTAGGATCTGAGTTGCAACTTTTAGACTTACGGAAAATATTGGATGTCCTGCGTACGTGCGGATGTAGCGAATAGGTGTTTTCGCTTTCAAAGATCTTGCTGATAAAAATCGATTGGCTTTCACCATCTAGTATTCAGCGCGTTCGTCTAGTCATTCCAGTTGTTCCTGTCACGTATATCTGTGCTCTTTGCAGATAGCTAAAACCTGGAGAGGTAGTATCAACGTTAAGAGAAGTAGAGACAGCGGAAACTGCAGTAGAAGGATTATTCTTCAATTCGTTGCAGATAACTCTGTGACCACTTTCCTCTTTTGCTGCAGTTTCGAGCCGAGTGACCTCGACTGAGGAAAACAGCGATTGCCAGTCTTCTGTTTCTCTGTACGCTCATGTACGTCTGTGAACTCTTAGCAGTCTTGAGCAATCTGACTGAGTAGAGCTCCGTCCACCTCGTTGCCCAAGTACTTCATGAGTTTCAGAATGTCGCCTTCTGGTATGTTCCGTTTACATCTTCACCTAGTGCCCGCAGTGTGTGAATGCTCCGATTATACTCTTAGAAGGTTGGATTAACGCCTCCTAGGGATTTGAGACGGCTGGATTTTAAACCTTCTTAGTTGTCCAGATGAGCCTGGATGTTGCTGCTCCGATCTGCGTCTTTCAGTATTTTCTTTGGTTTTACATAAGTGGATATAGTGATAGCAATTCCATCCCCGGTGCTTTGGGTTATCCCTATAGATAGCCTCGACGGAAGACGTATTTATTTATGGTGGAAGGTGATGTGTCGCTATCTATAGAAGATTCAAACTTTTCCCAGAAGCGCGTCCATGTTTCGATGTCCCCTGAGGATGTTTCCAGTTTAATAAGTACTAGCTTAACAGAGTGAGTTACCGATATGAACCGGAGATGGCGTGACAGCCGTGGACAAGTTTGATGTTGAATCAGCGATGGTCGTAGTGCATTGGTTCTGGATTCCTTGTGATGCCTTCTGCAACGCCCTCTTGGGAGATTCAATGCACTTTTCACAAGTGAAAATGTCGATGTCATACTCATCATCCGAGAGAAGGTCGTTAATTTCATCATCCAGTTTCAATAAACGCTCCAGGTTTCGGAGAGGTGGTCTATTTGGTACTCAAAATCATCTAATGCAGTCTTCTTCCTGCAAGACCAGATTATGTTTGCAAATCGGATGATGTTATTTCATTCTGGTTGCGTTTCGTTTAAGTTTATGAGTTCCTGATTTTCAGACATGTTTAAGTGAAAAGAATTATCAGTATGGAGTTTCATTATGAGTATAAGTTAAATAGTGTACTGTCCGTTTATGTGTCGGCCAGCAGAAATCTAGTGCTTATAGACAATGCGAGATTTCGGACAGAGACCCTCTGCGTGTTCGACGATAATGCGTGAGTCTGTATTACCGACGGAGGTTCTCGTAGTTCTGTAATTATTCTCTCTGCCTACTACTAATTGTGTAGCACTGCAAAGGAGTTGTTTTGGCGCAAACAATGAATATTATCCACCTATGCGTGCAAACACATGCCGCACTGATTCAAGAATCATTTTCATGCTAATATAAAAAAACATCACATAAAGTTAACTTATATCTGAGTAATTTTAAATTTAAATTGCCACTTATCTGTTGCGTACTTCCTAGTTGATATCCAGACCAATCCTTTTCCGTATTTTCTTGCGCTGGATCTTGCGTATTCGCGTTAAAACTAAACATAAACACATACTGAAGGTTCCTGATATTACCATCTGACCGTCTATCCAGTCAACTTCTCCCGGGTTTTGGCACCAAATCTCTATAATTGCGTGAATAACGAACTGCACACACATCTACCTTAGTCGCCGTTGTGTGTTTTTATTGTTCTCCAAAGATACTGCACTTCACTCTAAATGAGAGACATTACAATCAGTGAATAACTATTAAAATACAAAGATTACAACATAATATCAAATTACGAGAATAATCTTCAGTCTGCCACAACGTAGAAAAATTCTATTTTGATTAAGTTTTCAATATAGAAATAGCCAGAGCTTATAAGCGATTTTTGGTTGAAACGGTAATTTAGACCCATTTTTGCGCACCGACTATTCTTGAACATAAAATGTATACAAGCTTTTGAAGTATCATATATTTCCTATCTACAGTAATTGTATATTATGAGCATTAATTCAAGAAAACGTTTTAAATATTCTAAAGAAATAAAAGGAGATTGATGGTATACTTAACACATACACTTAAAAATAGAGTTTGTAAACAAATTGGTATAAAATACTTTGTTGATTTATTTCTAACAACAAAGCAATGAAAAAAGTTCATATGAACACCGTTCTGAAAATATTCGTTAGGGGGTTATTAAAGGATTTGTTCTAACATTAACCACCAATATGTACTTTACTTAAACTTTAATTTTCTTAAAGTTCTGCTTTAAAGCTTCCTTTAACATTTTAGTTTTTCTTAACAATATTATTTCTTGTTAGTTGTAGACCAAAGCAGAGGAAAATGTATCCGGCCTTACAGTCTTCAATTATAACAGACATGTCTAGGTCTTTAAAAGCCCTAATGAAATATGTCAGGACAAACACCAACAGAGATCAGTCTAAATGCTTGAGGGGAATCCTCATGATCGTCTTGATATCTGTTTCTTTCCACAGCGCCTTACTGGACAAACTTGCCTACAGCTTCTCAGAAATTAGTTGCATCATTTAACAAATGATGCACTTCTGGATGTGATTCAAAGAATGTGGTTTATGCACGATAGTTCTTCGTCTTACTTTAGTGGGATGATTCGCATCTTTTAAATGACCGATTTCCGCAAAGATGATGTGGTCGAGGGAGATTTACTGTTTGACCTGCGGCATCGCGTGATTTGAACTCGTTGGATTTATTCGTTTTGGGGACATTTTAGCTCCTTGATTTATGTAATTCGTGTATCTGGTGTTGAAGTTATAAGAGATGTATGCAAACGAATTTACCAAATACGAAATGCTCAAGAAATTTTCAATAGAGTACGCCTAAGCATAGAACGCAAGTTCACGTGTGCATCAAACAAAGCAAGCAGCTTTGAAAACATTTTTGGTATTCCCTATATAACTGTACCATAAGCAATGAAGTCGAGTAACTCTTGAAGTAAACGAGTTTAGATCCATCCTCATGCGAACTTCTTTTTAAACGATTTGTTCTTAATATAATATACGAGGTATAACAGAAACTAAATATTTGATAGCACACATTGCTATTTCGTATAGTTTAGATAAAATGTAGCTTTTGGAATCTTCAACTCTACACCTTGAAACTACTCTGCATTAATGTTGCATCAAAACACATTTGAGGTCTACTTATGCATCTATGGGCTATTTACACCTTCTTTATAAGATATTTAATTTTATAGTTCATTACGTCACATACCCGAATGGGGAGGTAACGGTACACTCATTTGAGAAGTATTGCCTCAGAAGCACAAGTTCAGAACAAAGCATTATACTTTGTACGCGCATTTAGGAACGTTATAAGAAAAAAAGTCAAGTTAATGCTGAGAATCATAAGAAGAACAGAGCATGTATTCAAATACTGATGCGAGAGAGAGAGAGAGAGAGAGAGAGAGAGAGAGAGACGGGAGTATGGCAGGAGAGAAGAGAAAGCGAGAGTGAGAAACTGAGCCGGCACCATGATCGGTAACTTAGCAGCATCGAATATTGCCGTTACGTTTTTATTGTTGGTGACCGTTAACACAAATGGACTGCAATATGGTATATAAACCGCCGACTCAATCTTCTGACAGCTTAAGGAGTTGGTCCACTCTCTCCTAGTGGCCTACAGACATGCGTACTCCTTCAATGGAGTCCCACTGGATTCCGAAGATCACAAGCCTAAACATCACGCTATATGACGTATACTTACTAGAGAATATTGCCGCAAACATTAGATCAACATGCGGCATGGATGACGTATCTGTTTATAACTTAAGATTTGCGTCAACTCAGAGTGTTTTCCTACAACGAATTTATTGTTTAGTTAATTACCGCTTGCGTTTATAGCAGACGTGCTTATTAACTTCACATGGAGTAGTGCGCTGTTGCAAACACTTAATAGTTCTTCCGTTTTCATGCCAGAGAGCGAAAGGAATCGTGGCAACAGTTCATTCTTCATCTCGGCTTAGTCGTCCTCCACTAGTGGTACCGTGCTAGCCTCTACTTCCCAAAGTCGCGGGTTCAAACCCGGCGGATGGCGATGGATTTTTTCGGGCGTAAAAATCCTTAGTATGGCTTCCTTCGGAAGGGAAGTAAAGCCGGTGGTCCCGTGTCGTAGATTTATGGCACGTAAAAGAACCTCAAGCCTGATAAAGAGGCCTCTGAGCAAAATTACCGGTCTTTCACGCCCAATATAGAATAGGACGCTAAGAACCATAGTAGTTAAAGAGCGTCCATAAATAATACTCAATTTTTCATCTCGAGACAGGTTTTTATGAAAAGAAAATATAGCGGTGTGTAGGGCAAAATGGGGGAAGCTGTTTTCGAAAAGCACTTTGTAATTACATCACATTTACAGTACTTTTCTTCTTCTACAGCGGTTTATTTGGAGGAAAAGAACCAATTGACTGATCTTGGCAATAATAATAACAACAATAAACATGACTTTCATGCATTACCTATTGTTAAACATGAAAATACCCCATCTACTCCTGATTCACTTAAATTGCTGCTCATCTTGTTTGCTCTAATACGTCTTATGTCCCATCACCTCCCAACATTCTGAGCCACACAATTAAAAATTAACATTCGCTGCACAGCAAGGTAACAAAGCTGACGACTGAAGTTTACATCTATGAGGTGTTAGGTATTAATAACCCAAATCAATGCAAGGACAAATGCAGACCACCTCCTGTATGCATAACGCAGAAAAGATGATAGAAGCATAGATTGGCAGATAAATGCGCTTTGTTGTATGCCCTTCAAAACAACCGCTTCCCACTGTAACCTTAACTTGGATAAGTTACATTATATTCTCTACCAATGTTATGCACACGGTATGGAAAAATAACGGAAGAAAAAGGTCATATGATTTTCTTTAAATGCAATTTCAAAATTCCGTTAATCGCTCTAATTAAAGGTTTCAATGTTTTAATTTTATCATAATTTATTTTTATGTATGTATTTATTATTTATTTTATTTATTTGTTTACGGTTTTGACCTTCATGTTAATCAAATAATTCCACAAAATGTGCTGAATTTGTCTAACGAAGTTTGGAATCACAAAGTGCGTTTGTTTAGCCTACGCCATTAATAAAGAAAAATCATTGTATAAAGAGAAAATAGAAGTGTGTTTGTGTTTTTGTTTTCAGAAACCACTTGACAATTTTGATTATTCTTCCATCATTGAAAAGCCCCAATCTTCCAAACTAATATGGGCTATATAGTTTTAAATTGAGGAAGTTTAAAAACGACTTTCATATTATTGTCACCAATTTCAATCCCGTTTCAATCCCTCTTCATCAGAGGATATTTCCTGTCCCTTTAGTGGATATATACAATACTTAATGACTTTCAGCCTAAGGACTAAAAGGTGAGGTTTAAATTCTTAAAAATTGGGTTACTGTAGGAGGGGGACTTGCAAATCATGTTTATATCACCAAATTTCCTTCTGAACATTGTTTTCAATGAGCACTTGTGGTATGATGTTCGAAAAACTAGTATACTTGGGTTTTAAAATCTGGCAAAAGTAAGTTACTCTACATTTTCAAAATATTTCCCTACTTTTGTTTTGAACTTCTTATGTAGAATTCAATTTTTTTTATTTATCTAGAACAAACCCTTATACACTTTTACTACTGGACCCAAAGAAAACTAAAAGCACCTTACAACACTCTAAAAATCTACCCCTACCATATTTAATCTCATATATAGAAATCTGCATTATTTAAGCCATATGGTCAAATATTTTATAATTATACTACGGAACTGACAAAACTTACAGGTTAGCTTGTATCCTCCAAAGACTACTCTAAAGCACATTTAATCCCATAGTAGCCAACCCTAAATTTTCAAAACTACCCTTACCCTTACTTTTCAATTCCTTATATATAAAAGTGCACGACATGGACAATCAAGACATCAAATTTAGCGCTTACACCATAAGAGTCAGCAAAATTATAGACAAGCTTAAATATGCTGTCCCTACTGATATTTTCAATCTCTTTTGTACAAATCTCCACCAGCACGCCGGTAAGACAGATAATACACTATGTAAATAATGCTTCTACTTATCAAGATTTACCCTAGTCGATGTTGGTATGTAGTTTATATGTACGCGGATGATAGCTCTTTTACATCAAATGACGACATGCTTACTGCTACAGGTAATCTGAAACTGCACCGAACTCTTTGTCCTGGCCCAATGCACTTAATCCCAGGAAACGCGAAACTGCAATTTTCACTCTTCGTTAACAGGCAGTACCAGCTCCTGCTTTGAACAACGGCCAAGATATGTTGAAAGCGTCTAGATGAAACCGTTAAGTATTTGCAAGCATACCTAGAACGTCGCCTTATCTGGAAGGCCGAAATCAATACCAAGCTCAACCTCTCTTATTCCCAATTAAAAGATAAAGGTACAGACAAAGGGAGGGGCCTCCGCAACCGGGCAGGGCACCGCAAGTAGACAGCAAAGGCCCTTTTTGCTTTTACCCTGACCTCAGGGCAGGAGGGAAGAGGAGAGAGGCCCGAAGGGAGACAGATCCGCATGACGACGGGCGCAAGCACGGAGGGGTTCCACAACGTTCCCAGCTCTAACGCATCCGACGACGCTCGGGCCCATTTACAAGCCTCCTATACACCCCTCGTGAGGTGCACTCGTATGCGGGTCCTAACTGAGACTTCCGCAAAGACGCCAAGGAAGAAGCCTCTACAAAGCGCACATCCACCGTCCAGCTGCAACCCGCCATACACCGTTGCCTGATTCTACAACCCTGAAACACAGGAGAATAATAGGTACAGGAAATGAGGGGCAGGAAAGTCGCGGTAGAAGAGGAACAACCCAGCATTAGCCTGCCGACCCCGGGAAACCACGAAACACCCATGGTCAGAGTGGATGGTCGCCGGGAATGGAGCCCGGACCTCCCAAATGCGAGTCGCACACGTTACCACGGTGCCACCTCGCTCCGTTATTCCCAATTATGCCCGAAGTAACCTAATTTTTTGGCGGTTGCTATAGCATACTTGTAGACCGTTACATCTGCATTACAAGTTCATTGTTACCTACGCCTCCTCTATATGGGATGGTGTAGCCCCAAGTAAACTTAAAGGACTACAATCCCTCCAGAACAAGGTATTTGATATTGCAATTGATGCATCTTTGTTTTTTTCGAAACACGCAACTGCATTGTGAATTTGGCCTTCTCAGCATTCATCACGATCAAAACTGCTTCCATATATTTAGAACATCTCTGGAGCCTTTTCATCGTTTCGATTCCCCCTTTAGTTAGCTTTACAACTTCGGTTATATGACATTTCGGTCCCACAACTTCTTTGGTCGGTCTTTTACGGTCCCTGCAGTATATCCAGACTTTATATGCTCTGTGCGATATACCTACGCATGATAACCGAGTTTTCATTGTTTCGATTGAAATAACGTATCTTAGTATTGGAGTAAACATAATTTGGACATAATAACCAAATTTTAGTGATACAACAAAATTTATGAGTAATTTAACTTGGTTGAAACAATCTCTCCATTAAAAACAAGGCAATGCTGGTCTTGAATTGAATTCATTTTGCCACAATTTTCACAAGTTTAACAAGCATAGATCACGTCGTTATTGGACATGTGAGAATAGGAAACGCACAGCGATCAATCCCAGTAAGCGTGTTGCTGAGACAGGTAGTGAAGAAGAAATGAGTAGTAGCTATAGATTATAATAATTGGGTCACAACAAAATAATTATTCCTTCCCTTTAATTTTATTAGAGGATATCTAAAAGTCGTTACCAATATCAAGGACCGAAAACGTTCGACTGATTCTATATGCCTGTGATCCATGCATTTCGTTACTGAAAAAATGGAACCTCAAATTCCGGAGCAGTGTTGTATTTTCTCGGCTGGTGAACTACTCGACCCAACGGAATTCAAAACCGACTTCCAAACATTCTGCTTTCGCCAAATTCATCATCCAAAGTTAATGTTCTTAAAAGTTTAAATTGGTTATTTTCCCAAAGCACCTGTCATTTACAGTTCATTCTTATTTCACTATTTTTATTAGTTACTTTACTTGCGTTACTTTTGTCCTATTTTATTATTTTCTCAAAGGTCAATATTCACTGTACGCTAAGCCGCTGTCTAATTAGAAAACATTATCATAAAATGCAATATTATTCCTCTTCAAATAGAAGTTTTGCCAACAAGAGGATTTATTTAAAAATAAGATAAAAAACTCAGAACTTATAACTTTTCATTTTTTAGCTTTAAATTGTTCCTTAATGTGTGAGAAAAATGATATAAATCATCCAATGACGTTCTATTTCCATAGCCTCATCAACAAGGCCTATTAGGTTAGTTCCAACTATCATGGGAGGAACCACTATCCATACCGATACTGATTTTTGAACACCGATACTTGAATTGCGATACTCACTTTATAAAAAACTGTAAAGGCGATAGCTTGTTCACTGAATCATGTCCTTCTTAATAGTTTCCTGTGTATAAATGTAATTAACAAATTTTGTATTGCATGCTAATTCCGAAATTGTACCTGTTTGACATTCCCCAATTGGCAGCAATTTTTTAAACTGGATAAATCCACAGGTTATAGATCCCCTACTATTAGTAAAGACTAATAATAATAATAATAATAATAATAATAATAATAATAATAATAATAATAATAATAATAATAATAATAATAACAACAACAACAATGTATTTGCTTCTCTTTTATTTTATGCAACTATATTTTGTGCTGAAAAGTTTCTTTTTAAAGGTTTTCTATCCATAGAAAAATGTACTATAAATTCTGCTTTATTTTGCAATCTTGAAAATACTAGATCAAGTAATAGATCACATTAAATTATCAGTCAGCTTAAACGGGATTATCTTTTAAAATATACTCGCGCATACCCTAAGAAACATCTCATAGCTCTACCACTGGAGCAGCTGGCGCACGAAACAACAGAACGAGCTAGGTTATTACAAAAGAAATAGACACCTTCAATGTGTTATAGATCCATAACTGTTAATGATATAATGAATCTGCTTGCACTGTCATGCAGAGGAAGTCTTGAAGTTTAGTTTGTGAACTCACACATGTTCAAGTGTGATCCCTGCGCCACACGACACACATCAACACGGTAACCAAGTTCATCCCAAACGTGATGTAACTGTCTGCATCTACACTTGCCACGGCTCTTCTGATGCGTTCCTTCATGTCATCTAAATCACGTGGAAGTGGAGAAACGAAAACTCTGTCTTTGAGAAATCCGCAAAGGAAAAAGTCACACGGCGTGAGACCGGGACTCCTCAGTGGCCAACGTAACAAAGCGTTATTGTCATCTGCTGCACGACCAATCCAACGCTGTGGTAAAATTTCATCCAAGTAAAGTCTAAAATCTGTGTGTCAGTGAGGTGGTGCTCCATCTTGTTGGAAGATAAAGGTTTCCCTTTCCATTTCCTCATACAGTTGGGGCATCAACCAAAACTGTAACATATCGAAATATGTAGGTCCTGTACGAAAAAGGAAGGGGCTATACACCTTGGTGTGGGATACCGCAGAAAACACATTAATTTTGGGAGAGTCCCGCATATGTTCCACCACAGCCGTTGGTTTTTCAGTTCCCCATATTAGAATAATTCGTTTATTCACTTTTCTATTCAAGTGGAAGGTTTACTCATCACTGAAAACTATTCGTTCACTGAGGCCATTGTCTTCTTCATTATGTTGCAACATTTCTATGCAGAAATCTTGATGTTTGACTTTGTCGTCTTCATGTAGCTGCTGCAAGAACTGCAACCTGTAAGGAGTCAGTTTTAGTCGATTTCGCAACATTTTCCACACAGTTGGTTGTGGAATTTGTAATACCAAGCTTGCCCTTGTTGTCGATTTTTGTGGACTTCTTGCGAAAACACCACGAACACGTTCAACATCCTCTTCTGATACGCGTGGCCTTCCCCGGCTCCTTCCTTTGTCGTCTCAGACTTTCTGTGCCAATCATAGACCGATTGTCTAGTCGGTGGTGGTTTCTGGAAACGTGTTCTGAAATGTCGTTGGACAGCAGTTACAGAATTTGGTTTAGTAAGTTCTAGCACACAATACGCTTTTTCCACAGGATTCGCCATTTTTGATCTTCAACAACAATGACTTACATAATTACCAACTAAATAACTACCAATACAAACTTCCAGAGTTTTCCAACATAACACCCCAAAATTTATGTCGATATCACATTTAGTTTTTATTTCATAGCACTTCAAAGTTGTCTACTTCTTTTGCAATAACCCTGTACAAACAAATATATATTTTACATGAAACTCAACTAAGAATATCAAATATTTCCATGCGCTGTATTTCCCATGTCTTAAGTTCTGGTTTGTTTCTGCTGGATTTACAGATTTTGGTAATAGTAATGGCTGAGAGTGAGTTACCAAGTCAGGCTATTGCAGAAATGTGACTTAGTGCATCAGCTAAATCAGCTTCATTCACAACTCGGATAACACTGCAAACTACATGAATACCTCTTACTCCGTCCCCATTATTATGCATGTTTTCATTTAGACATAAGAGTTTATGCAATGATGCATTCTTTTATCCATAGGTAACGCAGTGAAGGTCTATCAAGAACTATAGTCTGGCAACTCCTTGGGGACAAGTGCGAGGCAATAACATGAAGACTCCTTTCATTCCATATCTTGCATAAAGTTAAATGCAACAGCTTTCAATAATGCAAAACTTAAAAATTTAAAAATATGGAAACTTTATCTCAAAGTATTACACATTCTTCGATACCACCGAGTATCGAGAGTATCGAGGTATCGACGTTATCGAGGTCCCATCCCTAGTTCCAACTTTAGGAGCCGTTTTTCTCGAAGAAGGGTTTAGCTTTTCATTACGGAAGTAGTTTCAGCTTCAATATATATTGCGCTATAAGCTCATTTTCTGGATATTTTTTAAACCATAAGCATTATTATCAACTGAAAATTAATTTAGTTTAGCGGAAGCATTTGAAAAAATCTGATGTGTTGCACTCACATAACTTACTCTATCCGTGCTTCTACAAAATATTCTTAAACAAGCTTATTCCTTGATCTACTTCTTGTTAACAGATAAACCTTCATTACTCACACATTTCGTTGTAGATAGAAGAATACAATTAAGCTAAAGCAATAATCAAGCCTTTTAAAAGCTGGTCGCCATGTGATAACTTTCAAATACACGATAAAGAAAGAAAAAAGAGAATAGCAATTTGCAGTCGAGAAAAGCATTAAGTATTTGAAAACTCAAACGAATAATAGAGAATATCTCGGAAGTAGTTAACGCCCTAAAAATTTTACTCAACATAAATTATGTGCTTTAACGAGATACATACTTTTTACATGGTGTAATTTCGTCCATCTGTTATGACTTACCAGTTTTACAAAAGGACTTTACAGGTTATATTCACAGATTCAAATTATACGTTTGTCATAAATATAGCCTAAAAATATGGTATTTTAATCAAAATCGTTAGAGCCATTTTGAGAAAATGAAAGCATAACAAAAGGTTTTCATGCAAAGGGTAGTTTAGGTTGGGGAATTTCCTTCAAAATCTTCGTATCGCATCCTTGGAAGGTGCTGGCCTTAAATACTGTGTCATTTTTTACCTACTTTTGTTTTTGAATTATGACGTTCACAGAAACGCGCGCGCGCTCTATCGAATTTTTGAGTGGAACACAATACTTCCTATACTTACGGTAGGTAGCAGAAGAGAAAGTAAAAATGTAATTACCAGGAGCTTAAAACAAATAGTATTAACGTTTTATTCAATACTTAAAATGTTCTATATCTCAATATGTTGAAAGTTTAATTGCACAATACATTTTAGTAATGATATAAAATATGGAGTAAAATTCTGAATTAGAATTTCTTAAATTAAAAAAGCAAATAATGGTAAAAAGGGCGTAACTGCCAAAGCAAAGAGATGCACGCATGAAATTTCGCTTAGATGTCAAAAAATGTTCAATATTTCGACTAAACGTTATACTTCTGCTTTAGTAGTTAAAAATCGCATTTTTAGGTATAATGCCTCCTCTTAAAAAAACATCATCGCTGCAAGTTGAATCCAGATTTAATGTACAACAGGTTAAATATGAGCATTCAAACTCAAATAACAGAATTCAAAAACATAATCTTAAAATACACGAAGGTTTGGCAAATTTACATAGATGTTTGTCCGAACCTTATATTAGTCGCAATGTAGCTCACTGAATGGAGATTTTCCAATCCATTAGATTTGTTAACCTAATTAGAAAAGATTGATCACTTAAGCAGTTGAATAATTTTAATAATTTTCATTGAATCATCTCTAGAAATGTTTGATATCCTAATATTTTTACTTGCGAATACGAATATGAATATAATGTAACAATTTATGTGAGGAATAGTCACCATAAAGACGATTTTCAATTAGAATACAAGTACCTTTTATGGATTATTTATTTACATTTAAATTAACTCAAAAAGAAAATCACAACGGTTGACATTTTGAAAGGACAATTTAAAACAAATGATGCGTCCAATTCTCATTCCCAGTTAACTCCACTCTGTAATTTCAAATAACATCGCCGGACTACAACACTTAAGTACTCAAAACGACCTCAATGATTTTAGTTTTCGTTGACTTTTTCATGTTTTGCGTTTTATTTTCGGCTGACTGCCTGGGTTGTTGTAATTTGGGTAACAAAGGTAAAGAAAAAACTACAAAATCTCTTAAGCATTTCCTGGAATATTCGAGTTTTGAGTTAAAATTATTTGCAAAAGTACAGACGTCTCAAGATAGAAGAGAAAGTATTTGTATGTGGAGACTGAAAGTAACCGTGTTCATAAAACTGCTAATATCAACAAGAATCATCTAAAGAAAAACAGATGCCATTGGTAAGCTTTAGACAAAGCACAAAAATGGCCTCTGACTGTGCAGCAACAAACTAAACTCATTCTTAACATCTAATTTAGTAATTTTAATTAATATTAAATTTAGAGAACTGCTTAGAATGAATTATCTTCATCCTACAACCTAACAATTTATTCCTGATATTTTCAAAATCAAATGTTTTGTGAAATGAGTAGACCTTAGAAAATAATGATGTGAAAGAAAATTAAGGAATTAGATATAAATAGATTGTTTCTGATTTATGTGTCATCTTATGAGTCTTATCGTTTAAATAACACCAGTTTTAAATTTGTCCTCTTCAATATGTAAATTAGCGTGTATTTGGTTAGATTTAGATTTAAATGAACAGTTATTAACACTTAGATTTTTAAAGAAACGTTGTGTATTATTTAGTATTCTTCCTCAACTTCTGTATATAATTTTTTGTTTACTTTTAAATACGCAGTACAATTAATGTACGAAATCACAACGCACTTTGTATAGGTATTTATAATTATTGTGAGTTTATATTCATGGAAATCCTTATCCATCAAGCCGTTCTCCTTGACTAAAGCCTTTTCCGGTTTTCCTCATTGTACAATACTGACGAATGCCGGAGAGATACCCTAAATTTAGGCTTGGAACGTTTCTTTCCCAATTATCATTTGATTTCATGTATCGTCAGTGCCCACCGTCTGTGGTGACGTAGGATGTAAGAATGGGGGTTAAACACTCACATAAAAAATAATCGACTATTTGTTGGAAACATCCTGTAAAAATCATATAGGATACAAAATCTATTTGTTTAGAAAAGCAACTTTCGTTATGGTATCCTGTTTAGCCAAATTAAATGTTCACACTTCGAAATTTCTATATTATGCAGGACAAAGGGTAGCGCAAGGGTAACGCAATTCAGGTTTTCATTCAAAGTGCAGATTTGAATATTAAAATAGCTAGAAACGGTCTATCAGAAATGTATGAGGAGGGAGAAAGCCGGGTCGGCGTGTTGATGAGAATGCAGTGAGACGGGACAAGTGGAGGGTGAAGAAACAACAGTAGATGGCGATAACACAACTCCGCTCTGCGCTACCGAAGATTGAGTTACCGCATGGGCTAGGTCCGCGACAGTCACCGACTCCCAAAATCTAACCTTAATAGGCATTACGTGATGTTCCCAGGATCCTCCATTAATGCAGCCTTTGAAGAAACTACGCTGAACTTGACTGTACCACAATCTGGCTGTGCTTTTAACAAAAGCCACGTTTAAAGTGGGTTGTGTTTATAAATTTGTTTTAGAAAGAATCCTTCTCTGTCTGCATCTTTATAAAGATGGTCAATAATTTGAACAAACAATTTGAGGCTGCAAACGTGTGCAGGGAATATTTCATTAAAATCAGCTACGGAATGCTGAATTTGCCAACTTTGAATTATAAGGCCGTCCTTTTTTTTTTTTTTTTTGAGATGCAACTTACATAATTTAAAAAGGATAGGTATATAAAACTTAAAATTTATAGTGTGACTAATGTTTGAGAAACTACAGTGCAGATAATTTTAAATATATTTTCTGGTATCTAAAAAAATTGATATCTGAAAATAAATCTGCTTGTTAACAGGTTGATATTAGTTTAGATTAGGGTTGCCTTTGGAGGAAATTCGAGGTTTAGCCCATGTTCTTCAGTTTCACTACCATCCAAGGACCTTTCTATTCCGTTATCATCAGCCGCCTTTAAGTTCGACCACCTCAACACACGCAGTTGGAGGGAGAAAGGAAGAGAATGACACCGCGTGTCACAAAATTACATGCCTGGTTTAGGCAAATTTTATTTGCATTTACAATACGTTATTTCTTTGTGAAGTTTTCTTCTTTCTTTAGAATAATAAATGTTGCATGGTCTAATGAATAAAGCAATTTCAAATGCATGTTTCAACATTTAATATGCATATAGATTTACAAAGCAAAGTAATCCACTATAAGATTCAGTTGGCTTGAATAAAAATGATTTCCAATAAGCTGAGCGAAGCATGGTTTTCGTGTTGCTGGCTAGCATACCAGTTTCACCTACTTCTAACGCCGAGGAAATAAACTACAGAAAACTTGAAACAATTTTGGAGTTTGCTGTAATTTTGTGAAATAGTGTTTTGAATTCCAGTTAAAATCTAAAACTGTATATAACAAACAAGTGCTGTAGTTTTGAGTTTATTTATTTAGACTAATCGCCTTTTAATCTAGAATTAAGATAAAAAAAATTTATCGCAAAGTGCTTCAGCAGTTTAATCGGATATGGAAGCCACTGCTATCAATACTACCATCCCCACCACCAGCACCACCACCACCACCACCACCACCACCACCACCACTATTCATGTTTAGAATGAGACTACAAAATAGTTGTACATGACTGAAAAAATAAGGAAACCAAGCCAATAAAGTTGAGAAGAGGTCATGCTTTGAGACGTGTTGTGAGTGACAAGAGCTAGAGGCTAGAAACTTTTCAAGAATATTTACTTCGTAAATTACTGAAATATCAGCTACAATAATATCACGAATTTTGACTAATCACAGTTGCCTGTCGCTACAGTTTTATGATTTCGTTTTATCACTTTCATTTAATTGCAACTACTTTCATATGTTATGCAAGTCCAATAGACAGGCAATAAATATCTCTACAAATTCTTTGAAAAGTTAATGGATATTCTAGGCTTCATTGCCTCCATTTGTTGCTATGATAAAAGGGAAAAACAAAACCGTGCTAAAAGGTTTGTTCTCTAACAGGTTAGACGCAAAATGAGCCAGTTGCATTGGCGCAATTAATGAATTACCTTTGATTTATTTTATGTTAGCTTTTACTGTTACCCATTTATTTTCGTAATTATTTAATAAATAGTCAAATGTAATACAACTCGAGTTCTGGATTTCCCCCAGATAAATCCTAGAGCTATATTCGTCTTATTATACGTGCAATTCCAAATAAGCAGTGGAAAATGTTGCTTATTAATGACAATTCTACAAGCAAAACGAGACGCCACAAGTCGTTTCTGACTTTTATTACAAATTCGTGAACAGAAACTTAAGGAAAGAATATAAATACAGTTAACCGAATGGATTAAATACGAAACAAAACTGCAATAGAATTTATTGGGTACTATGTGTCATCAGTTATGAAGCCGTTCTAATATAAAAGTGTTTACTTATTCTTTCTACAAAGAACGCAGGTTGTAAAGCCAAACGAAGCTGCAATATAAGCTTAAGTAACGATCAGTGGCATCACTAGTTGGTATTAATATCTAATTAATTAATTGAATTTTATTTATGAACGCTCCTTAACTGCTATGGTTCTTAGCGTCTCATTCTATATTGTGCGTGAATGACCGGAAATTTTGCACAGAGGGCTATTTATCAGTATTAAAGTTCTTTTACGTGCCGTAAATCTAGACACTTTCCTTCCGAAGGAAGTCATGCTAAGGATTCTTACGCCCGAAAAAATCCATCGCCCTCCGGTGGGTTTGAACCAACGACTTGGGAAATTAGAGGTTAGCATGGTACCCCTAGACAACGGAGGGCGATGATATAAATATCTGCAGTGTCTCGAATGAAGAGATGCAACATACGTTGATTATCTAGGATTACTTATATAAAACTCTATACTAATATATAAAGAGGAAATGTAATACGAATTTTTGTTTGAAGTTTTTTCGGAATAACTTCTCCTATTTGAACCATTTATTCAATAGCGCGTAGCCATTGATGTAGGCTCTTTTATAAACTTAACCATCTGTAAACCAATTCTGATATCTCACGCTTCTCGGTCTTCCTGAGTTGCATAGTGCTATTACTTAAGGGGGTTTGTTAAACGAGATTTATCTTTTAAATGAAACTCTTTACACCGCAAACAGCTCCTGTTATATGAGCATACAAATTCTAGCTTGATACTTCAAGAATGGCCATCTTGATGTTCTTGTGTTTTTCAGTATTATAGAGTTGTACACAGGTACATGAAAGCCTATCTGTACAAGCCGTTGTAAAATGCCTAAAATAAAAGCAAATACCAACTGACTCGACGGATGCAATTTGGCATCAAGGGCAAGTAAGTTATCAAATTGAAGCAGCTAGCTCCAGATACGATCCCGCCATGTATGTAGTGTAAAGAATAGTGGATTAGGCGAATAGGTAATTGATATCCTGTAATGCTGATGTAATGCAAATTAATTTTACGCAAGCCGTACTCCTATTATGAAAATTAGAAATTTTAATCCGGATTGCACCTGTTAAAACAAACCTGAGATACAAGGCAGATAACTGATGTCAAAAGCGACATGTCAAAAACATACATGACTTACCCAAAGAGATGAAGGGGCATACGCGAGATTTAAAATCTACATTGGTTCTTGAAAGTGATGGAGCATATCACACCTTAAAACATATTCAAAGTGAGCTGAAGCAATTTTAGTGCCAGACATTTATATAGGAATTTCCAGGTTGTTCTGCATCAGCTGATTTGCAGAAAAATGGTTTTAAAATAGCATGAAACTGCTAGAAGCGGTTGATCACTTTGTCTCTTCGGTTTATTTTACCAAACAACTTAGTCTGCCCATCAGGTATATGCCCTCTCGGTAAATGAATGAGCATTTAGAAGTGTGTCGTCCTCCGTGGACTAGGGATATCATGCTAGCCTCTAGTTCCCAAGGCCGCGAGTTCAAATCCGGCGGAGGGCAATGGATTTTTTCGGACGTAAACATCCTTAGCTTGGCGTCCTTCGGAAGGAAAGTAAAGTCCGTGTCGTAGATTTATGGCACGTAAAAGAACCTCAAGCATGATAAAGAAGTGCAATGATATCGGTGGCTTCACCAGGTAAAATTACGTGATGGAACCACCGAAACCAAGCAGCCGCTTACGATAAACGTCTGCAACCTGAGGACGCCAGCAAGACAATAAGGGAGGCCCTAACGAAAGCCACAGGGGGTATCAAACAAAACAAAGAATCAGGATGTGAAATCTAAGGTATCTGCACAAGGAAAACTGGACGCAAAACAAACTTCTTTTTGTAATCACAAACGGAAAACCCGTATCAAAATGCTTTATTTTCTGTACATAATCTCTCTCGTAGACAGAAAGAATCACGAATGTATTAACAATAAAATAAGTAAATAAGCAAGTAATAGCTTGAAAAATATTAAGCAGATTTAAAGTAATAGCAAATTTAATCATGAGGAAGATAACTATCCCAGTGGCTTTTAAACAAATTAAAAGTAAAAAACTAACAAGAGAACTAAATATAACAATATCCTAGTTATACTAAGACAATTTACAAATTTTAAGCTATACCAAGGAAAGGCAAAATAAATCTAACCTGAAAAAGTAGAAGTTTGATAAGAAATAAAACTTGTTTTTAAAATTCAAAATCATTAAACCCCAATGAAATGTAACATTAAAATAGCCCCCTATATGTATAAAATGATACAGGACTATTTCAAGGATTTTAAAAATAGAAGCCAGTGAAGGGAAGCCTGAATCAAAAGAACTTAATTACCTTTCCCAGAAAGAAAAACATTTTAATCTTCACACTAGAATAAAAGGTAAATGGAGACACTTTTTAACCACAGAAGTTAAGCAACAGCACATATGCACTAAAACGATGATAGCAAATCGTGAGAACTGTAAAGGTGATAAAAGTTAGATTGAAACTGTGATTAAAGGTAAGAAATATAAAAACTAAAATCAGGCTACACAAGCCAACAAAGGCACAAGTTTAAACACCTAAGAAAGCGACTTCACCAAAACCCACAAGGTAATGAAAAAGGCTAAGAGTCAACTTTCCAACCCCACATATATATATTGGAAACTTTAATGGATATGTGGTATATAGTGCATATGTGCATTACTCTAGTAAAACGTGAAATCTTAAAAATTAGTGGTGATGCTAGAATCTTAGTATAATGGTCTGAAAATTCATACAAAGCAAATAAATCTTGTATCCAGACGAGAAAGCAATACAAAATTACTCCATGTTTAAGGTGAAGCTTGCTAAGGCCTTTCAAATACGAAAAGATATAAAATAAAAGCTCTTTTCCTGATATAAAGACAACTCTTACCAAAATCCAATATTAACGCAGTAAAAGAATGCAATAAGCAAAGTAGGTATATTGTAATAATAATGCAGTCAAAGGCGGCAGATGAGATTAAATCTACATTCGCCTTCACATTGCTAATATTTTTTTTTCTCAGGGAATAAACCATTTAAAATATTAAAAGCATATACACAATTCTAACATTGAACGATTTAACAACCCAAAAAGGTGACACAGGCACTTTTAAATTTGACTTTCCCTTGTAATTGACCTTCAACCGGAATGGCAAAGTGTCAAACATGAACCAGGAAAAACAATCTAGCAATATAAGGTCGTAAAAGTGGGGAAGATAAAACACAGGATTTTAAAGGAACCCCCACATTTCCATTTACTTGAAGGAGTAAGCAAAATACCAAGATTTAATACACTAAAATTATCAAAAGATCTTTTACCTCCAGTCACTTACGATCGCTTCAAATAAATATTGCTTACGAAATGGGCGTAATTACTTTCCACTATGAATCAACTTAAGCACAGAAGTGAGCTGCATCACAAAATCCTACCTTGGACAGTAGTGGATGTAGAATTCCTGTAGGAAGCTCTCAAATTCAATAAGTCTTAAAAAAAACAGGCCAACACTTCTCACACTGACGACTGCCACGCATTCACTGCCACACCAAAGCCTCGCTCTCCTAGTAACGTGGCACGTTACCGACCCAAAAATCAGGTCAGCCGCTAGGCCGGCAGGCAGCACCAGGCTGGAAGCGGAAAGCCACGTCCCAATCCAAAGAAAATATGCAAGCGGGACGTAACTTAAAAGCCAAAGAGAAGAAACAAGGAACTCGGAATATTGCGATGTAAGTGACCGAAAGTAGATGTAAAAAAAAAAAAATTAATACGTAACTTTACAATCACAGAAGCCTCTGGGCAAAATTTCCGGTGTTTCATGCTCAATATACAATGGGACACTAAGGACCATGGCAGTTAAAGAGCGTCCATAAATTAAAAAAAAAAGTTCAGAAGTGTTTTGAACCATGGAGAAAATATATTCTTGGTTTTAGTTAATGAAATGCACAGGAAATCGTTTAACCATTTCAACTTTAGTTTTTACAGTGTATTAAAGCGATTATTTAAATTAAAACAAAAATATTCTGTTCCTAAGGAAGCACCCTAGCCAATATACAGGATAGAAGGTGACCTAAGATCATCCTTTTTAAGTATGAAGGAGCTCGTTGTTTTCAGCGTTTTTCCTTAATATTTTTTTCCATAAAGCTTTCCATTCTTAAGATAATTACTATTTTATTTTGCACAATATTGGAACACAGAAAATTCAACAGGTTCTCTTTACATTCAACACGCTAAGTTTTAATTCTTCGATTTCTCTGCTATGGTAACGTACAAATGAACACTTTCGGTAAGCAAATAAACAGAAAACTACACACGAATGGTAACGTAACCTAAAGATCATACGGAATATGGAACTGAGGAAGCATTTACATTATTACGCAAATTATTAATAGGAACGCTTACAAGTATTTATAAAGGTAAATAAAACTTGAGAAACCCAGCTACAAGATTGTGCTTCGTTTCTTTGTGAACTATAAAACTCTGTGACTAATAAAAGCAAGACAAGAGCAAATATCAATAAGAACCTTTTAATGTTTAGAGAAATTGTTCAAAATGTGCAGCCTTCGGCAACACACATGCTTCACAACATTTTCTCCAATTCTGCTGCAGTCTACGAAGTACTTCCGGGATATTTTTTATTTCATCCGCTGCTCGAGGTAGTCTTCCGTGCACATCAGGCACTTCTGTAACGTATACGCGAGTTCTCATTTCGCCCCCCCCCAAAAAAAAGCTCAATTGATTTAGATCTGGCGATCTTGGTGGCCATTTTATTGTCCAATTCCAAGCGATCCAGTATTCTACGTAGGTATTGCGTACTGGCCACACTCGGATCCGGTTATGTGCGGAGGTGATATCATTTCTTATCGCCGGGGAATATCCCAAGCAGAACTGATAACGTTTCTTGAATAAAGTGTGTTGTCCTCCGTGGTGTAGTGGTTACCATGCTAGACTCTAGTTCCCGAGGTCGCGGGTTCAAACCCGGAGGAGGGCGATTGATTTTTTTCGGGCGAAAAAATCCTTAGCATGGTTTCCTTCGGAAGGAAGTAAAGCTGGTGATCCCGTGTCGTAGATTTACGGCACATAAAAGAACCTCAAGCTTGATGGAGACCTCTGAACAAAATGCCCGGTTCTTTCACGCGCAATATAGAATGGGATGTAGTTAAAGAACGTCCATAATTTAAAAAAAAAATCAACTGAAGAAAGTGAAAATAGATGACTCCTGTCAAAACCGGAGGAAGAATCCACGGGCCAATTAATGTGCACAAACATTTACAGAAATCTGTGCTGAAAACTTTCTTGTGTTATTATGTGTGGATTGTCGTAAGCTCAGGTGTGTGCATTATGGTAATTAGTTATTCCAGTTTTGGTAAACGTGCTTCATCCATTCCAAGAGTTTTAAGGGGAAAGTCCCATCATTGTTGAAATTACCATTCGGAAAATGCTACCCCTGGCGCATAATCTGCTTCAGAGAGATGCTGAACGCGCTGAGTATAACAAGATCGTAACAATTCTCTTTTTAATTTTTCAAAAACAATCCAATGGGATACACTGATAGTGCGAGCTATACCACGGGTGCTTCCAGGATCTTCCTGCACCAAATGAAGGATTTCTTCTTCTTGTGCAGCATTTCTTTGACCAACGCCTTCAAATGAGGAGGTACGCTTCCTGCATCTAGAACTCTGACAGATGAAAACAAATATCTATGATGTGGTGTTCGTCCATTTGGAAATCTTTCTCGAAAATGCTTGCCGCAGCTGCCACATTACGATATGTTTCAACCTAAAGGAGTAGAATTTCAAGACACTCGTATTAGTAATGTGAGCCATTTTGTAACTCATAATCCGCTGTTCCGAAAACAAGCCATAAGCGCAATAAACAACATGAAGTGATGTCTTTTTATAAACAAATGTAATGCGGCTATTTCGATCATACAGAGTTGCCATGTTGTTTAGTCTCGTGGTTAACGATATATATATTCTACGATATAGAATTTCGAATGCTTATAAAAATAGTAAGAGTGAGAATTGTTTTAATTCAAAATCTATCCAAACCAGCAAAAAATATTTAATTTTCAATATCTTCTAAGAAATATTTGAAAAGGTATTTAAGTTTCTTAAAATCTCCATTTAAAATAGAGTTAATATTAAGCAATTTTCGCATCTTTCTCAAAAACTACTTTAAAAGCAGCAAAACAGCACTAAGACTTTTTGTTCTGTTCATTAACAAGAGTCATCCTGTTCAAGGATGATCATAGGTCAACTTGTAAGAGTGCAGTAGCTTTGTCACAATATTATCCATTTCCTTAATTTTATGCATTCTGAAAGCATAATATATTAATCTCTAGGGTATATTTTTAGAATTTCTTTTAAGCAAAAGTTAAAGTAAATAAGAAATTGCCTATTATCTTCGTGGGGGCATGCCACACGAAAGACTAGTGTTAACTTCTTCACGGAGATTATGTATTTGACTTCCTCTGTGGACGAGCTGTCAACGTTCGGCTTCTAAAACCCAGAGGCCCCCAATTTTGATTCCCGGCTGAGGAGAGAGAAATTTTCTCTCCAGAGCGTCTGGAAAAAAAATGTAAGTTTGTTTCCTAATAAAACGAAATGAGGTTAAACACCTACCGTCAATGAGTTACTAATATTAGCTGTTTCTGAAGTCAGCAGTTCGAGATATGACAAAGAGGTTAAAGGAAATCTACTCAAATAAAATATTAATGGAATCCCATTTACAAATGCTTATAAATTTTAGTTCGAATTTTTCGGAAAGTCATAAAATTCTGTCCTTATAAGCTTTATATTTCTATATAAGAGGGGTTAGACGCATAAAGTTATCCAAATTTATTTAGCTGGACGCATAATCAACTTTTTCAAAATTCTTAGCCGGACAGCTTAAATGGTTGCAATTAAAACCTTCATCCTCATTATGAAGCGGGAATTCAGCTTATTCTTTTATCAGAGCTTTATGGCGACTACTGCTACCGAAAGCTAAACCCTGTGTTACAGGAATATTAATATAAATGTTATGAATACGTAAATAAAATGTCAGTTTTCTACTCGTAAACATTGTTCGAAAAATAAGCAAAAGCAAGGGCATGATTTATGAAATATGACGGTGATCTTCCTCAGTATACTTGCTTGCTGGAGTAATATTTTATTTTTTTAACGAACCTGATTGGTCTACCCATTATCATTTCATGTGGATTGTACAAACGATCCATTAAAGCGATATTTTCCTCTACTTCTTCCTACCCAGGATGAATCCTGTACACTTGAGTTCACTTGAGAAGATATCCGGTAATACATGTTTTGTAGTGTGCAAAAAATGCGGTGTGAATCAATTGTTAATAGAAGAAGTCAATTCCAGCCACTAACTAATAAATAAAAATAGATGACAGATTTTAATGTTTTAAAACACACCTAGAACTTAAAATCTGGGAAAATTTACACATCTTTATTCTAAAATTCTCGTAGAAAACACACGCCAATTTGAAGTTACTTTGATCGACCTGTATCTTAATAGCTCCTATTAAAAGTAAGCTATGTATAATACTAACTGTATTTAGTTACATAACACTGCAATAAATATACATATTTCCTGCATCCCCAATTTGACTGCATTCGCCTTCTCTACTTCTGCCAGTCTTACCTCGATTTTAAAATACATATGTTAACTAGTTATGCTCCTCATTAGTGATTGCACTCATGCGTTTGACCGCACCGTCATAATTACTCGCATCATCATTTGCTGCACTTAGAACCGACTACGCGGTAAACTAGACTCAAATGATTGGGCTCGAAATCGGCTCTGTACTCCTGCTATTGCTCCAACCCTCTCTCGCGAACACCCCGTTTAGTAGACAATGCACTCACGCTATTGCGAAATGCAGGGCTACTATCCTATATAGTGAAATCTCCTATCGCTCTGGCTGACTGAATACAGTGACACCGGGAAGCCGCTACAGGTTTCCTGTGTTACCATCAGATGCCTTTACTTCTGCAATATCCTTATAACCGGTTACGAGACGTTTTCTGCTTATCTTAAGTGAAACACTGATATGAAAGGGAAATGTGTATTGATCTAGTTATATTACTTTTATTTACTAAAAGAAACTAGTTTCAACTCGAATAGGATATCTTTATTAAACACTTTTACACGGACTAACTTAATGTTAGCAAAGGCAGCCAGTCGTTAGATTGTATCTGTAAAAAAGTTCTGTCTTGTCATCTACGTTACAGATTTCCGTCATTGCTCCGGATGCACTTCAATCTTGGGCTTGTTATGCTACCTATATCATTTTAAAGTTCAATTCATTATGCCTGCACCCTTTACCAAGGAATACAGTATCATAACAGATATGGTTTCAAATTGTTCTGGTTCTAAATCATTTTCCCAAAAGCAACATATCTCCTGTGAGCCAAAACCTTCTTTCATGCACATCTTGCAATCTAAGTTACCCTGAAACACTCCCATCGTGTCAAGAATGCTTTTTCACGGAACCATATACTATGAAAAATGAATAATTGTTCTTAACTGAAGTTCGTTACATTTAAGCAAGCTCTTTCGGCTCTTTTCTTACATGGTTTTCTCATAAATAGTTTACTATGTTTGCTTCCTGGAGTTTCAAGCCAGATTTTATGATGTTCTATTTCGGAAGAGCCTCTCTTACTGAACACCGAGATATTCCTAGAGCCGGCTCTGACCCAATATATTGTGAAGCTGCTTCTTGTCCTGCAAGTTCATTAGATTTTTTATTTCCCTCTATGCCACTATGACCCGGCAGCCAGATGATTAACTTCATTCTGTTCTACCAAGCTTGTGAGCATGTTTGGGCAAGGTAAAACCAGTCCTGGCGTTACCTTATGACTACTTAGAGCCTTAAGTGCAGCCCGATTATCTGAGAAGATAATCTGAAGGATCTGTTTACCAGTGTAAGCTCTCCTTATGTTTTCATGTATGCATTGAATAATAGCTTAAATTTCTGTTTCCCAAAAGGTAGCATATTCACCCAAGGGAAACTCTTTTCTTACATGGGTTTCTAACAAATAGTTTACCATGTTTGCTTCCTGGAGTTTCAAACCACGTTTTATGATGCTCTACTTTGGACCCGTTCTTAACAGTCTCTCTTACTAAACATAGAGATGTTCCTAGAGCCGGCTATGCCCAATATATTATGAAGATGCTCCTTTCTTGCAAGTTCATCAGATTTTTCATTTCCCTCTATGCCACTATAACCCGGCTGCCAGATGAGTTAACTTCATTCTGTTCTACCAAGCTTGTGAACATGTTTAGGCAGTTTAAAACCAGTCCTGCCGTTATGTTATGACTACTAGAGCTTTAAGTGCAACCTGATTTTCTGAGAAGGTAATCTGAAGGATCTGTTTACCAATGTATGTGGCAGTAATTTGTATCACAATAATGTAAATGCCAGAGTGATTGTAGTGTAAATTAACATTATTGTACGACATTGATTTGAGATGTTTGTTAATTATAAGCATTGTTAGGAAATAAGTTTACACGGCCTCACTGAAACTGACAATAGGAGCGGATAACAATTTACGAGGGGGTGAGTTGAATATTAATTAGAAGAGACAAACAAATGACGTCAGATTGGCGCGCTTTTCTTAGAAATAGCGGGAATATTTTCCTAGAGCATATGTTTTCGTAATTTTTGATTGATATAAAAATAGACGCTAATGTTGGCGCGTTTTATTAACCAATAGCAGCTCGGTTATAATGTTTAGGCATATCGGGGTGTGGGAATATAAAAAGCTAAAGTCAGAGGCAGATTTCGTCAGTCCAACAGAAGCATTCACGCGTTATACGTCGCACAGTTAGTTCATCAGAATCGTTCGCGGGTTGCACGTCGCGTAGTTTAACGGAAGCATACATAAAGTACACGTCGCAATTCTACAGAATCTCTCGCGTCTTAAAGTTTGTTATAAATGTGAAACGCGAATTAATAATGTGCAGTAAATAAGTGATTATAGTGATATTAGAAAATATAACAGTTTCAGTTTGGCGTGTATCACGAATCAATATGTGAACTTAATTGTGACGGTAATAAAAGTGTAAAAACAAATTCTTTTATCAGTGTTATCTTTGAGTAACAAAATCCTTTCCGCTTACACACCCTCAAAATAATAAAACAATAACAGGCGCCCAGAAATAAGATAACACGAAGTGACCGCGATAAATTGGCTTCCATACATGGTGCAGATAAACATGAAGCATCTTCCAACTACCAACTACTACCAACAAATATTCCACTTCATGTAAACTCTCCGTATGCTTTCATGCATGCATTGAATAATTGCTTGCAAAAATCTGGCATATTCACCCAAGGGAAAAAGCTTGTTGCACCTTGGTGTTGTGCTATATACTCCGAATCCTATTCCTGAGCCATCCTTTCGGCAGTCTGCAAACCACAACAAAGTTTTATTCGTGCAACGTTCAGGATCAATAATGACCATAAAGTTTTTTATAAAGTGTTTAATTGGAATTATGCAGTCTGATGGCATTTCTCCTATGTAATTCCTAATTCTTAGCAAACCTCAGTCTATTTCAACAATTTTTCAGTTGTTTAGCATATTGCAGTTTGTATGCCATTCTTGCCTCCTTCATTACAACTAAATACAATATTGTCAGGTTCAAGAGTGCCTCCAATGCCGCAGTATAAAATAGTTCGGTAGACACAAATGTTGATGAAAGCTGTCTGTACAGTAAATCGACACAACGGAATGTAGTGATGGTACACAGGCCAAAAGAAGTACCAGCGTAAACCTTAACGAATCACATTTCATATGCGAGATATAAATTATTATACTCTTGAAATTGGTAACCCAAGGGGAGCTATATACGCAAGCATATTGTAGTGCATACTTAAAGAAAGGACACTCACAATCCAAAACTTTCTTCTTCTTCTCCTCCTCCCCCTCCTCCTCTTCATCACGGTTTAAGTTGTGAGCCTATTCCGACTACAAATTCATGTTCTGTCCATCTCTTTCTCCGTCTTTTTCGTTTGCGTTTTCCTTGAGGTCTGCAGTATAAACTTGCTTTTGATATTCTCTTATTGTTCATTCTATCTATATGCAGCTTCCAGTGTGTCCTGTATTTATTACAGTAGTGCAACATTGAGTTCTCTCATTTCACTATTTTGTTATCAATCACATCTAGTGTATCCTGCTGTTGATTTAAGAAATTTCATCACTGTTGATTGTGTTTCAGTTTTCTGATAAGTGGTTGTTGTGTAAGTTTCTACACTATAGGTTATAGTAGGAATAGCCATTGCTTTATATCATTTCACTATTGAATCAATTCTAGCCTTATGTTTTAGTGTTCGGATTATTGTTCCGATTATATAATTAAATTTAATTATCCGTTTGTTTACATCCATTTCTTTATTCCCTGTTATATCGTACCCTAGGAAGTTATATTTGAATATTTATTCAATGATCCTATTTTATCACTAATTTAGACCGAACTATGCATGGGCCAATAAAAGCCATTACTTTCGATTTCTCTATAAAGATTCCCATATCGTATCATTAGTATACATATTTTGCTGGTTAATTAAGTAATAAGAGACCAAAATTCAAATTGAAAGATTATGTTTTATCTGAAAACATAAAAGTAATTATGAATGTAAGAGTGTTGAAGCCTGGGATAAACTTATCAAGTGAAAATAAAAACCGAGTAGAATTTATTTATATTACTTCAGGATTCAAATGACATATTTAAGGTTAACAGGTTAAAGCATAATAGTAACACTATTGAAAAAATATAACGTTTACGCAAAGCTAGGGCTAGTTAATGCAAATTAATGCTTCCATCGCCATCTGGAAAATGTTTATAAAGGAAACCATCTAGAGAAGTATAGTTTTATTGATCCATTTGATTGCTGTTAAAACATCCTACATTGTCATTCACGGCACTTTGACATTAAAAGTTGGATAACTATGATCACAAAATGATAAGATGGTAGTAAACACAGCCACGATTGATTGATGTTCAGCATTTCCGCGAGTTTTATTATTGTAAAGTGGAATAATAAAGTGATCAGCTGGCAGCGATAAGCAGACGCGATTTATTAAGTTCAACATTTCCTTAAGTTTTATGGTCTAACGTAGTGTCTGTCATAAAGTGATCAACTAGTAGCAATAGGTAGCCACCATTGATTGAAATTTTAACACTTCCTCGCGTTTTATTGTTGGAAAGTAGTGTAACAAAGTGAAAAGCTAGTAGGGATGCACAATACTTTAAATCAGACTCAAATTTTTCTTGTTTTGTTGAAAAGTGATAAACTGGTGACCATAGACAGCCACGATTTCCAGAGTTTCAACGTTTCCTTCCATTTTACTGACTTTTAGCAGTGTTTAATGTCCGTTTGAGGCAGTATTTCTCAGGTATATAAACAATATAAACATTTACCTCAAGCAATGCATATAATTAGTCCTGGACATAGTTAACCGTACAGCTGCAAATGGAAACGAAAATGTTTTGTTTTTTACATTTCTACTTTTGAAAACGGAAACATTTTCACACATATGAGCTTCAAACATTCTATTCGTGTTCTTATGTATTGGCATTACACTTACAGTGTTCTACAAAATATACAAAACATGTTTCTTCTCAGGAGCTTCATTTTACGCGGGACATAAGTATTCGTTCAGCAATGGTAAACACAGAACAAATGGTTGTCTGTTAACCCACACGTGCCTGTCACTTCCAGCTGCAGTGCTGCATGCTAGTCGTGTTGTATGGGGTGAATGGTTAGCCGCAGAAGATCAAAATGGGTCTAAAGGAAACATCTTTAGACCTAAGGGAGGCCATTGTTTCATTACGTCAACAGAAAAAACCATATTATGAAAAGCTTGCACCGTAAGAAAGAGTCGTTCGACATTGCAGGGTGTCATTGAACGTTTTAAAAAAACAAAACAAACAAACAAAAAGGAAAAGCATATGCTAATAAATATACAGAGGGTGGGTCGCCCATAGAAGTTATATCCTGGGAAAAAAAGGAGGGTGATGAAAATGGTGAAGAAAATCTCACAAATTACCTCTTCTGAAATTGCCGCGTATGTATAAGAATAGTTTAAGAAGCATGTAATCCCAAGACAATAAGATGACTCATCAATCGTTCTGGATTCCATTCCAGGGTATCCAGAAAGAAGCCATATATCAGCACGAAAAATCAAAAGAGCAGGTTAGTGTTTGCAAAGGAATATGTAGGAAAGGATAATGCATTCGGGAGAGAGTTTTCTTTTCGGACGAAAGTAAGTATAATATGCTTCATACTGATGGCCCAATGCGAGTGTGAAGAAGGTCGAATACCGCACTGAATATTCAAAATGTGCAAGCAACAGTAAAACATGGAGGTGGTGATGTTACGATCTGGGGATGCATGGCTGCTTCTGGTGTAGGGGAACTAGTATTAATTCAGGGAAATATGGACAGATATGTACTGAAAGGCAATTTGAAGAAGAATGCCGAGAAGTTACATTTAAGTGACAGCTACTGCTTGCAGCAGGACAATGATCCTAAACATACTGCAGAGAAAGCTGATTTGTGGTTGCTATATAATATTTCACACACTAAAAACACCTGCACAATCTCCAGATCTCAATCCCATTGAACAACTATGGAGAGAGCTGGAAGTGAGAATAAGTAAACACCACATATCCAGCAAATCAGAACTAAAACAGCTGCTTGTGCCAGAATAGCATAATATTGCTGGAGAAATAACTAGAAAGCTTTTCGATTTAATGCCCAATCGGCTGAGAAAGGTAATTCATAGAAGAGGTTGGCATACAAAATACTAGGAAGAAATGCCGTTTTTTTCATTCGCATGTACAACAATAATGTTTTGTTGCCCTTAGCATACTTATGTCCTTAAAATGCACCCTGTGAAAACAAACATTTTATTTTATTTATTCATATTGTGAATTTTGTTTTAAATGTTGTGATGTCAAATATTCAAATACTCCGTTTGTATTTGCAACTGTAGGATACTTTTGTCCATGTCTGTAAATATTTACCTCAAGCAATGCATATAATTAATAACAAATATATGTTATAAAATAATCAATTGAAGCTAGACCTAAGAGACATCTAGTGAGAGCAAATTAAAATGCTCTCAGTATTCATATAATTAAATAATATTATTAATGTGTATTTTAAAGCTACGTATATTTCAATATAGCTGTTGTAAGCGGGAAACAGCTACAAATTTGTTTTAACAGGATCATAAAAGTTTGCTGCAGAAACGGAGAAGTTAAAGTATAATATTAATAATATTAATAGTAAAAAGCCAATCATAAGCAAACAACGTAAGTTTCAAATGTGGTATATGTGCGAGAAGCGACGCCAAGCTAACATTGTTGTAGCCGTTACAAAAATAGATAGTTGTACAACTGTGTGTGAAAAGTTCGTGCGTGATGTAGTCACAATAATAATAATAATAATAATAATAATACATTTATTTACCACAAGTGATATAAGAAAGCAAATTCATACTACAGGACGCGGTTAAATATGTTGATTACATGCGTGTGATAAATACTTAACAGTAAAAGCCGATAAATATAAAATTTCGGTCCAAGTTAATACAACAGACGCGTAAGGATAAGCAGCAACTCTATTGAACACACGCTTATACTACATGAACGAAAAGACCAAGTTGTGTGAGTAAAGCATATTTTAATAACTAGTAATGTGAACAGTTTACTTCCGTTGTGTTTTATTTCTACAAGGATACATTTATAAACATAACTCCTTACCAGTTAGACAACCTATTAAGAGATAAGTGCTCAACTGCTGAGCTATGTATTATTTTTATAGTCGGAGCAATAAGAACAGTGAACCCAAAGTTAATATCAGGTTAATAATATTACAAAGCGAGTAATATAATACTAAAATGTTACAAACTTTAGGCGCCTTAAATACAATGCACGATAAATAAATAATTAAATAAAAGCCAAGAAACGGGTGCACGTTCTTACTACATACAGTACCACAGGCGGTGGACACTGATGATACATGCAATGAAATGATATTCGGGAAAGAAAGTTTGGAAAGGAAACATTTCAGATCTAAGTTTAGGATGCCCCTTTGCCAATTTTACTGATCGATTAGCATAATATAGTAAAAATGATAATAATTATGAAGTCCCCATACTTTGGAGAGAGCAACTCGTGTATTCATGTACACACACACACACACACACACACACACACACACACACACACAAACATATCACTGTCGTTTGTGAAAATTACAGCACCAAGAAAGAATTTCTCGAATAACTCCAAACTTGGTGGAAGTGTAGAAGAGTGTGCAAGCAATAAGTGATTAGGTTTGCAGAGAGATGGGGTGCACGTAGACCGAGCAGAGCCCTCTCGTGTTGGTCCGACAAGGTCAGTGTTGCGCCCAGAGTAGTCAGTGCAGAGCTGTCAAACAAGGTGGAAACAATAAAATAGGTGCCTGAATGCCTCGTCGACGTCACAGGGAGCCATATCGACATGTGAGTGAGTTCGAACGGGGCAGAATGATCGGTCTCCGGGAAGCTGGTTTGTCGAACCGTGGCATTTCGGCTCGTACAGGGCATGCTGTTACGACAGTGATGCGTGTGTGGGAACGTGTGATGAAGGTCGTACGCAGCGAACAGCGGCCCACATTCGGGAGATCCCGGGTTCGATATCCGCGACCATGCTTCTGACCCATAGGTGTTTTCAGGTATTTTCCCAGGTCGTCAGGCGAATGCTGGAGTGGTTTCTTTCAGCCCCCGAATTTCCTGTCTCTCCATTTCGTTCCATCATTTCAGTCACCTTTCATCCCGTTGGTCGGAAGCGTCGGTGATGGTGTTTCGGTGCAGCGTTGCAGGGGAAAGGAATACTCTCTTGAAACTCTCTCCGCCCTCGGCTTTCGGCTGGCTACCGGGGTATCCGAACCCTCTGAGGGGCATTGAATCCCCTCTGTGGGGGGGGGGTTCCCGGTCAGCCTGTCCGTCTGCCGGGGTGTCTACTTCTGAAACTTAGGACCCTGCCATTCTTGTACCGTCGTTCCTGGATCCGGCCCCTCGGTTTCTCCTCTTGCCTCATCCTTTCCTTAGTCCCGGGGATATCCCCTCTGGTTTGGTGCCGAGTCCCCTTCGTTAAGAAAGATAAGACAAGGTGGTTTCTTAAGATTTGTGTAATGTTTGTTTTGTTCTTGTGTGCTCACTATAATACACAGTTCCGTTTTAATCATGGTATGGACAAATCCCTCTACATTTACGATGGCAAAACATGGCCTTTTACCATATCCATATTCTTTTTCCACACCTACCAAAGCACTTTCTATAATGAATAATATCATGCAATTTTTGGTACCATTACAAAATATGATTGTATATTAAATTTTGATTAACATGCTCTCTTTTTCCAAGAAAATTCATTTCCTTGTAAGTTCTGAAAAAAGCAGCAAAATCATAAATAACAAAGAAAAGAGCTACAAGAATATTAATAAGAAGAAAGAAGAATCGGCACAAAGCGACGCAAGATAACATACAGGAGGAGAAGGAAAAAAGAGGCTTAGAAAGAAAAGAAACAAGATAGTTCTGAAAGTGGCGGCAATGGTACTAGTCCTTTATTACAGTGCGTATCTCTATGATAAAGCACCAGTATCATTGCCGCGTATATGCCCGTACTCCTTGAAGGAAACAAAGAAGTTCCACCAAATTTATGCCCTTTTTATCTTTTGAAGAAGCGTGTAACGCAACCGGCAACACAGAGGTCAAATTTGTTATCCCATAATTCCGAACAAAGGCACTCAACCATCTCGGATTGAAAGAGAGAAAAAAAGTCACGTCCCTTTCCCTCGCTTTTACTGTCAAATTTAAGAGTTGGTTGTTGGTATTCAGGGAACGATGGAAGCGAGGCGGTCGTTTCAGAGCCCCCTAAAAGGCTATGACTGTTGTGACCACATTAAATGTATTGTGTGGCTTTTGTTTTCCCGAGGCTGCGTGTTACTCGGACCGAGCGGCGCGTGCCACTGCCACTGGGCCCTGAGTGCTACAACGGCACACGTGTCCCATCCGAGCATACGAAATTACCTCAACATTATAGCTGGCTTCCTCGGACATTACGGTGTAGTGGTGCTTCTCAGATGCATAATCAGTCAAAACGCTGCAAAATGAGTGAAATAAGCATTCTATGGTGCCAAAAATCATGAAGTTTTTAAAGTTTGAGGCTCATTGTCATCATTGAATTAAATAGACGCATGTATTTAGTAAGACTTACATAACGCAAAGAAAGCGTGCCCTATTTATTTTAGAGCTAGAGAACATTTTCTTTTAAGGACTTAAAAGAGAATCAGAAAAATCATTATTTGGAAAATCTTATATTGGAGCAGAAAAATTTGGAACGTTTCGAGAATGGGTTCGTTCCGAAAAATAGCATAGGCCCAGTTAAACAGCTCCGAAGCAATAATTCAACAAATTTGCACTAGCACACTAATTTTATTATTTTTATAATCGGTGCCAAAAGTGACGTTCTTCTCACATATAGTGCATTCCGGCATTCAATGTGAACAAACACTCCTATCTAGGCAGAGGTCCTGTCCGGAGTCCTACTTGAGGCATATATCTTTAGCGTTGTTTACTTGCGGTCAGTCATGTGCATAGCAAGTACAGACCACTTGAATGTAAAGACGATAACAGATCCACCAAATCAGCGCCATTGCCAAACATCTCGAGTAATGCAGGTTTATTTACGTTATATCTGTAGCCCGATGATTGCAGGGCACACAGGGCCCCAAGTTCCGAGGCTTAATAACAGTTACAAGTGTATATGTATGTGTTGTGTGTGTGTGTGTGCGTGTGTACGGGGCCTTGATACCTTCCCCGCTGTAGTGCTTCCAAGTTTCAATAAAGGACAACAGCCACTAGAAATCTTCCGGCCAATCACATTTCAAACTCCACTGCGCTCTCGCGATACACAAATCGAAAGGCACCAGAGATGACGCTTTAGAAGAAACAATCATTAATATCCTGTACACGAACAAAAGACGGTTACCAAATAACGTTGGATATGATTTCACTTAGTATGTTAGAGTGAGCAGCATTTAGATGTGATGCATATTTATTGTTGTTAACAGTGTGCTGGAATTTATACATGCATGGTGGGCGGGAAAGAAAAGAGCAGGACATCGTCTCTTGTGAATGGAACGAAGAATCACGACTTGATGCGAAAGAAAGCTAGTCAGACAAGCAAAAGTGGATCAGGAGCATCTTGCTGTTACGGTTATGGGTAAATACTCGTTGACATGCTTGAAGGTTACTTTACAATGGCTATTTTGAACATGGAACGGTCCGGACTATTATTCAAATATAACCTTATTTACCCATTGACATATTACGATTCTTATTTAAACATAATACAAAATCGTTTATGAAAATAACTTTTATTTACTTTAGTTACGAAATATGGATTTTACAATACTAAAAAAAAAAGTTGGAAACCTATGCACTACCTAACTAGTTTCGTAATCTACCTCATTACGCAACTAGTTTCGTAATGAAGTTCCTATTACGCAACGATTTTCGTAATGTAACTCTTATCACGAAACAGGTCGCGTCTTGTGAGCCACACATAAATAATAAACTATTATTTATTATTAATAATAATAAAATCGTGATTTATTAGGAATTAAACTCTCTATAACAGAATTAGCTGCGTTGGCAATATCTTCGGCAGAACTTATTTTTCAAAGTTTATTTAATTCACCTAGTACTCATGTTCCGCTGTTTTAAACAAAAACCTAACAAATAAATCGTCTATCAAACATGCATGGCACACCACACACACACGTATCAACTATGTATCAATGTAGTGTACTGTTGCAGTGATTCCTAATACCACATCTGAAATAAAAATGTAATTTACCAAAGTAAATAAAAATCGATATTACTTAACTAAAGTAGATAAAACGTTTTACGATACACAAATCCCAACTACATATTACAATACTCGATTGGCTATCAAACTTGGCTTGTGGCCTCGTTTGTCAGTCTTTCAATCTCATATTGTAATATAATAAGTTACGATATTCGTATGATAAATTACTATTTTGGCTTTTGTTGTCATGTTATTATAAAATAAAAAATTATAACGTTAAGTTTTCATGTACATCATTATCATTGTGAATACAGCCAATTATGGGGACATATCCTTGAACTTTAACTTATATAGTCACAAACTTTCTGTCTCCCATTTTGTACAAGTGGTCATTTCTAACCCAATTTATACACTAAGGATCCATATTTTCTAAAAACGCGACGTACATGAAATCAGCAATATATACTGTTCATTAGTGGAGTGGAAATAATTGTAGTGTGTTTCACAAGAGTAAATGTGCCCACATAATCTTAAACAAAGAGCTGACGAACCGTTAATGATTTTAAGGGAGGAAAATTGCTCCTCAAAAGTTGACAAAAAAAGGAACTTCATCAATCAAAATTATGACGCACCTTGGTGAAATAGAGCTTCGCTTTTAACGAATCGTCATCAACTTGACGATTCTCAAATGCCTTGATGACAGTTGGTGAAACCGAGTGTATGAACACTAACTGTAACAAGAGTTGGCATCTAAGGCAAATGCGTTAAGAAATGGGCAAGATTATCAGGAAGAAACAAATTTGAAATACCTGAAGTGATTAGGAATACCTTACTATGAATTACTATCAAATGATCTCTTCTGATATAACCAGCTGTAACACAAATTGCATAATTACTGTAATGCATGGCTAGATGTTCAGTTTTATCCTTTTTTATCCTTGTCAATGTTTGAATTGAATTTTTCTGGGGGAATTTTTTTTATAAAAGTAAGGATATTTAAACCGGCTTGTAGGAATTAGAATAAAACTGGTTGGCCACGTTTGAGACCATTGCTGCTTCATCTGATCAGCTTGTTCACCTCTGCTTTCTGGATGACATAAAGAGCTTGAACTCCAGGAAATGTGAAGCACTTACACCATTACAAGTCGATCTTGTAATGCTAAATAAATAATAACCTATGCTGAATATCTCTAGCATTTGAAATCGTCTTGAGTGTTCACGGGGATATTTGAATCGGATGAGCAGATTTGATGTGTTACGAACCTCTAACCATGGTAGCTCAAGCGGTAAGAGTGTAGGCACGGAGAGCTGATGTACAGACAGACAGATTAATACATGCGCGAACATATGGACCATTTTTCTATAAATTCCTTTTTATGGTTTAAGAAGTTCAAAATGCCTGTTTCCAGTGCAGTTTTTCTAACTGAAATTTTGATGAAATGCTATATGATCAAACACAGGTAAGCGCTAGGAAAGGAAAAGAAGGACAGAAAAAAAGAAAGAAAATTACAGAAAGATAACAAAAAGGAATTAAAGACTTTAAAATGCTATTAATTTTCTTCAGAAGATTCATTACTTATACTGGAAAAATGTCTAACGTTAGGGGGAAATAAGAAATATTGTGTATTTAAACGTGTTCTTCATCTTTCTTTATTAAGCTTTTACATTTGTTGTTTCAAGTTATATAAAATTCAGTGAGAGTGAAGGTCCCTCACATAAAATTCAACATGTGCTAACTTTGTTCATGCCAGCATCTCAAATGTATAATAATCTTTGGCGTAATTTTTGAAAAATAACCAAAGTCAAATTATTTACGTTAAGAATGATTCGCTTCTCAGTTATTGTATTCAAAGATACACGCACACACGTGCATGTGCGGGGAGACCTTTGTCTAATAATGTATTTTTGTAATCAGAGGACCTCAAAACATATATTTCCGGTGAAATCTCCAAATACAATTTTATATGGAATAAAATCTACCTACAACGTTTATGTGTGGCAAAATCCCAAATCGAAATTTTTGTCAGAATACTATTCATTCTCTAACTCTATAGGTAAACGGTAGCTAATGTTGTTTATTTAGCCCTTTTGGAACTTCCACACTATTCATCATTTTTAGAATTGACGTCAGTATAGCTGTACTGTTGAGCCACATTTAAGTAACTTACTAATATAAGTAGGCTTTATTTTATTGCTGTTCGCAGCTTTGAGTACGCAATTCCCGTGACATCTACCTGCTGTTGCTATCTTGTTATTCTGTACAACAATTATTTTTAAACCACCATTGTTATGTGATGGTGTAATATTCTAGAGCTGTTACTGTGCTTCTTCTTGTGCTATTTAATGTTTTTAAACCCTGTGATCCGAAATCTCCAAAGCATGTTTGCTGAACGATTGTAAATAAAACAAAACTGATGTGATATATTCACATTAGTTTTCTACCCTCTAACTTTATTAGTGGGTATACAAACCATTCTTGCTAAAGCTTATTCTTCTATTTACTACATTTCAATTTAATTAAACCTTGTGCTGAAATACCTACATTACACGTTTCGTTATAGATACAAAGAGAACAGCGATAGTCAAATGTATAAAAACTGGACGCTATATACTAGCTTTAAAATTCCATACTCTCTCCATGCAATCGCGAGAAACAACTGAATGTTGAAAGGATTATAAGGGAATGACGAAGAAATGAACAATTCCAACCTTTAATAACGGATATATCAGAAACGGCCACAGAAATATAAATTGAGTTTTAAGGAGATCTACATCTTTTGTGTTGTGTAGTACGTTTTTGTCTATCGCTTAACGTTTGTCAGTTATACAAGGGTGTACAAAATCCAAATGAAGAGGACTTTGTAGACTATTCTCCCAAAATTCAAGATATACATTTTATGTGTTCTGTAAATGTCGTTCATGTATAGTATTTTAATAAAAATCGTTAGAGTCATTTTTAGAAAATAAAAAATTTCGAAAAAGTTCCATGTAAAGTGTAGCTTGCGGTGGGTGCATTTTGTAGAAAATCTTCGTGTCACATCTTTGGAAGATTCTGAACCTAAATACCTAGTTTGATATTTATCCGACTTTTCGTTTTTGAGTTATCCTGTTCACAGACACACTGACACACACACGTACGTTTTCAAAAATATTTATTTGAATTTAGGGGGCCTCAAAAACATGTATTTCCTGCGGAACCTCGTTATCGAATTTTTGGGTGGAATACAATAATTCCCCTACTTACTATGCGTAGTAGAGAAAATAAAAATGATACCAAATCTGCCATTTTGCTATCTGAGTTTTGCACCATCCCATGGGGAAAAAATCATAGAAAGGCACATTTTAGCTTATCGTTTAGGAAAAGTTTTCCTCTAAAAATTGGTGCCACTACTACATTTAGACTTCAAAGCATTGTGCTTTTTACATAGGGTGACGCTTACAGGGAAGCGGAAGAAGTATAAATTCCGTTCGCAAATTTTTTAAAATTTCCAACAATAAATATTATTGTAATAAAAAGTAGCTCTATAAGAAATAAGACATAAATGTAAGTAAATATCTGATTCAAGTATCATATATTGTTCGTCGTTAAATCATATTGAGTAGTAAAGTAAAACACATTATAGTGTAAATCCATTTATTGTATTTGTAATTTAAATAATAAATATCTTATCTTTCAAACACGACAACTTGAGATAAGAGTCAATATTGTCACGATTAAGAACTACTGAAATTGTAAGTATATTTAAAATACAACGGACCAAAACAAATGTTCAAATATTATGCTACGCGTTTCACACAGTTGCAGCATTCACAACAATTAAGGAATAAAAATTATCCGCCTGAAACTCAATTCTACCAGACTAGATATATATTTTACATACCGTGTGAGAGGCGCGGTAAATTCAAAACGAGCATTTCAAAGTTCACAGCATCTTCTGTTCAGAGCTTCTAGAGCATTCACCAGGACTAGCTGCGACATCTACCCACATCTCCCATTCCAATCCATATTATATGTACTTCAACTTGGCACTCCAACCCGTATTAATTCCAATTCAGTACTTACTGTAAGCAGAGGAAATATTATATTTCACTAAAAAATCAATACCGAGATTTCATCGTAAATACATGTTATGAGGTCCGCTTAACCCCCCCTCCAAAAGCATTTTTAGTAAAAGGTCCGCGCGCGCGCGCGCGCGTGTGTGTGTGTAAGAGAGAGAGAGAGAGCGAGAGAGAGAGAGAGAGAGAGAACAGCATAACTCGAGCATCTTCCAAGGAATACGGTGCGAAGATTTTCAAGAAAATCCCTCACCCCAAACTACTTTTACAAGGTAAAGGATTCGAATGTTTTTATTTTCTCAAAAATGGTCCTAATCTTGATTAAAATACTACATGTTTAAGATATCTCCCTAACAATGAAATGTATATCTTGAGTTTTCTGGGAATGGCTTGTGAAGTACTCTTCATTCTGAATGAATTTTGTATAACCGGTAAACCGTAAAATATAGATAAAATCTTACTACATAAAAATATAGATCATATTAAAGCATTATGTCATATACATTTTTTGTAGCGTTAACCATTTCCGAGATATTCTTTGTTATTGGTTTGAATTGTCAAATAATTATACTTTACTAGAAAAAGCGCTATTCGTTTCTTTTTTTTTTCGCTGTGTAAAGGGAACTGAATTCCAAGCCAACACACACCACCTCTGTGGTCTGGTAGGCAAGATACTATTTTCCAAATCCAAAGGTCCCAGGTTATATTCCCGGCTGAGGGATGAGAATTTTTCTCTAGCCAGGATTATTTCCAACCCTCGCTAAAATCTGGAAGCATGAGTGAGAGAGTAAATGTGTGTGTGTGTGTGTGTGTGTGTGTGTGTGTGTGTGAATTAAATGGAAATATGACATCCTGATGGCTAATTGACCCTTGACGGTCAAAGACCCCTCAAAATAATAATAATAATAATAATAATAATAATAATAATAATAATAATAATAATAATAATAATAATAATAATAATAATAAGTCATCATAAAGCGACCCGCGCTTAAATGCTTTGAGTATTGTTTAAAGCCTGTTGTTACTCCCCTAATCCACTTAATCTACAAGGAAATATGCAATAAGACAATTTCTGCTATTGTTACTCTCTTTTTTCTTTCTCATTTACTTATGGACGCTCTAACTGCTGCGGTCCTTAGCGTCCCATTCTATATTGGGTATGAAAGACCGGTAATTTTGCTTAGAGGCTTCTTTATCAGGCTTGAGGTTCTTTTACGTGCCGTAAACCTACAACACGGGACCTTCGGCTTTACTTCCCTTCCGATGGAAGCCATCTGAGAATTTTTACGTCCGACAAAATCCATCGTTCCCCTGACCTCGGGAACTACAGAGGCTAGGGTAACCACTACACCACGGAGGAAGACAAATGTTACTCTGGATTAACATGAAGTAGATAGAAGAATAAGGTTTTGTAATAATGGTTTATTGAAGAATAAGTATAGAATGTCATCTGAGTGTAGCACAATATTTTTTACCAATAAAATTAACTAAATCACATTTCCAAAGAAACTCTAAGGCAATAACCGTCTATTAGTACATAATATTATGTCTTTCAGAATCCTCATGTGGAGAGCATTTCTTCTTGAGCTCATCAGAGTTAAGCGTACTCTGATGGTGCGTTACGACGCTGAAGGTGTGGATGATGCACATTTAAGTACCTAATATTCTTAAGCTAATGATACATAGAAGAGACTCAACAGACAGCATATAAAGAATTCTTAATTATTCCGAAGATGAATACTGGGGATTTTAATGTATAGCAACCTATTTCTTGCCTTTACTATGTTTACAGCTCTAATATTTACCTACCCGAATTAAGATAATGGATAATGGATAAATAATTACAACAATAGGAGACTTTGCGAAAAGAACAATCCCTAAATAGGTATTCGAAGTTATATTAATATCTTGTGGTTTGTTACACCCAGTTTCTTTACCCATTCTTCTTACAAAAGTTTATTGTTCTATATACTTGTTGTTAATTCAGATAAATGTCTGCAGAAATTGTTTCATTACACATTTCGTTGTTAGACAAGAGGAATATATTAGCTTGCAGCGATGATTACGTATTTTAAAAGTGGGTCACTATGAAATTCCCTTCTTTGCATACACACGAGAACAAAACCAAAGTGACTCAGCACTTGAAAAAAGTACTATAAGTATTTGAAGGTTCAAACCAGTAGCAAAGAAAACCTAGTAAATGGTTAATGCCACAAAATGAATTATTGGATATAAATAAAGTGCTTTAACGAGATCTACATTTTTTGTGGAGTAACTTCTTGTTTGTCTCCTATGGCTTAACATTTATACAAAACTAGTTGTTTTACCCCGCATTGAACTGGTACACTCTATAAATATGGGGTTGAAGATAAAGGTAGGGGTGACTCTTTAAAGTCGTAAGTAGTCCCTAATTTTAATTTTTGCATAAGGAAGTGTCCAAAGATTTGTACATATGGGGTTGAAAATATGAGTATGTGTAGCTTTTCCTTCTTATTATTTTCACCAAGTTCTAAAATCCAAGTGCATAAATTTGTAGCCTGATTGACCAAGTAGTATACTTTTATCTATACAGGGTTGAAAATAAAGTAAGGGCAGCTTTTAAAAATTTTGGGTACTGTATAATTCAAAATAAGGTTTAGGTACGTTCTGGTAATTGTAACTTAACCTATGATTTTTACCAACTCCTGTTGTATAATTGTGCAACATTTTGGCCATATGGTTTAAACAGTGAAGATTTCAACTAAGGGGTTGAAAATATGGCAAGGGTAGCCTTTTGGAGTTGAAGGTAGCTTATAATTTTCTTTGCGTCTATAGCATAAGCGTACAAAGCTTCACTTAGATAGGCCAAAGAATATTAATTTGTATGTTAAGGTTGAAAATAAGGATTTTATGTCAGGGTAGCTTATCATTCTTGTTGGTTTCTAGAATTAAAATTTACTCGGCTTTGTCAAGTTATACTAAAATATTGCTGATAAAACATAAATGAAATATGAGGAAAATGTGGTGATATAAAAGATATATGAATACAAGCCTCTGATTTGCCCTTTGAGCTCGACGTCAATAAGAGCAAATTGAATGTAAATAAAGGCAAAGTGAAACCTCTGATATCCATATTTAACGAAACGACCCTCATATTTGTTGACATGAATATGAAAAAGAAACCCCTATTGGAATCATTATATACATAAAGTGTGATCATCTGGAAGAATAGGGTTTTTCACTGGTGAAAGAAAGAATTATGAAAATCGGATACGAACGATATACAGCTCTCCTAAATCCGCTAACATAACTCAAGTTTAAAATAAACTTTCCCATTTACCCCTTTGAGCTAGATGTCGTTAAGATTTGCCTTATTTGCAAATAATGTGCCAAAGGCAACATCTCATATCCATCTTAAACGAAATGGGATTCAAATATTGTGACACGAATATGAAAAAGCCCTAAACCCTCAGTTTTCAAATTTCTGCAAACATTAAATAGCCTGTGACCATCTGGAATAATAGGGCTTTTGAATGGTGAAAACCATAGGTTGAATGGTATTTGAGTTTATCCTCGCACGCTCACAAATGGTCTCGCTTGATTATGGTATAAATATAGTGTATACAAAATTCATTCCGAGCGAAGAGGACCTCGTAGCTATTGGCAGAAAATTCAAGATATAGATTTTATTTGTAATGCAATGTGGCATTTTAATCAAAATCATAATATCCATTTTTATTAAATCAGATATGACGAAAAATGTCCCATGTAAAGAGTACTTTGAGGTGGGGGATTCTCTTAAAAACCTTCGTGTCACATACTTGGAACATGTTGATATAAAATACCAAGTTTGGTATTCATCCATTTCATTTTTTAGGTGCGCTGTTCAGACACACGCGCGCGCGCGCGGGTTGTTTTCGAAAAATGCAATACTATATGCGAGTAGCAGAGAAAGTAAAAATTGCTTCTATTAAACCTATGCTGCGTTTACCGAAACCAAACTGTGTTACTATACGTTCCCTTCTTTCTGACTGGCCAAAACTCTTCACGCCGTAAAGTGACTCTTGCCTACTTTGCACGTTGAGAATGTGATGAACGGTCGGCATGTATCGTCGCGAGTGAAATGAAGCACATTTTCATGCAAATGAAGTATCCTAAGCATGCAATTGAGCAATATTAATAAAGCATATTCAACTTACATCTACGAAGTGCTCAGAAGTGAAGCAATCCCTTCCATATAGGAGTCTGGGTTCACTATTTTTCGCTCTGTTGTCCTTCTGCCAGCCCTTCCTTTTCCTTTGCAGTGCAAGGTTGAAATCGTAAACACCCATGATAATAAATCCAAAGTAACACCACACTATACGCGAACAACTTTCCGCAGCTTAACAGTTCGAATGCTTGAGGTTCTACACTTCCTCAAGCAATCTGTACACAGTAGATATGCCGAAATAACTCTGGATCTCGAACATGCTAGGAAAACTTTTTAATCGTTTGTAGTTCATTTTTAAAGATAAGCAGGTACACACGTGTACCCACAGCATTTTGACAAACCCGTCACATCTGAAGAGAGTACACTTTTCTCGTGCAATATGATTTTTTCTTATCATTACAGATAGGGTGTTTGAGCCCAGATGTATTCTGCCATTATGCAACATTCACACGCGTTTTATGAAACGTTGACGCACTTTTAACCTTCAGCAAAGCGATCAGAAAGTATTTGTAATGCTGTTTAGGTATGTATCTGGGTGATAAAATCAGAAACCTAATGCAAGTATCCGTATCATGATGAGGGAAACTTGAATCTACACCCACCTACATGCATAGGGTCACTCCAAAAGTTTTGAGAAATATCAAACATTTAGATCTGATCATTGCATATTTTCAAAATATTTTCAATTGCATTCTATACACCGTCTCATCCTATCAAACTATTCAAATGCTGAACGCCATTCTTCTTTGGAGAGAATGCAAATACATTCCTCGTAAGCAGCTACTACTGCTTCAGTTGACTCAAATTGTTGATCTCGAATTTTTCCGTTCATTTTAGGGAATAGAAAAAGTCGCATGGGGCTAGATCTTGAGTGTAGGGAGGATGGGACAAATACCTGACTCCTGACTCCGGCAGAAATTGGGCTGTTTCTTGTGCAGTGTGGGCAGAGGTATTGTCAGTGCTACAAAATTCCACTCAGACCAGCCTTAGGACGCTTTTTTCTCAGTTCATTGAACACTTGTGGCAGACATTTTGTGGCGTACCATCTGGCAGTAACAATATTTTGTCTCTCAAGTGGAATCGTCACAATGTAGCCACTTGTTGAGAAGAAGGAACAGATCATCATCTTGCCAACACTTCTCGTTCGCTTCCCTTTGGTTAGAAGATCTTCCACTGGGAAGACCCAGACCGATGACTGCCATTTAGTTTCTGGATTATACTGCTAAATTCAGCTTTCTTCACCCGTTACAATGTTAAATGTGTTTTTGGATCTTCCTCCATTGAATTTTTCACTCATTTTCTGGCACTATTGCACACGTGCTTGTTTCTGCTCATTTGTGAGGTGGTGGGGGATTCAGCGACTGCAGAGCTTCCTGGTGTCAAGTTTTTCTTCCAGGATTGTTTTCACTACTGCCGGTCCAAAGTGTAGGACTTCAGAATCTGGCCATATGTGCAACGATAATCTTCCCAGAACAAGCGCTCTGTTTTCACAAAATTTTCATCCATTGTAGCTGTAGCCAGCCTTCCTACTCGGTGTTCATCTTCGAGGGAATCCCTTTGTCTTCCAAACTCTGTATACCATAGATAAATGGTGGATTGCGAAGGGCAAAGATCCCCAAATGCATGATGCAGTCCTTCAAGGCACTCTCTCTCCCTCGCCTAAACCGACTTTAAAGTCATAGAAAATCACAGCATGGAAATGTTCTCGCTTGAGATCCAACCTAGCATGTGGCTTAGCAACACCTGCTATACATACACACACGGTGCTGACGATGCACATTTTTGGAGCGCGCCCAGACTTGCACATATTGCTATCTGAACCTCAATATGAAGTGGAAAAGCTGCTTTGGCTTACCAGTACTCATTGTTGCCCATTCTCAAAACTTTCGGAGTGACCCTCGTGCTTCGTTCATGTGCTAGCGAAAACAATATAATTTTCTTAAGATTCATTGAGAATCCTTAAATTGAGAAGGTATTTATGTCGCAATACCTATTATAGTCCTGCAGCCGATAAGGGTGACTAGAAACACATGCTGTTGTTGACTTGTGGAGTAATAAGGGGAAATTGGGTATAGAGAATAAGATGCAAATGAGATAGTATCTGTTTAAAATGAAGACCTCCAGGCCTCGTCAGGGTTATGTTGCATGCAGTGTAGGAATATATCATGCTTACGTACCTCCAATAATCTAAAATAAAGATCCAGTTTTGCAAGTTGTAGGTCATATTCAGAACGACTATACTCAAAATTCTTTGGACCGAAATCCTCTGCTTGCCGTCCTTCACGTCTGCTTTCCGGTTTCTTAACATTTGGCAGCGCTACACCAAATGGCACAATTACCTGCAACGCTGAGAAAATAAAACTATTAGGGTTACAAAACACAAAGTCTCTCAACTTTGATTACAAAAACTGTTTTCGCCCAAAGTAATTACGAAAGAGATAACTTCCACTCTAGTGTGACCACACACAATTGCTGCTACCGATAAGGAATAATTTAAAACCACAGAATAAAGCTTTGCGTATGTGAACCTATGCATACGAAAATTCTACTTTAAATAGTTCAAACAGAAGGAAAGTGAATACGGTTGAAATGGAGTTCTTCAGCTCGGTAGCAGGCTACACGTTATTAGAATATAAAAGATAAAGGAAGAATTGCATAATATATAGAACCATCATTTGACCGGCCTAGCCGGAATTTTCCGGGCACCAAGAAGCATGCTGTTTGCCGGCGGAATCGGATATCCCGTAAATTCAAGCGCATAGATTTCTCATGGAAATTAGAAATACAATAACCACATACCTTTCTTCACAGAACACATTGCAAATGATGCCCTTGAACCGACAGATCTCTCACACCTTTTAAGAATTTTTACATTAATGCTCATTAATTTTACGCCATGTAAACCAACCGTGCTTCGCCCGTAAAAAGAAATTAAACGCAGATCCATAGAGCTATCATTAACATTATCCAACACCAATTGCAGAAATTAGCTCTACTAACAATATCGCATGATTGAAACTCTTCTATTACAGTTTACCTTAGAGCTTTGTCATTTTAAATAATTAGTGGTATTACAAGCCGATAGATTTAAATTGGATTTTATTTATGGACACTCTATAAATACTCTGGTCCTTAGCCTCCTATTTTATATTCAGCGTGAAACACTGGTAATTTTGCTCAGAGGCCTCATTATGAGGCTTGAGGTTCTTTTTTGTGCCGTAAATCTACGTCACGGAACCACCAGCTTTACTTCCCAACCGAAGGAAGCCATGCTAAGGAGTTTTGGGACCCAAAAAATACATCGCTCTCCGCTGGGTTTGAATAGGCGATCTCGGGAACTATTAGAAGTCGAGTTTTCTGAACTTTATATGCAAGCTTTTTCAGATTTTTTTGGGGGGATGGTGCTTTGTTCTAACTTTTCTACAACGTCATCGAGTTTTTCCTCTGTAAGAACACGGGGATTTACTTTCGGTTTCTTATTAAGGATCGATACGATCTCAAGTCATCTGTATGCCACAAACGGAATCATGTGTATCTAAGAATTTAGGAGGTAATCGTTACTATATGACCTAGATATTAAAGTGACGTTAAGCAATACCAAAAAGAATAAAGAAATAAAACAAAAGCAATGGCAGTAATATATCCAAATTAAGCTTAAAACATGAATCTTGAAACTTTTGCCACTCAGGTGCCACATCAGAGAGGTTTGAGGGTTGCATGGAAAAACAGGAGCGTTGTTTCCACTTCAACATAACCATTAATTGTATTTTCTGTACCTGAATAAAAATATGTTTAGAAAATGACATATTCTTACCTTATATTTCTAAAAAGAAAGATTAATACAATCCGATTAGAGTTAGACAATGCAAATAAAATTTGCTGTAGAATATGAAACTTGAAATTGCAGTCCTATCAAAAGGAACAAACCATGCTTACACAAATATATCTAGTAAGACACTTGCCATTGTTTGCGTTTTCATTTTAACTGTGTTGTAAAAATGCTTAGGCAGTTCTCTAAATTGGTGGTCATTCGGGTTAAGTTTTACATTTAAAAGTATTCATTCTTGAAAAGAATTTTCTGACATACATAGGCATTTCCAAGAAGCGTTATCATCTTAAGATCAGAAATACACGCCTGGAAAACAGGAATGGAAATCAATGAGTCATACACTATTACTTTCTTTTAGCACACAATTACACTTGAAGCAGTAATATTCGCCCAAAAAGAAATAGTAATACTAATACAAAGAAGAGGAGGAGAAGGAATGAAAATATTAACAATACTAACAGGAATAAGAATAGCAAAGAAATATTTAAAATGATGAAAATGAAAAGAAAACCAAATAAGTAAGAAAAAGATAAAAAGGAGGAATAAAAAGATAATGATAGAGATTAAAAGAAGGAACCGAATGCAATAAATAAGAGAATTTAAATATAAATGAAAATTAATAAATGTAAAAGGACGAAACCATGTAACTCTTAAGGGAAAAAACTGGCTAAAATCGTGAATGTTTGCGGCGTTTCTACTGCAACCAGGAGAGAAGTCATTATGAAACACTTATCAGATATAGAAATTACGGACCCGGGAAGGACCAGTCTGGCTGAAAATATAAAAGACGGAAAAAACCTGAGGACAGCAAATTCACTCAGGTGAAAATATAACGAGCTAATGCTGGACGCGGAGAAGACGAATTTTCTAATTTTTTGTAACCAATGAAAACAGAAGAATTTAGAAAAATAACCAATATAAATATATAAAAATCATGTATCTAGAAAGAGGGTTGAACTAAGCTAGAAAAAGGGAATAGACTGGAGAATTATCTAGGCCAGGAGCGAGGCTTAGGACGTGTGTTCACATCGACACATCGGGTCCAGCTTTTGTAGGGGAAAGTTGCGCTTCTCGACGTGACAATGTGTGCGCAAAAATGGTGTTAATTTCAGGAGATAACAAATAGTTAATAGTCACAATTATCTCCATAAGACAGAAACGGGTAAGGGGGAAGTATAGCTATTAATCTGGAATTGTAGACGGGATCGCGTTGGTCAAACTTGTGTGAGGGGAATTTCAAGAAGAAAGAAACTGTAGTCTTATATGGATCTTTACATAACTCAAGGACAGTGACGGAGAATTTTCATGTGTTTTCAATCTCATGCACACCAAATCATTCATCCTCTACCTTGAGCGCCTTGCAAACCTTACCGTTCTCAGAACTCATTACCTCGACTGTAGGTCAGCAATACCAAACTGCCACAGACAACCCGTACTACTACTCTCTGCAGATCTACTTCTATTTGCAACATATGCTAATCGATTTTTCAAATCATCTAAAATCTGAAAACTTATTATCGAATTTATTTTTACCTCAGCATTTTGCAATGTTAAGGATAGCATCCGGTACGTTGATAGTGAAGTTAGACTCCTTTATGTACGGAATCTAGCCATACGCGATGTAGATTTAAACGAAATGTGTTCCTATGAAATTTTGCTTGTTGCGAAAAGTGCCGTTACTTCGCAGATGATGTCAAAAAGGTATACTAATGTAGCTACAATAAATTTTGACGGTCGAATTAATTGACTCGTTGGGCCATGTATTGAAAACCAATTGCTAAAAATATGAGAAAACCTTAAATAGCAACAATTTCAACTGAGAAATGTGGAATGCAGAAAAGTTTTGTATACTTCAACCAATTTTTCTTAGAGCAACATTATGCATATATCATGATTTCCCAGTTACATGAAATAAATCAGAATGAAGAGTAGTAAATAATCTGTTTACAGAAATTATGGATATTTAATTCCTTTTTACTAGTGTCTGAAATTCATTTATTTTATTTAAAATCGCTATAATCAGATTGAGAAAATAAACAGTAAAGATATTTTCACCGAACAGGATGACTGGGGCGGTAGCGTCTAAGGCTCGTATTCCCATTGTAATGGCTATGCTGAACTTTGATTCCTTTCTTGGATTGCTGTCGACAGGCGAATGTTGGAATAAATTATTTTATACTGCCTCGAATTATCCTGTCCCTGTTTTCATCGACCTTTCATTTATTTTGGATTTCAGAGCCAAGTGCGATGGAAGGTTATGTACCATAGATGTGGTTTGTGCATAGGGCCGAATCCAAGCAACATGCTCTGTTGCGAAATGTTAGGGGCCCCGCTGTACTCTGTTTGCCACCATCTGATCTGATCACCCTTCGTTCTCTCGCCTCCTACCTTCTTACCGTGTCGTCCTCCGTGGTCTAGGAGTACCAGGCTAGCCTAGTTCCCGAGATCGCGGGTTTAGACCCGGCAGACGGCGATAGATTTCTTCGGGAAAAAATCCTTGGCATGGCTTCCTTCGGAAGTGAAGTATATCTGGTCTACCATGTCGTAGACTTACGGCACATAAAAGAATCTCAAGCCTGATAAAGCGGCCTATGAACAAAATTTCCGGTCTTTCACGCCCAATACAGAACGGGACACTAAGAACCATAGCAGTTAAAGAGCGTCCATAAATAAAATTCAATTTCAATTTCCTTCTTACCGGATATTTCATAGGCGTAATAGGCCTAGTATTTACCGCAGTACTGAAATCCTCCGCCTCTAATCCATATGCCTAACAGAATTTTTCACATGTAAGGGGTTGTTTGGGGTGAAAGCTTTTGCGATACATTTCAAAAGCTACCTTAATTAAATAATGGAGTCTAGCAACTCACTGTAAGAAATTGGCTCACGTCAACTTCAAAGAAATGTGGGCCCATCACAACACCAGGAAGACTACACCACACCATTACTCTGGGAGCACCTGGGTCATTAGCCTCACGCATCCAACCTGGGTTTTGCACAGGCTAGTACCTTATGTTTAGAGTATGGACATGAGCGTCCAAGTAAAATAAACACTCATTGCTGAAATTAACACGTTTAATAACACCATTATCATTGTCTATCTGATTGGTGTTCCAATTGCAAAACTGACGTTGTGTAGAGGATCATCTCCATGCACTGTGTGTACATGTTGCAGCTAGTATGGACAAGAGTGTGTTTTTTTTTTTAAATTCGCTGAACAGGTTCTTTACTCACACCTTCTGCCTAGATGCACGGCGAATTGATCTTTTGGGGTCCACAATCACCTTTGCAATCATGTTAAGTGATCCTTCATCAGTATCTATCTTCCTCTTAAATATATTTAAAAGCTTACCTACAGCTTGAAATGGTCATTTTGGAATTTTTGAACGCCGCCTGTGAAAGTAATCTGCAGTCTACCTGCACAGTTCTGTGAATATCATTAGAACTCGACATTTGTCTGTTTGCCTTCGTTCCTTTGTTTAGAATCGTAGCCTTTTATGCATAAGTGTATTTCATGCTTACTGGAGTAAAATATGCTAATTTTATGGTGCCTATAATTGTATATTTTCATAGTGTGTGCCATTTCGTAGCCTAAGAGCCCATTGTGACTTTTTTATAATGAGAAACTTTATCAAGGGTCTTGCCTATCGGAATGTAAATATTTTCATTACTAGCGGATGCTTATTAATATTAATTCTCAATTGAATGTTTACCTTAGCACTGAAATTAATATTTTCTGCTCTGAACCAATAGCCATTCTTGACAACATGCCTGAGGAAGTTTGTAATACAGGTATTTCGCATTCCTTTCCTAGCGTCATCAGTTGTATTGCTTCGCGTAATAATACAGTAGTGGAAATCAGTATAAAGGCATTACGTTTCCTACTGAAAGTAATAGATACAATGTCTGAAGCATACATGTATCTAATTTATTATGAAAGTAGTAGATATAAGGCATACAAAAATCACGAAAGAATGAGCTTCTTTCGTAACACGAGTAACAAAACAAGGCGTTTGCATTTCCTGGATGCAAATTGACATAAAGGCTTTCACTGTTCTGTTGTGTTATTGCGTTGTTAGTACTTTGTCGACCCCCCGTTCTTCCTAATTACCTCAGAAAGTCTCTTAGGCATTCATTTTGTTAGGGTTTGTAGTTCTTGCTGAAATTTTCGCCCAGTCTTCTCGTATCCCTCTTTTTAGCTCACATGCGGCCTCAAATTGTCTTCCACTGCGGTGAACACGCCTTGCAAGTATTCTCCAAAGGTTTTCCATGGGGTTAAAATCTGAGCTACGTGCAGGGCAGGGCACGACATCGATATATTTATCTTCAAACCACTTTTTGGTTGTAGCAGAACAAATCACAGAGGCATTATGTTATTGAAAAATTAGCCTTTCGTCCCCTAGGTCCTCATACATTCTAATCAATTCTGTCTCTAGCATCTCAGTGTATTTGTTAGAATTAATTCTTGTGTTCAGCCAAGCAATAGTGCAGAAGGCTGCCCAAATCAAAATACTTCCGCCACCAAAATTTCTGCTCATTCTTACCTGCTGCTTTGTTCTCAGATCATGCCAATAATATTGAAATTCATACGACCCATCTAAATTAAACTTCTTCTCATCATTGAAGATAATTTTATCCCATTCTGAAGTCCATGACATATATTTTTCAGCAAACTCCAAACTAGCCTGTTTATGTTTGGGCGTTATGCAGTGGTTTCTTGAATGCCAGATGTTTGTCATTTGACAAAATTTGTCGTTCACGTCTGGCAGTTACTGCCAACTGTAAATCAGCGACAGTTGATAGTAGTAACGGTTTGTGACCCTTACTTTGCGCAAAAATAACCGTTTCGATGCCTTAGATAATTTTATACTTCACCCATATTTTCGTTCTGCCATTTTGTGCACCAAATCTAATGAAATTATCAATCACTGAACTTGAGAGCGGTTCAACTTCTTGGCGATTTGACGATTAAAGAGTCCCATTTCCTTGTACGCACTGATTTGTACTTTTTCAACACATAACTGTTTTCTGAGTGGCATTTTCACAATAGTGTTTATATACAGAGAGAGCCAAAAACTACGAACCGGCTGCGCGGTGTTTTTCCTGTCCGCGTCCTCGACGCGCGTTGACGTCTGTCGCTATCATAGAAGGCGCGGATGAAACCATACAGCCTTTTTAAAATTATTTTAAAGACTTTACTTACCAACTTTATGAAAGGAGATGCTGAAACTAGTCATCATCGTTGTCCATACATTTTTGGCACCTCTTTAGGAAACTATCCATCACTCGCCGTAGTTCACGTTGAGTAATGCTGGAAGTTTCCTGGCGGATATTTTGTTTTAATTCTTCCAGGGTGTGCGAATTTGTCTTGTTTTAGAAAGGGGGTTAGGTCGGGGGACCGAGGGGGGCTACAAATCTCATCTAGTAATTCTTTCCTCAAACACAGTTTCATAAAATTGATAAGTAAAGCCTTTAAAAGTAGTTTTAAAAATGTTGTATGGTTTAATCCGCGCCTTTCTATGATAGCGGCAGACGGCAACGAGTGCCGAGGACGCGGAAAAACGCCATGCAGCCGGTTCGTAGTCCTTTGGCTCTCCCTGTACAAACAAGCACTATACCAATGGTGTCTGTTTCCTATCTGCAGTGAAGGCAAGTACGCACCACTAACACCACAAAGAACTTACTGCCTTTATACCGAGTTCCACCCTCTACCAGCTGAATTGTTGATGTCTTGTTATATACTGTACTACTGACATCAAATGCATTGAATGCATTTCTCAGTATACTGGATCTGCTGCTACTGCAGATACACTGTGCGCAACTACTCCAACAGAAAATGTTAATTTACCTACAAATATTTACACTTTTATACTGATTTCCACTACTGTAATAGTGACTGCGTAGCACAATAAAGCCTATGGTAAATGGTCAGCTACAGAAGCTATTGGTTTACTGTGGTAGGTCAATCATTTTTGTATTAGCTCGTTGTTTTGTTCATTAATACGATGGCTTTATTATTTTCTACTTCCCACGTGAGCGAAAACACAGCACTGACTCAAAAGACTAGACTTATTTCAAACGTAACAATAGCCTATTTAACAATAATACATAACAAACTCAATAATAATTACAAACCAGAATGCGAATGTAAAACTCATTCAAGAGAGAAATGAGAATAGAATTACTGAAATGAATTACTTATAAATGATAATAGGGGTTGCCATAAAAAAACTACATGGTAACTGAAGAATGCAAACTTAAAGAAATAATGTTTACAGTTTACACCTCGTTAAGAGTATACTGGAATTTGGTAAATTTAATATATTATGGTATAAGGGACATGGTCATTTGATATTTCATTTCTATACCGTTGTCATTTCTAAAAGTGTTTTAAGTCGTAAATGAATAAATGATTGTGCCTACTTCAATGCTTACCATTACTGATAGTACCTATTTTGAACTAGTTTTAGTGCCTATTTTCCTGCTTATTTTAAGCTTTTAGCGCCTACTGTGGCGGGCTCTAGTTGTCACATGTCATGCCAAAAATGTCACATGTTCAATTGTTTGTTCAGGAGTGAGTATATTTGTTTTGAGTGTTATAGCTAATCTTGTAAACAACAATTTTGCCTCTTCGCAACATTTTCCGTTTGTCAATTGACTTCTAGGCCATGCACAAATATCGTTAATTTAATGGTTTATGGTTAATTTGTTTTCTTTTTCATTAGTAATCTTTAATGGTTTCCTATTTATAGACACACGTTAGTAAGAATCATTAGGGTTTCCCAATCTATTTTCAGGAAATCAAATATAAATTTTATTTCTAATACCAACATTGTAAATTTCTATTTAAATAAAATTCCTTAAAGGCTTTTTTGAAAAAAAATATAAGTTAAGGAAAATAATATAATTCCGCGTTGTGCGTTTGTATATATGTACGCGTGTGTGTGTTTGTGTGTATGTGAATGCAAAGAGCTCCAAAAATATCTTTATCCTGAATCTTTAAAAGGTTTCCAACTTATGTTGGGCGTTTCATATGTGAGTTATGATGTTCACAGATGTCGAAGAACAGACATACATACGAACAGGCGCAGATTCACATACGCTCGCACGCCGGCGCGTTATATTCTAAAATGCTGTTTTTAGATCTTGCAAACAATCTTATGTGTAAAATAGCGAGCAATACCTTTAGACTTTTCTGGTTAGATTGAAGTACGGCTTTAAGTAAATGTAAAAGTTGAACATAATAGTAGTAGTAGTAGTAGTAATAATAATAATAATAATAGTAATAATAATTAATGCATTTACTGAAGCACTGAGATATTACATGTATTGGTCTGCCCATTAAAATTGGCCCTGGTCACTACTCTGTTGAGTGTTATAATAGAAACTTTACTGAAATCCGGAAGGAAGGAATTTTAATACTCAAGTGGTTCTATTTTCCGAGGCACGGATGGAGCACTCATAAGGTACATTTCGACCTTTCCATGCTATAATACCACATTATGATATGCTGCATTAATAGGAAAAAATAAAGTACATAAATGCCAAATGTTGAAGAGTACCGTTTCAATACGAAATGCAATTTATCCAACTATTTTCTCGTGAGAATATATAATTGCTCAGCCTTGTAGCAAAAATAGCGATTAGCGAAAAAGAGTAATCTTTAGCTTACAGAAGAACGTAGCACATACCAGGTGAGTCAGCTGCACCTAGGTATTCGTATCTATGCAACTCGCAGTTTATAATCTAATGTGAAAACCTTGATCCTCTTAGCAAAAAAAAAAAAAAAAAAAAAAAAGACGTTATTGTAGCTCTGCTCTTCTATTCGGACTATAAGCAACCAACATTAATGATTGAAGGCCTGAATGAGAACCAAATAGCTGCAAAAGCCTTATAAAAGACGGCGTTTCATGGATATAATGCTTGCAAAGAGATAGTGGAATGGTCTCCCGAAAAGCGGATAGACTACTTGAGTTCTGGCCAAGTGGGTTAGGTTCAAATCTGATACAAACATAAAATGTTTGGTTCTTCTTTATATTCTCCTTGTGTTTATTTTCTGTATTTTAGTGTACTAATTTATTTATTTTTGTTATGGGCTCTCCTGTGAGCCAAAGACACAGGAAGTACAATTAGATAATTGTGTATCATGTTTACCCTAATAATCTGTACCGTATCTGGTGTTGTAAAGCGTGTTAGGTAGTTAGTTTTCATTCTTTTGAGCGCATATCCTTCTACTGACAAAGGATTGCAAATGTGCTAAGTAAACAGAATAATAAATTGTTAAAGAGCGTGGATTTCATCAACGAAGTAAATGTTCATCAATGCACGTTTGTCTACGTTGCCGGAGAGACTTTTTTGCATGCTGTAACATACGCGGTGTAATCTCCTGCCCTCTTCACGTATGAGTGCCCGTAGATGATTTGGGCTTTGCGGCTCTTCTCCTTCTTTGCAGTGGAAAACATGGTGATTATTCCATTTTGTACACATTTATAATGTTATCAAAAATGTTATTTATATCATGATATCAAATTATAGGTCCAAAGAGATAAAACAAAAATTAATAAAAAGTTTGAACTTATTCCGAAGGATTTGAACCAGCACTTAAGTCGCACAGCGTCAAAGCAGCCATGATAATATCACTCGACCAATGCTACCTTGCCACCTGAGGTTCCTATACGAATTAGTAATCGCAGAACTAGACTCCACCTCGAATCTTTAAACACTTTTTGCAACGTCATACAGTATTTTGAGCTCGACTTGGTAGTTTTAATTCAAACAAATAAAGCGCATCAGTCATTACAATTACTGTATGATCTGAAATACGCCATAGTTTGTGACATACGAGAAATTATCTACCTAATACTTAGCATTTTGACAAGGCTGTGCAACATTGACTGACGGTTTAAATCCAATTGGCCGCACTGAGCAGATGTGACATTTTGTTTACAAATGGTTTTGTCAACCAATGCATGTGATGGGTTGTTCCTTCAGGGGCGTTTTCAAAGGTGTGCATGAATGTATGCTAAATAATAAAAGTTTGTAAACTTGGCTAAAAGTACTACTGCGGCTCCCAGTTTCAGGTGGGATATTTTTTGTATCGATATGCATAGCGATTGCATTCTGTCCTGTAAAACACTTATGCACTGAGTTATCTATCCCTCCTCTAATCTGCCATTAAAAGGCATTCAAGAAAGGCCTAAGCCAAATATGTCGCTTAGCACGTTGCATAAATTAAAAAATAAATAGGGGCATAATGGTAAGTCTTTCTTAAGAAACGACAACATGAATCATTCGTAATTCAATTCTAAATGTGAACTGTTTTATATCAGAAATAAGATGTTTTGTAAAAATTAAAATAAATTTTTAACTTTGTTTCATATTTTAGAAGAGCGCAAAATTGATGTTTTATATTCTATATCTGTATGGTCATATAAACGTAAGATAGATGCCACACTTAATTTTTATATTTTTGTAATACAGGCATACATTCATAACATCACACACACACACCAGAATATACACATATATACATACATGCAAACATACACACGTACCTAAGTACGTTATGCTACATTGTAGCAAGTACTTTCATACTGCTTACTAGCTTTCTAGTACAACCCGGCAATGCTGTCCTCCCACTTCCCTGCTATGAGCGAACTGTTATATATTGCCCCTTGTTTAAGCGCTACTGTACTCCAAGAGGAACTTAGATGCTTCAAACAAGTAACCGGACAAGCTATAAATGGACTGAAATACATACGTACATATATAATATTACACTCATAAATACATACACGTATACGTACCTAGGTATGTACATATATGTATATATACATATATATTTACATAGATACAGACATACAGACACGCATGCATACATACTATGACATTTAGACGGTATTTAGGGGTTTAGTTTAGTATATTTGGGAGAGTTATACATTCAGTGGTTGGCAGTATTGGCCGCTTGTGATATAGGGGTTATAGTGAGGAGCTATTTAGTAGATACTAAGGTACACTCAGCTCGCTTCCTCCTTCGGTGTGCTGTCGTCAATCAACATGGTTGGGCAGCACACGCACCTTCTTCTGACCACCAGGTGCTAATTTTGCATTTGTCTCTTTATAATAAATTATCTTAATTGTTCTTTTTTTAATGTTCGTTAAGTTCTTCAAGACGTTTTCACTTTCCCTCCTGTTCATCAAGTATGTACAATAATGCACGAATAGCTAGCTACGCTTCCTATATACGATCTTGTAATACTACGTAAAGTTTCCGGTGCCTTACTCTCATCCGAATTTGTTTAAGATCGCGACAACACGTGCATACAATAGTATAATAACTAATGCACGCATAGATGCATTGTAATAACTGAACTTTCAATAATACGGCGTCAACGAAGGACGTGGTGTTTCTAGAAAAAAAGTATAATGGATCAAAACTGTATGCAGCGAATGCCTAACTTGACATAGGGCATGAACTAACCACTCAAACACTCTTGTATTCTCAAACACTCTACAAAAATCTTATAAGAAAATATTCCTCAAAGCAAGGACCTCCTCAGTAAAACAGAATTCTGTGCCATGGTGAAATGGCACTCTTACAGTTAAGAAGCAGAAAACCAGCGCTCTACACAGAAGATATCAAAGAACCAAGACCAACGAAGAACTCATGGAAAGATGCAGACAACAACATCTCTATGGTAAAAATATAATATATCAGTCAAGGATCAGAGCTGAAAAATTCAATTCCTGGAAAGAATATTGAGCAGTTTATCACCCATAAACCTGTGGAACAATATAAACTTGGTGCTGAAAAGATGAACAAAATGATAATGACAATTCTGCAAAAGCCAGATGGCTCTAAAACATTAAAATTACAAGACACGCTAAATTATGCGAGAGAATACTTCATTCAAGAAGACAGACAAGAGGACGACACTGAACATCATGAACATATAAGAAATGTAGCAGAAGAACCAATCGACACATGCGACGATCGACAATTCACCCATGAAGAGATAAGGCAAATCATAGAAAGCTTCAACCACAAAAAGGCGCCAGACAGCAATGGAGTTACAAGCGACAATTTACTTTTCATCTTCAAACTTTCCGAGAAGCGCTACAACCACCTGACGAGAAGATTCCTTTCCAGAACTTGGAAAGCGGCTAGAATTGTTCTAATAATTAAATCGGGAAGGAAGGCAGCATGGGTCCATCAAACATTTCGTGCAATAAGCTCACTCAATATGGTGAAAAGCTACTCCTCACGAGGATTATGCATCACATTAACAATAATAATCTCCTGAATAAAAATCAGTTTGACTTAAAACCTCAGAAGAGTACCACAGTCGCCGCAGTTGAAGTGAAAAATTTTGCGGAGGCAGAACTAAAGAAAGAGAACGTACTAATTAATTGTAAGCCTTTATGTGAGAGTACCTTTAATGCTGCACGGTAGCCCGGAATTCTTTAGAGCCTAAGATGCCCAAGGAATCTCTATAAACTATCTCGAGATTATTTCTATGAAAGAAACGCATGATGTCCATATATAGCGCCACATCCAGGGAATAACCCTTTTCACCTTCTCTACTATGTACCTAGTAGCTAGACGGAATACTGCATTCCATCCAAAAATTCGATATCAAGATTTCACTACAAAATACCTATTTTGAGGCTGCTGGATCCATAAAGAAAGTATATTTAGAGAAAGGTCCATGTGTGTGCGTTTGCGCTCGCGTTTGTGTGATTGTGTCTGGGAACAACATAACTTAAAAATGAAATCTCGAATAAATACCAAACAAGTATTTAAGTTTCAGTATCTTCCGAAGATTTAACACTGCCCAAAAAACCATTTACATTTAAAAATTTTCAAGATGTATTTTATCAAAAATGGCTGTCATGACTTTGATTAAAATATCATATATTTAGCACATTTATATGACAAACAAAAAGTACACCTTGACTTTTCTGGGAATAGACTATAAAGTCCTCCTCATTCGGAAGAAATTTTGTATAACTCCGTATAAAGATTAAACCATAAAGATATGGGCAAACACTTATTACACAAACAAAGCAGATCTGTTTAAAACACGTAATTTATTTCAAATAACTTTTTTGTGGCATCAGCTATTTTCAGATATCCGTTATTATTGGTTTAATTTTTCAATAATTTATCATTTTTAAAGTGCTGTCGTAGTTCAGTTGTTTATGGCGATATCGTAGAAAAAGTATCGAATTTCAAGATTAGCAATTCCGATTCGCTTCTTATCATTTGACTATGACTATGCCTCGGTTTCTTGTATCCCCATTATACTACAATGACATCCAAAATGAAACTGATTCTTTAAGCGCTTATCTCGATTAATATGAAGTACGTAGAAAAATAATTTTTTAGGAATATTTTGTAGAAGATATACAAAACAAATCTGATGTGCTACACTCACATGACTTTCTCTACTCTTGTACAAACTATTTTTACAAACGCTTATTCTCCATATGCTTCATGTTAATCGAGATATCGAGATGTCAATCTTATTGCTAATTTTCTTGTAGATGCAAGGGGAATTGCTAGGCTTTAAGCGATAGTCAAATATTTTAAGAGCTGGTTGCTATGTGGCGCATTCCATTCTCTTTGCATGTCCAGGACATAAAAAAATCTGATGTGTTACACTCACATGACTTTCTCTACTCTTGTACAAACTATTTTTACAAACGCTTATTCTCCATATGCTTCATGTTAATGGAGATATCAAGATGTCAATCTTATTGATAATTTTCTTGTAGATGCAAGGGGAATATGGTAGGTTTTAAGCGATAGTCAAATATTTTAACACTGGTTGCTATGTGGCGCATTCCATTATCTTTGCATGTCCAGGACATAAAAAAATGAATAACGAATTTGAGAAAAAGTATAAGTATTGGAAAATTTAAGGGAATAACAAGCAATATTTCGCAAACGGTTCACTCAACAAAAGAAATGTATATGACATAAATTGTGTATTTTAACGCGATCTACATTTTTTGTGTAGTAAAATTTTGTCTATCTCTTATGGTTTACCAGTTATGAAAAAGGCGTTCATAATGAAGAATACTTTTGGAGACATTCCCAGAAAATTCGAGATATACATTTTATTTGTCATGACAATATTTTAAACATATGATATTTTAATCAAAATTGTTAGAGCCGTTTTTGAGAAAATTAAAATTTTCGAAAAATGTTCCATGTAAAGGGTAGTCTGGGGTGGGGGGATTTTCTTGAAAACCTTCGTGTCGCATCTCTGAAAGATACTGAACCTAAATACCAAGTTTGGTCTTTATCCGACTCTTCGTTTTTTGAGTTATGCTGTTCACAGACACACAGACACACAGAAACACAGACAGACACACACACGGACATGTTTCCAAAAATGCTTTTTTTGGATTCAGTGAGTCTCAAAACATGTATTTCCGGTGAAATCTCGGTATCGAAATTTTGGGTGGAATACAATACTTCCCCTACTTACTATACGTAGTAGAGAAAGTAATAAACGATGGTTGGCAGAGAAATTCATTTGAATGTAATAAATCATGCTTTCATATTTTCTTCCAGTATTACTTTTGTTTTCCGTAGGATTTCATGTCCCATGTAAAATCGGTGATGTCAAAAGCCTCCAGTAGTGTTCTCGGCAAATAATAAGGTTTAGTTTTATACTTCTTTTTAGAAGTGTTAAACGCCCGTTTGTACTACATACTGCACTTTAGGCGGTGGACACTGATAATCAGCCAGAGGGGTTTTAGCAAGTAAACAGAACAATTGTGTTAACTCACGGAGTAGGTGGCGGACATACTCTTCTCCTTCCCTTCACAACTCCCGGTTTCTTTGCGATTGTTCCATTCGTGAATACAAACCAGTGGAGAACTGTATATCCCTAAAGTGAAGAAGAATCACACACCAAAACTATCATCAGAATTAGCATCGTTTGGAGCGGAATTTGGCAGGGAAAATGTTAGCACAAATGGCGAAACTATCAGATGCAACGTACATATGTCACATAGAGCTCAAAGAACGTTTAAAACATCATGTTAAAGATTATGCCACATTAATATATTAAACATGTCTAGCACATGGTCGTTACCGAGTTGCAGAGGAAATTAGAGCCTGTTTTCCAGATATGATACTTTAAATAGCCAACGTGAAAAAGGTATTTCGTAAGGAACCCTCAAGAATAAAAATATTCAGGGGTGCGGAACCCCTTTGCTTCACAACAAATTGTAACACTGTGGGGAACAAAGCTACAGGTTGTAGTACACTAAGCTCAATACTCGTATTACGACAAAGCTCTTAATGTAATTAATATCTATGACGAGAGAAAATGCTACTATACATTCGCTGAAGGAAATAATTTTACCAACTTTGTTTTAAGATTTTTCATATATTCAGAATCATTTCAGAAATATTGCAGCTACAATAACATATGTATCTGCAAGCATAGACACTACAAATATGAGACAATAGAATAGGTTTCAGAAACACTGAGTAAGGTATAAAGCTGGAACTATACTTTGTCAACCTGACAAAGAAACTTAAAAGTATGATAAAAAAGAATTCAGGGTACGCAGAAATGTGTAAAACAAGGGACGCTTTACTGACGCAGGAAATCTCAAGCAAGTCTGATATTTAGTTTTATATTTTTTGCTACTACGTCGAGTGATATGGAACGTAGTTTTTCAAAATATAACAACTGTCTACATGCTAATCGCATGCGATTTATGTTCAATGTATTTAGAAAATGCATTATTGTACATCGTAAAACTCACATTGTAACAAAAACGCCAATGTAACTCAGAGTTCTGTAAATTAATAACTTAATAAATAATGAATTAACTTTATTGCACACCAACAATAGCTTGACATATCTACATTGTTTTCTTCCGGTACTGCGTAATCCTGATCAGCCTGCTTTCGAAGCAGGGCGTGGTGCCTTCAACTGTCATGTTTGTTTACAGAGAATGCTGCAAGGTCGCAATCGCTTCCACTTTCTCTCGCCACCAACCCTCTGTGCCTTCCTAACTTGATGGTTTACTTACTAAAACCCCTCTTCCTGCTCAGAATACACGAAATGAAATGATAATTGTAAAAGAAAATTTGAGAAGGAAACGTTTCAGGCCTAAGTTTAGGGTACCTCCCCAGCATTTGCCAATTAAGAGGACTAAGAAAAACCTGGAGATAAACCTCAGTCAGGGAGGACGGCGGGATTTGAGCCGCGGATGTTTGACAGCCCTGTTTAAAGCATATTATTGAAGAAATGTTAGGTATCGCTCCCATTTTATCCCTTGCATATACGTGAAATGTTTCTATATATTTATATACTCTATTCATATTATACATAAAGTGTTTGTAATTTGGTCTTCATCAACTTTCAAATAATGATAACGTTTGGTGTTATTTATCGTATCTTAATAATATAGGTAATCTCAAAACGAAATGCGGCATGTGTTCATATACCTTCAGTATGTCTGATACTTGACAGGTTTGCAATTGGCAATTTTCTGAATTTCAACATGACTTTCATCGCTTTCACTGAAAGCACGTAGGAAAAACTAAGCCGTGCGTCGCGCAACGCATCTACACATTGGATGAGCATAACTTGTTTGTCCCGCCGTGCATTCGCCGAAAACCTAAAATAGCCATATTGTGGGGATTGTCGATACATAAAGATTGTTCTCTATTCACTAGCTGATACTGTCTGTTATTACCATTCCTTAAGTCTAGTAATCCTACATTCACCATGCATATTAGAAAGGGTCAAGTTGTTTACATAAAACATATTTTTATGCTTTTCAGTTTTAAACCTATAAATATGGACATCGGTAAGAACTTGTTTTCTTAAATCTGGAAATGCCAAGGATTCTTACTCAGAGGTAATAATTTTTAGAGGAGTGTCTCAAGCAGTGAAGTTTCATTACCACAGCACAGCTGGTAGTACACCATTTATCTCATGCTTTTGAAATTAAAAACAGCTCCATTTTAATAAATTACTTTAGCTGGTGTTTACATAACCCCTTGTTAATGAAGTAGCACTATAATAATGAGCGTAGGCGCTGGATATACAGCATATAACTATTAAGAAATCTAATACGTTATACTTACCAAGATCGATGCTGTTGTCTGTGTTTAAAAACAAGATTTTACCCTTTCTGTAACCACTGCATTTTGCCATTCCAAAAATAAATATAAACACTTGGCAAATAACTGTTAATCTTTGCGTTTCCATGATTGGGCAACCTGTAACAAAGGAGATATAACAATTAAGGAATTTATTTCGAATTAAATATTCTTGGAGTTTGACGTATGCAGTCCAGGTGCATGCAAGGCCAGTGGCAGTAAAACTGTTTACAGTTTTACTTACAACTTATTATTCAAAAGGAGAAATTACAATTATAATAAAATATTTCTAGAAGAAACCTATCAACAAGGAAACAATTTCTCAGAATGGTGAGAATTTCTTCATATATATAAGCCGGAAACTTTGTCAATAGTTTTAATGAACCACATGTCGGATGTTATCTGAATAAGAACAACATCTTAACTCAATTTGTAAATCCCAAGAGCTCTTAACTTCAGCCCAAAAGAGGTGGGTATGTGTTTACAATTCAGCAATGTTGCCAACCCTAGGGACATTTTATTCCTCTAGGGAGAACTACTGTAGGAAAATGACAGATTGAGCTTTCAGAATCTTAGACTTCTAAAATCTCTACACTAAATTTGCACATTTTCGGATTTATTTTAAAGGAATCTGTAACAGTAGTAATTCAATAAATGTACGAACTTGAAGCTCAGATGGGATAATAGATTACGTATAAGAATCCCAAACGCACTATCCCGAAATGAATTCTTAGTTACAAATTGTATAGGATGGTTATAATTGCCAGCATTTTTACGTTTCTCTTTCACTACCGTCTGTCAGTCTTTGTTTCTTGGCTAGTGGCGCTTTTGTCCTGAGCCGAGGTTAGCTGGCTGGCGATTGACCTAAAGAACTTGGATGTGAGCTTTCACCTATGCGTGTTGACTGCAACTGAAAGGGGTAAGTTACTTTTCCGGATATGTAGCCCTATACTGCGCTAGGGGGAACAACTTGCTCTTTGGTCGCTCTGATCGTTTACATTTACTGTGTTCGCCTTATTTCCACTTTTAATATTTTTGTTAATGCCCTCAAGCAGGAATAACATTTTTATTGCAACCTTAAGTGATTTAATCTCTATTTGCGATTTGGTGTATATACGGGAGTCATGTGATCTTAACTTTTAGCCTGGCGTGTGTGAAATTTAAAGTTTGTTCTAGTGTAAATTCTGGACGGTTCTATATGTTGGGAAGTTTGTATATCACAAGCTCATCCTATCCTTCACCTTGAATTGAATTGCGAGTGTATTTAGTTATACATGTATCTTTCAAAACAGAAGCAGACTTTCAATTTAAGGATTGTAAAGCAAGATACAGCAACATATATTTGTAACTAGCTTTTTAAGCTCCTGTAATTTTTTACTATTTCAAATACATTATTGTTAAACATAGTTTAAATGGGGACAGACTCTTCTTAGCAAGTTGACTATGTCGACCCTTTCCTATGTGACCTTTCTGAGTATTCCTGCACACCATAATAATAATCGAGAGCGTAAGAGGTAGCGTGCATATGCAATGTTTGTGTACAACATTAAGTTCCGTGTGGTCTTTATGTCATGTAATCCATCAGTATACGCGAAATACAATTGGCTGTAGAGTACGTAGGCTAATATAACACTGTAATTAAAATACGATTGCTTATTTGTCCTGTTTATATCGGGAAACTAACAAAATACGTTTTCTTTATATATTAACATCCATTTTTAGAGGTGTTCTCAAGCAGGATGACAATGCTGCCTCTCTGAACATAATTGTGAAAACTTCAAACTTTTTTAAGAATTGGATGTGATACATTCACATGACTTAAACGTATATCGTTTATAACTGGTATACAAACTCTTACGAAAGCTTATATTTCTATCTACTTCATCATAATCGGGATAAACCTTTGCAGAAATAGCTGCAATATTACACATGTCTTATTGATACAAAGAGAACAGCGATGTTTAAGAACTGTACGCTAAATCCTGGCCTTAAAATGTCATACTCTTTCCATGTAATCGCGAGAAACAACTGAAAATTGTTAAAGGACTTAGGAATGACAAAGTATTTAACAATTCCAACCACTAATAGCGGATATCTCGGAAACGACTTAAGCCACAGAAAACGTTATTTGAAATAAATTGCGTATTTTTGTATTTTTGTCCATCGCTTAATTAATGTGCACCAGATAACAAGACCACAGAATCCCTTCCGAGTGAAGAGGACTTCACATATTCCCAGAAAATTTATATACATTTTATTTTTCATGTAAATATCTTTAATATGTGGTATTTTAATTATATGATTAGAGCCATGTTTAAGAAAATAAAAAAAAAATCGAAAATTGTTCCATGTAAAGGGTAGTTGGAGTGGGAGAATTTTCTTGAAAACCTTTGTATCGCACCTTTGGAAGATGCTGAACTTAAATACAAGTTTGGTATTTAAGTTATCGCTTATGAGGTTGCTGTTCACACTCATACAGAGTGACACACACACACACATACATACACACACGGATATTTTTATAAAAATTATTTTTAATCTATGGAGCTTTAAAATATGTATTTCCGGTTAATCATCACATTGAATGTTTGGGTGGAACGGAATACTTTCTCTGCCTACTATGTACGTAGTAGAGAAAGTAATACAAATTGTTCGTTAATAAAATAAACCACTAAATCAGAGACATATTTCATTCCATTGTCCGTACCAATTTTAACTATAACTATTTCTGAAGTTTCCAAGAGTTAAAATCTTAATGCATATACATTAGATTTTTATGCCTTCGAATAACTTAATATTGCATCATGTAAGTTTTACTTGTATTTACGCGAGATGTGGCTTAGTATCGTGGTAAGTTATAAAACATTGAATATAAAATAACATGTATATACAGGGTGACTTATAAAGAACTGACCATTTCTTTCTTTAATTATTCTGTTCCAAATTCACTCAAAGCCCAATTTTAGCATCACATTAAGCAGAATGTTCTGGAGTTTTGATTGCCTGTCACTAGTTGCGCAGATGTTCATGTTTTATTCATGATTGTTAGTTTTATTGTCGCAACTGTTTTTGAGATTTTGTTCTAGTCAACGTGAAAATGGAGTACACATTAAATGAACGACTCTTCTTTGTAAAGCAATACTGGATTACGAATTCAATTACAGCCACTCAAAGGGCATACCAGAGAGAATTTGGTGTTCGGAATCCTCCCCAAAGAAACACAATACTGGAACTGGTAAACACATTGGAAACAACTGGATCTTTGGTGAGTGAAAAAGATAAAACTCGTTCATCTAGGCTTCCCACGGTTGTTTTTGACGTAAGAGCACGACTGGATCAGTCACCCAAAAAATCATTAAGACGTTTGTCGTAGGATACAGGGTACACCTACTCAGTGCAGGCCTAAAGCCGTACAGGATTATGGTTGTCCATCAGTTACAGGAACCAGATAAGGATAGACAACTGAATTATTATGGTTCATTTCAGGCGTTCATTGTGCAAAATTTTGCCATATTGTTCATCACATGGTTCACAGATGAAGCATGGTTCCATTTATCCGGTTATGTGAACTCAAATAACTCACGCTATTGGGCCAGCGAAAATCCACATGCTATTCATGAAGCACGTATGCACCCGGTTAAAATCGGAGTTTGGTGCGCAATATCCGCACAGAGAATAGTGGGACCAATTTCTTTTTTTAAACAATGTGAACACTGCAGAGTACCGACGGATTTTCATGGAGTTTCCTGAGCAACTAGACGATGTAGAGCTGAGCCAAGGATATTTCAGCAGGACAGCGCTACATGCCATACATCAAATGAATCCATGGCACTAATTGCAAGTTTCTTTGACGACCGGATAATTTCCAAGAACCTGTGGCCACCGAGATCTCCGGATTTGACATCGCCGAACCTCTTTCTATGGGGTTACTTAAAAGACAGGATTTATGCCACACGTCCCCAGACATTGGACGATCTGAAGCACAACATTACATAGGAAATTCAAGTTATTGACAAGAGTCCTGCAATGAGTAGCCAACGACGTGTTGAGTTGTGCTTTATGCAGGGTGGAGGATATTTTCAACATTTGCTATAGAGGTGAACAATGTCCCAAAATTCCTCTGCATTTCAGGTATAATAAGTTATCGCTAGAATAACTCATTTTAAAACAATTAAAGAAATAAATGTGTCAGTTCCTAATAAATCATCCTGTATATATGATACCTAATATAATATCAATAATTCCTATTAATTTCAAATTTAATTGGCTTATTTCGGGACTTATGTTTTCTAAACAGAAGGGTAGGAAAATTGTACGGAACAAGGTTGGAAACACTGCAGTTGATTGTGAATTTTAATTCCCAGCAGGACTTCTGTACAGAACCCGTTGAATAGTATTTGCGTTGTGAAGAACCGGATACCTGTTCACTCTCAACGCATAATATTGCAACATTTGGCATATTCGCTTTAAAATGTAAGTACAATAACAAGAGTCCTCTAATAGGCATACAGATGTACATAAATGTTAAAGAATAGCGTAACCATCCAATTACTCCGGCATTTGCCAATTATGAGGACTAAGAAAAACCTGGAAAAGACCTTAGTCAAGGATGACGTCCGCGGAATTTGAATCTGAAAACTATGAAGCACTGGGCCAAAAACGCAACCACCACATTTTTATTTTTAATAAACAGTAATTTGTACTCTTTAAAACAACGTTCTTTCCATCCTTGGAGACAGGGAAACGGATATGTATCGGTATGTTACCAATCCAGCTAATACTAGGCGCCTTGATGGACATGCTGAACTCTTGGTGAGGTAGAATCTCATACGCTGACTGTAGTTCCAATGTGTTGCCACCAATACTATTAATGCCTAGCAATGTACACGTAAATCCTGAATCATTGAGAGGTAGAACGGCATTACGCCAATGATTTAGCTCCAGTGTGTTGACTATCCGACGAATACCCAACAATGTTAGATCCATGCTGAACCCTTAAAGGAGATCGAATGCTGTTACGCCAATGATTGTAAATTTTAGCATGATTCCAATCTGGCTAATACCCCGCAATATTAGTGTGAATGCTGAACCTTGTATAGAGAGAGAGAGAGAGAGAGAGAGAGAGAGAGAGAATGCTGCTACTCCAATGTTTGTGGTTCCAACGTGTTATAACTGGCGCAAAACTTCTGGAATCGTGACCTTGATTGCCACCTCAGCTGCCGAGCCTAGGAATGGTTTATGTTTAGTTTAATCAACGAAAGCGATATAATACCTTTGCTTACTCACAGTTCGTAACACATACAGTCTGCATAGAAAGTGTCCGCATCTTGTAATTTCAAAGAGAGCAGTACGTAAATAGTGCTCATTTTATATTTGTGATATTTATAACCATGGCTCCTACGTTTTCAAAGTTAAATGGTAAGGTATTACGTATTCAAAGCAGGGAAATAATTGCAAATGTCCTCAACTTCATGAAGCAAGAAGCAGAGATGAAGGAAGAAAATATATGTTTACCCGAGTTCCACAAAAGCCTTAAGAGAGTGAAAGAAAGAGTAGCCAAAGCAACTGGTGTTTCACTGAGTTCCATTTCCAGAGTTCTCAAAGATAAGAAAAACCATATGGATGAAAGAGTACCATTTGACACACCTGTGAAGAAACATAAGGTCCCTAAACGTATTACAGAAATAACGATTTCGACAAATGCGTCATTCGGCGCACGATTCACAATTTCTATGTGGAAGAAAAAACTGTGCCAACAATAAGCAGATTGCTCATCAATCTGAAAGATGTCATAAATGTTCAAGGTGGTGCTACAAGTCTCAAATCCCGGCTATGGTACTGAATTTTGCAGTCTGATTCTAACTTTACAAATGACTATAATTTTATATGTACTTATATCAGCATACATTTTCAAGATGCTGCTACAAATCTCAGAAAAATTATAAAAGATTTAGGGTTCAAGTGGAAGAAAACGAAACCAAATAGGAGAGTTCTAATAGAAAAGCACTACATAGCTTACTCAGAGGTACAAATTAGAGGGTCAAACTATAGTGTATGAAGATGAGTCGTACATACACAGCAGTCATACATCTAAAAGTTGAAGTGACGATAGCGAATTAGGTTTTCAGGCACCTGTTGCCAAAGGGCAAATGCTTATCATCGTTCATGCTGTTCGTTCCAAAAGCCCTTCTTTTACAAGTCGCAACAAAAAACAGGAGATTTTCATCAAGAAATGAATACAGAAAATTACATGAAGTGAATCAACTACATGTTGATACCTAATATGCCTGCTGGATCTATTCTGGTTATCGACAATGCTTCACAATGTGGCAACACTCAAACTGACAAACAACCTACCTCAAATTTCTTGAAAGAAGAAATGAAAATCTGGTTGTTTAGGCATAATATAGCTTTTGATGAAAGCATGAGAAAAAACAAATATAACTTAGTTAAAGTCAACAAATCCCTTCAGAAGTCATAACCCATAATACTTGACCAGATTTTAATACAACATCGCCGTAATATACTTAGACTGCCACCGTATCACCCAGATGTAAACACAATCGAATTAATCTGGGCTAATGTCAAAAACTGGGTGGCCTGCAGAAATATCACCTTTAAACTAAAAGATGTGGAGCAGTTATGTCGCCAGCGATTTGCAGAAATTGGAAGGCCAGAATGGGAAAATGTATGTCGACATGTTGAATAAATTGAGAACCATTATTTCAAAATACGGAATTGCAGAAAATCAATTAGTAAAAATTCTCATCCAGGATAATGGTGCAGAAAGTAGCAACAGCAGTGATGGCGGCAATGATGTGAGTGATTCCGCAGAAGAGGAAGGGCTGTCAGGTGTGGAAGAACTGGAGGCAGATGGTTGACAGTGTTTTTATATTAAGGGCATTTTACAGCGGTGGATTTAAATATACTGTATATAGCTATAAGTTTATCGTGTAGTGCAGTGCATAACCGGTGTGCGGATATTTGACAATGACTGTCCCACGCACTCCTGCAGCATGCAGACGACCGGTCACCTCCTGATCTGGTATGTAACTCGCTTCATAGCTGTCATTAAGATTTTCACATGTCAAGAACTGTTGCGCCAGTTATACCTCTAGCTAATACTCGTACACAACAATGTTAATGCGCATGCCTAACCCTTGGAGAAGTAGAACGCTAAAATGCCAATGATTGTAGGTCTATTGTATTGCCAATCCGGGAAACATTCAGCAATATAATTGTAAATGTGAACCTTTGGGGAAATAAAATGTTGATTTCAGTTCCAGTATGTTGTCAACCCAGCTAATGTCCGGTTATGCTGAACCCTTGGAGAGGCAGAAGGTCGCGTTGTAGGTTTTTAAAATAGTGATATTACAGCACTTTGGTCTAAGTGCTTTTCTGCATGAACAGAATCATTTTCTTATGCTTTCTTCTTGTAGTAAATGTATTTTGAATTAAGTTTTTACTTCTAACGCTGCTCATTTTTTATTATTTACCCATTTCTTTGGTATATTTATTTTAGATATCGCAAATAATTGGCCAAAACTTACGATACAGCTTGTGTATACACTTGTATCATTTACACGCGAGACAATTTGTTGTTGGTGGAGATATAATCAACTATTTGTTCCTCTAGCTGCCTAGATATATTTATAAATATTTTATGGCGAAAGAACTGTCTATGTGTGTATGTGAAGATGTGAGGGTGGATGTATTTGTTTACCCCTCAGTTTTCGTTTTGTATGTAAAACTATATTTCCCACCTACTCGCAGCAGTACATCAGCCAATCGCATAACGACACACGCTTCACGAGTCATAAGAGCTGCTGCACATTCTTGGAATGTGCCCAGTTTATTGACTATAGGGAAGCCATATATTAAACATTCTATATATGTTTATCCATGTTATACAATGCTCACTACCGCTATAAATAATTTCTAAAACTTTCGCATTCTTGCATAATGTTATGTATTGTTACGTTAAATTATGTAATATAGGTATTTTATATCGTATTTATTAAATTAAATTATATAATATAATCTCGAATTTTCCATATCTATAGAAAAACAAATGTTTTGAAACATGGGATGTTATTGTTTAGAGGAAGAATCTCCCGGAAGGTCTAAGGAAAATAGTCCAGACAACTACGCTGCCCTTGTGAATATCAGTTTGCGTGCTAGATGACGGCCTTGTTCGGTGCTAGCCACTTCACCAGGTAGTCCCGTACCATGCTGTCGGCCTAGAAACCGCTGTGAAAGGCTCCATCAAGGTCCGACTAGGGATGATGCAAGCTCTCATCTGGATTCGATCCAGGAAACCCAAGCATCGTGATTAAAGCTATGTCTAATTTTACCACATAATTATATAGACTAAGATATAAGCATATGGACGTGTGAAAATGGTGTGAACCAAATATGCTGCCCTAATATTACAATTTGCATTTTTAGGAATGCAGTACATTTTCATCAGAAGGAATTGATTTAATTAAAGATTCTGTGGTTTAATTGCAGCCGGTGGTTGTAGCACAATGAAACACTTTTCTTTCAAAACGGTGCATTTTCTCTAAAAGGATAATTATAAGCATACTGGTTAGTACTTAGTGAGTGTGTAAATAAGGAACATTAACACCTATTTTATAGCCTAGGCTGTAGCAATAAATTAACTATCAAACGAGTAGCCGTCATCTTTTAGCTCCAGGTAACTTTCTCATAACAAGAACATACGAAGACTAGATAGGTATTACGTGCGACATCGTTCGTTAAATCTATCAGTTATGAGGATAATATATTTCTTGTCTTCAGTTTCTCTAAAATATTTACTCAAATCTCGAGTTGTATTTTCTGGCTAGATATACAGAGTGTTACGGATATTTATCTCCTACTACTAAAAGTACTCGTAGTCTATAAATATAATATAGTCAATAAAATAGATACCCAAATGTAAAGTTTCGGCTGCTAACTTCTACTGATGAGAAAACTGTAGACTTCGACACTCTCTGCAACTGTCAAAAGGCCAGTATGAGAAACCTTTGAAATGCAAGACTGTGTAGTTCATGAAAGCTATTTTCAGCTTCTAAAAGATGTTGTCATATAATGTAACAAAACAGAATGCACATTTTATAAAATTAACCAAAAACTTTAATGTAAATTCAGGGATATTTATTGAACTGGATGTGATGAGAAGTATTGATTGCAATTTTCTAATGTTGCAAATCAACGTCCCCAATTACCAAGGGAAGGCTTCAATCAATTAATCAAGAACAGTTTTAAGCAAACGATAAATAAATTCACGTGTTCCGTTACCAATGAGACATTCACAACCAAACCCTCTGAATAATCTCGATACAGTTAAGGCATGGCATTTAATTTCTATTTGCAGAATATATGTCACTCCGCAGTAATTTAAAAGTAGATGTACAGTTTTTATTGAGTATTGCAGTAGCTATTTATGATACAAGTGTTAAAAGTAGGGTATTATTTTGCAAGTAGGAGTGTTTGCGAGACGAGACCGTAAACCGAGTATAGCAATTCTACGAACAAAATAAAATCACTTTTAACATGTGTGGCATATACTATTGTACTGAAACTTGTGGAATAACAATAAAATGATATTTACTGATTACAGGTCTATATGCAACTAAGAGAAATGGTGCCTAGAGAGGGATCAACAGACGTATGCAACGAGAATGTAGATGTTTTGTTGATTCGATAACTTACCTTACTCTAGACCAAGCGTGGCGAAAACGACTTCCTTCCGCGAGTCACCAAACATGCAACACGTACGGCGTCACTCAGCAGCATTTGAAAATCAAAGGGACGGTTGTAGAGAGGGAACGTGCACCTGCGAGTCAAAATAACTCGCGAGTCACGTTTTCGCCACCTCTGCTCTAGACAATGAAGCGATTATGTGCTATATAGCACTGTTTTCTGATTTTTAAAGCAATTCCAATGTTACCTTTCGACAGCTTCCAGAATTTCGTCCAGCTCTTGGAATTCAATTTCACCCACTTTCCTATCTCCTGCTATTTTGTTCATTGTTTATGTGATAAATACAAGATTAACGATTCAGATCAAAGAAAGTGCAAGGCTGCCAATACAAGGAGCAAGTTAACTGGACAATGCATTGCGATAACGTGAAGTATGACGATTTGAATTATGAAAAAATAATGCAACCGCCATGAAAAATTAAATGTAAAAAGACATATTGAACCGTAAAAGCTAATCAAACCAAGTCGACTTATTAAGCATGTACAAATACAAAAGGTAAGTGCCATGTTGGACTGAAACCAAAGTTGGTAATAATGTAGTGGTATAAAAATGTGATCGCACTGGTGCGATGAAGTGCAACTTTTAATTCGTGTTTCCTTGAGTTAAAAGTTCCAGTTTTAGTTCCATTATCTAAAATGTTGAAGATGCAGTAAGATACACTAATTATTACACGATCATACATTTATACGACTGTTTTTGCTTATTTTTCTACACAGTTAGTATAAAGGTCATCCCGAAAGTAAAAATTGTTTGCGCTTACATCCCGAGCAGCTGTTTCGTTGTAGTCGGTTACTCGTTGGTTGTTATTGACAGAAGCGGAATAGTTGATACAATTTTTGTTCAGTGGTGAGTGTAAAGGATTACAACAAGAATGCCCCAATTGCAAACATCATGACTGTGTGCCAGAGGTTATTGTTTTACTCAGACGAGAGCGTTAGACATAGCAAAATTCATCAGTGGATTGTTCCAATCTTTGGCGAACGCAGTCTTTGGTTTTGTGAACCCAATCAGTGTCCGTAAATGCTGCATAATGTTTAGGGATGGGATAATAGTTCATGATGCGAGAAGTTCATGGTGACCCATTGTAATCATAGGTGCATTGAAGAGAAAGTTAGATCATCGTTGAAGCGACTCGACTAAATCAATCTTATTGATTGAACTGCATTGTCAATAAACGTGAAAACAAATTTATACTTGCATTTTGTCAGAGGAATTTAAATGACATAATGTTACGTTTCTCGCAAGTAGATGTGGTTTTAACTTCATATCCCTCCGCTAAAATAAAATATAAACGATTACAAATGGCCATCAAAATAAAGAGAAAGAGGTTGGTAATTGCTGGCGCCAAACCTTGGTATCACGTCCGCTTCCAGTAGATAACGCGTAACCGCAGGGTCGTGTGTTCGCGTCTAGCCCTGGGCATGGGTTTATTTTAATCCTTGTGCTCAAAAGCTGATGAACATTTAGTTAATTGATAACTGAGAGATATGCTTTTGAATTAAAAATGCCAACTGAAAATTAATCCAACTATAAAGTCATTTTCCTCCAAGTTTCTCCTCGTACACCCAAACAATTGCGGACAATGTGTCAATTTCATATCTGACTAAGGAAATACAGAGGTTAATTCTGTGGCTTGATACTATAACACCGATATGCAGCAAACTTTGATACATTTTTACACGGATTTATACGCATTTTTGTTAGATTTAGAATATTTTATTTATTGAGTTGTATATGCGAGTGGTTGTACAATCAGATGGACAGTTAACAGTATTATCACAAATTTGAAGTAAAATAATTCATAATAGGTTCCTTATATTCGCTGATAGTAGTATGCATACTAGCATACATGTTACTAATTAAAATTACAGAATAATATTTTATACTTTAAATGTTATTCCTCTGTACTGACTCGGCATAAGATTTTAGTGTGCAAAACTATATTTTTACAAAGGTTATTCTGAAACATGGAATAATTTGAATGCACTGTTTTCTTTTGTAAGCTTTCTTAAATTTATATTACTAAAATAGAATGTACTGTACATGTGTAAGTACGTATTTTATATTTGGTTTAACTTCATTTGCATGTAAGTATTGTTATTAGTGCTTCAATTACATTTTAGGGTAGTTAACCTAATGAAGTGCTTGTTCTGCTTAAACGTTACACTATTTTACTAGCTCTTAGTTGAACCAAATGTGAGTGCCCGGGTGACGTTTGGAAAATATAAGTATTTTATTTTAATGTTATTTGTCTTGATAAATCATAAAGGCTGAAACTTGTTAATTAGTGTTTACAGTGCATCGTCAACAGAGTATGAACAAAACATATAAATGACTGCATTTAATTAAAAGAATGCACAAGGTAATATTCATATTGTTTCACGTATTATATAAAGCCAACAGAGTACAGCTTCACATCTTTTTATTCTGTAATTGGCGTAATAATCAATCAGAGGTACGAAACAGTATTGGCGAGCGTGCTTATATATAAGAAATGAAGAGTGAGTTAAGATTAATGCAACGGTTAAAGAGACTTACTAGTAAAGTGCGCAAGCTTCGGTAGATTGCGAAAAAAATGTGCTATTTTATTAAACATCTGATGTGTTACATTCACATGGATTTCACTACTGTCTGTTGCTTATTAGGGGTAGAAAATTGTTATTACGAAAATTTATTCTCCTGTCTACTGCATTTTAATCGGGATAAACCTTTCCGGAAATAGCTGCATTACACATTTCGTTATAGATACAAGGGAATAGCGATAGTCAAATGTTTTAGAACTGCACGCTATATTCTGGTCTTAAAATTCCATACACTTTCTATGACATCGCGAGAAAGAACTGAAAATGTACAGGACTTTGAAATGTAAGTACTGAACCATTAATAACGGATATCACAGAAATGACTGATGCCACAAAAAAGGAGTTATTCGAAATAAATAACGTGTATTAAGGAGATCTACCTTTTTGTGTGGTACGTTTTCGTCTATCGCTTAAAGTTTACCAGTTATATAAGATTATACAAAATTCATTCCGAATGAAGAGAACAAGCTATTCATGAGCTTTTCCCGGAAAGTTCAAGATATACGCTTTATTTATCATGTAAATACCTTTAATATACGTTCTTTTGATCAAAGTCGGAGAGAATTTGTAGAAAATAAAAAATTTCGAAAAATGTTCCATATAAAGGGTAGTTGGGAGTGAGGTATTTTCTTGAAAACCTTTGTGTCGCATCTTTGGAAGGCACTGAATCTAAATACCAAGTTTGATAATTATCCGACTTTTCGTTTTTGAATTATGCTGTTCACAGACACACAGAGACAAAGACTCACACGCGCGCGGACGTTTTCGTAAAAAATATTTTTCTTGGACTCTAGGGCCTCTAAACATGTATTTCTGGTGAAATCTCAATGTAGAAGTTTTGGGTACAATGCAATATCTTCTCTAACACATTCGTTAATTGCAGACTCATAATTCGTAGTGGTAAAACCTTCTACTCACAGCAATCTGGAAGAAATTAAAAACAACGTAATAAGTAGTTGAACATTTCATCGCTCCAATGTAATAATTAATCTAAATTCGAGCAACGAATCTTTTTAATTTCAAGCCATATTCTGATTTAGCCCCAACAGAGACTATGGGACTATATGTTAACCGCAAAACTGTTCGCGGTATTGTGTTCTCCCTCCCCCTCACTTTCTCACTTTTTCTCTCCTTCCATCACTATTTTCTCTTCCTTTACCCCTCTCCTACATCTCCCTATATTTCTCTACTCTATTCCTTCCATTTTCTCCCTATATCTCCTTTTCTACTTCTCTCAAATCTACATGGGTCTCATCCCTTTCTCTCTCTCTCTCTCTCTCTCTCCCTCTCCTCTTCTCTTTGTGCAATTGTGATGTTTGGAAAACCAGTCATAAAACTTTTTTCTCTGGTGTTAATAAAATAAAAACATAAGTAATGGGTTTAAAACTACGCAAACCTATGCCTCTCCCTTATATATACTATGCGAGCTGAAGTGTACTCTCGTGGTAACCGTTTTACGTACACGAATAGTAATAACGAAAAATTGGTATAACTTCTTCAAAGTCCACACTACCGAATTTTGTAAAATAACACTTTAATACTGTTTGTAAGCGTTTGTTATTCAACATTTTTTATACAACTGAATAACAGCGAGATGGTTCAGTTTTTGATTTTGCCCCCCACTAATCCCCTCTTTTGATAAACGTAATTACGATGTCATAAAACCAATTGTTAGTATTATTAGTCCAAAATCGAAAATTGCCTGAGCATTATCGGTTACAGTTTTCTTAGAATAAGTAGATATAGATGTTTTTGATCAACTTTATTTTCAAGTTATATCCTAGGATGACCATAATCAAATGGTTTCATTCACAATTTTTCCTATTGCTGTCTTAACCTTAGTACGATTAGATGTGTTACATACTATGTGCAAGACTATATAGTTGTCATTACACTGTTGAATATTTAAACTATAACAAATAAAATGTTATGTGGTCGTACTGCGTTGCTAGTAATACACTTAATTCATTTCAATAAACCAATGTAATCGATTTAATCAACTTTTTAGAAGAAAATTTCTCCTAGTATGAAGCTTAACTACCGTATAGAAATGCGCGTTTTAAATACAAACACAAAATTTTAAAGTTGATACTTGCTTTAAAGACAATTTAAGTCTGCAAATTTCTCTCTTTGAAAGAAATGATTTCCGAGTAATACTATCTTAAATTTTATGAAATTTGCATTTTCAGGTAGGGGACTTAAAATAGTCATTCTAGCCAATGTATAATATTACACGTTTAAGACCTATTTTCTCTGAAACGGATCAAGAGGTCTTGGTGAAACTTTCTTTGGGTGGCCATACATCAATACTTCACGAGTCCATCCATACTGTTTCATTAATACGTTAATTGTATCAATTTAAACATAAATTTAAAAACATACCCCTTATATATTGTTGTCTACATTCAACATTTTACAGCATTAATATGAGACCTATGTCAACGTTTATAAATCCACATTATGAATAAAATCTTATATAATCATAAATATTTTCAAGGTTCTCTATACATTAAAACTTCACTTAATCTTTTCCATTTTACTATGCACACCAAAAGTATTTCTTCTATTCACCTCAAGTTACTGACGATACATTTTTGATTAGCAATAATCTCAAATTATGCATATGGGCTTGGTTCCATGGAAAAAGCAAAATGAATTCTCGCAAAACGAAGTACAGCTCTTCCTATATTGTAAGTCAGGTTTTGGTAAGAATTGGACCAATGGGAAATAATAAGCATCGAATATTTTCAAAGATACTAATTTATAGACGTCCTATCACAGTTCAACCTGGAAAAACTTAAAGTTGTAATTCCAAGTATTTGAAAACGTGCATGTTACAGCAAAGACTATTTGATGAGATGCAATAAATGTGAATGTGCTCTGAAATTTTAGTGTAGTAAGCTTCGTCCATCTCTTACGATATACCAGTTACACGAGGGCGTTTTTAATGTAAGCACCGATAATTAAAAAAACAACAGAAGCTTATTTACCAAATACTTTATTATCGTTCATTACCTTACATTACTTCTGCACATAATCACCCCGTTATTCAGGTACTTGTAACGGGAAACCAGTTTTTGTATGCCTTCGTCAAAGAATTATGCCTCCTGTAATGAAAGTCAAGTCTTCACTTCTTGTCCCGCAACATCATCGTCGTTGAAATTTCTTCTTCCAGGAATTTCTTCAGATGAAGAAATAGATGAAAAACGCTTGGTGCCAAATTCGGACTGCAGAGAGGATGGTCGAATTGTTCCCGACCAAATGATGCAATAAGTCTTGAGTGTTGCTGTGCGTGACCTGGCATTGTCACTCATTATTGTTTCCCCATAAACCTCACACAATGGCAATTCAAAAAAGAAATTCTCGCATTCAAACCCCCCCCCCCAAAAAACCGAATCACTGATTTGACTTCACAGTCGGCGGATCGTTCGATTGTTTTGAACATTTCGAAAGGCTCTAACAACAGGAAAACACCACGTGAATATCGCTCACAGGTGCGTCTGGAGTCATAATGAATGGAAGAAGTGATAGCGCATACTCAAAATTGCGACTGCAGTGTTGCAGCAGATAAGTATTAAAACAGTACTTACTTTAGAAATGCGCCTCGTTTCTACAGATTTGGTTTAAAAGGACGAGAAATTCACTGGCTATTAATAAACATTCAACATTTTGTTTTTGTTATTTCTAAACATAAGTTACTATCAAACTCGTTAGTAATTTTGACAAAATAGAAAATAAGAAATATTTTCATGTACGAGTAATTTGGGGTGGTGCGATTTTCTTGGAAATCCTCGTGCTACATCTTTAGATGCTGTTAATTTAAATACCAAGTTTGGTATTGGTTTTGAGTATACTCTTCCTACATATGCGCGGACCTTTTCGTAAAAATTCTATTTTGGGGCTATTGCAATCTCAAAATGTATATTTTCGGCAACATTTCTATACAGCATTTTTGAGTGGAATACAATTCTGCCTCTACCTATCGTAAGTAGGTGGTAGAGAAAATACAAAAATTCAGAAATATGTACTTTAAAGAAATTAGAAATAGTGGACATAAAACAATGATTAAAAAATGAGTACTTAAGTTTAGATGATAGTAAAGAGTAACTTTGATCATACACGAAACTCTGCCAGAATATGCAAAGGAGTTTTCTCTAAAACTACAACCATTCTCTTCTAAAACGAATAGTTCCGATGTATACATTTTAACTCAAGTGTACAAGAAAACCTAAACCACAGAGTTGCAGAATAATTAAAGCATTTTAAGATATCTCTAATGAACCAGAGGATAAAGCTATTGGTTTAACATAGGGAGGTAAAATTAATTTTTACATCTGTTGTCATTTTAACTATCCTCAAGACATTTTCCTTTAACAGACAGAACAGCTTTCTATTGAAAAGGCATAAATGTTGATTGTCTTATGAGCACATTATACCAATCCGGAAATGTGGAGCTTTTTCATGTGATGCTAAATAATGTCACAGAGAGTTCTGAAGAGATAACCATGGGTTCGAAATACATCTTAGGGACCTAAATTATGAAATGTTGGAGGATCATTTCATTTAGGCCATCAAGACTTCTGGATCTCCTATCATCGATCTCTTTATGTGGAGATGTTTTAGAGATTCCGTTGAATACAGAAGCAGAACTCGCAGCGAGGATCGCGGCGCGGAAATCACGGAGCAACCAAATATACTAACTCGGGTTTATAGTCCGCCGTGAAATGCACAAAGTTATGCAACCAAGTCAGGGACAAGCTTCTGGAAAAGATTCGTTGTATATAACACAACATAGGCACTGTAAAAGCGCTTATTTTTATTAACATAAACTCTTTACAGTGAACAATTTATTCCTTTGTTTAGTAGTAGCAACCCATCTTATATTACTATACGAAAACATCCTGGCATCACAAGGAAAATCTCTACTCATTTCGCAAACGTTTCGCATACGCCCTGTGTGCGGTTTAACTTAATGGGAAAATGCGAAGAGGATGTAGGTTACAACCGGCTAAGGAAATCTTATGCTGTGGTTGAAAAGGAAGCTGCTTGACTCAAGACAAGGTAAAGCCTCTTCGGAAATCCATATATTATGTTCCTGAAAACATTTATAAACTTGGAAGAACCCAAGAAGATTACGCAGAAAACAACACGGATTCCAAAGACATCTTAGAAGGTAAGTACATCCAAATATGGATGCACGCTTTTCTGCCTTTCTTGGGCATTATGTGGCACACAGACGTTCCTTCGCTTCATCTGTTACAGTAACACTAATAGAATATATTTATGATCTACAGATATAGCGCTGCTTCTTCAGAAAATGCTTTCGAAAAAAAACAGCGGTTTAGTTGCTATGTGACCTACTAGGTTTAAAATCTTCCAAAGTCTGCAGACTAGCAAAACACACTTTACAGGGACAGTGTCGAGTACAAACTGAGGAGTACAATAGGACAAGTGTCACAATTTGCACAACTTTGAGTACTGGTAGACTATGGCTTTAGTTATACATTTTAGATTCACTGTTTAACCATCTACTGGGAGCAGAGCGTATGAAGGATGAAAAATGTTCCAAAGTTGCAAAGTAGTACAGTTTTAATATTGTTTTTTCTACACTGTATCACTGGTATTCTAATTATACAGAAGAATAACAGCACAGTGTATTCAGATTAAGTGAATAAAGTGGCTTAGAACTATACTGATTTCGTAATTAAATGCACATTATATTATCTAACACTGCTACGAGATCCAGAACACGAAATATAGTTGAGCAGTACTTGGAGGATAAGGCAATGTGTGTGTATGTGTGTGTATATATATAATGAATATACGATATAAAATTGTATAATTTCTGATATATAATTTAATTCATAAATAACAAATCTAAAATTATAAAATTAATTCCCAGAAATAGACATAAAATTTTTAAAATGTTCAGATACTAAACAATGTATCCATGCTTTTTAATATGAGAAGTGACCATTTAAGTAAAATAAAACAAATGCCGCGATAGTTCATTCCATATGCATATATGTAGATGGTCACGATTTGTAAACTAAGACACAGAAACATAAAAGAGAATCAAATCTGCTTATAATGATAGGATATACATGCTATACCAATGCCAAAATATTTTAATAACCCTCAAGTATGAACGATTTTCTGTATTTCCTTTGTATGTTATAATCAGTATCGTTAGCGGGGTATGTTAAATAATTATTTATTTAGAATCAAAATTGTGTCCATTTAACATTATAAATCAATCAGCCCATGTGTTACAATTAATAACTCAGAATATAATTTTTCTCGATGGTCGCAGACTCTGTAACACGTCTTTTCCAAGGCGGTAAACTTGATGGATTGTGTGAAAATCTTCGTATATTCACCACCTTCACCTCTATTTCATTGTATACATTAAGGGATCTATGTATTATAGATATTAAAACTATTAGACTTTATGTCATTAAATAACTATCGGACCAAAGAGAAGGTACGAAGGTTTAAGCCTCTAATGCATAGCGTTGCTATTTAAGATGTTTAAGTAAGGTTTTAAACATCTTAAAAGTGTTTTTTTGTTAATTTCATGGTATACAACTTTCAGCAATAAAATTAAGTTACTTTCTTTTTTTAAACGTAAAGACTGCAGTCAAACGAAACCCCGTCAGAATCCAAGCGGGCCATTACACCGATTATTTTACTTGGGCCCTCTCCGTCCTTTACCACAAGCACATTTGATTGCAGTCGCTGGGACTCGAACTCGCGACGTTTGAATGGATAGCCAGTCCATTTCGTATCGCTCTAACGACCAGTACTATTCGAATCACTTTGGTTGTGATGGCGGTGAAAGGGATATATAAAGTCGGTTTGGGAATTACAGGAAGAACACCATATGTAGCAAAGGAATTCGTTTATTAAAGGCTTAAAATGTCACCTAATGTGATAATCTAAAATATTACTCGATCTTTCCGACCGATGGTTGTTCGATCACCCAGGTATACTTATAGGCTATACAGCCTGTCGGGGTAGGTGAAGGAAATCAGACTTTCAGCCTATGTTTCACATTCTTTTGCATGGATATCAGGGGATTCCTCATCCTTTATTAGTAATAGCTGGGGCTGTACAAAATCACAACTATAAGGAATAAAGGGGAGGATTCACCATAAAAACCTCCTTGATAATTGTACAATAATTTCAAAAAGAACTGGGGGAGGTAAATCAAATTAATTAAAAGGTCATCCGAGTCCAAAAACCTACCCGTACAAGATAGTATTTTGTATTTTTATGATTCATTGCTATAGAGGAGAAAATGTCAAAACATAACGGATATGTGGTGTTTTTTAAATAATGAAAACTTTTCTCAAATTTTATTTTTTAGGCTACAACAAATATCTTAAAATGAAGTAAAATTAAAACTGTCCGGAAATTATATAGTCAATGTATGTTCTAATACATCATTTTATTGGAATTGGAATTTAACAGACAAATACCTTAAGAATCTTCAGGTTGTTTTACATCATCTCCCAAACTTTTCAGTTTTTAGTAATAGTAGATCAAGCACAGATTTCATCATTAAAAGTTTTTTTCAACAGTGTCAGGCAAACAAGGTCTTAGTTTGATGATGACGTCTATTTTCATTGAATTTATTGACAGGCTTTCTTCAGGATAAACTTTGTTCAAAAGTGGAGTAGGTACATATTTTTGCGGTTCCATCAGCAAAGAAGTGTGCACCTCTAGACCATCAATCCACTTATTGGTTTTCACATCTCCGACATGGTCCTTTGAATATGTGAATTCCAAAGAAACTGTTGAAGTACTTTTCTTTGTCTCGTTGTGTGCCCTTGTTGCTTGCTTCAAAGGAAACTGCATTTTTGCGATGGAAGGTTGGCCACCAATTCTTGAAGTCAGAAACATGAATGTCTGAAACAACATTTACACAGAATCTATTTTTAGTACTTGAGTGTATCATCAGCTCCACATATTCTTTCGGTAAAAAGGCCGGGTCGGTCTTCCTAGGCTTCCTGTGTACTACACTGAAGTCTCTATCACATGTAGATAAGAGTTCGCGGAATGGAAAGTGTTTGATAGTGTCGCAAAATTAGTTTGCATGAGCAAAATTCTGACAACTGTATGGTTTTTATTCCGACCTCCACATCTATCAGAAAGGTTGTGAAAGAGCCTTACAATTTTGACTAACACCATTCTTAATATAATCAAACAGAAAGGAGCGGACTTCATTCACACCCTTACAATCAATTCTTTCGTGAATATTCTTCATACGAGGGCAGTCCCAGAAGTACCCGGTAACGTGTAGATATTGGTTGTTGTTTCAAACAAATGACTATGGTAGAAAGTACCAAACTTATAAAAATTAATTTTGAAAGTTGACAATGATACATTGTTTAGCAATTATTTGGCAGCCATCAATAATAAACGCTCTCAGCAAATTTGCAAACATGGATAAAACTGGTCATTGTTATGCGCTACAATACTTTCATTTGAAAGGTCTTAGTCCAACTAATATTAAAGTTGAGCTAGATTCTACTCTGGGGTAGTCTGCTCCTTCGTTTACAACAGTAAAATATTGGGTAGAAGAGTTTAAGCGAGGCAGTACTAGTTGCCAAGTCGAACATAGCTTTGGTGGACCAAATGATGTGACCACGCCAGAAATTTTGAAGAAAATCCACAAAATGTTATTGGATGACCGTCCACTGAAAGTGCGCGGGCTAGCAGACATCGTAGGCATTTCAAAAAGTGCTGTATATTGCATACTGACTGAAAATTTGGACTTGAGAAAGCTGTGCACAAAATGGGTGCCGCGTTTACTCATAATGGAACAAAAACAGCATCTTGAAGATGTTTTAGTCGAGTGTTTGGCGATGTTTCGTTGCAATAAAGCCGAGTTTTTGCGTCATGGATGAAACATGGGTCCATCACTTCTCACCTGAGACGAAAGAACAGTCAAAACAGTGGATTGAAAGGAGAGAATCTGCTCCAAACAAGGCGAACACAGTTCCACCTGCAGGCAAGGTTATGGCGTCAGTATTTTAGGATGCGCGTGAGATAATTGTCATTGATTATCTTCAAAAAGGAAAAGCAGTCATTGATGAATATTATGCGAACTTATTGTAGCGTTTGAATGATGAAATCAAGCAAAAAACGGCAGCATTTGGCGAAAAATAAGGTTTTGTTTTATCAAGACAATGCATCAGTTAACACATTCATTATCGCCATGGCCAAAATCAAAGAGTTAAAGTTCAAATTGCTTCCTCATGCACACTATTCGCCAGATTTAGCGCCTTCTGATTGTTTTCTGTTTCCAAACTTCAAGAAATGGCTTGGTGGTAAAAGATTTGCCAACAATGAAGAGGTAGCGTTTGCATTTGATGGCTATTTTGCAGAACTCGACGGTTCTCACTATAAGCAGGGTACCGAAGCCATTGAACACCGCTGGGAAAAGTGTATCGAGCTGAGAGGAGACTTATAGAGAAATAAAGATATTTTATCCCAAAATTTTTGTGGTTTCTTTGTTAGGTCGGGTACATCTGGGACAGCCTTCGTAACAATTCATCTTGATAGATTTTAATAAAAAATGTTAGAACCATTTTGTGAAAATAAAAAATAACCAAAGAATTTCAATATAAGGTTTTTATTTGGTATGCGGCTATTCAATGAAAATCTTATTCCTCCATCCTTTCAAAGATGCAGAACTTTAATACAAATGTAGTATTTTCTGAGTTTTTGCTTTGGAGTTATCTGTCCATAAATGCATGACGAACACGCGACTGCACGCATGCACACACACACACACACACACACACACACACACACATACATACAGTCAATCGCATGTAAAATGCTTTTCTTGAGATAAAGAGTTTTTAAATTTGTTAATTGTATAGGTGTGCTTTGTCTATATGGTAGCCCTCAATTGAGGGAAGTATTATTAAATAAATAACTCTTATTTTCAGCAAAATTTAGACATCAAATTTTTGTTGGGATACAGCATTTTCTCTAACTTAAGTAACCTGTAGAAAGTAATAAATAATTGATAAACATATTTTAAAATAAACAATCTTTAAACTGGTGTCCTCTCCTTGCAAGTCATGTGCCGATACATTGACTGACAAGCATAATTTTATATATAGGTACAGTATGTTCACTGTTATATGGTAGCACAGTCATGCAATTACCAAACGCTGTCCACAGCACCAAACTACAGCTGTTGCAGTAAACAAACACTTTTTGCTCGTACGAGGCGTGTTTTTAAAGTAGGTATCTACCATTTTAATATTTTGCCCCGCAGACTGTGAAGTCAGATCAGTGATTCGTTTTTGGAATGCAAAAAATGTACCAGCAAACATTAATGTCATCGCCAATTATGGGGAAACAATGAGTGACAATGCCAGGTCATACACAGCCAAACAAACTCAAGATCTGATCGCATCATTTGTCTGGGAACAATTCAACCATCCTCCGGATGGAGCAGTCCGGATTTGGCACTAAGCTATTTTCATCTGTTTCTTCATCTTGGTGGAAAACATTTCAATGACGATGATGTTGTGAAACAAGAACTGCAGACTTGTCTTTCATCACCATTCTTTAAGGAGGGCATACAAAAAACAGGTTGCCCGTTACGGTAAGTACCTAAATAATGGCGGTGACTATGTGGAAAAGTAGTGTAAGGTTAGGTAACGAACGATAATATGTATTTGGAAAATAATTATGTGTTATTTTTTAAAACATTATCGGTACTTAGTTTGAAAACAGTCTGCATAATACTTCGAAATTAAATAAATATCTTAAGGCAACGATCAACACCGGAAAGCGAGCTCAAGACAATGCAACAGTAAATTATTGTGTTAGCAGCCAACGAAAGAGCTAGAAACATCCCCAAAAGCAAACTATACAAAATATCAGCTTTTATTTTATTAAGTTGATTCCATACATGAACCTGGCTCCCATGTCTAAAACCACGTAAGAAGGACGTGTGTTAAGGCGGAAGTAAAAACCGCAGCAGCCACTAAATGGCCTCGCAGCTTCACTTTCCTAGTTTTCATTTTTGAAACAATATTACACCTCCATGCAGCTTATGAAAATAAAAATTCCAGCACGTAACTCTGCGAGGACGAAACGTTGCACCAAATAAATATCAGTCACGTAAGGCTGAAAAAAGTGTTACTGCTTGCATAACAGCCACGACTGCAGTGTTACATAGCTGAGCATACCTCTTAATTGCGAGCTGTACACCACGGTGGCCCTGAGGTATCGCGCTTTCTTTCATACTTCAGACTCGTGTTCGACTCCCTGTTGGAACAAACAACCTTGCCGTGAAAAGAGAAAAGTTACATAATATTTGATAATCAGGCCTTGATCGGAATCACATCATTCGATATCTACCAGGCTAAAAGATGAAGCAGTGTAACAACATTGAATCCTAACATAACAAACTCCTATACTGCCATACTCGGTTTATAGAACCGAGGACACGTTTAACAACACGAGACTAAGTCGAGTATTTTCTATTTATAAAATTCTGTTATACACTCAGACAAAGCATCGCTTACTATATTTTGGACGATCGATAATAATTATGTTAAATGCAGTGTCAGCTACCTATATGCTCAATAACGAGCTCAATAAACAACTGGCCAGTACAAACTTTAAAAATACTGCATGTGAGTGTCTGTTCCTTGACCAAATATGTTTTCAAATAAACACCAGATCGATTGAAGTCGAGTCACGAAAGTTCATTGCCATCAATTACTTTCGCCTGTAATTAGAAAAATATTAAGAAGTTGCTGACTGGCAACTCTGACAACCGACAACTCTTCAAGATGGAAAACTTTGAGGCGGAAATGAGGAGTTATGGCAAATAGGATGTGCTTCTTTGGTTCTTTATAAATCCTAATCAATGTGCGTTAAAGCATATATTATATTAAAAAAATTCTGATGTGTTGCATTCACTTAACTTTCTCTACCCATTATCACCCAATTGTATATAGCTTCTATCAACTATTCTTACGAAAGGTAGAATCAGACGATTGAAAAATACAATGCCATAGCCGGGATTTGCACCACGTCACCATGCCAGTAGGACATTAAATTTCCCCATTGACACGCGTTAATATCCTACCGGCATGGTGCCATGGTAGTTCAGTTGGTTAGCGCAACCGGGCAGGAGGGGGGAAGCCGGAAGTTTCGTAGTTCAAGTCTCGGCTGTGACATTGAATTTTTAAGTCGTCTGATTCTATCTTTCCTAACTTGTACTACATGCGACTTGTATGGAAGAACAACCAATTACTTTTCTTTCAACAACTTATGTTACTATTTACTTAGACGTTACATTTTACGATTAAGGTGAGATAACTTTTAAAGTTTCAATCTCAGCAAATGTATGTAAACTTTCCTAAAAACACACAGGTATCTCTTCTATACCAATTCTCACATAAAAATATGATCAGCCTAAGATGGAATTGCCATTGGAGGAAAACAATTTTTTAACCCATATCCCCTGCTCTGTTCTTTGAGTTGTGTGCAGCCCAGGGAGTTCCTATTCCATTATCACAGAGTAAACGTTGAATACGTCTAAACGCAAACGAGGTTGAGAATGACACAAAACGGCAAACCTGCTCTAAGAGTTTTTGACGAAAAATTACGTTTTATTTACACAAAGTTTATGGAAACTATGTTTATACCTCGCATTTAATATAGTAGGTTTCTGGAAATAAAGTTATTTTTAAAAATATGTTTCATACATATTAAGCTGTTAAATAAGTACATTTCTAACGTATTTCGGCTACCAGTAGTAAAAGTTATAAGTTCATTGATTGAAAGCTCATCAAACAGAGCAATTTATATACTGAAAATGCAAATGTTCTTTAATACACGTTCAAATTCCTAACAACTAAAAGATATATCCTGTTCACATAATTGTATACATTAATTCATTATGGAATTTAAACGCCTCTACTCCATCATTTGTTACAGTATGTAAAAATTAAAGACTTTAGATATTAAAATGTATTAAAATTATAGTTTTAGATGCCTACTCTCAAATTTCAAATTTTCTTAACATTATTTTAAAAAGATATATAGCCAAATAAATTTAATTTTCATACAAAGATGCAATTGCTGGAGAAAAGGCCCATATAAATTCAAGCTGACACTGCGCCTATGACTCCATTTGAGCAGATTTTAACACAATAAACACATGCTTTATAATATACTCCGTGATAACCATCGCACAGCAGACCGCTTCACATAACGCTATTTGCACTATACACCATGCCAACCACAATAGAACAGAAAATGCTATTTCTCTCGAAGGTGCTTGAACTAGGCTACCGCAGAACTAGGTCATTCAACCCACTACGAACCACCAGCCGTATCATTCCAGAAAAACCAGATATAAATATTAATTTACGCTTAAAGTAATACATTTTGTTTTAAATTTTTCACAGCTGAATCTCGTATTGGAAGGAACAAACGCGAAAGGCCATTTCTAGACTACTTACCTGTTATATAAGGCAATATGCGTATATGAAGGGAACGAAAATGTTCCAAGAATGTTGCCAATAATGCCCTCAATTAGCCAGAAAGCTTTCTAAGCTACACTAATTTGGTTCACTTCGGGAGTTACTGCATTAAAATAAAGTGCTAAATTCTACTTTTGACATTTATACATGAATTACAGTTTCAATATTGAATACAATGATATTACAAAACCACAAAGTTTTACTTCTGAAAAGATTTCTTCAGCCACACTCCGTTGAGAAAGACTTACAAAAGGAAGACCTTTTCAAGAATTAACCCATATAAAGCGTTAGTGAAGTATTTTCCAGGTTTCAAACTCTCTAATTTCCCCATAACACTTACTCCTTTATAAGCTTCAATTAATAAAATTATATCGATCAAAGACAAGAGCCGCTTACCTGTGTTATCCGCAAGACGTACTCCCACCATATGTGCGGCTGTCCAGTAATGCTGCTACAGGTCATAGGATTACCATATGAATGATTGGCAAAACATAAAGAAACAGAGCAATGTCCTCTTCAGTAAGCTACATCTAGCGAATACGTGAAAACTGTTTCGTGACAAAAATCACTTCCTAATTGAAATACAGGCAAACATTTAAAGGCTCTCAGTCTAAATAACAAATCCCAAAAATGCTAGCCCACACACTGAACTTTTGCGGAAACAGCAGGATTGCACAAACCATGCAAGAAATGATACAGTTACTTTTAAGAAGACAACCATTATACTTTTAAACATTTTTTCTCGATGGAACTAGTTGTTCTTCCACACAAGCCGTGAGTTGGATATAGTTGGAAAGGTAGAATCAGACAACTGAAAAATTCAATGCCATGGCCGGCATATGAACCACGGAGTGTACTTACGGAATTATATGTCGGCATTGGGGTATGTCATCTCAATAAAATTTTAAATCTTTTTGTGGTTTATCGGGGAAAGTGCGAATCATTAGGAGAATTTAATATCGTGCCGGCATTTTGCCATGGTAGCTCAGAGGTTAGAGCAACCGGAGATCCGTGATTCAAATCCCGGCGATGGCATTGAATTTTTAAATTGTCTGATTCTAATTGATTGTATCAAATTTGAGCGATTTACAACTCTCTCCTAGAATGTAGGATGTAGGATGTGTTTATCGGAGGGGGACACGTCGCACATTGCTAGCTAGATCTATTGTGGCTACACCCTCCGGGAGGCAGGAATGAGGTGAAGGAGTCGTAGGGGTTGCAGGTCCGCAGGCAGACAAGCCCACAGAGACGCACAGAAGTCCTTAATATTTCCAGCTTGAATGCCCGCTCACCAGTACAGGCGAAGAATCTCTAGAGAGGGCGACGAAGGATCCTAACGGGCCACACAACGCACCCTGGCGTTCATGGGGAGAAATTTTTCCAATGCGCAAGCAACTACGCCATCTGGCCGAAACTGCCAGCACCGCATGACTCCCAAGACACTCCTGAAACGTAAAAGGGAGAGATGAAATGAGAGAAAATGGTGGAATAGACAAATCGTGGAGAATACGCCACCCCCCAGGCGATCAGGGGAAACTACAAAAAAAACCCATGGTCAAAGTGGGCGGTCACCGGGAATCGAACCTGGGACCTCCCGAATGCAAGCCACAGAAATTTTCGCCTGAACCATCCCACTAGGTCTTTTAATTGTTTAATTATTGTGTAGGCTCAGCTATTTATAGAGGAAAGGCGTATTCAGTTCTGGCACTTCAAATTCGGAACAAGGCTGAAGTGTTTGTTAAAACTGTTACTTTTGCAAGGGAAGGCTGCGTTAAAAAATAAACAGATTTAGCATCTCCATCTGCAAAGTTTCATCAACTTATATGTTTTTTTACTCAAAGAAACAGTGCCCTGAAATTTCCGTAGATCTATCCGTAGACATTCGTATTAGATGTATCGCAGATTGATGAGCTATTACTTTCTCTACAACTGTATATTATGAGTACGTAGCATTGTATTCCACTTATTGTATACCTGGCTCAAAACTCCAGGAAACAATCATGGTAAACTATTTATTAGGAAACCATGTAAGAAAATAGTTGAAAGCTTACCTAAATGCAACAGACTTCAGCTGATAGACATCCTCCTGAAAGAGCACCTTAACACAATGGGAATGTTTCAGGGTAACTTAGATTGCAGATTGTGCAAGAAAGAAACTGAAACAGCCCACACATTATATGCTCCTGTGAGGCTTAACTCACAGGAAATATATTGCTTTGGAAAAAATGTTTTTAGAAGCAGGAAAGGTTGAAACCTATCTGTTATGATACTGTATTTCTTGGCGAAGGGTGCAGACATAATGAATTGGCTTTAAAATGATACAGGTAGCACAAAAGCCCAAGGCTGAAGTGCGTCCGGAGCAATTACGGAAATCTGTATCGTATAAGACAAAACAAGAAAAGACACCCATTGTATTCCCGGAAACACGTGTTTTGAATTCCACTGATACCTACAAAATACACTTTTAGCAAGGTTCTAACGTGTGCACGTGTGCCTATTTCTGTCCCTGTCTATACCTGAACAGCATAACTCAAAAACGAAAATCGGATAAATACTAAGCTTGGTAGTTCAGTAGTTTCCAAGAATGCGACATGAAGCTTTCCAAGAAAATCACCCCACCCCAACTACCCTTTATAAAGTTTCATTACTTTCTAAAAAAGGATTTTTACTAAAATACCAAATGTGATATCTGTATGATTAATAAATTGTACATTTAAAATTTTATGCGATTAGCTTGTTAATACTTCATCCTGAACAAATTTTGTATAATCGTTTATATAATATATATATATATGTATATATACATACGAAAGCTTACTAAGCAAAAATATAGATCTCGTTAAAACACATGATTTATACCAAATAACTTTTTTTGCCTTTAACCATTTCTGAAGTATTCATTACTATTGTTTTGGAGTTTTCAATACTAAGACAGGATTCTTTATTTCCTGGAGATGTCATGCAAAAGTATGCAATTTCAAAGCCAGAATATAGAGGATTGTTTTGTAATGAATTGACAGTCGTTTTAGCCTCCTGTATCTCATTCCCCTTGCATCTACAGCGAAATGAAATTTGTTAAGTATAGTTTGTAGAAGAGATACGCATATACAGGATAATGGCTGGAGAAGGTTATATGAAGGTAAACAAGATTTTCTTACCCTCTACCACTTGGTATAGTAAATAGAGGAATTATTGCGTTGCAAACAACGAATCGTATCGAGATTTAATTAGAAGATCCTGAAACCGAAAAAATAGCGTTTTAAGAAAAGGTTCTGTGTGCGCGCGTGTGTGTGTAAGCATCATACGTCACAAATTCATGGTGTATAAAAGAAACACAAATATTTATTTCAATATTTAGCATGTATACTAGCATGTAAGTATCTGTAATAAACAGATGAAGATTTGTACTCACAAACTATGTTTTTATTTTCTCTACTACCTACCTATAGTAAGAAAGGATTGTATTTCACCTAAAAGTTCGATATCGAGATTTCACCGGAAACACACATTTTGAGGCTCCCTGAATATAAAAAAGAAAGAATTTTAAGAAAACGGTCTGCCTGTGTATGTGTGTAAGAGAGAGGGAGACTAATTAAAAAATCTGTTAAATATTGGTACTTAAGCCTTCCAAGAATGCAACAAGAAGCTTTCCAATAAATCCCTCCCACCCCAAATTATCCCTTACCGGAAACGTTTCGTTATTTTTTATTTTCTCAAAGGTGGATTCAACGATTTTTATTAAAATAGAATATGCTTTAAGATATTTGCAAGACAAATAAAATGTACAACTTGAGTTTTCTCTGGGAAGAGCCTTTGAAGTCCTTTTCATTCTAAATGTCTTTGTATAATTGGTAGACGAAATAATACTGCACAAAAAATGTATATCTCGTTAAATCACACAATATATGCCAAATAAAATGTTTGTGGCGTTAACAGTTTCCGAGTTATTCTTGGTTATTTGAATTTTCAAATGCTTATACTTTTTCAAGAGGGAAGTCGCTATTCATTACTTTCTCTACCACTTACACCCGAAGACAAAATACATGAGTCATGCCTTGAACGCCAATTTTTTCTAAGTCCTACACGGCCTTGTTTACACCATACGCAATACAGCTGTGTAGCCGCTGCAGCAAGTTGCACGACATTACTAAACATGTTGTCTTCCATGTGTCTTCTCTGTAGCGCTGTGCCAAATCGTAGGATACTTCTGTGATTAAACCGCAGGTTTGCTTCTCACATGTAGTAAACACGTTCTTTTTCTTCTGTTTATGACGTTTAATAAATACATAGTGACTACTTATTTTCAACATACTGCATTTAATATACGCCATTTCGTAAAGTTCATAATAGAATAGTTATTACGATGCAAAATACATACCTTCGCAATTTCATCATAGTCACATATCTGTATCTCGTTGGATATCAAGGAAAGGTCTAGGTGTATTGTGGCAGCTTGATGATGCACTGAGTAGTGCGCAATACACCATAATACTTGAGAATATTTGATTCCGCCTGTGAGGATAAGATATCCTGATGGAATTGTCGAATTCGCACGGGGTAATCGTCTTGCCAACATAATCGAAATGTTTCAAATTGGTTCTCAGAGAGGGAAGATATCAGAGTGGCCTCCCTGTTCACCAAATTTGAACCCTACTGAAAATGTGCAGCCTGAGGTGTAAAGCGAGCTGCGCTCGAATTTCCCTGCAGATACGTGAAGGACAAAAGATGGCTTCTAGGCACAAATTCAAGAAGCCTGTGATGTAGCTTCTCGTCCACGTTACTACAGGGATTTAATTTCATCTATAACCCGAAAATAGAGGACTGTTATACGTGCTCAAGGTTCATAAACCCGATATTAATTTTTTGTTTATTTATATTGTTTTAGAAGATAATAGTTTATTTGTATTTATTTCTTTACTTATTTAAAATAGTGCCTTAGTAGAATTATGTATTGATGTGCCTAAAGCTTAAAATGCCAAAGTTATATTAATGCAATATTATGTTCTCCTTATCCAGTTATAAAATTAACAACATAAGAAATAATAACTAATACGAGATTTAAACCGAGGAGCTTATGAGCACAAGCGGTGCCTTTTTAACCTCTGGGCCAACGAAACATTGTTCCGCCCTTGCGCTTTTGGTAGCTACGAGTAGTTTTCAGTTGCTCGTATAAGCGTCACCACCGAGAAACACCGTTATAATGTGACCACTGCGCTCACAGGCATAGGCACAGTTCCTGCATGTGCGTTGTGAACACAACTGTTACGAGGCTCTACACGAAGCCCTCCGATTCTCACATGAAATCTGTGGATAACTCACTCTTTACTTTACTACGTACAGTAAGTAGGGGGAGTATTGCTTCCACCCAAAAATTCGATATCGAGATTACACAGGAAATACTGTTTTGAGGTCTCCTGAATCAAAATAAATCATTTTGGAAACATGTCTGTGTGTGTGTGTGTCTGTGAACACCATAACACAAAAACTAAAAGTCGGATAAATGCCAAACTTGGTATTTAGGTTCACTATCTTCCAAAGATGCGATAGCAAGATTTTCAACAAGATGTCCCAATCCCAAACTACTCTTTACATGGAACATTTTTCGAATTTTTTTTTATTTTCTAAAATAGTGGCTCTAACAACTTTGATTAAAATATCATATTTTAAAAATATTTACATGAAAAATATTACATATATCTTGAATTTTCTGGGAACAGACTGTGATGTTTTCATTCGTACGGAGATTTGTATAATCTTGTATAAGTGGCAAATATTAAGCAATGGACGAAAACGTACTACAAAAAAGTGTAGATCTCTTTAAAACACAAATAATTCAGATAAGTTTTTTCCTAGCATAAGCTATTTCTGATATATTCCTTATTAATGGTTCCAATTGTTCATTACTTGGTCATTCTCTTAAAGTCCTGTCAACATGAGGTTGTTTCTCATGATTGCATGGAAACAGTATGGAATTTTAAGGCCAGCATATAGCGTCCAGTTCTAAAACATTTGACTGTCGCTATTCTTTTGTATCTACAACGAAATGTGTAATGCAACTATTTTTGCAGAGGTTTATTTGGATTAAAAGGTAGTAGATAGAAAAAAAGGTTTAGTAAAAATAGTTTGTGTACTTACTAATAAACGATAAAGGGTAGAGAACGTTATATGAATGTATAACATCAGGCTATTTTTCTGTGGTCATGCCAAAAAGTGGAATTTCAAAGCCAGTATACATTAATCCGTTTTTTAAAAATTTCTCTATCGCTTTAGTCTACTGCATCCTCATACCTACAACGAAATATGTAAATGTGTAGTGAAAGTTTATCTGGGTTAACAAGAAGTAGTTAGAATAAGATATTATAAGAATAATTTGTAGAAGAGTGAGTAGAAAAAGTGAAGAGTAGAGAAAAATCGATTGCGCTACTGCGGGATATCTATTAGCATCGCTTTTATCCGTAAATCTATCCTATCGTTCGTCCGTATACCTGAGTAAAATAAATCGCCAATCGCTGTAAAACAAGAGTTGAGATGTTATACATGGAATTGTAAGGAAACGTTTTTGACACATTTTAAATTTGGTTGAAATTGAAGGGTAATTTAGATGGAGAATCTTCTACAGATTTTGGATTCACGTACTTCAAATTTGGTTGAAATCGGTGCAGAATTAAGGGTATAATTTAGTTGAATACTGTCTACACCAGAACTCAAGATACAAATCGTTGTGAACGTACCTGGAATTAACACTATAGATATAGATTTACATCTTGTTTGTTGTTATTGGTAAACAATGCAGTCAGATCCAATATGCCATGAACATTCAGTGGACTAAATACTTCATAAAGTGTGGCTTTTATTCGTCTTTGTTAAAGATGAATAAAAGCATTTTGCATGCTTACTAATCAATCAAATGAGGCATATCGAAACGTGTTACGTACAGAAGTTGTATAGATTTGTGAAACAATTAAATTATATATTAAGAATCTTATGTCGATTATTAATACTACTAGAGTCTATATGGAAATATGAAAATGGTTATAAATTCAGGTTCGAAAATGTCGGATGAAACTTTAATAAACCAAGTGTTCGATAAGGATGTAGTTTATCACCCACTTTAATTTATATATTCACGACATAGTTATGAGGTGGAAAGATGAAATTCATCTTGGAATTAAAATAGGATTTAGCATACCATTAAATACTCTATAGTATGCTGATGACCAGATAGTTATACAGGAAACAGAAAATAATTTACAAAGAGCAGTAGGTGTATAGATTAAACCAAAACGCAATACATTACAATTTAACTAAATCTACAAATACGGCAAAGGTTTTAAAGGAAGAATCCGGTCAGATAGAACATAATAATACATGAGAAAATTTTAGAACAAGTATTCCACTTCAATTATTTAGGTTGTAATATTAGTTTTAAATATGGCAAAGATATTGAGAAGAAGGTTAATAGATGTCAAACTACAGTGGAACAATTAGAAGAACTTTAGAAAGAAAAATAAGAAAGGAAGGCCAAATAAAATTCTATAAAGTTATGGCTGTGCCTACTTTTGTATATTGTTCCGAATCATGAGCAATAACAAAAAAATAAATAAATAAAAAAGAAAGAAAGAACGAACGAACGTAAGAAAGAAAGAAAGATCACGCATACAGACAGCAGAGATGAAGTTCATGAGATATGTAAGGAGTTGTTCTAAAATGGATAAAAATAAGGAACGAAACAAATAAATCAGATTTAAAAATATTTTCAGTTAATGATAAGATACAAGAAAATAGAATAAAATGGAAGGATCATGTTGACAGAATGATAGAAAATGGAATTACCAACCAAAAAAAATAATTATCGACGGATTGAAAAGGGAGATTTGGGTAGAGGTATATGATGAAAGCGACCGCAACAGGTGATTATAACACCTAATCCTTGAAAAGAGAAGAAGATGACGATTATTTAAGAGGGATTCCGTCACAGCGTGAATGTAAGTTATGTGTGTTAACATGGCCGAATAGCAAAGGCTGGTAATGACGTAAACAAAACATTCCACCAGCTCAGCACTCAGGGCACATTAGTTAATTTTTGCATACAAGTTCTACTAGTGATAAAAAAAAGATCCCAAAATAACTGCAGAGTTCTCACGGAGAAATAAGTCCTGAACGACATCGCATGCTGGCTGGAAAATTCCCCATGTTACCTCCTCGGCGTCTCACGCAAGATGCCGAAGCTTACTTTGCTTCTGTATGCAAGGCCACGAAATTTAAATTAGTTGGGTGTTGAACAAATAAGGTGATCACTTGGACCTTTCTTGTCTAAAAAACATTACAATCTAGAAATGGTGTCTCATTAGGTGTTATTAGGAATTTTCAACATTCGATAAAACTACAGATTTAGGAAGATTTACACTGCACGTGGGTATACCAGAATTTGAAGCCGTTGACAGCTCAAAGAAGGCGGAACCTGTATAACATGACTCGGGAAATTAACGTCTGTTGAATGGAAGAAGACAGTATATCATTCATGGAAAACCAAAATTCATAACGCACACAATTGATAAATTGAGATTGTGACAGCTAGGGGAAGCTCAGGTAATATTACGTGTGCGATTTGTATTCGGGAGGTGCCGGATTTGATCCCCGGCGATCGCCCACACTGACCAATGGGGTTTTCGTGGATTCCCTGGGGTCGCAGGCAAATTTTGGAGTGGTTTCTTCTCTACCACAATTTCCTTTACATAATTTCCCTTTCATTCCGTTTCCTTCTCATCTTTCAGGTGTGCTTCTAGGTTTCGTGCCGGTATGGTGGTGCCGGACAGATGGCGTGGATACATGCTCAATGGAAAGAATACTCATCTAGAAGAGCAGAGGGCTGTTTGATTGGTGGGTCGTTCATCAACCTCTCTCGGCGGCTCCAGCTGTGTGACTGGTCTTCGAGCTTGGAAATTTTAGGGACTTCCGCGCGTCTCTGTGGCCTGTCTGCGTACGGCATATGGCCTCCTGTGATTCATTCACCTCATCCCTTCTTCTTTGGGGTGGTAGCTTCAATAGATCTGTGCAGGTCGCACGCGCGAAGTGTTCTTCATTAAATCACCCATATCTGGTAACACGAGCTGAGATGATTTTGTTATAGTCCCCTTAGTTTCAAGTAATTGATATTAATGTGACTGTTTACTAAAAGCAATGACTATCTTCACTTCATTTCTAAGCGCTTATTTCACAAGTCTCAGTAAATGTTATGATGGTAGATGTCTACAACTGCCTATAATAAACTTCAAAGGTTAACCAGAGGTATAGATAATGGTGCAAAATAATAGTGCAAACCTTAATTGCTGAAAGTACACGAAGCAAATAATGGTATTTACTTCCTTGTAATCATTGCAAGATTGTTTTATACTTTCTCCGCTACCTACTTATCTGTAGTGAGTAGGGGAAGTATCGCATTCCACCCAGAATTCAATACTGGGATTCACCGGAAATACACATTCTAGACTCTCTGAATCCCCACCCCAAAAGGGCATTTTTAGGACTGACTACAATGATTTTCATTAAAATCCCAGAATTGTAAGATATTTTCATGACAAATGAAATACATATCTTGCATTTTCTGGGAATAGCCCTAAATGACTTTTGTATAATTCATATACTGTAAGAGATGGATAAATCTTACTACACAATTAATGTAGACTTCGTTAAAGCACATAATTTATACAAAATAGAAGATTTTGGTGGAGCTAACTATTTCCGACATATTCCTTGTTATTGGTTGAATTTTCAAATACTTATACTTTTATGAAGTGGGAAATCGCTATTTGCTTCCCCACCCGCGCCCCTCTTCTTCCTTCGTCGTGGTCATGCAAAAGTTATGGAATATTAAAGCCATGACATAGAACAGGCTCTTTAAAGATCTAACTGCTGCATCCTACAACAAAATATGTAGATGTGAATTGAAGGTTTATCTGAATTAACAAGAAATAGAAGAATACACTTTTGTAAGAATAGTTCCTAGCGTGAGTACAGAACGTCATGTGACTGCAACACACCACATTTTTGCAGATGAGTAGTCGCCATTCATTTTTTCTTGTCATGCAAAGAGCATACAATTTCCTAGCCATCATAGGGCAATCCGCTTTATATAAATTTATCACTTTTTTGTACTGCATCCTTCTTGTACCTACAACAAAATGTGTAAATGTTTCACATTAACAAGATTAACAAAAAGTAGATCGAAGAATAACATTTTGTAACAGCAGTTTGTTGAAAAGTGAGTAGAGAAATACCATGTGAATTCAATAATCAGATTTTTTGTTTGAGCACTAGAAGAACTCAAGTGTTTCCTCTTTATTTACGGAACTGTACGTTGCCGAGATGTGGAGCTGTAAACAAACGGGCTGTAAAGGATACAACGGATATAGCACGCAATCTGAAAAGGTGTAGCTGACAGGTCAATTGTCTGAGAAATGTTATGTGCTGAGCCGTAACAATCGTATTGCAGTTTAGAGCTTACAGAGGTTCCCATGTACACAAACAATGAAATCAGGGTCAAACGTAACATACATAAACAACTATCTCGAGAATAGCGTGTTTGTACACCCATGTTTTCTCAGGCATTTTCGTTCTATTGTGTATTTAAAACACTTTCAGTTAGAGCTTTCATTTAGGACTCATTTTGTATATCTGTTACCAGTATGATTAGACGAACATAGATTTACGTGTTGCGGCGATCACCTCCTCATCCGTTGCTGTAGCTTACCTTGATGCTTCTCCCGTTGCTTCCAGAAGTTCTCAGCGTGTTGGTTCTTCAATTTATCCTCGGCTAGCTGCAGTAATTTTCCTTAAATTATATGGGAGCATGGACTTATCCTCGGTAAAGGAAAACGTAGATCTCGGGTGGTGATATAGGAAGACATAGACTTGCTTTGTTTATGAAAAGATGACACTGCCGTTTCTTTTTATTTAATTTAACACTCGTAGTATACAAAACTGGTATTGCCGCTGTAAAATACTGTCCACTGCTGTTAAACTATGGCGTGGATATGGCACGAAATATCTCCCTGACCACACATTACGAAAACTCTCGAGTAAAATGCAATACTAAGCTGACATTACAAAGCTGACTTGATTCCCTTCTTGGCGCGATATCTCACGCATCCTGCAGCATCTCTCCCTGACCACACATTACCAAAACTGTCGAATAAAATGCAATATTAAGCTGACATGACAAATTTGACTTGATTCCCTTTTTGGCGCGATATCTCACACATCCTGCAGCATCTCTCCCTGACCACACATGACATAAACTGCCCCGAATTTTCCCCAAACAGATCCATTTATAGTCTCAGGCTCCTGAGGCTGCTTCCTTTCCTATTGGTACAATTTTAGCGCGACTCGACGCGTCTAACTATTTCGAATAAACTTCCAGGGATTTCATTGGTCCAATTTTAATATAAATCGCGGCTTTTCCTACATTTACCGTTAAGGTTGTCTTTCTCACTCACTTGGTCACGGCGAATTATCAAATAATGGGACAAAGGCTCTACACCCTCGCTGTAGGAATAATAGCACAGCGACCGGAGAGAGGTAATAAAACTAGGTTTTCTGCCTTCGAAAGCACTATTCCTGTAGCTAAAACATTCCACCGTGGACAGTATTTTAACATAGCGCTTAAATTATTTACATTAAACCATTTATAACTCTACTAATATTAATAACCTAGATAGATACATAATGTTAAATCACCCTTCTTAAAATATACAAGCAGTATGAGAAAAAGATATTTACATAATACGATTTAACATCACTAAAAGTTAATTAATAAGTTATCTGTAATTATAGTTCTTGGGCTCGGCCTAGAGTTGCCGTTTCAAATTGCCCTGTTCTGGAAAAGAATAAATTTTTCAACACTTGATACAATTTTCTTTTACAGAATAATTCCTCTGATTATGGCCTTTGTTCGTTTGTTTTGTTGACAGAGACCCTTCGCTATACCTGCTCCTTCACAAGGGCTCTGACAAACCGGTGATGTTTATATTTGGGTCATTCACTCTACACTCTCCCTTTAAAAACAGGTTTCCGAGAGACATTCTTATACACAATACATTTCCCGCACACGAATAACTTGGGACGCATACAAATACTCTAATACCCAATTTAAGTTCTAAAATTAAATCTATTTACATACATATTGGTACATAATTATTATGCCTTTATTTATTTCTTTACATCCTTATTTATCGGGTGTATTACCTTTACTATTTGTTCACAGGGTTGCTACCTCATTTCGAGTAAAACTAACCTGACTATTTTCATTACATTCTTCACCCTTCTCATTCTCTAAACATTTGTATGGTTTGAGCAACTGTTTATGATATCTCCCTACGATTTTGGAATTCTTTATTTCTTGTAACTCAAATGTATCCGAGCCAAAAATGTTAATCACCCGGTATGGACCTTTAAATAAATTTTCCATTCTATGATACCTTTTTTTTTTATAATTAATAAAACTAATTTATATGTTTAAAGAAAACTGTCAGCATATTGCTAGCATACCAACCAATTAATAATTTACAAATATTGCTAAATATCAAAAAAAAATATAATAAATATTCTGACAATAAAAGCTGTTTCAATCTTAAGACAAACTTATTCAAGCAGAAAGAAACTGAAACATATTAATGGCAAAGGTGTTTCTTGTTCTTCTTCACTATCACTAATGAGCATTTAATACTCAAGTCTCTTTAGTAATGCAAAAAAAAATGTTCTGCACAACTGCTTACGATAATTCATTAATTCACATGTGAAAGCTCTCCTTTCCAGGCACTGTAGAGTCAGGATCAATGATATTATGTCTTTCTTTTCTTTTTTTTTTTTTTTTTTTTGATTTGAATGCTGGAAATTTTTTTTGATACCCATACTAATTCTCCAAGTTCGATCAACCCTTTCTTTCGCTTCCTTGTTTTAAATTCCTGCTTTCTTTTCTGCGCCCTTTTTAACATTCTTTCAAAAGCTTTCTTTAACGTCTCTTCTCCCGTTAGTGTTTTCGGCTCTTTAGTTTCTAGTATCTGTAGTAATTTCCCTTCAAGTGTTTCTATTAGCTTCCCCTTCATCAGCTCAACTAATTTCCCCTCTACATTCTTATCTTGTTCACTTAAGTTTCTTTCTAAGTCCTGACCCTGCTTACTTAATTTCCCTTCGAAATCCTTTTGTTCGCTCAGTTTTCTTTCTAAGTCCTTACTCTGCTCATTTGCGATTCTTTCTAAGTCATTACTCTGCTTACTTACGACTCTTTCTAAGTTCCTACTCTGCTCATTTGCGATTCTTTCTAAGTCCTTATTATGCTCATCTGATTTCCCTTCTACATTCTTATCTTGTTCCCTTACGATTCTTTCTAAGCCCTTACTCTGCTTACTTACGATTCTTTCTAAGTTCCTACTCTGCTCATTTGCGATTCTTTCTAAGTCCTTATTATGCTCATCTGATTTCCCTTCTAGATTCTTATCTGGTTCACTTACGATTCTTTCTAAGTCATTACTCTGCTTACTTACGACTCTTTCTAAGTCCTTATTATGCTCATTTGATTCACCTTCTACATTCTTATCTTGTCCACTTACGATTCTTTCTAAGCCCTTACTCTGCTTACTTACGATTCTTTCTACGTCCTTATTATGCCCATTTGATTCCCCTTCTAAATTCTTACTTTGTTCACTTAATTTTTCTAAGTTTTTACTGTGCTCACCTAATTTCCCCTCTAAATTCTTACTTTGCTCACTTAATTTTTCCAAGTTTTTTACTCTGCTCACCTAATTTCCCCTCTAAATTTTTATTTTGTTCACGTGAGTCCTTCCTCTGCTCATTTAAGTCCTTACCCATCTCGTCTATCTTTGTGCTCAAATGTTGAAGCAATATTAGCAGCTGGTTTTGACCTGCGTCAATGACCTGCTCCATCGGTGATTGCCTTTCTAGCCTAACTTCTACTTCTGCTGCACCCATATTTTTTCCATCTGTTGTTATGCTGACAATAGCCTCCCCATCCAGTTCTTCTGAACCTTCCCTTGACCTACTCATGGTTCCGTTAGCAAGTTCTACCTCCCTAGTAATGACTTTACCCCCTCTCAATAGCATGTGTTCACCAAAACTGAGTCACTACTCTGCATGCCTTTTTGTTTGTTTTTGAATAAATGTTCTAACCTGTATTTTTTTTTTTATGTTAACTGATGCGTTCCGGGTTCGAATCCTGGTGAAGTTCTAGAAGCGATGCTCTCAGCTGTTTTGTTGTCCCACGTAGGTAGACTAGAAGTTCGCGTTGTAATTTTGTTCTGCTGTGCCCCTTTCCTCTGAAGATTCTTCGTCTGTTCGTTGTTTCCTAGTCCTCCGTTTGTGTCGTTCTTCCCTTCGAGCTCCACGTTATGGCGCCAGTTTGCGGCGATCACCTCCTCATCCGTTGCTGTAGCTTACCTTGATGCTTCTCCCGTTGCTTCCAGAAGTTCTCAGCGTGTTGGTTCTTCAATTTATCCTCGGCTAGCTGCAGTAATTTTCCTTAAATTATATGGGAGCATGGACTTATCCTCGGTAAAGGAAAACGTAGATCTCGGGTGGTGATATAGGAAGACATAGACTTGCTTTGTTTATGAAAAGATGACACTGCCGTTTCTTTTTATTTAATTTAACACTCGTAGTATACAAAACTGGTATTGCCGCTGTAAAATACTGTCCACTGCTGTTAAACTATGGCGTGGATATGGCACGAAATATCTCCCTGACCACACATTACGAAAACTCTCGAGTAAAATGCAATACTAAGCTGACATTACAAAGCTGACTTGATTCCCTTCTTGGCGCGATATCTCACGCATCCTGCAGCATCTCTCCCTGACCACACATTACCAAAACTGTCGAATAAAATGCAATATTAAGCTGACATGACAAATTTGACTTGATTCCCTTTTTGGCGCGATATCTCACACATCCTGCAGCATCTCTCCCTGACCACACATGACATAAACTGCCCCGAATTTTCCCCAAACAGATCCATTTATAGTCTCAGGCTCCTGAGGCTGCTTCCTTTCCTATTGGTACAATTTTAGCGCGACTCGACGCGTCTAACTATTTCGAATAAACTTCCAGGGATTTCATTGGTCCAATTTTAATATAAATCGCGGCTTTTCCTACATTTACCGTTAAGGTTGTCTTTCTCACTCACTTGGTCACGGCGAATTATCAAATAATGGGACAAAGGCTCTACACCCTCGCTGTAGGAATAATAGCACAGCGACCGGAGAGAGGTAATAAAACTAGGTTTTCTGCCTTCGAAAGCACTATTCCTGTAGCTAAAACATTCCACCGTGGACAGTATTTTAACATAGCGCTTAAATTATTTACATTAAACCATTTATAACTCTACTAATATTAATAACCTAGATAGATACATAATGTTAAATCACCCTTCTTAAAATATACAAGCAGTATGAGAAAAAGATATTTACATAATACGATTTAACATCACTAAAAGTTAATTAATAAGTTATCTGTAATTATAGTTCTTGGGCTCGGCCTAGAGTTGCCGTTTCAGTGTTTATTAGATACCCTACATTACACGGGTAGATTTTTAATCTCGAATGATAGCATAATTAATTTCATTTACCTTCCCACTCGTTCCTTATGAAACTACAATATACTTAAACAAGCACTTAATTAAAACTCTCAGGACACTATAAAGAACAAAATACAACTTCTGTTCAACAATTACAAATACCACAGCTGGTGATGATCTTGGAAGTTAAGTTACCTACGGACCTACGTCCTCCAGAGTGCAGCTGATGAACTGAGATAAGAACCTTATACGGAATAAACAACCACCCATGTCCTATTTGGTGGAAATCAGACGTCTGCTATAAAGCATAAGAGATATAAAATGATGTAAGAAGAAAGGATGGAAGATACTCCTGTAAATTTGAGTTATGGGATCATCCAGAAACTTTGTCAGTCTATCCCTCGAGTTTATAGATCAGCTGACTGAAAGAGTTGAAAATGAAGGGGATATGGATCAGTGACATCGATGATAACTCTCCAGAGATTGATCTCCTCATTGGAATGGATGTGTACGCCAAGATTCTTACAGGAAATGCTGTTCACCTGAAGAACGGCCTCTTGGCAGTGGAAAAAAATCAGGATGGACTTTGGCTGGTGAAAGGTAGGACCAATCGCTTGATATCATTTGAGTAACCTTGCCATTTCTATGGCTTATGATGATGTGCTAACCATATCTGAACTTTTGAAGCTCAGGACTATCGGCATCTACAACCAGGAATAATCTAAATCAGCTGAAGATGTAACGGAATCTTCCCGAAACATTGAAAAGAGACGACGATGGAAGTTACGTAATAAAGCTGGAGAGACGGTCATCCTGAGATCAATAGTAACAAGCATATTGCTGAGAAGAGACTCATGTCTACTATTGAGAAGCTAAGGAAGGCAAATCTGTTTAACGGTTATATTCAGATTTGCACTGGCAAAAGGAAGGATTCATAAGAAGCCTCGAGTGAAGAAATGGAGAAGCACTGCCACTATCATCCCCATCGTCCAGCGATTAAAGTTTCAAGTTTCACAACGCCTGTTCGTTCAGTATTTAATGCTTAATGTAAGAAAGAGGAAGGTGTTTCCTTGAGTCACTGTTTAGAGAGAGGACTAATCATGTCCAATTAATTCGAATATACTTATAATATTTAAAGAAAATATTATTGGAGTTACTTCAGATATCAAAAAACCTTTCAGATGATTAAGGTTGTAACAAAAGTTCGTGATTATCTGTGTTTTCTATGATGGAAGGAGATGATGCAAGGAAAATTAAAGTTTACAGGTATTCAAGAGTGGTCTTCGGAACAACTCACAGTTCATTCATCCTAGGTATTGTGTTAGATCACCACCTCTCCAACGTTACAAGGAAGACAGGTCGATAGCTCACAAATTGATGGAATCGATGTATGTAGACAACTGTGTAACGCCGGTCGCTTCGAAGGAAGAGTATAGTGTATTTCGAGCTAGAGCATTACACTGCTGAATGATACAAAGATGGAACTTAGAAATTGGGAATTTTTAATAAAAGACATCTCGCCTAATGAAGAAAATACACGTGAGAATGTACACATCACAAAAGTTCTAGGTTTATATATCTAGAAGGCTATATACACTAAGTGTCGAATTTGATACTAAATTTTCATCTCTACGAGAAGTACTGACGAAAAGACTTCTACTCTCTTCGGTACAGAATGTTTTCGATGTTGTTGGGTTTCTTACATCAGTACTTCTTGCATTAAAACTATTGCTACAAAACGCATGGAACATTGAAACCAAATGTTCCGAACCGAAACAAGCAAAAGAGAGTCAAGCCGAAATGAGATTCGCCGTTATTTGATAGGATAGCTTATGAATTTAGGAAGCGTTACCAGGAAATGAATTCTTAAAGAAAGTGGAAGTTGCACGACTAATCACAGGTGATGTGTTCGGCAAGAACTAATGGACGCTGCACACGTTCGTGGATGCTATCCAGTACGCAAACGCTTTAAGAAGTGAAAATAATCTCAGTGTTTCAGTTAAATGCTTTAGCCAAGGTCAGGATAGCTCCTCTCAAACCGATTACAATTTCCAGACTGGAATTACTAGACTGCATTTACAAAATGTGAAAGAATGTTTCTGGAGTGACTCTTCGACTGCATTGGCTTGGATAAGAAAAAACGAACAATGGGCTACGTTTGTTGCCAACAGAGTAAAATAAATTCCTTACGGAAAGAATTTTATGTAATCTTGTATAATTGGTAAGCGTTAAGCGATAAACGAAAACATAAATTAAAAAAATGTAGATCACCTTTAAAACACACAATAAATTTCAAATAATTTGTGGCATCAGCCATTTCCGGGATATCCGTTATTAATGGTTTGAATTCTTTAATTCTTAACCAATATTTCAGAAACTCTATCGATTTTCAGCTGTTTCTCGCGATCTCATGGAAAGAATATGGAATTTAAAGGCCTGCGTATTGCGAAGAGTTTTAAAACAGTTGACTATCACTATTCCCTTGTATGATAACGAAACGTGTTATGTGTCTATTTCGGGAAAGGTTTATCTCCATTAAAATGAAGTAGACAGGAAACTAAACTTTCGTAAGAATAATTTGTATAACTACTAATAAGCGACAGGGGGCAAAGAAAGATATATGAAGATTTTGTTTCTAAAATACTTTGGATAGCATAAATACTAGTAGTACTGAAGTACCTAAAACTAATAGTTCCAAATAAATCTTCGATATTTTTTCTATGCTTCTAAACTTTTATTTTTCGCATCTCTGTTTTAGACCCATTTACTGGCAGCAGCTGCGTTTTGTCTTGCGCTAGCAGTAGAGGTATGGGACTTCACATTGTTTCCACGTGTCACCGCAGTAATGGTGGATTCATCGTTATTGACCCCTGCCTATGACTATATTTCCTGTAGGTGACTCGGTGCAACATTCCATCGGTTCTTGTATCTAAATAAAAACAAGAAAAACAACGGGGAAAGGAGAAAGATACTCACGCAACCCGCAGTGTTAACTAATTTGTGAATGACACTAATTAACTGCGTTACTTCTGCAATTACTTCGCTTGGTAAGCGTCTTGCTTTAGCGCACACTCTACGCCTATGTTGTGTGTTATACGATCAGTATGTTTCATTCTATGTGCCAGATTAGCACTACAACAGTGATATTAAAAAAATGTGAATAAAATGTGGAATAATTTGGAATTGGACGTGCTAATAACCACCAATTTGTGTGAAAAATATGCTGAAAAAGGCTTCGGGTAGTGGTAACTCACAATATTGAGCAATTACAGAGACATGTTACATTCAGGGGTAAACTTTTAATTTAACATTTAAATATTTCAAAAAATGGTTTATGATTCCTCATTCCTCCCCACTGAGATGTTTTATTAAAAAATAACCTGCTCACAAATCGCAAAGAATAAAGTAATTTAATGCCAAAGAACTTGGTGAATACAAAACACAATGAAAAACTCATCAAAGTTTCCATTTTTTACGTACAAATTGTATATGGTAAATATTGGAATTTATATTCGGCTGTTTTCTTATATCAGACATTAGGTCTTTCTTGATTCACAATGATAAGCACTTCCATATATAATCATTTCTAAGCAGGTTTTCTGGCTTCTTTTACACATACCTCACATCAGTCTGTTACGCTGATCATGGATACCTAAAGTATCATAGACGGTAAAATAAATAAGGGATTAAAATTTCCTTCCAGATCCTGCGTTAGCATCACCTTATCAACAAGAAAAGGTATCTAAGCATATTTTTTAAAGTCAGTGTATTTTCATAAAGTACCGTAACAAATTGACATTCCGCGCACTATTTCGTGTTGCTCTCGGTTGATAAAGAGCCCTTGGCGATTGCAGAATCAAGCATCGCGAAGATGGCTAAAACACTAGCAGAAAGACTAAGAGAACAAGGTCACTATGGGGAACGTAAAACGAAGAAAATGCTGCTAAGGGAGAAACAAAAAGGTCTAACCTCAAAGGTACCCATTAAAACTGAATTTCGCGAGCTTACCTATAACCAAAATGCTCTGTTACCAGAATGAAAAGGAATGCACCCAATCAGGGTGTGAAAAATGTCCACTTCTGAGCAAATAGACATTACAAATGATACTAAAATCAATGTGGTATGGGAATGGAAGAGCTCAGATTGAGGTTCAAAAGGGATCTGTTATTTAATGCATTGAAGAACTAAACTTGGCAAACTGTCTTTATGTTAAAAGACAGCAAACAGTGCTCCTAAAGTTATCCCAATTAATAAAGTAGTGTTACAGATAAACTTCTCCGAAAACCACACATGCAAGCAACAAAATGAGATTCAGGCTGTACAATGGAACAACACACAGGTCTCCATATTCAATTTCGTTGCTTGGTTTAGAAAAGGGTGTAGTGAAGTGATGCAGATGTCCGATTACCTTGCACACGAGAAATATGCCGTTGACATTTGGCAAAGAAGTTTATTTTCTCAACTATTGGAAATTCTGCCCTACCTCGAAATCATCAAAATCTTTTCTGATGGAGCTGCAGACCACTGTAAACAGAAAACCCTACACTTTAAGAAATATAACACTGCTTTCCAGCATATTTAATCCAAACTGAGTGGAACTTGTTTGAAACCTATCACGGGAAAGTAGCTGTGGGTGCAATTGCTGTGGAGGGCAAGTAAAAAGGATGGCTGTTAAATCTGGAACTAGAGTGCAAAATGCAGAAGAGTTCATTCATGCGTGTGTAATAAAACGAAACACGTATAAGTGTTCTGGAGATATTCCGGAGTGACGTTGAAGAAGTGAAAAAATATCTTGAGAAAAATTTCCTTTTTCGCCTATTCCAGACACTCATAGGATTCTTTGTGTAAAAGTGATAGAAGAACATGTCTTCGAATATGCTCACCTTTCATGCAAATCGTCAGTCAGACCGATCCACAAGTTCCTGGTTCATTATCAAAGCAATAGCAGAACTTTATGCACAATGTCTGTTGCACTAAATGATCCTGCAGTATAAACTGGATCTGTATCCTGTGAAACAATAAACCACGTGATTCAGTTGAGCAACGTGTTTATCTGCAGCTATCTGAAACAAAATTAAATTGAGTTTTTTTTATTTATGGACGCTCTTTAACTGTTGTGGTCCTTAGCGTTCTATTCTATATTGGGCATGAAAGACCGCTAATTTTGCTCAGAGGCTCTTTATCAAGCTTGAGGTTCTTTTGCGTGTCGTAAATGTACGACACGAGACCATCGGCTTTAGTTTCCATCCGAAGGATTTTTACGCCCGAAAAAATCCATCTCCCTCCGCCGGGTTTGAACTCTCGACCTCGGAAACTAGAGGCTAGCATGGCAACCATTACACCACGGAGGATGACATCTGAAGCACCCGATTCGGAGAACTATGCATGTGCATGTTTTTAATCTGTTGTAGATGAAATGAAGTTTTCTTTTAAATTTGCTAAATGAATTTGATGGTTTGTAATCAAAACATTGTACGTTCGTTATAAAGAAAAAAAATCTGGTGTATTGCATTCACATGACTTTCTCTACTCTTGTACAATTATTTTTACAAACGCTTATTCTCCACCTACTTCATGTTAATCGAGATAAACGTTTGCAGAAACTATTTATTGCTAATTTCCTTGTCGGTGCAATGGTAAGCTTTAAGCGATAGCCAAATCTTTTAAGAGCTGGTTACTATGTGGAGCATTCCATTCTCTTTGCGTGTCCAGAACATTAAAAAAAACAAGGAAAAGAGAAGAAAAAACGAATAATGAATTCCCATTTGAGAAAAAATATAAATATTGGAAAATTCAAACAAATAACAAGGAATATCTCGGAAATGGTATACTCGACAAAAAGAATGTATATGATATAAACTGTCTGTTTTAACGAGATATAGAGTTTTTGTGTAATAAAACTTTGTCTATCTCTTACGGTTTAGCAGTTATGCAAAAACCATTCAGAATGAAGAGGGCTTTTGGGGACATTTCCAGAAAATTCAAGATATGCATGTCGTTTCCATAATAATATTTTAAATATATATTTTAATCAAAATCGTTAAAGCCATTTTTGAGAAAATAAAAATTTTCGAAAAATGTTCCATGTAAAGAGTAGTCTGGGGCGGAGGATTTTCCTGAAAATCTTCGTATCACATCTTTGAAAGATACTGGACTTAAATACAAAGTTTGGTATTTATCCTACTTTTAGTTATTGCTTTTCACAGACACACATACACACGCACGGACCTTTCTCTAAAAATGCTATTTTTGGATTCAGGGTCCTCAAAACATATATTTCCGGTGAAATCTCGGTATCGAATACTTGGGTGGCAATACTTCCTCTACTTATACGTAGTAGAGAAAGTAACTAGCGCATCATATTCTCTCTCTCTCCTCTCTCTCTCTCGTTGTTTTCTTGGACGTGAAAATATCATATAAACGAATACTCCTTATTATAAACAAATCTTTACCGCTAGCTACTATTGTTTGAAATCCGGAAATACTAAAATTAATATGAATTGTAAACAGGCCTACAGAAACTTAAATAACAGTGAATAAAATAAATGTAATCATATTTTAATTCCTTTATGTATCATGCCAGTTCGTTTTAAAATCGCACATTGTTTTTATTCTGGTACTACACAATCTGCATAATTTCACAGATGTGAAGAGGTCAGCCTGTTATATAGCACATTTTGGGTCATAACTGCCTCAATAATTAATTGGAACAGTTTTATTTTTTAAACCTTCTTATAAAGCTTAAATCCTCCCCCACAATTGGATTTTTCTTGAAAATATTTTTGGATTAAACTTTCGTAGAAATTGCCCTACTTGACCTGTAGAATTTTGAGAGTAGACAAATATGTCAGTCTGTTACGAAATGTTTAGGAATAAATATTTCATATAAATTACTCTTAAACACATTTTTGTACTCATTTTAATCCTTTGTGATTTCTTTATTGAATGATACGTACAAAACTCATATTCCAATCCCCTCATTCGTGTGAAACTTTTGTTTTTCCGGAAAAAATGTATTGTGAATATCAATCTGCTACGCCTGGAATTTCTCTATATCAAATTTAAAGAAGAATGTTACATCTACACACCAAGTAAAATTTACAGAAACTTCTGAAAATGAAATATTGAGTTTCCCGTAGTAAGGAACAATGTCTAAAGGCTATTTAAAAGAGTAAAAAATACATTCAGAATACATAAGAGGACATACATAGAACTATTATTATTATTATTATTATTATTATTATTATTATTATTATTATGTACATTTGGACAGAGGTATACAAGTAGCTGGTTAAAATTAAGAAAAGAATGTTGCAATTGGAGAATGTAATCGAATACCAGTGCTCAAAATCAGTGTTGGTATCGAGTAATGAAAAATAGGGTACCATACCTCCCTACTTTTCATTATAATCTTGGCCTCTTCGAAAAGAAGTTCAATGTTTTAACTTCTTTACCGCCAGGCAAAGGGATTCCTTATAAAGTATTTATATTCCTATTACTAACACCATGCTACCCTTTTGATAGAAAATCATAATTTTGTCCTTTTGGATATATCCTGATTTATTATTATTGGGAGAATACCAGGGATTTTATTTTGATTTCATCCTACGTATTTTGATAATAAAATGGAATTTTGCATCGTTCTCTAAGGATTCCATATTTATTTTTTTAGTTTATTTTTTATCTTAATCCAGAAATAAAAATACTAATAATAGAAAGCCGGTGCTCCTTATCGAGAAAAGAACATACTAAATGCACACGCTAAAAATAAGAGTAAACCCAGAGGGTCAGTGTACCTGTTTTACCTCGTAATATCCCTGCAATTTTGACGAATAGAAGAGAGATTGTCTCTCCCAAAACTTCTGCTACACATCCCGGCATAGCGACGAGATCGGTCTTATGGCCTCCAGTTTATCCAATTTCTTATCGTCAATCAGTGTTAAAACACTGAATGCTGATAAATAACTAGAATTCATGTGTAATAGGAAATTTAATGCGGTTAGCGACAAATCTTACGGGAAAGTTACTATATACTCCGAAAAATGTTGAGAAGCTTTTATATCAATGAAGCCCAACCTTGTCTCTTATGAGTTAAGACGTCATATTGTCTGCTTATACCACCTCCTTCGTTTTGTTATGAAGCACTTCCCCTTCACTCACTCACACGGCTGGTCGCAATGGCATATTATAAGGTAACCAAACATTGGAGTTTGGACAATCCATGACCACATGCGCATGGGTTGTCAATGTCCCCTGTTTCACTTAAGGTTGGGCATCACTGTTTTATATTCTCGTGTCCTTCATTAGGTCTGGTTTAAATCATTGCGTTTTGGAACTAAAAGTGATCATAAAAGGTAATTAATTTAGATTTTTAATATAAGATATAGCTTAATATATGGTCATATTCAAACCTTAGATTTTTTCATAGAGTTGATATTAATATTGAAATAATGAATTAGTATTAATAATAAAAATAATACTATTTTCATAAATGAATAAACTTTACAACACTACGCATTGTGCTCTAAGAAAACGTCTTCTACACTGAAAAAAATTAGAATGTTATTTTCAAACTGTATTGCATAGAACTCTTTTAGCCAGGAGGCAAACTGAAAAGAAATAAGACTTAGTATTTATAAAACTACTGAACATAAAGCATCTTGTTCGTTGTTTTCACTTCAGATATAGAAACAATTCAATAATACTGAAAAAATTCTATATTTAGAAAACTTTACCCATTGACAGCCTTAACTCACATAAAATAAAGCAGAAAAATCTAGGCAGATAACACACTCTTTATGTTGCGAAATCACGAGCTGTACTTGAGTATGCAGTTTTGTAATGTAACTCACTTTCTGAATGTAGGAAAGTGTTTAAAATACCCTTTTTAAATCAACATTTACCTCAAATGTTTTAGCACTCTTGTTAATCCTAACGGCTTTCTTTTTTTTTCATAAATGCCTCTTGTATTTGACAGCTAATCTTTCTGGCTCTTTAAGCACACATTTTAGTCTTCCTCTCCTTACACCTCTCCATTCTGTTTTGAGATTCCACCTCATATATTCAACTGAAATTTAGTTATTCCAGTTTTCTTGGGAAAAATTTTTGAAAGAAAGAATGGCCGTTTATCATTTTTTGTTTACTCCTTTAGTTGTGAAATATTTTTTTAAATTTCACTCAATATTACATCATTAATGCAGTTAAACTCCCATATTTCGTCCCGAAATTCGTCCAATACACTGATTATTCGCACATCTCTTGTGCACTTTCCCTCTATGTTCATATGAACTAGTGTTTACTGCTGCAAGTGACCTTGTTGGTGAAGCGATCATGCTCCCAAAACTTCTGCGTTTGTCCTGTATTTTTAATATCCATATTGGCAATTACTTGGAAACTGATAAGGAAATCATAACCATGTTCCTTTCGTGGCATGAAGGTGACATTTTAAATTTGATGTGCTGATTACGACGAAACAATAACTCATCACACATGAGCATAGTGACTTCAGTATTAAAGAAGACCTTTATTGTAGTCTTTATTGTAGTTTGGGTACATAGACGCGACAGCTACATTACTGTCGGACAGACTTATCAATCATTCTCCGCCAACAATGTCCCTACTGTATTGTTATTATATTAATATCAGCGGAGCGAAATTCGAGCAACTGGGATGTTAGTCTTCCAGTAAACGAGCGGAATGGCTCAGGCGGCAACGTCTGTGACCCGCATTCTGGAGGTCGTGGGTTCGATCCACGGCCAAACTTCTTGACCCATGGGTTTTTTTCGGGGTTTGCCGGGTCGCTAGCATCGTTAAGTCTCTCCGAATTTCCTGTCCCTCCATTTCACCTCTATTCGTATTTCACTTCACCTTTCATCCGCTTGGATTCTTTCAGGGTTGCAGGTGTCGGCAGAAGATCTCGGTATGTGCATGGAAGTGGAAAAGGATGCTCTGTGGAAACCTTCGTCCCCCGGATTGGGGACGTTTTCTGGGTCCCGGGCCCCCCAGGAGATGTGTAAGCCCCTCAGGGGGAGGATACTACGGTGCTCAAGTGCCCATCCGGGGAGTTTAAATCTGGAAATGGTAGGGACCCTGCCCTCTGCCTGCCGTGCCTCCTGGTCCGGCCGCCCTCTGTCTCCTCTCAGCTCATCCTTCCCTCCTGGGGGCGCCTCTTCCGGGGCATACGCGCAAAATATCTACTTACGTCGAGGTTCTAAGTTCTTCTTCGCTTAGAATCCTAATCCTAGTCTTCAGACAGGTTCATTTTCTGCGGAGTAATATATGATAATGCTGATACTACACCATGGGTTTATTATTTGTGTGTGTAATGTTTCCGTTGAAAATAATTGTCTTAACTTACTAGTCTCTCTGAATTTTATTATTCAGTGAATAAAGATACTACCGCGGAAAGCTGATGGTGTCGATTCTGGGTTTCTATTGTGAAAATTAATAAGTCCAAGTGAATTATCTTATATCTGGTAGAGGAATTTCAATTTCGAAGAAACTTACTGAATATTGCCTGGACTTTCCAAGAATGTCTTTAGTGTTTCGTCACAGCAGTAAACGAGAGTTGCCCTGTAATAGAGCTCGGAAACCCCTTTTCATTTGACTGTCACCAGCACGTGAGCACAAATTTCTAAAAAACAGATTTAATCTACTGCTTATATCAACACAGTGAAAATAGTGACCTAACCATTATAGCCTGAATAATCCATGCTTTTAGTGGTTGTTCTCGGAACAGAATGGAAGCAAATTTTCCCATCACGGTAGCGAGTTTACCACCCTAGTCTTAAATGATGCCACTTTATTTCAATCTCGCAATGCAAAACATTCGTGGAATGCTTTCACTGTTGAAATTTCCAGGTCGGTTTGCCGTGGGGCACCCATAATGGTGTAGGACGGGGGCGCAAGCATGCACCTCCAGGCGATCACGGTAGCTGCTTGTCTTGCCGTGATCTGCATACTTCACATCTTCGCATGCAACAGGCGTGGCGCTGTCGGAGGTATTCACAGAATTCCTCGTCAATCCGACGAAACTATTGTGCGGAGACACGAACCGATGATATCAAGGTTACCTTGTACTAAGAATGTATGTATCCGCTCAAACAATTATTCACAAATAATGAATTCCAAGAACTCTCTTGGTGTAAACAAATGCATCGCATTCACTTCCGTTAACGGTAACTGTTGTAGTACCATGAGATCTGTTGATTAAGGAAATATGATTTTCCAAAATTTAAGCAATAAGATTTATACCATCAATATATTAATAAAATTACAACTACTACATCAAAGGTTGTCAACACAACAACTTAAATGTTTCTTGCTAGCACACAATTAATTCTGGAAACATTCATTTACAAACCGAACTGTTGTGCGTTTAACCATAAACACGGTCATTAAAGCACGGACTCGTGAATGGGAGGTCTGGGGTTCAAATCTCGCCAGGATTTTTCCACGTTTTCCTCGGGGAGGTAAGTACCCCAAAACTCACACCTGGAACGTTTCCTTTCCAGACTTTCTTGCACAATATCATTTCGTTTCATGTATCACCATGTCACCGCTGTACCGTTGTAGTAAGAGTGGGTAATTTTATCTAATAAAACTGATGATTTATGAATTTGAAGAAATGTCCACAGGATTCACTAAAATTTGAAAAATAGTTTGATCTGATTGCAAAATTATTACTCACTTATTTTCAGATATAAACAATTATGATAGATTATATAAAATATTAATAATAATAATAATAGTAATAATAATTTATTATCATATAATAATTCACTTTCACACTCAAGATCTGAATAAAAGAATAATTCTGTAATTCTATACAGTATCACATTTTAGACAGCCCGCACAACAGCACTACTGGCTATCATACATTAGTCTGGATCTTTTGAATGTTTTAAATCCAGGAGATTTTGTTAAGTTTAAGTTACCATTACCATTAAGTTTAAGACACAATTAGAGAAAATTAAAATTCATAAACAAGTATAAAAAGAGAAAATGTGTATGTGTTTGTGTGTGTGTGTGTGTGTGTATGTGCCTATGTATGTAGAATAGTCTTGGAAACCAAACAAGCGGTTTTGATAGTTCCTTCACAGTTTAAAAGCACTATCTTCTCTATGGATATAGGCTATAATACGTCTTGTAGTTTCAGTTCCTAAATTACTAAAACATTAAAACGGATTTTATAAAGCCGGATACTAGAATATGAACACGCTGCTGCCATAAAAGAACATAATTACGAAGAAAACGTTTTGTTGAGAATGGCATGGAGTAGAAAATACCCAGAGTGTCTCAGAATGATGTATGCAGTCCTTGAAACGCTATTTTTCAACAACGAAATGAGACAGAAATACAATTTTCGTTGTACTGTACTCCTTAAATCCACTCGTGTTCAAAACGTTCCCCTTCTACTACCGTACATTCCCAACAAGGACGTACAACAGAGACATACAGTCTGGATTGTTGCTAATGGAATATCATTACAATATGTTCAATCTGAACTTTCAATTTCTCCAGGATTTATGCTTTTGTGACGTATACTGTGCTCTGTAAAGCTCCCCAAAGGTCTGAATGGGTTAAATCCAGAGAATGAAGCGAGAGCTCCGAAGCACTTCCTCTTGGTTCTATCCATCTCTGATTGAATGTGCTATCATGAAAATTCCTCACATTGACATTAAAGTGAGGTGGAGTCCCGTTTTGTTGAAAGTAAAACCCATTTTCATTCTCAAAGAGGTGATTAGGACGTGTAATTGTGGTTTCCAACATTTGCAGGTTAGGTCTGACCGTGACAGTCCCTTCGAAGAAGTATGACCCAATTATCCCTCTGGAAGATAGACTATACCATACTACTACTCCTGGAAGATCGGCGTCCTTTTCTCCAAAGGTGTCTGGGCTTTCGTTAGACCAGTACACACAACTGTGTCGGTTAATTGTGTCATTAAGTTTAAATGTGACTTCACTGACCAAATGATTAAGTCTTGAGAAATCTTCCCTTTCATCACGCTTGTTCATGAATCACTCACAAAATTACAGTCGCCTTTCTGGTTCGTCCTCATTTAGTGCGTGGACAAGTCTCAGAATGTAAGGTTTCCATTTTTGAGTTCACAAAATCCAATGAATGCTGGATTTTTCGCTACCAGTCTCATGAGAACATTGCCTCAATTGTTTGGGGATTGGAGATCCCTACTTTGGGGATTGTGCAAAAGCCTGCATGACTGCATCGACACTTTCGTTATCAGTGTAAGTTCTCTTTCTTCCGCACTACCCTTTCAACACATCTTGCACCGATCCATCAACTTCAAACTTGTCTCGAATTATTAACCTTGGTGGTGGTGTATCAAATTCAACCCTCCAACGTCGTTGAACTTCACAAGATTCTCCATTTTTCAGTAACATTTCAGTACCCACTTACGTCCATCTAACGATAAATTCGCCGTCATGTTTGTTTATAAACAGATGAACGTGTTTCTATACTTTCGATTGCCTTCTAAATCATAAACAACAAAAATTGTAATTCCGTATCATTTTGTTGCTGATAAACAGTGTTTCAAAGAATCTACTCATCAATTCGAAACACTTTGTAGAAAATACATACAACATGAGACAAAAGTCGTGAATATTTAATTCCAAGAATATAGCAAGTGGGGAAACAGAAGAAGCAGCAAAACAAAAGGCAATCGGATCTGCTTGTTACGGCACGACATTATATCCGCAATACTTACGAGATGCCAATATCTGTTTAATAACCTTTATATAAGAAAAGTTCGTGTATTTCCTCTCTATGTTATAATCGAGTTATTTCCAATTTGGCTAAATATTTATATAAAGGGATAACGTTTACACAGCGTAATAAAATTAATAACAGAAATAGTCAACTGACATTTTGTAATTCACAACTGAGAAACTAATTTTTCTCAATATTTGCAGACTGAGTGCCGTTTCCATAAGGTTATTTGTTGACCAGGGATTTGGGAGCCTTCAGAGTCAACAGCTTCATTCTTATATTATTGTATATGGTGTTAAGTATGGTTGTATTATGTAAAAACTGCGCAGGTTCTATGTTATTAAATTACTCGACTATTTCGGCAACTGTTTCGCAGTCAAAAAGTTATAGACTATGCATAATTCCCAGGATATAAGAAACGTTTTGGCAGAGGTTAAAGATATCAGAAGATCATATGCAGATATTTAAAACATATTTCTTTGAACAATGGAAGCTTTTCCATCCGCTCTCGGGAATACCCGCAACTTTACGAAATTGAAATTATAAGGGAGAAAGGAGAGAAGTCACCGCAAAAATCTTCTAGTTAATTGTATATAAAAATTCACAAAGAAACGCCGGAAGGTACCAAATGAAATAGATTGAATCCTCATTCGAGGTAAGGGGTTTACAGCGAGTTCGTCACACGAAAACAAGAAAATAGTCCATATAAACATATGTCCGAAAGTCCTTCATTTTTGAGTTATAGAAATATATTAGAAGCCCAAATGCTGGTATCGGTAATTATTCATAGTTTAAATATCTGCAAGTGAACGCAGCCATGTTTCGAACAGACGAATACCTCGATATTCCTGCTTCTTGAACAAGTTAGCGGCAAAGCTCCAAAAGGAAACCGTTCCGAAACATCGCCTCTCGAGACCCTAACCATATAAATGTCCTATTTGCTTTCTGTTTACGCTTGTGCTCTTGCTACAAAAGGTGTATTGAAGCAATTTTTGTCAACATTTATGGTGATTAGAAAAAAAAAAGATAGAAGCTCTAACTATTGTATGAATTATTTATAAAATGTGTATGGAAATAAACGGTAGTGCTTAGAGAAAGTCTTGAACGTTTACTATGTATCCGAATTTTCTATCTTATGTTTTAAGTAATCTTGTATGCTTTAAGGCATTATCACCCTTAAGTACATCGCTTTTTGTCATCGTAACTCTAGTGAAGGTTATGTCTCCATAGCTAAGCCGGTGTTACGAATACCAGCAATCTTTTCTGTCTTCCAGACAGTGAATGGTGCTGCTTGTAGTTAGCTCCATGCATGTGCAGCAAGCGACACCTCATGTGCATTGTCACCCTCCCTTTTATTTATTAAGTATACGTTTACAACAATGTTGCTTAACTGGTTTTGAAAATATGTTTAAAACGAAACGCTTTTAAAACGAATAAAATAATTCTTGGGTCTAACCTCAATGTTAAGATACTGTGCATCCTCCGCGGACTAGTGGTACCATGCTAGCCTCTTGTTCCCAAGGTCGCGGGTTCAAACCCGGTGGCAGGCGATCGATTTTTTTCAGGCGTAAAAATCCATGGCTTCCTTCGGAAGGGAAGTAAAGACGGCGGTCCCGTCTCGTAGATTTACGGCACGTAGAAGAAGCTCAAGCCTGATAAAGAGGCCACTGAGCAAAATTACCGTTCTTTCACGCACAATTAGAATGGGACGCTATGGACCATAGTAGTTAAAGAGCGTCCATAAATAAAACTCAATTTCAATTTATACTATGCACCACATTTTTACTTACTTCGTCTAACACTCTTTAACAGCTATAGTCCTTAGCGTCCCATTCTATATTGGGCGTGACAGACCGGTAATTTTGCTCAGAGGCCTCATTTTCAGGCTTGAGGTTATTTTGTGCCGTAAATCTACGACGCGGCTCCACCGGCTTTACTTCCCTTCCGAAGGAAGCCATGCTAAGGATTTTTACGCCGAAAACATCCATCGCTCTCCGTCGAATTTGAATCAGTGACCTCGGGAACTAGAGGCTAGCATGGTAACCACTACACCACGGGGGACACTAATGCTTACTTGTAGTAAGCGGAGGAAGTACTGTATTCCGCCCAGAAATTTAATATCTAGATTTCACCGGAAATACCTGTTTTCAGGCTCCCTTAACACCACAAAAAGAATTTTTGTAAAAGGTTCGTGCATCTTCATATGCATGAATGCATGTATATATATACATGTATGTGTATACATGTGTATATGTGTATGTGTGTGTTTTGAGAACAGTATAATTAAAAATACAAAATATCGGCTGATATCAAAGTTCGTATTTAAGTTCAGCAGAGACGCAACATAACTTTTAAGAAAATCCCTCCACCTCAAACTATCCTTTACATAAAGAAGATTGCGTTATTTTATTATTTGTTTTACTATCTCAAAAATGAGTTTAATGATTTTGTTTAAAATACCATATGTTTAAATACTTTCATCACAAATAATATGTATAGCCTATGAAGTACTCTTCATGCTGAATGAATTTTATATAATTTTGTATAATTTGTAAATTTTAAGTGATGGACAAAAGCTTAGAACACGAAAAGTATAGACATCATTAAAACATAACTTATGTAAAAAAACAAATATATATAATATATATAATATATTTGTTTTTTGATAGCATTTCCCATTTACAAATACTTGCTTTTATTAAATTGAATCTTGGAATATTTCATTATTTTTGAAGCGCTAAGTAACCCTTCAATTGTTTCTCGTGGACAAAGAGAGGGATTTCAAAGCCAGCATATAATGACCCCATTTTTAAAGGTTTGACTTTCGTTTCAGCCTCCTAAACCCCCCTTGTACCAACAGGGAAATGCATCATGTAAAACATTTCGGCAAACGTTTATCTTGATTAACGTAGTATAATAAGTTTTTTAAGAACATTTTATAGAAGAAGGGTAGAGAAAGTCAAGTTATGCAAATGCAACACATTTTTTGGGGGGGCGGTATTATTGGTTTATTTAAAATCTGGTTGTGTGCTGGCCAAGTCTATTTGTTTGATTGTTTTATGAGAGAACAGACTTCTGTGTGTCTTGCTACCAAATTATACTGCATAATAATAATAATAATAATAATAATAATAATAATAATAATAATAATAATAATAATAATAATAATAATAATAATACTCCTAAGTCACAATTGCAGTAACTGCAGCAAAAAGTCAAACGAAATTATTGTAACTCTTTGCAGAAGTGTGAGATTTTATAATTTCAGGTAATATCGGTCTCTTAAAAAAACTGAACTTCTTCCTACAGTGTTCTATTGGTGAAACAATTCTTGGTGGTGCGACTATATTCCAGAATGTTAGAAATTATAGATTATTTGTATGTTTTTATGGTAATGCATAGCGGAAATGGCCAATATAAAATGACGAAAATGTAGATGTTTTTGTTACACTTACAGTTTGTACTTTAATACTACAACGCTATTTTCTTAATATCGGCGCCATGCCATTTAGTTAAGGCATAGTGCTAACTGTATGGCTGTTTGTTAATTCTTTTTACTTCAGTGTTGTTCAATATTCAAAATTTATATCCTTTAAATGTTCAGAGAAATTCAGATAATCATTTAAAAATTGTTGCACAATTATTAAAATATACTAATTATTTGACTGCAATTAAATATTTTCAAGTGAAAAATTCTATGTAACACATACACGAAACATTTGTTCTGGTGCTCTGATTAAAATGGATCAGTTCCTGTATTGATGAATTGTTTTTATTCGTTTTCTAATCTCAAAATTAAATTTAAGAATACATTTTGTTTGGTACAAGGAGCCTTCTGTATCAGCAAATTAAAAGTGATTAATTAGAAATAATGCAATGAAATATAAGGAAAATTGTTGATATAACTCATAAAAATGTTGTATGTTTCGCGTTTTATTGCTATATAGGTGTATGAGGTATATGAGGTCAATATAATCAAAAGAAAAGTGTGGAAGTTTTATCTGTTGCATATGTATTATCTTAAGTCAAATTTGGGTCTTTTTTACTTTTAAGTAATTTTATAGATCAGGAAAGTGAATCATATTTGAAAAACTCAACGCTACTAGTTACTAAATTTTTAAATACAATTCAACTTTTCTAGATTAGCTTCATACAGTCAGTGTGAATGAACAATTACTAGACGATTTATTTGCGATTTTGTAAAACTGTTTTAGTTCATTGTCGGGAGGAAAGTATTTTCTCAGAACGTTAGTCATTTGCTGTCAACAATGCGGAAGGCGGTGAAATAACGCCAACTTGATCACTGGATTAGAACGCTGGAATCTAGCACTACGCACTGTCAGAAATCTACAGCAACGTGTAACTACTATATTGAAAGGCAGAGCCAAAATGAGATACACCTAGAAATGTGTGGTATTTGCCTGCGAGCTAAAATGGGTTGCAATCAGCACGGTAGTGGTTAAGGAAATGATTTGTTCAAATAATATATGAAAATGTAAATGACAAAACAATAATTCTTTTATACATATGAGTAAACTGGCAGTAGGAGTAATTCCTCTTATAATGATGCATTTCTCCGTCCTCTGTTTCTGCCTCTCCCTCTCTGCAAATATTTGTTCATTTGATGTTTCTGAATGCGTTCATAAAATTGATTTTTCTGAAATAGATACTGGTAAATTAACAAGTATCCCTTTATGGATATACTATTCACAATATTCACTTTAAAACTAACACAGTAATTCTTTGATCTACTTTGCGCTAATGATATAAATGTTTAGCTGCAAATTACTTCAAACTAAGAACAATGACTTCGTTACATGCAACAAGCGGGAATATACTCAACTGTTAATTTCACAATGCAATTTTAGCTATTAAAGAGTTCAAGCAAAACATGAATATCATACACTCTCTAACATTTTACAGCGCACTAAACGCCAACCTGAGTTTTACTTATCTGGTAAAATATAACCATAAAACCAGGAATACTTCGAAAAGGTCTGCAGTTTCAAATGACAAAAACTTCGTGTGTTGTCTAATAACCTTGCTTTTTCCCTGATTTAATTTTCTATCTATAAAATGCATTAAGAATTAAGATATTTTTCCAAGATATACACTTCAACATACACTTCATTTGTCATAGAAAAATGTCATACATTTTCAACAAAATCGTTAGCCATTTTTGAGTAGTTTGATATGATTCGCAAAAGTATTACTCACTTATTTTCAGGTATAAGAATGTGATAAATTATGTAAAAGTATTGAATAATAATAACAATAAATTATTATTATTATTATTATTATTATTATTATTATTATTTAATAAACCACGGTGTCTGCTTCAAGATTTGAATAAAAGACAACTGCTAAAAAATTCAACAATTCTACACAATATACAACCAGCCTGCACAATAGCACAATTGCTCTGGATCTTTGGGATGAGAAAATAAAACTTATGAATTTTTACACTCAAAGATTTATAAGAATCGTTTCATACAGATTTTCGCCTTGTGTCCTTGAAGGGATGTCGGTTTTAAAAATCGAAGCTTGGTGTTTATCCAATTTTTCGTTTTAAAATTTTGCTGTTTATGCTCGCACATGTCTATTTATTTTGAAATTTCATATTGAATGTTCTGGCTAAATAGAAAACTTCTTATAAGCGTATAGTGTCTAATTCTTAAACATTGGACTGTCACTGTTCTCTTTGTATATATAACGAAATGTGCAATGTAGATATTTCTGCAAAGGTTTATTTGGATTAAAACGAAGTAGATAGAAGAATAAGCTTTAGAAAGAATAATTTGCGTACCCACTAATAAGCGATAGAGGGTAGAGAAAGGCATATGAATGTAATACAGCAGACTTTTATGAAAAGGTCCCTGCGTGTGGCTGTAAACAGCATAATTCAAAAACGAGATCTGGGATAAATACCAAATTTTGTATTTAAGTTCAGTGTCTTCCAATGTTGTGACACAAAGGTTTTCAACAAAATTCCCCCACCCCATCTACCCTTTTCATCGAATATTTTAGAATTTTTTTATTTTCTGAAAAATGGCTTAAAGATTTTTATTAAAATACCACATATTAAACATACTTACATGACAAAAAACGTAAAAATAATCTGGGAATCGCCTATGAAGTCCTCTCCATTGAGAATGTATTTCGTATTATCATATATAACTGGTAAAAGTTGAGCAATATTTTCATAGAAAAAGTGTGAATCTCTTTAAAACAAACAATTTACTCCAAATAACTCTTTTTTGTGGCATAACCCATTTCCGAGATATATGTTATTAATGGTACGCATTGTACTATACCTTGTCATTCTTCGTGAATATAGAGTCCAGTATAAAGAAAACACAAGCATTGCCACCTCCAATGCTCTATGTGGCGGTACAATTAGTGCACGCAAGAGTAAATGCCCACTATTCGGGAAAAGTTTATCCTAGAAAGCGTGATAATCTTTCAACTTTAATATTCATTTAGAAAAAATAACCAGAAATACTTCAAATAAAATCATTAAGCGGCTTGTTTTGTTTTGTGCAGTACACTAAACTTGCGGTGGAAACATACCTTGGCTGTTCCACTTATCGAACCTGAATTTCTTCTTTTTCATGAGTGGAAACAAAGATACTATAAGTAATTCTACGAGATAAGAAATGCGTGCTGTTTAGGATATCTGCTCACTCTTACAGGAATGTGCTATAGCACTAGCATTAAATTGACTACATTAAGAGATAATGTCAATAAAAGTAAAACCTCATATAAAACCTGTAATAGCTTTTAATTCTGATAAACTCCCCACGATAACTTTTGGAACAAAATATTGTCAACAAACATAAATAAGATTTTCCAATGCCATCGACGTCGTAAGGTTATCCACCTATATGTAGAGAGAAACTAAGCTCGTATTTGAAATTGTTGCTTTATTGAGACTAATGGCTTACTGTTATTAGTATTGTTGTTGTTAACTTTGAATAGAGCGTTAATAAATATGTTAAGACTAAACAATTTTACAACTGAATATTTTATGAACGTTAGAAAAAAAATGTTATAAGTAACGAAACTACATTCCTTTAAGTGTTTCATAAACAAGCCTGTATGTATTATTTGCACATTTGTGTATTTTGAAAACATAAAAAAGCATGTCTTAATGGGAACAGGTAGCTGGCGATAAGACAGCATTGCCAATATAAATGGATACTATGACGAAGCCAAGTGACGGAGTCACGCAAAGAGCGGTGATTTTACTACGGCTTAGGGCGAACAATGAGTAGCATTAAAGTACCGTTTGACGCAGTATTTTATATCACAACACTGATTGCCAGAGTGATTGTAGTGTAAATTAGCATTATTGTAGACAATGATTTGAGATGTTTGTTAATTATAAGCATTGTTATGAAATAAGTTTACACGACCTCACTGAAACTGACAATAGGAGCGGGTAACAATGAGCGAGGGGGTGAGTTGTTTATTAATTAGAAGAGACAAGCAAATGACATCAGAGTAGCGCGCTTTTCTTTAGAAATGGAGGAAATGTCTTCCCTAGAGCAATGTGTTCGTAATTTTGATTGGATATAAAAATAGACGCTAATGTTGGCGCGCTTTATTAACCAATAGCAGCTCGATTATAATGTTTAGGCATATCGGGGTGAGGGAGTATAAATTCCGTGCCAGAGACGGGTAACGCACAGTCCAACAGAATCATTCGCGGGTTACACGTTGCGCAGTTCAACAGAATCATTCACGCGTTACACGTCAAACAGTCTAACAGAATCATTCGTGGGTTACACGTCAAACAGTTCAACAGAATCATTCAAGGGTTACACGTCGCGCAGTTCAACAGAATCATTCACGGGTTACACGTCGCGCAGTTCTACAGAATCTCTCGCGTCGTAAAGTTAGTTACAAAATGTGGAATACTAGAATTAATAATGAGCGGCAAATAAGTGAATATAGTTACATTAAACAATATAACAGTTTCAGTCGGGCGTGTATCAAGAGTAATATATATGAAATTAATAAAGTGTGACGGCAATAAAAGTGTAAAAACAAATTCTTTTATCAGTGTTATCTTTTAGTAACAACTCCTTTCCAATTACACACCCTGTTTAAGAGATTTGCTCGACTTGTAATAATAGCTAGCCGGAAGACAAAGAACTCAAAATGCAAAATAGTATTACAATAACAGGTGCTCAGCAAATAAGATAACACGAACGATACCGCGACACGTTACGTCGTTGAAAACTCCAAATATGCTTTTATATCGAAATGTGTTAATCAATTCGCCACTTATTATTCTTCATACTCATTTCATTTTATTTATTTTTAATGCTCTGAATTTCTGCTCTGAACACCAGTTATTAATTCAAGAGCGGTCCCTTCGTCCCGTGAAGTTCTTGACATGTTTAATTAATAAAATAAATTACTCCACTAAAACGAGAATCAATAAAACTACAAGGTCGAATTTTATAAGCCATGCAAAGTTACTTGGGAGAGAGAAAATTAATTTATCTACCGCATTTAGAAATGCTTCAAAAGTTCACTCATCATTTCAGCAACATTAATATTATACTTACATATTAATGTAAACATATTTATGTGTTCAGTGAGTGTGTTATCGCACACATGCCATCGTTCTATGATTCTACCGTTTTATAGGTAGCTATTAAGCATTATTTTCCTGGTTATTCCCAGTTTTATAGCACATAAAATAAGCGGTCAAACAATTATCAAACAAAAACACAGCGCCTGCCATCGATATAAACCACAACCTAATATGGAAACCAAATTGGAATCCCAACGCCTCAACGCAGATGCTCGCAAAGAATTTAAAAGAAGTAAGAAAGAATCGTGGCCCGCACACGCGCACACACACACACACACACACATATATATATATATATATATATATATATATAATCTCTCAATAACAAAATTTCTCTAACAGGGATGTGGCATAAAATACAAGCTAACTGTAGAACTCGTCGGCAATTTTAAACCATATCTTCATTCTGCTGACCCCACTACTCCTATAATTGATCCTATGTTAATTGTTTATATCCTCGCTTCTGAAATATTTAGCGACTCCAATTTAATCAACAGAAACGTGACTCAGAAAATTTGGAAACGTCGTTATTCTTTGATACCGACCAAACTTTTAACGACACTTTTACTTTGGTAGAACTTCAAGAAGCACTTAACCATTGCAAAAGCCCTGAATTGGACAACATTCTCTATGAATTCATCGAGCAAATATCAAAAAATGGTTTAACATGTCTTCTGCACATATACAACCACCTGTGGGTCAATAAATGTTTCTCAGATCAATGGCTTATATCAATCACTGTACCCATCCCAACAAAGATCATGCTTTACTGAGAACTTTCGTCCTGTTTCCCTAATTTGTACCATGTGCAAACTGCTGGAAAAAAAGATCATCGATAAACGGCTCCGATGGTATCTGAGAGTAATATTTTTGTTCGACAAACATCAAAGCTGTTTCCGACAAGCCATTAACTCTTGACAACCTTAGCATTCTAGAATCTGAAATCCGCAATGCCTTCACCAAAAATCAAAATCTAATTCTCGTTAATCTTCATATAAACAAGGCCTATGACACAGTGTGGTGATCCCATATCCTCCGCACTACTGTACTACCAAATAGGAGGAACGATGTTATCCTTCATACACAACTTCCTTCAAAACAGGCGATTCAAAGTCAGAGCCAACGGGCGTTTCTCCAAGTGTTATTTCCGGGAAAATTGAGTCCCTAAGGTTTCAATCCTAAGTGTAACGTTATTCCGTATCGCCGTCAACAATGTATTTTCCTACATTAAGTCACCAGTCAAAGGTCTACTATTTGCTGATGATCTCACCTTACTTTGCAAAGGCAAGACAATTGAAATAACACAAAGATTACCTTAATAACTGCTTACAATAACTCTTGAACTGGAGCCACTTAACAGGTTAAAATTTCGCCCCAACAAAAGTAAGTGCATAGTCTGCTCCAAACATTTGCCGAATCCGAATATTATAATCGATAAACATCAAATCCCTGTATTCAACACATTTCGTATTCTTGGCGTAACTTTTCGACCGGAAACTCACCTGGATTCCTCATCTTAAACTCCTTAAAGCCGACTCAATATACTGAATATATTCAATATACTGAAAGTTTTATCAGCAAGATAATTGGGAGCTGACTTCAGTAGTTACTACACACTTACAAATCTACCGTACAACCTAAACTGGATTACGGATCTGTAGTTTACAACTCAGCAACCACAGTTCTTAAAATGCTGGATTCTATCCAGTCTTCGACATTAAAAATTGCTTTAAGATTCTTTCACACCAGCCCCATAGACAGCCTACAAATTGAAGCCATTGTATCTCCGCTGCAAATTAGAAGGAAAACCTAAGTTTATCTATGCAACACGTACTGAAACGAGACTGTCATCTCTAACTCAATTTTACATATTTCCCACCAACAACATAGGACACGTCACAGAATCAGCACAACCTTCAGATTTTCCAACTGGTCTCTCGGCGTACTTCACGGAGTTTAACGTTATTCTGCCTAATATGTTCCCTTGTTTCATAGACTCAGATTATATACCATGGAGACTCGCACACCCCAATATTGACACATAGACATATTGACATATAGACAAGGAAAATCTTCAAAAGATAGTGTTTCTTATAAATTTTGTTTAACGAATTGTGTACGCTTTATTCAACATACACTCATATCTTCACTGATGGATCCAGACTTGATGGTCATAATGGTTGTGCAGCGGATTCCCTGATTACCTCATAGAATATAGTCTTCCCAACTGTCTTTCTCTCTATTTGTGTGAATTGTTCGCAATTCAACTCTCGTTGGAATATATACTTTAAAAAAGATAACCAATAATTACATAATATTTTCCGACTCAATGAGTGCTCTAACAGTTCTTCAACAAACCTCAACACCCCCCCAAACATTGTCAGAGAACTTCAGAAACTGTACAACCAAATAATAATCTCTGGTAAATCCGTATCATTCACCTGGACTCCATCTCACGTCGGAATTAAATTAATCAGCTGATCAGGCAGCCAAAGAAGCTACCAAACATTCCGCTCAGGATATCAAGATCGCACACACGGACTTCATCAACTTCATCAGAAAGACTTGCATTAATCAATGGAGACAAGCATGGAAAGCCAGATCCAGAAGCAAGTTACACGATGTCTGCATTTCCGAGTCCAAACTTCAACACTATCATTTCAACCGCAAAGACCATGTTGCATTAACTCAATTAGATATTAGATATACTTCTATAACGCACAAACATCTCCTCAACCGTGACCCTCCTCCTATATGTGACCTCTGCAGATCCAACCTCACAGTCCATCATTTTAGTTACAGCCTGCCATCACTATGTACAACACAGAAAAAGATGTGACATCCCCAACAGCCCTCCAGAGCCCCTAAATTCAGCACAACAAAGAACTTTAAGGGTTTTAATTATTTTTGTTGTTATTATATAAATTAATTATACTTTTAATAGACCTCTTAGCCTGGTCTTAGGCAAATTTTTTTAATATAGAGTCAACTGAAAAATTCAACGCCACAGCCGGGATTTGAACACGGTCCTCCCACTCTCCGTGCGGTTGCTCTAACTATTGAGCTACTGTGACAACATGCCGGTGAGGCATTGAATTCCCCAATTGACTCAAGTTGTTTTCCCAGACATACCTACCAAGGCATCTCCCTCGAGATGACAAAGTTAGCGGCGACCTGCATATTGCAAGTACTTCAGTGCTGGGTGCATATATATTATTATTAAGGGTTTTAATTATTTTTGTTGTTGTTGTTATTATATAAATTAGTTATACTTTTAACAGACCTCTTAGCCTGGTCTTAGGCAATTTTTTAATATAGAGTCAACTGAAAAATTCAACGCCACAGCCGGCGTGTTGTCACAGTAGCTCAATGGTTAGAGCAACCGCACGGAGAGCGGGAGAATTTTTCAGTTGACTCTATATTAAAAAAAAGAACTTTAAACTATATGAAAACAACAAAATTGTATGACAACGTATAGCACACGTAGTAGAGAATTTAATGTTGTATGTTCTATTGCTGCTTTAAAATATTGTACTTTTCATTGTACTGTTCTGTATTCTAAAGTAGTCGCGATATAGCTTTATAGTTGAAGCAATAATAAAGAAATAGAAAAATAAGCGATCATTACCACTTTTAAACTCTTTAATACTGTGTATTAGCTTATAAAAATCTAATGTTTACTTCAACGAGAAAGAAGTTTCACCAACAACTAGTGATGAGGAAATATCAAATAAATGGAAGTGTATTTTGAAATCTTAAACTACCTTATATCCACTAGAAAGGTGAAGCAAAACACCGAGTAAAAACCTCATGCAGGCAGCTTAGCCCAAACAGGTTTAGAACATATGCTCAGGATTTCATAGAGATGGAAAAACACAGTTATTTATTCTAAGAGACCATAAACCACTTACTGCAAAAATGCCACAGATTTTAAACCGGATTTTTTGTTTATTTCTACATTTTAAAAGCCATTAAATGCTAATGAAAACATTGTGGTTTTCGGTAAAAACTACTGTATGTATATGTGTAGGAGGGGGACTTACCACCTCGACCTAAGTAGATCTTTTGTACCTAGGCCTCTTATGGGCCGCCCCCAGGAGGGAGGGATGAGGTGAGAGGAGACAGAGCGGCCGGACCAGGAGGCACGACAGGCAGAGAACAGGGTCCTTACACATCCCCTGGAAGATGCGGGATCCGGAGATGGGAATTGAAGGTTTACTCAAAGCATCCTTTTCCCCTGCCATGCAACGCCGAGACCTTCCGCTGCCACTTGCGAGAACAAGCTGATGAGAAGTGAAGTGAAATGAGAATGGAGGTGAAATGGAGGGACAGGAAATTTGGGGAATGCAGTGATCCTTCCCAGTATTCGCCTAGCGACCCGGGGAAACTTCCGAAAAAACCCATGGGTCAGGATGGTCGGCCGCGGGAATCGAACGCACGATCTCCTGAATACGGGCCACAGACTTACCGCCTGAGAGTGGTCCTCTATGGTATAGTGGTTACCACGCTAGCCTCTATTTCCCGAGGTCGCGGGTGCAAACCCGGCGGAGGGCAATGAATGTTTTCGGCCGGTGGTCTCGTGTCGTAGATTTACGGCACGTAACAGAATCTCCAGGCTGATAAAGAGGCCTCTGAGCAAAATTACCGACCTTTCACACCCAGTATAGAATGGAACGCTAAGGACCACAGCAGTTAAGGCCGTCCATAAAAAAAACTCAAATTAATTTTAATTTTATTTACCGCCTGAGCCACCCGGCTCGGTAACACTGTATGTTAGAACAAGATCGAGTGTATGCCCTTATGCTATAAATAAATAAAATAATATTTTAAATAAAACAAATTATGGATAGCGACACAAAATTCAGGTTATGTGTGTTAGAAGAATAAAATGTTGAGTGAAATATTGCAGAACACTGTTCAAATTAAGCTCTAATGTTATAGTTAATAGTTAAACTCCAACAGCTGAAATCAATTAAATCAAAATAAAGGTTAGAGGCCAACAATGAAGTGACGAGAGGATAGAGTGAATTAACCATCCGTCTTTGAGAAGTCCTACTTTTGTACAATTTTCATGTAAAAGATATTTTAATATGTGATCATTTCAAATAGCACACAGTTCGCCTCCCAACGTCTCCCAATTCTTCGCCCAGGGAAGAGCTAGTTGGCTACTTAATGTCCCACCAAAGAGAAATGAGCTGTGCAACAATCTTTCTGCAGCCAGATTTCTGCTCGTGTTGCCGGTGATACTTCTTCTAAAAGCTGGTTGAAGATGTTCTGCAAGCCACCATCAAGAGCACATTCAAAGAAATATGGTCCAAAGATCTGGTGTCGAATGATACCACGCCAGACCCTGAGACTCCACCTATGGTGGTTCTTCACTTCTCTCACCCAATAAGGATTGAATTAAGATCAGCAGCTAGCATTGAAATTCCCATTTGTCTCCGTTCAGAGAATTTTGCGATGGAATCAACAGTTTTTGCCTGGCAACCAATTTCAGAAGACAGCACGATTCTGAGAATCTTCTCCTTTAAGCTGCTAGTCCCAACTGGCAAGTATGATTTTTATTACCTTTCAGTATCCTGCACACCGTGATCTGAACTAATCTCAGATCCCTTGGCAATTCTTCTGGTAGAGCCTTCAGGATCGAACAACGGCAGCAATTATACCAACTGATCACTCGTCTTGCACAAGTGTCTGATATACTCATTTTTGTTGTAGCTAGACCGCAGTTTTCCAGTTTTTTTGTACACGAGCAGGAAGATGCCTGAAAATATTGCAAGATTGACAAGCACGTTGAGGGTATCTCAGCGTACAAACCCTCGGCAGCCCGGAGATTTATATGAATTGGCCTAATACCATCAATATATCAAAGCCTTCCTCTTTTGTGAAAACCATCCTATTTGTAGTAGAAGTAAGGTACTTGTAATCACTATTATCTTTTATACTTTTTTCATTAACCACAGAAATAAAGAAAACAGAAAACATTCGATTGTCATTGTGTTGTGCAAGGGCATCGGAGGTTCTCTTGGCAACATTAATTTGAATTCTCTTTTTGTAACATGTTTCAATATGATGACATTGCTATCTGCATATCTGGGATTCGGTTGCGCTGTCCTTCTGTATGACTTTCCCCTTGAAAAACATCATTAATAAAATGTTTCCTATCAATTGTTCGTTTTGAAGAGTTCTATCTAATGGTACTCTATATGGCATCCACCTCCAGTTACAGTTGATTGATGAAAACAAGCTCAGGTGAAATTCGCATATGCTTTGAATACAAATATTTTGTCTCCAATATTTTATTGCCGTATTTTTCGAAATAGATTAGCTAAGGGTGGTCTAGTTCACTCACTTTCTCTCTCTCTCTCGGCTATGTAAATGCAATAATGTTTGGGGTAAATATGGTAAAGCTTTCCTGTAAATTTCCTCCAATTATATCCAATATTGTGTGAGTTCTTTATCTGAAACAAAAAGCAGAGAGCGCAAAAATTAAATAAAATTAAGAAACCACCTATGTATTTGTAAGGATTCCAGATTTAGGTTTAGATTCAGATTTAGAAGGGGGTGAACTATCGAAGCCCTAAGCACCTCGACCATTGTACGCCCCTTTATCTTCTAGTCTCTCAGAGAATACCTGCATCATTTATAATGGAGGCTTTCTTACTGACACTTTATTAAGGTCATGCGATTGCATAAACCCTTAGTTAAAGTGTTTAATCTTTAGAGCTATAAGTGACTCGCAGTCACGCAACAGATGACTTGCCGCTTCATTCTTTTGGGGAGGGAAGAGGGGCTCCTCATGTAATTTGGATGAACATCTTTGCCCATTTTGTACAAGTGTCCCTGGAGATATCCGTGTCCTGTTATCACTCTAACCGTCCAACGAATTTAGACTCTGTTCATAGTAAGCAGTTCATGAGACCTGTCTTTGTTTAAGGCGGGATTGTTATCTTTGTGTACAGCTGTGTTCTGACTCCCGATACTCATGTTCTCCAGCAGTCCACCCACCGAACATATCCATAGAATAAGCCGAAAGTGGGTTCTGGTCCGATTGGTGGAATAGCTGGTCCTTTATTTTAGTCCTTTCATTGCCATAAATTCCCTTATGTCTCGGCACCCATAACAGTAACACTGTGATGTATTCAGCCAGTTTCATGAGGGACGCTCGGCACTCTCTGGCAAGCTTTTAATTGGCTTAATTCTCTTCAAGAGCTTTCAAGGCTGCTTAAGTGTGAAACTGTAGCACCGTGCCTATTGGCATAAGCCTTACTTGTACTTTCCAATGGGCTAGCCAAAATAACATATACTTCTGCCTGGAAAACAGTGGCATATTAACCGGGACTATATGATAGTCTCTTGCCACAGCCAAAGATTTCTGCACCTGTGCTATGATTAGTCCTCAATCTATCTGTGAACCTTATTGGTCCATGAGAGATATGACCAATTCCTTTATAAGGATTCCATTTAGAAAGTAAAGCAGTACTAAGGAATTTATACAATGATTGTTAACAGTTTTTCAAAGAATGTTTAGGTATAATTTGCTTATAAACATTAAAGTAACTCTTATAAGTTTCATTTAGACATGCAGTAGAAATTCTATGAACCACATTAATCTCTGAAAGCAGTCCTGCGTTTTAGCTAACGGACAGTATAAGTAAGGAATTATTATTAAACGAACAACAACCACTTTATTGCCCCTTTTCACTATCTCCATCGCTTTGAATGTCCCTCCATTCCTCTTGAATGTCTCTCAACTCTTCCTCCCTTTCGCCCTCAACCATTTTCCCTGTTTATGTCTCTCAGTCTTTCACTATTCCAACTCTTTCAGCCCCTCTCTCTTCCACTTTCACTCTCCCTTTATCTATTTCTCATTCTTTCATTCCCCCATCTCTGTATTTATATTTAACGTATATCTTTATATGTAATTCTTTAAAAATTCTATAATATAATTGTTTTTTTTCTGAAAATTTAATAAATGGCACTTATGTATTTTACTTATGTACCTTTATTGTTTACCCATCTATTTAACTCACGAATCACAAACATTCCTGTGTAAGAATATCAGGAACTTCAATCAATTAAAGCTGTTCGTCGCGTCTTCACTTATTAAGTGCAGGTGTAAGTTCATCAGAACAACCCAATGAAACTTCTTTATAGCTTCCTTGTACATTTACAGGTTATACAACGGAGGGGAACCCTCATATACTTAGACCTACATAGATGCGTTACAGCTACCACCTCCAGGAGGGATGAAGTGAAGGAAACACAGGAAGCTACACGCCGCAGGCAAGCAGGCCACAACACACGCGGAAGCTTCTAACAATTCCAGGCTCGAAGACCCGTCCCATTGCTGGAGCTACCTAGAGAGGGCGACGAATGACCCACCGACCAAGTAGCCCTCTAGTGTCCACGGGAAGTCCTACTCTTTCCTTTGAGTAAGCATCCGCGCCATCTGTTCGGCACCACCATACACCACGAAACTTAGGAGCACACCTGAAAAACCAGAAAGAGATGGAGCGAAAGGGAAGTGGCAGAAGAGAAATAGTGATAGATGATAAACCACCCCAGAATTCACCTACTGATCAAGAAATCCACGAAAAACCCAAGGTCAGAGTGGGCGGTCGACGGTAATCGAACCCGAGACCTCCCGAATACGAGCTTCGCACGTACCGCAGAGCCATCTCGCTCGGTCCTTGTACACCTACGTATTATAGACTTCAGTTGTCTTCTACAGTAATACCAAAGAGCTTAAATGGAAAAATATTTACGTCCTGAAAGTTGTGTTTTTTGACTAGATGAAGGCAGAATGAACTCAGTTGCATTGACGTGATGAATGAAGCCATGACATAAACAACTGAAAAAGACTATGCATTTGATCTTTTATACCATTCGCTTTTAATTTCATTACTTTCTGTTTAATTTTATAATTATTCGATAAATAGTCACAATAACTATAACATGAGTTTCAAATTCTTTCATAACAAAACTCATGCAACTTCGTAGCTCTCGTATTTATCCGTAAAACCTCGGCCCCTCATTATACTCCTACAGATAAAAGAAAACTGTAATAAATCTCTCAGAACTGCGATGGATCAAACATTAACTAGGTTAGCATGCTTTAGTTTACGTGTTAACACAATTAGTTTACTCAAAATAGAAAACTGTTGTTCAGTTTTGATAACTGTTTAACCTATATAGGGATTTGAACAAAACGTCTTCGCTAATGAATGGTCAGAGTAAACTCTGGTCATTATATACTTTCTCTGTCAATGACAATTTCACATATATTTGTTGTAGTGTATGTGATAGGTCATTAGCTGGCTAGGTAGGTAGGTAAGTAACTAGATAGGTATTTGCTTAGGAATGATTTCAAATAAGAAAGAGGTGCTTACGTACGAAATGCGGAAGCAGCATTCAAATGTTTATTCGTACTAACAAGCTGCTGCAATGGAAACAAAGAAAGGAAAACAAGAGAACAACTACAATCTGTTAACCATGTTCGTTAAATAGCGCATTCGCGCTTGCGAAAAGTTTAAAACTTACAACATGGAATATTTTTTCGAACAACGGCTAACGTTACGAAAAAACTGGCACAAGAACACTTCATTATTTCTACATTAAGTCTTTATCTGTCTCTTACAGCTTGCTAGTTATACAAAATTAAAAAGGATACAACCAAATAAAGCGGACTTCAAAGACTCTTCACAAAAACTTCAAGACAAATTATTTATAATGACATATGTCAAACATATACTTTAAGGAAAATCGTAGGAGGTGTTTTAAAAAAGAATTTAATGGGTAGTTTGAGGTGGCGAAAAGTTCTATACAATCTTCGTAACGCATTTTTGGACGGCGCTGAAATTAAATACCAAATATGGTATTTATCTTATTTTTTTGGTTTTTAGTTTATGCTATCATCTCTCTCTCACTTTCTCTTTCTCTCGCCCTCTCTCTCTCTCTCTCTCTCACACACACACACACACATAAACACGCACACATACGGAACTTTTTTTCTGAAAATCCTTGGGTTCAGCGGGCCTCAAAACATGAACTTCCGATGAAATCTTTAAATTATTTTTGAATGGATTACAATACTTCCTCTACCAACTCTACCTAGTGAAAGAAAAGATAAAAGCAGAAACCACACAAAAAAGAAAAAGAAAAACGAACCTTACAAAGAATCAATAAAAGCATTCACAATGTGTTGTTTTATAGAAGACTTTGAAGGACATAACACATAAATGTGCAATTGTTCAAATTGTTCTATTGTGAATATGCTTTGTTTTATTTCAGCGTTTCACAGCCGTTTAAGGATGAATCAGTCTGCGGTCTTTTGTTTCTTTTCTTTGGGATGAAGTTACACAGACCAATTCCTGCGTCAATAATAAGCTAGTAATTAGTAAAATGAACGTGACCCGAATGTAAAGCCGTTGAGCTGCGTCGCGGACTGACTGTGAATGCTAAGATTGGGCAAGTAAACTCCCACAATAAATGATAAATTATTGGATAGAATGATTTAGTAATAATAATAATAATAATAATAATAATAATAATAATAATATACCCGCCATTGCTGGTGTGTTAGAAGGAAATAATAATGTTTAACTGGCATGTATATAGATGGCATCGATTGTATTGAAAAAACCTGATGTGGTACACTTGTATGATTTTCTCTACTCTTGTACAAACTATTTTTACAAACTCTTATTCTCCATCTATTTCATATTAATCGAGATAAGTATTTGCAGAACCGATCTTTTGACATGCAAAGAGAACATTTTACACATAGCGACCAGTTCTAAAAGTATTTGACTATCGCTTAAGGCCTACTATGTTCCCCTTGTTTTTTATTTGCAAGGGCAATATAGAAATATAGTAGCCTTTAAGCATAGAATATCTCTTAATAGCTGGTTCTATGTGCAGCTTCATTCTCTTTGCCACACATTAATACTCTTTGCATATCCAAGACAAAACAAAATGAACAACGAATTCCCATTTGAGAAAATAAGTATTGAAAAGTTTAAGGGAATAACAAGCAATATCTCGAAAATGGTTCACTCAACAAAAAAAGGTATATGACATAAATTGTTTATTTTAATGCGATCTACATTTTTGTGTAGTAAAATTTTGTCCATCTCTTATGGTTTACCAGTTATGCAAAAGTCGTTCACAATGATGAATACTTTTGGAGACATTCCCAGAAAATTCAAGATATACATTTTATTTGTCATGAAAATGTCTTTAACATACGATATTTTAATCAAAAATTAAAAATTTCGAAAAATGTTCCATGTAAAGGGTAATCTGGGGTGGGGGATTTTCTTGAAAACCTTCTTGTCGCATCTCTGGAAGATACTGAACCTAAATACCAAGTTTGGTGCTTATCCGACTGTTCGTTTCTGAGTTATGCTGTTCACAGACACACACACACACACACACACACACACACAGACACACACGGACATGTTTCCAAAAATGCTTTTTTTTTTGAATTCAGGGAGTCTCAAAATATATATTTCTGGTGAAATCTCGGTATCCAATTTTTGGGTGCAATACAATACTTCCCCTACTTACTATACGTAGTAGAGAAAGTAAAAAGTCTCCCAAATTCACATTCTCGTAGTTTATGCATGTTTTAAAATGTATTCCAACACTGTAGTTGCAATTATCATTACGTTTGAAAACTAGAGGTTTTACTTAGGTTGCTCCAACAAAGATGAAATTTCGGGTTGTTTCGAACCAAGCTAAAAGTAAAATAAAATAAATATACACTACAAAATATTTATTTGTGATGCAAGAGCTAAAACAGAGATTTTATTGTGCGAGTAGGAATGATTGCGAAACGACTGTAGAGTTGAGCAATCCTGCAAGCGGAATAAAATTGCTTGGAATATGCACGTCATACACTATTTTTTCGATAGACGTCGGTATTTATAGACGAATTACACATCATGAATTAGATACTTTTTACCTATTTCCTATCTATGATGCTCAACGCGGCTTCGATGGTCACTTGTTTCTTTTTAGCAGCAGTGCTGACAACATGATGGGTTGGGAAAAAGCATTATAAAGAAGGCTATGAGAATAACTCGCCTTCAGACAACCGTTTCAAGAATTCTATTAGTTTGTATATTTACAAATGTCTTTATTGTGGCACAGTTTGATCATATGTGTAGAGTAATCTACCCACAATGTTGAAGCTACCCATATTTTGGCTTTATCTTCAAAATATTCTAACATCATATTTTCACTATAATTAGTTTGTATTTCCCTTGCACTATTGAATAAACCTGTTATATGCTATTTCGTCTGTTTTCTTGACTTTTTGGTAGCAATTCCGATGCTAACCTCTCCGCTGCTGGTAAACTTTCGGCTGATTCTTCACATTCCGTAATTACAGCGTTCAAATTATCCGCCATTACATCAACCATTTAAGCCTCTTGGCTAATAATTTTCGCATCTTCCAGGAAATAAAAGAGGGTAACCCTGTATGTTATAATTATATCCACTGAATGGCTTAATTTTCTGCTCTTAATTACTACCATCGACCGTTAAAAGCACTTCTCTTACCTTATACAGTCTAAAAGCATTTTATGCGTCATATTCTATTTTTTTTATACTTCTTTCACAAACAATTGTTACAAATGCTTGTTTTTCAGTATACTGAATGTTAATCAAAGTAAACGGTTGCGGAAACTGCTTCATCAGAAATTTCATTCTAGCTGCAGGAGGAATACGGGAGACTGAGGCGATAGTCTACTCTCTAAAAGTGGCTCGTTATATCCTGGCTTTGAAATTCCATTATTTCCATGACCACTAGAAACAAACGAAAGGCGGCTTTCCTCAAAAAAAACTATAAACTATTTCAAAATTCAAATCAATAACGATTAATACCTCGGAAATGGTTAATGGCAAAAATTGCTTATCTGAAGTAAACTGTATATTTTAACAACGTTTGTGTTAAGTAAAATCGTTATAGCCACTTTTTTCCCATTGGCGAAAAATGCTTATTTGACGCAATTACTATCTTTTAAGTCAAAATTAGAGCCATTTTTACGATGTAAAAGGGTTAAGGGAGATGTGATGAGGAACGTGATGTAATGAGTGATGAAGGATTTTCTTGCAAGTATGTGACGCACATCCTTGGAAGATGCTCAGCCTAAATACCAAGTTTCGTACCTATTCCCTTGGAAATCGAACTCGCGTTCACAGCATGGAAGGCAAGATCCCTACACCTTTTATCATGGCCACTGGGATAGGATACGCTATACGGCCTGCACACAGCTTGAAATGTACAGAATATGCTATATTGATTGTGTTGTAGATGGCAGCACTGGAGGGCTATTTTCAGAATACTTTGAAAGGTGCGTATATGCAAAAGCAATTTTTGTTTAATGTTTTGCTTATTAGATAATAGAAACGTGCATGTGTAATTTTGTAAGCTGTAGGAAATCTAAATAAGCAAATGTAGAAATAAATAGGATTGGTGTAATATGACTATTAGAGATAGGAGCATTAACATTTTACGCCTTGTTTAGCTAATTCCATTTCTCTTTATTGAAGAATGTCCTCTTTGGCATAGCCAGTCTACTGACGCTAACTAGTCTATTTCCTTGAGTGTGCACTTGCGCAGAATCTGTAGGCAGGACTCTTATCACAGCTGACCATGCTTATAGACGTTTGGAACTGCATATTTTCCATGACAACCCAAAACAGTAGACTTTGTTAAGCAACTGTATTGCGAATATGAATAGTGTGCCGTTTTCCCCCTCCCCCTTGGTCATGGCATATGCAACCAGCTTAAGAACTGCCCAATGATTCGGAAATGATGGTGTGCGTCATCGAGAGAAACAATTAATATCCGAAGCTTCGAGAAAGATGGCATGCCTGACGTAATTCATCATTCCACAACTCAAAGCGTCGTGCAGAGTTACCATTGGCTGGTTTGCTTCACGCCACTGACGCCAGCGCCATCACGCTCGTGGTCAACTTCAGCAACTCCTGGGCAGGCAGCAGAGGCACCCTTCGGTCAGGGAGGCACTCTGAGGCACAGCATAGGCACTCTGGATCATAGCACCCAGACTCGTGTTCTGGTTTTGTGACGGCGAGATTTGGCGTAAACCACCAAGAGTAACCTTTTGGCTTTTCTAAATTATTTTCTACTATTTGGTAAGCTACAAAATTTAACCTTTTTACTCTTGGTGTTTCTAAATTCACATTTACGGGAGAAGCATTTATATTTTTCACTTCGTGTAACGTTGCATTGTATTATTCGTTGTTTGAGACATATTCTCGATTTGTAGGGCAACTTAAATTCTAAAAAGGTGAAAGAGTATATTGCATGTCGTCTCCAAGCATAACATTTGTAAATCACAAAACTTTTAAAATGTTAAAGCAAGCTGACGATGGCGTTCTTAACAAATGCAAATCTTTATAACAAATTGTTAACATGTGTGGCGGTGGTTTTTTCCAATTCCTAACTCCTATGCAATAGTCCTTTCCGCAATATTTAACATCTCTGGGTATGGGAAAAGCCTAGTGTGCAATAGCAATGCAAAATGGGTACAACATATGAAATGTTCATCATATTGACATTTTATAAATAACAAACGTTGTCAGAAAAATGTTTGTCAAAATTATTGTGTAATATTTATAAGGAACTTAAAAGAAGTAAGGCATTTGAATTTGAGTTTTACTTTGTGTCCGAAACATACCTTTGAAAAGTAATTAGTAGACCAAATAATTTATTCTCTAAGTGGCACCAAACGACAAAGTTTCACACTACACACAAAAAGAAAAAGAAGATAACCGAGACAGTATTCGATTACACCGCTAAGAAAGCAACAACAGCAATAATAATAATAATAATAATAATAATAATAATCATCATCATCATCATCATCATCATAGTAATAGATGCCTTATAAAGAGATTGGCAGCTCAGAGATTAACAGTTTCCCTCCGATTTCGAGAGGACAATTCGACCGAGAATGAGCAGATACATTCCCCAGGAGTATCGTAATGAGCTGGTTTTTAAGCAGGAATTGCCCTTAGCAGTTAGAGACGGTAAATACATACACAAACCACTTTCGGAACAAATAAGTGTCATTAATTTTTACTTTTTCAACCACGTATATAGTAGTTAGAGAAGGTAGTGCATTCCACCAAAAAATTCGATATCGAGATTTCACCGGAAATACATGTTTGAGGCCCCTGAATCTAAAACTGCCTTTTAGAAAATACTGTGTCTGCCGTGTCTGTGTGTATGTGTATGTGTGTGTCTGTAAACAGCATAACTCAAAAACGAAAAGTCGGGATAAATACCAAACTTGATATTTAGGTTCAGTAGTTTCTAAAGATTTTCAAGAAAATCTCCCACCGCAAACTACCCTTTACAAGCAAAATTTTTCAAAACTTTTTATTTTCTAAAAAATGGCCCCAACGATTTTCATTAAAATACTATATATGAAAGATATTTACGTGCAAAATAAAATATATAACTTGAATTTTCTGGGAATAGCCTGTAAAGTCTGCTTTCGGAAAGAAATTTATCTAATTTTGTACAACTGGCAAACGTTGAACGATAGACGAAAACGTACTGTACAAAAAATATGTAGATCTCTTTAAAACACACAATTTATTTCAAATAAGTTTTTGTGGCATAAGCTATTTCTGAAATATCGGTTAGCAATGGCTAGAATTATTGTTCTTTACTTGCCCAATCTCTTGAAGTCCTGTCAACTTTCACTTGTTTCTCGCGATTGCATGGAAGGAGTATGGAATTTAGGACCAATATATGGCGTCCAGTTCCTAAACATTTGACTGTCACTGTTCCCTTTGTATCTACGAAACATAACGAAATGTGTAAAATAGCTATTTCCGCAAGGTTTGTTTAGATTAAAATGTAGTAGATAGAAAAAATAAACTTTAATAAGAATAATTTGCATACCTACTAATAAATGACAGAGGGTAAGAGAAAGTCATGTGAATGCATCACATCAGATTTTTAGAAAAAAATCCGTGGGTGTGTGTCTGTGCGTATGTGTGCGTTTCTGTGAAAAGCATAACTCAAAAACGAAAATTTGAATAAATACCAAACTTGATATTTAGGTTCAGTAGCTTCCAAAGATGTGATACGAAGATTTTCAAGACAATTCCCCAGTACAAACTACCCTTTTCATGGAACATTTTTCAAATGCTTATTTTCTAAAAATGGCCTAACGATTTTGATTAAAATACCATATACTAAAAATATTTAAATGACAAATAAAATATATACGTTCAATTTCCTTGGAACAAGCTATGAAGTGCTGTTTCATTTGGAAGGAATTTTGTATAATCGTGTGCAACTAGAACAGAGCGACAGACGAAAATGTACAACAAAATAAATGTAGAATTCTTTAAAAAAATTATAACAAATAACTTTTTTGTGCGTCGGCCATTTCTGAGATATCCGTTATTAATGGCTCTAATTTTTCAACACTTAGCCATTCTCTTAAGGTCCTGTCGATTTTCGTTTGATGCTCGCGATGGAAAGAGTATGGAATTTATGGCTAGCATATGGAGCCCAGTTCTAAAACGAATGCAGCTATTTCCGGAATGGTTTATCTCGATTAAAATGAAGATGGAAAAATTAACTTTCTTAAAAATAATTTGCAAGCGACAGAGGGTAGAAAAGCCATTTGAATGTAGCACATCAGATTTTTTTCTGTAATAAAAGCATAATGAAATTGAAGCATTGATTTATTTATAAAAGGCTAGAAACGAAAATGCAACCAGCTATTACTTCATGCCAACATTTATATTGGTTGATGAACAAAACGTGATGAATCGACAACTTTAGATTCCTTCCTAGCAGCTCATACGATAAATGTTTCTCTTTTGTATCTTATGCAACAGTTGAAGCAAATAAATTGAGTGAATGATAAGTCATATGTGACGTCATCAGTTGCTGTCTTTAACAGCAACTGAAGGTTTTCACTTTTTATCATTAATAGGAAACAGAAAGGTGCTGTGTGTGAGTTTGCTAAGAACATACACCTATGCTATTTTTAAAAGTTTCTGACCGGATATATTGTTAGAATTTAATTCATGGTGGTGCTGCAGTTTCGAGTATCCGCTGCCTAGTAATGTAAATCGTATATTTATGCAATGTTATTGTTTGAAACCTATTGTTTCCAACGCTTCCCTTATGATCAACTACTTTTGGGGGAACCTTGTCCCACCAAGCGATGCGTGGACGTGTCAACTGGAAGCACTCAGAAGAGGTCGATTGTTTGAGAACTTGCAGCTAACAAATACAACTCGATATTTTAATCCATTTTCACTTCCCCAACACGTACTTAGCGGGTAAATAAGAAAGGTATTGCATTCCACATAAAAACAGGATATCAGGATTTCGATGGAAATATGTTTTGAGAGCCCCTGAATCGAAAAAAAAAACATTTTCAGAAAAAAGTATATGCGTGCGTGTGCTCTTGTGTGAACAGCAAAACTCAAAACAGACATCGGATAAATACCAAGTTTGGATTTTAATTAGCGCAAAAAGTTAATGTGACAGCCGGGATTTGAACTCAGATCTCTCGCTTTCCGTGCGGTTGCTCTTACCCAGTGAACTACAATGACCACATGCCTGCAGTCCATTAAATTCCCCCAACTGACTCGAGCTTTTTCCCCAGGTAGATCAAGTGTCTTATTTCAGAGATAATTTCAATGGCGACTTAGAATTAGTAAGTAATTTATTCCCCGTATTTAAGTTCAGAATCTTCCAGATGCGATAGATTTTAAAGAAAATTCCTCAACTCCAAAGTATCCTTTACATTTTCTCAAAAATGGCTCTAACGATTTTGATTAAAATACCGTATATTAAAAAATCTTATATGTTACACACAAATGACTTTCTCTACTCTTGTACAAACTATTTTTACAAACGCTTATTCTACATATGCTTCATTTTAACCGAAATATCGAGAAGTTAATGTTATTGCTAATTTTCTTGTAGATGCAATGGGAATTGGTAGGCTTTAAGCGATAGTCAAATATTTTAAGAGCTGGCTGCTATGTGGAGCATTCCGTTCTCTTTGCATTACCAGGACAAAAGAATGAATAACGAATTCCCATTTGAGAAAAAGTATAAATATTGGAAAATTTAAGGGAATAACAAGCAATATTTCGAAAATGATTCACTCAACAAAAAAATGTATAGGACATAAATTGTGTATTTTAACGAGATCTACATTTTTGTGTAGTAAAACTTTGTCTATCTCTTATGGTTTACAAGTTATGCAAAAGTCGTTCACAATGAGGAATACTTTTGGAGACATTCCCAGAAAATTCGAGATATACAATTCATTTGTAATAAAAATTTCTTTAACTTATGGTATTTTATTCAAAATCGTTAGAGCCATTTTTGAGAAAATTAAAATTTTCGAAAAATTCTCCATGTAAAGGGTAATCTGGGATAGGAGGATTTTCTTGAAAACCTTCGTGTCGCATCTCTGGAAGATACTGAACCTAAATACCAAGTTTGGTGTTTATCCGGCTGTTAGTTTCTTAGTTATGCTGTTCACAGACACCACGGACATGTTTCCAAAAATACTTTATATGCATTCAGTGCACCTCAAAACATGTATTTCCTGTGAAATCTTGGTATTGAATTTTTGGGTGGAATGCCGTACTTCCCCTACTTATAATACGTAGTAGAGAAAGTAAAAATATTTACATGCCAAATGAATTTTCTCGGAACAGCCTGTTAAGTCCTCTTTATTCGGAAGGAATTTTGTATAATCTTGTATAGGTGGTAAACGTTAAGCGATAAACGAAAGCGTACTACACAGAAAATTTAAATATCCTTAATGCACAAAATTTATTTGAAATAATGCTTTGTGGCATAAGAATTTTCGAGATATCCCTTATTATTGGTACGAATTGTTGAATACTTCGTCATTCTTTTTAAATTCCTGTTACTTCTCGCGATTCCATGGAAAGAGCATAGAATTGTAAGGCCAGCATATAGCCTCCAGTTCTTGAACATTTAACTGCCTCTATTATCTGTCGCTTTGTCTCTATAAAGATGTGTAATTTAGCTGTTTCAGAATAGTTTACAGCCACTATTGAACGATAGAGAGTAGGGAAGGTCATATGAATGTAACACATATGATTTTAAGGAAGTTGAGAATTCCAGAGTGTAATGAAATTTCTGATCTTTCGTGCTTTAGATTTCTAACGGACGCTGTTAGGCAAATTTAGACATTTTAACGCAATGAATGATTTTAATGACCTAAGAATGCATCACTATTAATGTTCTTAAAGCGTGAAGTTCAGTATTTTAGATAGCGGTTATCTTTATGTTACGATTTTAATAGGTGTCTTAAAAAATCCAGTAGGTATGAGGAAATTATAATGATAACAAGTGTTAATGAGCTTATAGTATCTAGTTGCAGGAACTTTAAAGGTTATCTCTGTCCTTAAGATAATTAAAAGTCATGTTAAAAATGTACATAGTTATGGTTTTGCATTTATAGCAATGCGCTGATACTCTTGAGTCCCTTGGATAGTATTCTTTATTTTGATAATCGAATGTTTTAGATTCACAAGGAGAAACAACGCGAAGAAGAATTCTATTACGCAATTTCCTCTGAAACCCGGATTGCTGCGCTGGGAGAGCTGAGTATGATACCTGCTACGTCAACTAGGTAATGTATTTCTGGCATTTAAGCTGACCTTTAACTTATAATCACAAATTTCTGTTAGTAAGACTCAATGGCAAAATCTAGGATCTGCCTGCTTTCTCCCCTCCTCCACAATTTCCTCCGCACATATGAGCAAGACCAATGTTGTAGCTGTAAGCTTTCTTTATTAATCATGTCAGGATTCGAACCAAGGACCTACTAATGGAACCGCAAGCGCCACCGTCTAAACCATCTCAATCTGCGAGGTTTAAAGAGCAACTTAAAAATTTCATCTGCGCTTAATGAAAGAAAAAGTAGATAATAAGTACTTAAGAAGTGTAAATAATTTATACACAACAGCAAAAACTATTACATTTAAAATAGTTATATTTTCAGGTTGAAAATAAATAAACATAACATAATCTTTGGGGGGTGGACTGAGTTTGTGATATGCAAGAGGGTTAGCAACACAGTGCAGGCCTCGTAAATCTTGTCGATAGGAATATCCTTTGTCTTTCATGATGATGAGAGCGTCAAAAAACAAACTGGTAACTTGCCTCCGGAACCCAGACATTCCGAAAAGTGGAGTAACCGGCGACGTAAATATGGAGAAATTATGCGCGCAGGGATTCGTTTGACGCGGCCGACGGCGATGTGGAGGAGTAATCGCGTGTTGGACATTCCTGAGGTAGGTTATTGCCTCCCGGTAGAAATTCCAGTACTTTACGCTCTTTCTTCTTTTCGCCGCGCCGACCTTGACCCCCTAGTCTACACGTAACAGAGACTGCCTTGTCTACGTTATTACTGCCTCAGGGCTTTCCAGACGTCTTCACCTCTATTGCTAACTTAATGGCTTATAAAGCACCGATAAACTTTCATGTCTTTATTATCCCTTGCAGGAAAATAAGCGTGAATCAATAAGCTGGAACCCGTGAAATATTAACAATGTTCATTCAGTAAGGTTCGTAGGTTTTCAATTCAAGTAGCCGTTTCCAATTACTGACGTATGGATCCTATAAATTATAAATGATTTTAGTAGATGCTCTCTAAAGCAGTTGCTTATGGGACTGTTAACAAGCCGAAAAATAGTTCTAGCGGCCTAGGGCTCTGAAGTCGCTATGGCAATCTTTAGCGGTGTTGTAAGCAAAATCTACGCAGCACCACTCACAAAGCCTTTGATAAATTACAGTGATCCATATGTATCGTCGCTTGCAAACGAAATTCATACTAGTACGTAGTCCATACACGTGCAAATAATTACATTTTAATAAACAAACTACAACTTTAAGTTATAAACAACTTTCATTTACAGTTTGTTTTCTTTTGTTAGTAACTTGTTACTACGCGACATAAGAGTAAGAAATGTAATAAACAGACTATCTCTAAAGACTGATAGTCATTTATTGAATTTATAGATATTACAACATTAAATTTAGAATATTTAATAGGTATATAACTTTAAATTGCTCATATATTTAGAGAGGTTTTACTAAAAATTACTGTATACACCAAGTACACAAAAGCTTTAGCAAACTCATCCCCCAATCCGGACTCGGCTTATCCTCATCCAAAAACACTGAATTTGTTCGCTAAAGCCTTATTTTCTGGAATACACTTTATAATATTGCAACCGGGACTCCCTCTCTCCCCCTCCCACTCTCGCTCCCTCATGTGCGTGCACGCACACACAAACAAACCCCTAACGATTCCAAAATCACATTAAATAAACATTTGATTCACTCCTTTATGTTGTGCAATACCGATATAATTTACTCCGAAGAAGACTGACGTGCCATAGCACTGCCCGTTCACAAACAATTTTTTGAACGATCGTCTGACTTTTACACCTTCCCAATGATATTTACACAGAAGGAAATTTAGAATTCCCACACAAGCATTCGCTTCAAGGAAACCCATATTTCAGTGAATGGCACACTTCGAGCAGAATAATGTACCTATGTTATTTTAAAATTACTAAAAATTAATTAACTGTAATTGTTCCTACATAATACGATTTTATTTAACACCATGAACAGGGTGGACAATATAGTCATACATACAAATTTTCCCATGAACAATACAATGTAGGCAACATAAATTTCCAACATAGAACGTAATCACAATTTAGATGCATGAACATTCCACCCACTATTAATTACATTAACTATCACTATCAGAAACAAAACAGTTCTCATTCTGAACATACAAGTAAAGATTGAATATATTCATTAAATACATTTGCCTAGTTATTTACCTTTGTTTATGTTTACCTGGAGAGTGCAGTCCCTCGGTCACCTCCTGATGACGTGTTGCTCAACACCTCCGGTACTCACAGAAGATCCTGTTGTGTCTGAGTTCGAATACATATTATAATTATTTGTTTATTTGTGTGGTAGAAATATCTTTCCATTGATCGCCAGGGCGTGATACGCAAAGCCTTAACTGACCAAAAACAACAACTGTAGACGGCACCGCATATGAAATTCAACACACATTTTTCTATTTCTTGTTCTGAGTTGTAACAGGAAACCAACAACAAATCTTTCATGTTGTGTGTTAAACGAAGTACATTGCTACACTTTGACTTCCACCAATGCGGTTACTTCAATCACTTTTCTAACAACGTATAAAACGCTTTTACATTTTTATTTACTCTCCGCGAATTGTTTTATATTTTAGCACATATTACTCGCGCGGTTATGTTCAAAAACTGGTTACATTCTTAAATTAATTCCGGCGCAAAACTCCTGCTGCGTGGAGCACAGGTTCCTCCTGCTTTTGAACTCCAAAACTGCGTGAATTTTCCACAAGCATCTCGTACATATACAATTCTAAGAGGCGCGAATGTGAACCTTACAAATTTGTTCAACTGGTCCACGAGCTGGTGCGAATTTACTGTATGTTTAAACACTAAAAAAATTCTATTAACCTGATTGGTCAACTCGGGGTCACGTGGTAAAAAACAGTGAAAAATCTCGTTTCTGCAGTATTCCGGAATTTCCCTAGCGTCAATTACGTGTGTCCTATTTGCACGCCAACTAACAAAGACCTCTACGAACGTGTAACACGCAGTACAATAACCTTTACTTTTTTCTTTTCAAGGCTTGTTACGTTTCTGCTGGTATGGAAGTCTAAAGTTACTTATAATAAAATATAGCTATAGACGTACTTCTTTACTTTACACATGTGAAGGAACCCTGCTATATAGTAAAACGGAGACACAAATGCGACAATAAACATACAAACATAATTAAATAGTATGAATGGTGTAAATCCCATCTGACATTGCTATTGTCTTATTCAGGTTTTGGAAGCAAACGCAACTTTTTTATCGGACGCTTAAACATTCCCTTAGACGCTCGTACAGTTGCAACTTCCATATCCATCTTGCCCTGGATGAACGTCAGTAATGGCACACTTCTTCCAGACAAGTGGTGGCACGTTGTCTTCCCTTAAGATGACCACTTCACCAACTGCTAGATTAGGCTGCATTTACTTCCGTTTGTATCTCTGTTGTAATTGGCAAATATAGTCCAGGGACCAAACCTTCCACTAGTGTTGAGTACATTTTTATATATGTTGCCATCTAGACAGGCGATTAGATGACAGGCCTATGAAGTTCTGATCAGGCACAGCGAGCAAAATGCTCCAATTAGAAAGTGACCTGGAGTAAGGACTTGCAAGTATTCTGTGTCGTTGGACAATGGGAATAATGGTCATGAATTTAGGATTGCTTCAATTTGACAAAGGAAGGTGTAGAACCGTGAAATATCAGGTTTGCATTAGCAACAATTCATTCTAAGTGAAACTTCATACATTTGATGCTTGCTTCTCAAATTCTACCCACCAACCATGTGAGGTGAGCTTGATTTAATAAAATGAAAGTTAATTCCCATTTGTGAAAATAGCTACTAACTTCATTTTGAACTTAAACAAATATTAGGATTTTTTTAGTTCATGAAAGGCATAAACAAACTTTCTTCCATTGCCACTCATATTTGGTACACAAACCTCTTCTGGCAACAAACCTTCTAAAATAAATAAATAAAACAAACCTTCTATGCGTGCAATAAATGCTGATGCTGATAAGTCTGACACCAATTTCAAGTGTATGGCCTTAGTTGCTAAACATACAAATAATGCCACACAAAACTTCATGTTAATCTAGGTTCATCGACTGCCTTGTTTAATGAAAAAAGGACCACAGTAATCAACGCTTGTATTAGTAAAGGATCTAGGCGGCATGACTCTAGGCTGAGGTAGCTGACCCATCAATGTAGTCCACTTCAATCTGAAACATTTTTGATTTCGTTCACTACTTTCTTCAGCAAATTTCTAGTATTAGGTATCCAATAGGTTTGCCTCGAGATTGACAACAGCTATCCACCAGCATGGAGATTTTTCTTGTATGGCTTCTTAACAATCAAACTTGTGATATACTGTCTTGGTGGAGGAATCAAAGGTTGCTGTTGGTTGAAACATAATTCAGATCTCTCTAAATGACCGCCAACCCTGAGAAGTTGGTTTCCATCAAGAAAGAGATTGAGTGACTTCAAAGAACTTCCTTTTGAACATACTCCCTTCTGCAGGAAGATTCCTTATGTCCTTGAGGTATATGTCTTGTGCTTGTTTTATACACATCATTCTTGCATCATTTAATCAGTTACAGTCAGTACTCCTTTTCGCTTGTCATTATTGTTCCGACAATAATGAAAAAATCTCAGACAGTATACCATGATCCTTTGAATTCGTGCCCATGAGGAAACTTAGAAAATAGTTCCTTAATATTCAACTGGCACAGTATGTTTACCGTTGGGTGCTGTCTTTGCTAAGCAATTTCTTCCGTGATCTCAGGATTCTCTTGATGACTTGGCCAATTGTATTCGTTTTGCTGCAACCACATTGGTCTATTCCACCATAAGTCTAAGTTATTCAGCTGCATTGTGGCAAGTCCTCGTGATACTAAGTCGCAGAATTGTCCTTTGAAATGACGTGTTTCCAATCAGATACATCAGTTAGAGCTTGAATATTTGCCACTCTATTGTCAACAGCAGTTTTCCACTTAATCGGCTGTGCACATATCCAATCAAGTACCACAATTGAATCCGTCCATAGTTTGATTTGGTTTAAGTTAATTTGTAGAGCCTTCGTAGTCTTCACGTACATGACTGCCAACAGCAATGCTGCACACAGTTCCAATCTTGGAAACGAAAGCTTTTTCAGCAGCGCTACTCTTGATTTTGATGACAGAAGTTCCACTGTTAATTTTCATTCGGTTGACCGAGTATATATGCAAGCACCATAAGCTAATTCACTTGCATCAGAAAATTTATGCAGCTAAATTCACTCCACTTTCCTTGTGCTTGCAACCAATCTATCAATTCTATATCATTAATACTTGGTAACTGTGTCTGATGTTTTCCCAGGTTTGTTGCAAATTCGATGTAATTCTTTCATCCCAGTCTATCTTCAATAGCCATAATTTCTGCATAAATATCTTTCACTTCACAATAACTAGTCTCAATAAAGCTAAACGATCATATATTGATACACTGGTTTTTAGAATGTTCCTTTTTGTCAGGGACTTCCTGTTATTGATATTGACAGAAAACTTGAATTCGACAGTAGCTGGATTCTACGTGAGTCCTAGAGTTTTGAAAGTATTTTCGCTTTCAAAGCTTAAAGAGAGAATCGCTTCCCTATCTTCAGCAGCAATGCTTTCAAGTAAAGTAGAGTGATTTGAAGACCATTTTTCACTCTCAATCCACTTTTATTCATCATTCCAATTAAATCGGTGCAGTCGTATAGCTTGAGTTAAACGTTGAGTACCTGTAATCAAGTCATCAACATAAAAATCTCTTGCAGCAAGGATTGCTTCTTCAGAGTAGTTATTTGCTTCATATTCAATTAGTTTCTTCAAGCACCGTGTTGTTTAAATGGAGCTGAACTAGTAACATACGTAGCTGTTAACTCATAACCTTCAATGGCTCGTCTGATGCATGTCTTCATATAATTCTCTGAAAATGCCTGTCATCTGGGTATACACAAATCTGCCTACAGATTTTCTCTGTCAGCTGTCATGGCAATTTTAAATAAATAAATAAATAATTTTGAACAGTAGCTCCAAACATTAAGCAGTCGTTCAATGAAACTCAATTTATGATTTTTTCTAAAGCACTGAAAACAATTCATAGTTTGGTCGTCGAGCTAGTTTCCTTTAATACTGCATAGTATGACATGTAGGATGGATGTATACTTCGTTAGCAACGTGAGCTGCTAACATCTTGGCAATCTTTAGCTTCTGACATGTGTCCTAATACTTCATACTCCTTGAAGAAGTGTCTATACTCTTCTATCAGGCGTGGCCGTTTAAACATCTTCTGTTCTTGTTTCAAGAACTTCTCTTTGGCTGCATCATAAGAGTCTTGTAGTGATTTACAATCATATCTGAAAGATAATCGAACTTCAGATCTACCATCTTCAAGTATTTTCTGCAATATGGTTTACGCAGGATATTTTTCAATGGTGTAAACCTTGACATTTCTTCTATTGACCAGAAGCGTTCCGTCATATTGTGCAGAGAATCGATTTGGGAAACATCAACATAGCATTTAGATTTTTAGCCCATAATGTAACTAGACTGTGCACTTCCACAAAGTATGTAGCCTAATTTCGTATTCTGCAGTGTGGGAAGTTTCTTACATTCGAATCTAGCATTTTCTAATAATTCAAAGATGGTTTCTGCTCTAATCAGCATTTCAGCAGTTGCTGGCTTGAATAACTCTTTATCTGCTAAATTTGCTCCAGCAGGAAACTTCCAGTTTGTTATATCAACCTTAAATACGAAATTTTACTCGTAACGTGTAGAATTAAATACACTAATTTGATTTTGTACTCAAATTGGGTTGAGTTATTTCAAAATGAACACTATGTGTGGCTGTTGATACTGCATTATTTATACCTGTTATTGGCGCCTCATGTTTTGTTCTTGTCAAACCTGACCTTTTTACTAAAGCCTCAGTTATAAAATTTGATTGTGACCCACTATGAAACAGTGCACAACATAAATGAGAATGACCCTTAATCTTTACTTGAGCAGTAGCTAATATCACACATTTAACCCTTGAGTCCTTAAGCGCGTGATATGAACGTATTGTACCTTCACCTCCCAGTGTTTTGTTGCCATCTCGTTGGAGTAATTTTTGGTGCCAACCTCCACAAATTTTACAGCCTCTTCACTTGCATTCCTTTACTAAATGACCAGTATTTAAGCAGTTAATGCACAACATATGTTTCTTATTTAAGTCATATTTCTCATTACTAGTTAAGTGCTTGAATCTTGGACACTAATAAATAACATGCACATAATTACTTAATATACACTATTCCCTTGCACTCATAAATGCCCGTGGATGTAACTTATGAACAGGATGCTTGCTACTCCGTGATACTGTTTATTTATTTTAGTTTGACATTGCAATGCCTCTAGGGCAATACACCTGTGCTCCAAAATGTATAAAGATGTAAAGTTGGCAACTGCTTTTCTAAAACATGAAATTGCCACTACCTCTTGGTTTTGTGATCAAGTCTTTGGAGTAAAATATTAATAATTAAGGCGTCCCAACTGTCAGTATTTTTATTCATGCTCTTTAATGCTTTCAAGTCACTTTAGTTACATCGCTTACTGACGCAAATGAACTGCATTCTCTTTCGTGATTGTTGGTTGTTTTATAATGTTATAAAAGTGTGTATTTATTATTAGTCTTTCATTCTCAACCTATCAGTACCTCTGAACTAACAACTTCCATGCTATCTTAAATCCTGTTTCACTGATCTGAAGTGTTGTACAACACGTTTTACGTCGTTGCTACAGAAGACAACAGGCAATGGAATTTCTTAACATTTTGAATATTTGCATTCTGCCTACTAAGCACCCAGACGTTTCTCTAAACATAACCCAATCTTGAGTCTTGCCACTAAAACCAGGAGTGGATAATTGTGGGAGTCTAACCTTTACACGAGATGCTGACATGTAAGTTACACGCTGCACATCATTAAATGGCTTCATCTTATTCCGAATAAAACCAATGAGTTTATAGTACCCCTTTTCCATTTCCGTACGTTCTTGTTCGCCATCGTCATCCAACCCTAATATTTCTAATTCATCTTGGGCTTCATTAAATTTCTTCCAATTCTATTGTAATAACTGTAATCTAGTACGCAACCGTTCAGGATTGGGAGCATCACTATAATTAGTAACCAACTTTTCTAGTTTCGTAAATGCCGCCTTAGTTGTGCCACGTAACTTATTTAGGTTGTTAATTTTATCTTGATCTTGCGTTTTGACGTAAGATTAGGAAATGGCACACAGGAATTAAATGAGTAAAAATATTTTATTGAAATCAATCGCCTATCTCACTTAGCGTAATGAAGATCTGTAGTAGTAATGTTATTGTTTTTCTACATCTTCATTGCAACCACCAAAATGTCATTACATGCTGGTGACGGAAATTCTGTGTGCAACGAATCGACTTTCATCATAGGATTTCTCATATAATTATACATACCACTTGAAGTCGCTTATATCCACATTACATACGTTTTTACTTTGTCGTAGTACATATTACGTCGCCCATAGCTTCGTTTCAGCAGCATAATTCTATTTTTTTACGGCATATGGAGGACCAGCGTTCTTACATTAACACGATATTTACTTAACATCAAGAACAGGGTAGACAACATAATGTCATGCATACATACTTTTCCATGAACAATACAATGTAGGCAGCATAAACTTGCAACATAGAACGTAGTCACACTTCAAATGCATGAACAGTAATTAAGGTGAATTTATACGGGTGAAAGGGAAGTCATTCCATTAATTTAAAACAGTTACAGATCTCATTATTTGGTACATATTTATATATATATATATATTTAATTTTTTCAATGAACATTTTCTGCGGAGATATTTTAGGTTACTCGAAAACAGTATTCTTTGCAGAGTGCAGCATACAGTTTATAAGGTTACAACTGGGAGTCTCTCTCTCTCTCTCTCTCTCTCTCTCTCTCTCTCTCTCTCACTCTCGTTCCCTCACGTGCGTGTACACACACACACACACAAACATATGTACCCACAAACTCCTAATAATTCCAAAATTCCATTAAATAAACGTTTGATTCACTCCATTATGTTGTGTAAGACCACTATAATTTACTCTAAAGAATACGAACCTGCCTTAGAACTACCCACAAACAATTTTTTACACCGTGTGACTTTTACATCTTCCCAATGATAAATACACAGAAGGAAATTTAGAACACAAGAATTCGCTTCAATGAAATCCATATCTACCAACATAAATTTGGTGGCTGTAATAATATACAATATACACTAGGGCGGGAAGTAAAACTCACTTCAATCCTTAATTTACGTATGTTTAATAATCAATAATAACACATAGTGAATGGCACACTTCGTACAGAATAATTTACCTATGTTATTTCAAAATTACTGAAAATTAATTAACTGCAATTTAGGGTGAATTTATACCAGATGGAAGGGAAGTCATTGCAGTAATTTAAATCAGTTATAGATCTCATTATTTGGTATATATTTTACATTTTTCATTTTTTCTGTGACCATTTTCTGCGGATATATTTTAGATTACTAGAGAACATAAGCGTCACACGTTGGCAACGTTGTACAGCGCGTGGCAGGCGAACGGTTGCCGCGAGCAAGGGTGGCACGCTTCCTTTCAAAACCAGAAGTAGGTCAGTGCATATTCCGCTTTCACTTACGTTGGCGCGTAGATAAACGTTTCGCATGTATGGGGGGTGTTATTAAAATTGTCATTTTTGTAAAGGTAACTTTGTCTGTTGCCATAATTAACTGTGGCATATCTACACCTTGTTCCAGAATTGACGAAAGCCAGCCCAGGCGCGAAATGCGCTACTGTGAGACTGTACCCGCTGGATATGATGCGATCGTAATAACTGTTCTTTCAACGCCATGAGAACAAATCAATGGGGCATACCGACCATGCGAGCTATTCCCCGACTATTGCTACTGTGTTGTTTATGTACAAGATTTAAAATTGCGTCCGTTGTATTTCATGCTTGCCCTTAGTGTGCTGACTGCACACTCCCTGAGATCTACGTATGCTTATCCACACCTCGGGTTATTTTATCACTAAACCTGTGAGTTTTAATGCCTAGTGCGATGTTACTCTAATAATGACTAACCTTGGTGTGATTTTCAGTCAGCGACCGCGAAACTCTCATTGGACGATGAAGTCATTGCTTCCATACTGTTAGTGTAAGCCAATAGCTACCAAGTAGTACTTGTCATTTTGCCAAAACATTACACCACCCTTTCGTCGTGTTTGTTTGGATTAAGGATCGTATGGAAAATATAACTGCTAGTCCACCCACCCTCCATCTCCCAGTTCAGATAGGCTGTTTCGGTTACGTCCGGGAGCCGGTTCTCATACTGAACTACCTTGACTTGCCAACGTTGCCTATGTCTCCAACCACATTACGTATGCAAAACGGTGCTCCGAAAATGATTAATTATTTCGCAACCCTGGATGATGTCACAAGTTACTGTTTAAACTAGCTCAAAAATAGGTTACTCTGTCCAAAAAAGCTATTATCTTCATAAATTCTCGTGGAATAAACCATTTAATTTGGAAAAACAACCTTTATTTTCGAAAACGGTTGATCACAGAGCACAATGCTATTAGATATATATATATATATTAGTACATCTATAAAATACATATTAGAAGGAATGTAATAAGTTAACTTACATCCTACATTTCGTACCTCATTCTAGATTTTTCAGGAATCAATGGCACGCAATCAACTTTCTATGCCTCTTCAGTATCTGAGTCCCTATAATCCACGTCTCCGACTTCAAATTCTTCTTGAAACACTGAATCCAATTAATATATATATATATATATATATATATATATATATATATTCAAACAAACCGCTTTAAATCACAGATCAACCATTAAGCAATTGACTCAAAGCCTCCTAAATTATAGTATCTTACTAAGCCATAATATTAGTTATAGCAATGCGCTTCTGAAAATCCGAGGTAAAAATTGTAAGTTTATTAGAACTTTGTTATTTTATTATTAATAATTCAATCAAAATAATAAAACACACGACCGTGCAAAAAAAGAAATAGAGAATAAAATAAAAAGGATGCAATACATCTGTGTGAATTGCCTAGCAGAATCTCAGTAATTGAAGGCTATTCTTCGATTCCGTAATAATGCACTTCCCACACTCATATTATTACACTAAACTATATAAGGCTAGTCCCGTGGTGTTATTAGTCTATCAGTAATATATGTATTTCTATAGGGTAGATAAGACGTGGTTGTGAAAAGAAATGTATTTATTTAAAATAATATTTATTGGAATAGTAAAATGTGTTACAAGTAATGAATAGGACATATTGTATTTAATTCAGCACAGAATTATATTTTTATTATTATTATTATTATTAGTCATTAGGATATGAAAATTTAAAAAGCTTGCTGTGAACTTCATGAGGGGGACGTATATAGTATCTGCACACTAGTTCTAGCTCTCCCATTTGAAGTATGCCATCTTGATTTCATTTTTAGCATTGTAATGTTCTACAGCAGAGGTGGCGAAAACGGGACTCGCGAGTCAATATAACTCGCAGGCGCCGTTCCCTCTCTGCCACTGTCCCTTTGTTTTTCACATGCTGCTGAGTGATGCAGTGGGTGTTGCACATTTGGTGACTCGCGGAAGGAAGGCGTTTTCGCCACCCATGTTCTACAGGAAACAGATGAAATAGCAACTGTAAGCTGTCGTAAAGCATTTAAAAGAAAAGCAAAATCACAGTAAGGGCATTTAAATTATCATTCTGCAGAATCAGCTTTATAACTCTGTATTTGATGTAGAGGTTAGCCTGAGTATCTACGCCACGGATGAAAACTAATCTTTAATAATTTCATATTAGTATTAGTAGTAGTAGTAGTAGTAGTAGTAGTAGTAGTAGTAGTAGTAGTAGTAGTAGTAGTAGTAGTAGTAGTAGTAGTAGTAGTAGTAGTAGTAGTTTTTTTGTTTTTTATAGCAGGGGAAAAATCTTTCAAAGACGCCACTAAGCGAGTTGGATTTCCACCAACTAAAAAACCCCTGCTGGAAGTGATGCACACATCGTGGGACTACCTTTCGGTATTACTTCGCGCATGTGGCACTCATGTTTTAATCCTTTTTTTCATCTTTTTCTTTTCCTTTAAGTATGCTAGTTATCATTTCTTCAATGATTACCCATTTCTTTTCGTTTTCTAGCATTTGTGTCATAATACTGTACACCGTTATATCTTGCCCAATTTGTCGCGCGTATTTCTGCCTTAAATTACTCCACTTGTTACATATTAATATTGTATGTTCAGGTGTGTCTTTTGCTTCACAGTATGTGCAGGCCTCGCTGTTTACCAGATTCATTTTATATAAATAAGTTATAAAGCGTCCGTGTCCAGATAAGAATTGGGTAAGGTAGTATCCCACTTGTCCATGTTTTCTCTTCAGCCAAGGTTCTATATTTGGTATCAAAATCTTGGTCCATTGTGCTGTTTCACTTTCTAGTTCCCATTCCGTTTGCCATGTTTTAATAGAAGAAACTCTTGCCTGTACTCTATGTGTTTTGTTATTTATATTTCCATATGACCGCTCTTTGGCTAATAAATGTATGGGTATAGTTCCTGCTATAACTTGAATTGCCTTAGTGGAAACTGTTCTATATGCACTTGCTATTCTTATGGCAATCTTTCGCTGCACTCCTTCAATTACTTTTCTATACGTTTTCTTTTCTATCCAGGACTTCCAGACAGGAGCGCAGTAAAGGATTATGGAGTTAATTACGCTCCCAAGTACTTTTCTTTTCCCTTGTTTCGGTCCTCCGATAGTAGTGGTAGTGGTAGTGGTAGTGGTGGTGGTAGTGGTAGTGGTAGTAGTAGAAGCAGGAGCAGCAGCAGCAGTAGTAGTAGTAGTACCGAGCGGAATGGCTAAGGCGGCAACAACTGTGGCCCGCAGTTCGGAAGCCCCGGGTTCGATTCCCGGTGGCCGCCCACTCTGACCATTGGTTTATTTTCGTGGTTTTCCTCTGGTTGCCTAAGCGAATGCTGGGTAGTGTATTCTACTGCGATTTCTCCTTTCCCTCGTTTCCAGCATTTCATCATTCTCCCTTTTGTCTTTCAGGAAGTGTCTTCGGGTTTGGTTGTGCGACTAGTGTCGGGTAGATGACATGGTTGCTGCGCTTTGTAAAGGATTTCTCCCCATAAAACGCCTGGGTGTGTTGGCCAACTTGCTAGGGTCACTTCGTCGCCCTCTCAAGGGATTCTTCGTCTCTTCTTGGTGCCGGCGGGTGTTTAAGCTTGGAAATATTAGCGACTTCCGTGTGTCTCTGTGGAGCTGTCTGCGTGCTGTGCTGCAGCTCCTTCACGTCATCCCTGCCTCCCGGGGGTGTAGTCACAATAGATCTAGTTGGTCGCAGTGGCGAGGTGTCCCCCTTCGGTAAATACATCATACCTAATTATATATTTCTATTTTAGTAGTATTAGTAGTACTATACATTTTTCGTATAAGAATGAGACCCAGGTGTTCCTTTATTCTTCATTTGTTTAAAATTATGCTACAGAAAGATTAAGGTTTAAATGTTCACGGTCAGTTAAAAATTCTAGTCCACTGTAACAAAAGAATCAATAATTAAAGAAATAAAAGGATAAGAGTAGTATTGCGAATTCAACGTCAAATTGAAGAATTGGTGTCTTATATCCTTTCTCTTAGAAATGGAAACTATATTCTAGGTGACGATATCGATTTAATTGGGCGTGGAGCTTAGCGCAACTGTTGCTCTGTTTTCACTCCCTTCCGCAGATACGAGTATGCCCTTTCTTGAGTAAGCGGACACCTTCACTGTGCACCGTAGAGCAATAGGTGGATGACCTCTGCAGTAAAGATATTGCTTGGGAACAAAGGTCTTTTTATACCGAGAATGAATGGATTATTGATATGAGACAATTCAAAGCACACAGGAGCTGCTGCATTCTTTACCCAGGCAGCAATAAAGAGAACAGTGTATTACGACTATTTCACTCATGGTCCCAAATAGAAGATAATGATCAATCATCTATGAAAGAATGCTGTTTTTCAGCATTGTGTTGTTTTTCATTGCCTTCATAATACTCTGAACAGGTCAGAGTATATTATCTTGCGCTGCAACTAAATGAAGAACACCATTCCGAAATTGTACACAAATTAAAAAGCAATGTACCCAATACCCCATAATTTACGTTAAACATGACGTTCAATTATTAACAAGTTCCATTCAATTTCTATGTAATTAATAATTGTGTATTCAATAAATATGTTTCAAGTAATGTTATTGCAATAAAGTAAACCATAACCTATATTGCTGGTTACTGCATCCTTACAATACCTATTGCATGCCTGCTTAGAGTTACACACACCAGATGACATTAAATAATGTTGAATTATCAATTTGCAATGATCAAAGTAAGTGCAACCACAGGATTCTGATTTCTTTTCAAACAATACCGTTTACATTGCAGGTGTCTATGACACCAGGGTGGACTATTTAATGTGAGGCTGTACAATATCTCGAAAACTAAGCGTTGTAGAAACAGATGTCTTGAATAAAAATTGCTTCATATTATGAGGAAAGTAAATGCTATTAGTCGTGCTTTATTTGGAGGCCTGTGATGGTCATCTTAGTGTCCATTTAATGACATAAGGTATTTCTGTAACATTACCATAAAACTGGTTGTAAAGAATCGCCAACGCTGAATAGGAATTTTAATAAGACACAAATTCCAATGTTGCCGAATAAAACTGTTTGTTCTTCTTTGTTTTTGAAAGGATTTAATGCAGCGATTAGTAGCAATGACGTCACCAGCTGGAATCAGTAATCCGCAGTAAGCCAGGAACTAAAAGGTGCAGACAGATATAATAAACTCCGCTAATCAAAGGATGACTCGTTTAACAGTTTGATAACACAACTGAAGTTCCAAATTTTATATCGAAGTGCTTCCTTGATTCAAATTTTAGAGATCTCAAGTGAAGGTGCTTTTTTTACCTTCTCTACCACGTATAGTAAGTAGGGAAGTATTGTATTCCAAAAATTCGATATCGAGATTTAAACAGAAATATATGTTTTGAGGCCCCTGAAACCAAAGGAAAAACAGTTTTAGAAAAAGGTACGTGTGTGTTCTGTGTGTGTGTGTCTGTGTGGTTTTTTTCTGTGAACAGCATAACTCAAAAATAAAAAGTGGATAAATACCACAAAACGAAGACACGACACGAAGATTTTCAAGAAAATCTCTCACCCCCAACTACCCTTTACATTGAACATGCTTTGAAAATTTTTTATTTTCTAAAAATCGCTCTGACAATTTTGATTAAATTACCATATATTAAAGATATCTGGAATTTTCTGGGAATAGCCTGTGAAGTCAACAACGCAAAAACCCAGATCGATTGTTTGACAAGAAATTGCCCTTTTTGTGAGGGCTAAAATTTCACAAAATTCGTTGCAAGGGTTCTGAACTATCCTGTATAAGAATATACAAATTTCAATAAAAAAAATGAAGAAGGCTTCATAGAATAAAAACATAAAATTGTCATGTAAGTAATACTTACTATCTCAAACGTATCAATAATAAAGAAATTATGAAGATAATATTTACTGACCGATCTGTAAGTAATAAACTTAATTAACGATTACACTATCATCTTGCAACATAGTTCATTAGAAGAAAACACATCTGTGTTAAACAGTGCAGTGCTTACGTTCTTTGCATTCCTTGCCCATTCGTTTGTCTTTCTTTCTCTAGACTTATTGGCACAGTTGTGATATAATGGACTGTTTGAGAGTAATTTAATTGCAAATATTTGATGGCGTCACCCGCCCTGTTTCTCATAGAAATGATTTACTTCGCGATAATTAACAAGTCAGTGTCAAACCTTGAGCGGTGATTTACGACTCTAGCCAAGAAAGGTATGTACGCCCCGTAAGATCATAGTTGTGAATGTAAACATATCTACACTCGCGTTCTAAACTGAAACTGGTTTAACAATTTGGAACTCGTTCTCCTAAGTGGCAACTCATTCAGTGCTTTTACAAATAAGCCGTAGTTTATATCGTGATTTCACCAGAACTCACGAAAAGCGTTTTTGGAAAAGTGTTTGAAACAGCACAAATAAAAAAAGAAAAGTCGCACAAATATAACGCCTCCTATTTGCTTCGTAAATGACATAAGGACCCGAAGACTCAGCGAGATGCCCCCGCGTTAACGTGTGAGGGGTCTCATTCGGGAGGTTCCTGGTTCGATTCGTTGGGCCGACCACTATAAACCATGGATCTTTTTCGTGGTTTCCCCCGATCTATCCAAGTGAATGCTGGAGTGCTTGCCTTTATACCACAATAATTTCCATCATTTCCTGTCCCCATCATTTCCTATCATCTCATCTTTTTCAGGGTTGCAGAATCATGTGACAGCGGTTGGTGTATTGCGGCAAGATGGTGGAATTTTCGCTCTGAAAGATTTCGCCCTGGCACTTGGCGAGACTGCTGGGGCCCCCATCCTTCCTGGGAGCTGTCACGTTTATTCCCAGGTATCTTATGTAGAGCTAGCCGTCGTCAGGATTGGTGTCATGTTAGAATCGCTAGAGACCTCGTTCTTGCTAGTCCACATCGTCTTCTGATTCTGGTCGTCCTTTGGGTCTTCCTTTCGTCCCTTTTTCCTAGGCGTCACGTTGGAATCACAAAGGGCCCACTATAGCCTGTGTGGGGTTTAGTACTCCAATTACTGGAGACCCCTCTACTGTGTAACTACTGACTACTTCTAACTCCTAAGGATCTAGGTTTCCCATTTTCATAGAACTCCCTCATCACTCCCTCATCACCATTATCACATGTAAGCCCTATAAAGAATGCTTATAAGGCAGCAAATATCACGATTACTTCGGTATTCGCGACGTTTGTTTTGCCCTTGGATGCTTTAAATGGAAAATTTTCTGTTAATTGTTACTTTCTCTACAGCTTAGCTATACTAAATGAAGTAAACGCTGTATTCCACTAACAAATTGAGTATAGCGTTTTCACCACAAATACGCGTCTTAAAACAGGTAATTAAAAAAAAGTGAGCGTATGCGTGCGCAAAGGCTTTAGTGACTGTTAAAAATACCCACATTTGTCTTGAATTATCTGTGGATAGTATGCGAAGTTCCTCTATTCGACTGAATTTTGTATGATTATGCATAACTGGAAAATGATGCAGTAATTTGTATCATAAATTATTTAAATGTAATGAGTGATTACACTATGAATATGCATTATTATGTGACATTGATTTGAGATGTTTGTTGATTGTAATTATTGTTGAGAAGTAAGTTTATACTGCCTTACTGAAACTGACAATAATAGCGTGCAATAATGCAGCGAGGGGGTGAGCTGTTTATCATTATTAGAGACGAGGAAGTTACGTAATGTTGGCGCGTTTTTCTTTAGAATTTGCTGGAACATTTTCCCTAGAGCATATGTATTCATAATTTTCATTGGATATTAAAATAGACGCTAATGTTGGCGCGTTTTATTAGCCAATAGCAACTCAGTTACAATCTTTAGGCATATCGGGGTGTAGGAGTATAAAAAGGGCTAGATTAGAGGTAGACCCCGTCAGTTCACCGAAAATATTTATATGCTACACGTCGCCTTCAGTCCGTCAGTTCGTGGAAAACATTTGTACGTTACACGTCGCCTTCAGTCCAGCAGAAATATTTGTACAGTACACGTCGGCTATCGATTTGCAAGTTACGCGTAGCAGAGTTATGAAAAATCTAAAGTGTTGTAAAGTTAATTATACAAAAAGCTGAAGTACGCGAATTAAGAATGATCAGTAATGAAGTTATTATAACAGTTTCAGTTTGGCGAGTGTCAAGATCAATGTGTAAATGTGATAGTGAATGTGTTCGACAATAAAAAGTGTAAAACAAATTCTTTCATCAGTGTTATCTTTGGATAAAAGATTCCTTTCCATTTACACAACCTGTATAAAGAGAAGTGCTCGACCTAAAAGATCATAGCTAGCCGGAGGACAGTGAACTAAATTAAATAAAATAACAGTAGCATTCTACCAAACAAACACTAATACCGCCGCAAATTGCTAACACCAGATGGAGTTAATAAACCTAACAAAGAATCACGTCACAAAATGGCTTCAACACGTGGAGTAAAAACAAATACACAAACATTATAAGTAATACCGTCGCAAATTGGCTCCCAAACGTGGGGCTCAACAAATAAATAAATATAACAAAAGTTACCATCCCAAAAATAATAAGAGGTATACGAAGCTTAGTACAGAAAAAACTTAGAACTTATTGAAATTTTCTTTTTTACTTCAAAACTTTTTCCCGTATAATTAGCAGTTTCCGAGATATTCCATGTTACATTCTTTTTTTACATTTTTTGAGATTGATCCGTTATGAAGTACATAATTATGAAAATATTAATTTCTAATATACTATTCTTGATTTAACGAATTTCGATTATGTCGATTGCAGTTTAATTGCTTCTAAACTGGAGTATTATGGTATACCTGGAAATACTCTTAAGATTATTCAACTTGTCTCTGCTACAGGAAGCAGGTTGTTGTTGCAAATGGCGCACGACATGAAGAAGCAAGACCACCCCAAGGTTCAGTGTTTGGCCCATTGTTGTTTCTAATAACTATTAACGTATGTAAATTAATTAACTATGATGTATGCAGATGACACTTCTTTTGTAATGAAAGAAAATAGTATCAATGAACTACGAAAGCCACAACAAGTATATTGAGTAGTATTTTATAATGGTCTATAGCTAATGTGGTTTTGTCTTAAGTAACGATAATACAGACATTTTTACCATGAATTTGAATCACAACATTAATAAATTAAATCCAATCAGCGAATATAAATATCAGGTTACTTTTATATCAAACTCCAACTCTAACTCATTATCAAAGCACATAGAATTTATCTTATCAAGATTATCAAGACTTCTGTATCTGTTGAGAGCTTTGAGCTATAATGTTCCTGCTGTATGCTTAAGAAGTGCTTACATGTCTTTTTTTCAGTATATGATTTGTAATGCCCTAATATTTTGGGATAACTTCACTAACATGATTAATGTTCTTACCTTACAAATTTCATAAGAATTTTAACAAACAAATCAGAATGTGAGCGTTGTAAACCTATTTTTATTAATTTAAATGCACCAACTATAATAATTTTATACATTTATGATTTAACGATTATTACTTGGTAGAGAAAAGATAGTTTTAAATTAGCTTGTGAGACGCATACTCACAATATCATAACTTTGATATTACAACTTACAGGCTAAATCAGATGGGATTTAGTTATTTAATTATGGGCCTAAGGTCATATAATAAAATACCATCAAAGTAGCATAGGTTACCACTTTCTATTAAAAAAAGTTTATGATAGGTTAATTTTAAATCCGTTTTGTGTTTAGACGAGTATGTAAATAAGACCTATATTAAAACTATGTACTGGTGATGGAGCCATTAATCTCAAACTTAGGGCTAAAACAAATTATTAACTTTTATATCTAAGTAAGACTGTATTACCTTAGTTAAAATCCTTTCTACAAAATTATTTACTGAGAATGGCATATAGTGGATGAAAGACTCACTCTTTATATTTTTAATAAGAAGGGATACTTTTTATTCAAATTTTTAATATAGAAGGGATACATGTAAATATGTAATGAATCGAGAAAGTCAAGACTGTTCTTCTTTAGATGTTTTAAACTAAAATATATGTTTTGATCTCTGAACAACAATGTTCAACCAGTAATACCTTAAGCTGACTTTTTCGAAACATAAAATATACCTATTGTAAAACACAGTTTAGCAGTGGCTTTTCTATTACGGTGACTCTTCTAAATGTACGATAATATTAGTGATCTTGCTCCTGAGCAATAATCATGACAACGGTTATAGTGCATGGCGCCGGGGTAGCGCAGTAGTTTCGTTTCCGGCTCTCGTACTGACGGCCCGGGGTTCGATTCCCGGCTCTGGAGTGGCGATTTTGGCCCTATCCACGCCAACATCTCTGACTTATTCATCTGAAGTACCCCCATTCGGAGTCCACGGTAAAAGCTGTAGGCCCTCTCATTCCACAGCCATCCTCATCAGCCTACCCCCGCTGGGTGCCTCCACCTCAGAAATGGGTCCAGTCATCGCTTGGTGGAATGAAGCACCCTCCGAAGATCGTAGGCCAAGAGGAGCATTAAAAAGTCGGTTATAGTACAAAAATTGATAATTAAGTAAGTCATAGTAATAAAATTTTTAAAAACTTTTTAAAAGTATTATGCTTTAAGGATTATAAATTATTTATTATCAGTAGAGTGGTATAATATCAGCAAACACTTTACAATTTCAAAATCTCTATATCTTGTAATTTTATAGAATTATTATTGGCAGAGAATGCATTTTTCCATAGGCTAATACAAAAACATGTTATAACACGTCCTTATTAGCCAAAGAAACATATTTCTGGATAATGGATATGTAAATATTTTAACTGTAAGGAATGTCTTTCTCAAGTGGTACATTATCTACTGGCACAGCACGATTATCGAAGTAAAATAACTCCTAAGACAACTTCTCAGCCCCGCCTGCATTCACCTGTGATTTACTACATTATTATTATTAATTATTATTATTATTATTATTATTATTATTATTATTCTAGAATATTGTAACGTTAAGAGTTAGGGGAGAACAGGCGTAATTATTAGGTAGTTTTATGAAAAAAGTCCCGAGTGTAAAGTTTAGAAAGATGCTAGTAAAGGAACTGATGACAGAGCGTTAAATGCATAATAAAACTCCAAAAACTACTTAAAATTTATTATCAAAGGAATCTACAGACTTTTAAGTCTTACAATACTTAGAGTTACCCATTCTTTTGCTGATGTATGCTGGAAGCCAGGTTTGACAACGTCTTAGTCGAAGCCCGGAGTTTAACGATGCGTGAATCACGCACCTTTTTCTACATTCTTAAACACCAAAATAACGTCATCAATGTCGTGCACACTGAAAGCCAACTGAGGCAAACTCGTGCAAAACTGCAGCCAAGAGGGATATCGGACATCGGTTTTATTCAAACCACACAAGGAGTGGGGATTGACGAAATATTACAAACAATTCCAAATTTGCATTAATTTAAAAATCACTAATGAAGACAAGAGCTCTGTATAATATCTCTTTGGCTATTTCACAAGCTTATGCGTAAATATTGATCAGCAAGTCCTGACCATAGTACCATAAAACCAACAAATCTGATTATACAAAAGCTATGTCATCATTCGGTAAAGTTGAAAGTCTTTCTGAATATCATTTCTGAAAGAATATTTGCAACATGAAAATGTGAATAATATGCTAATAAAAGGGAGTTACAAATCTCTTGTCATTATTTAAGAAAATAACAGGTCCTTGCCTAATATATTAACACCGAAAACACGAAAATTAACCTGTTCTAATTATTTTTAAATGTTATAACAACTTATTTCTTGAAATATCTGAGATGCTGACGTCATTTTGGTCTCCTCAAATAGCAATCATCACGACCATTGAAATACATCAATTATATAAAACAGCAGAAAATTATTTTAATTGTTAATGCCGTCAACCTGTTATTACTTTTACCTAGAACAAGCAGTGTAATTGTATAAGAGTAATAAATTCACGAGTGTTTTCTAAGACCACAGAATATAATTACTCTGTACTATTATACATTTTCATTACTTACATCTGTACTTCACGTAAAAGAATGGTTTTTATTATGTTTAAGTTTGTTTACTAGCTATAAAAATGAAAATGTGGAACGATAATTTCATAGATAATTGCCATTATCTCATAAACAGAGGGCAAAGATTGAAACCGAAGCTGCTCTTAGACTACACTTCAATATAAAGTGCTTGGCGTATGAAATGGACAGTGGAAAGTCAGTTAAATTTCGCTTGCATCAGGTGCCACCTACTACATACACCACAGTCTGGGTTAGGCAGAATGTTAAATAATGCCTGAGAATATCTTGTCATCTAGATTAGACAGCATATAAAACATTCATGTGAACACCGTTTCATCTGGATTAGGTAAGGTAATAAATATCTTGTGAGCACCGTGTCGTCTGGACTAGGCAGCACGATAAATTTACTTGTAAACACCACCCGTTTAGATTAGCAGCCCTCCTTGTGCTTAGTCGGGAAGCTAACTGATGAAGTAAAGGCTGCAGTTTCAAAACCTACTTCTCTAGCTTCTGTGATGATTTTGGGACAAACAGTCACATTTTAAAACACATGGTGTTATTCACACGACTTTATTTACCTATTCTTCAATGAATTATTCTTAAAAAATCTTATTGTTAATCTAGATAAACATATTTTGAAGAAACAGTTTCATTATACATTTTCTTGTAGGTACAAACAGCACCAAAGAAAATCTTCGGCGTTTTTGTATCGTTTTCTGGGGTCTTTTGAGGCGTGTCCTTCACCTTATCTATCGCAGAGCGTGGTGGCTTGATAACACAGCAATAAGCGGGAAATGAGGGGAGGTTGGTGCCTTAGATTTTTCTGGTGTTATTGAAACCAAAAACATGTTTATCGTCTTAGAACCAGTCATGCCGTATACTAGCGAAATTACTCGTGGACATATCATGGGTATGTGGGAGGCTGGTCGCACTGTTACAGCAATTGCAACGCAGTGCACAAAATTGTTTTTATAGTAAATTACTGGATAAAAATATTTCAGGAAAGTGGGAAGACGTCTACATACTTGTCAGAAAGTGGGAAATCCCCGTAAAACATCCGCAAATGATGATACTAGTTTACTAAATACAAATTACTCTTTTGTTATAATTGACTGGTCATGTTTAGAAACTAGAGATAAATGTGTATATGTATATGGTTTACCGAATATGATATATTGTGGCAATAAAATTCGGTTTTATTTTTGTCTATAATCCTATTGAATTCCTATGATCAGCAATATGTTAGTAAAGGTATATTAATCAATTGTAGTTTGAATTAGAGGGAAAACATGCTGCTTTATGCATTTATTATTTATTTATGTTTGCTTCTATGCAACAACAAGTATTGTTACCACTGTGAGAATACAGTTCTGTTTATTTTTTGTTATAAGGTTTTGCTATTTATTTAATAAATAACATACAAACTTTAATTTGAAAATCTTCTCACACTGCACATTCTACATTTCGCTAACCTGGGCGCTCATCAAGTTTTCCCCTTAGCTTTTAATCCTTTCAAAGGCGTGTCCTGCACTAGCCGATAAGGTATGGACTACTAATCATGATAAGAGGTCTGTATGACAAACTGAATGCACACACGCTACCTCTTTCTCTTTTAGCCAATACGATCAAGAGCGTAAACATATATTTCGTTCCTACGCCATTTTGTAACCGTTGTTGTAGTTATTTGTGCAACTATTTAACAGATGGACTGGCACATCCTTGCACCGTGCCCTAAAGGAATCAATGACATGGCTATGGCTTCGCAGGGCCACGTACAACGATAAATAATGACGTAGACGCGAGGTGCAGTGAGATTTTCTTTGGCGCTCTTTGTACAATCGTAATAGCGAAGTACAGTAGGCTTAAGGCAAATCTTTTAAGATCTGGTCGCTATGTAATGGCTTTGAAATTTCGTTCTGTTCACATGACGAGAAGAAAAAAAACCAATAACGACTTCCCATTTGGAAAAAGTATTTGAAAACTCAAATGAATAACATAGAATACCGTTAACTTCACAAAAAATGTATTGACAAATTCTGTGCTTTCAAGTATCTACTGTTTTGTGTAGTAAGGTTTTATTCATCTCTTACAGTTAAAATGTTATACAAAAATCAATCAGAATGAAGAGGACTTCAGAGGCTATTCCCATAAAATTCAAGATGTGCATTTCATTTGTCAATATATCTAATACATACCAATTAAAATATCTTAAACATATGGTATGTTAATAAAAATATTTGAAGGCATGTTTGAGAAAATCAAAATTTTCGAAAAGTTTTCCACGTAAAGAGTAGTTTGGGGTAGGGGAATTTTCTTGAAAATCTTCGTGTCGCATCCTTGGAAGATGTTGAACTTAAATACCAAGATTGATACTTAACAATTTTCGTATTTGAGTTATGCTGTTCGCAGAAACACACACGAGAAAAAATCTATTTTTAGATTTAAGGAGTCTCAAAACAAGAATTTCCTGTGAATCTCGGTATCAAACTTTTGAGTGGATTAAAATTCTTCCTCTACTTACTACAGGTAAGTAGTAGTACGGAAAGTAAAAGGTGATCATTTGTTTTTCATGACTGAAGTGATTTTCTTCTATTCCTTGACTTACTTCCAATGTATGGTAGATTCCACTTTATTTTCCAATCAGTTGTAGGCCTACATGATATAGTTGATATGGTTTAGTTACATTCTCCCGTAACATAAAGTATATTATATGCCGAGCAGGTAATTAGTCAGTTGAAATATGAAATATTAAATTTAAATCAAATAATTCAAATAGTAACCAAATCTCTTAGAGTCGTTTAATTACAATAATTTGGCCTCGTTAACCAGTCGGCTACAAAATGAACTAGAGGAAAATCTGTGAAGGTATAATCACCTGCACGTTGTTACTACTACTACTACTACTACTACTACTACTACTACTACTACTACTACTACTACTACTACTACTACTACTACTACCACTACCACTACCACTACCACTACCACTACCACCCATAATATTTGTAGATTGATAAGTTTTCTAAGAATATGTAAATCGTTTTGTATTAGTTGGTAATATATTAGTTGGTATATATTGGGTAGAAGGAATATAGATGTCATCCTTCAAAGCAAATGTGGATATCGATGGTTACATTAAAAAATATATGGACTATTTAATATCCTTCATTGATTTCTAGAAAGATGATTTGAAATGCATAGACATTTGCCCTTGCAGGTGAGTGGAAAAATCATGCTTGACAGTAAGCTCACACCCGTAGAGTAGAGTGTACATATGTTCCATTTCCAATGCCTCTGCGAAGTGGTTACTACGATATTAACTTAGAAGTGGTTACTACGTTACGAGAACGATATTAACTTTGCTAGTGATGTTTAATTCACAAGCCAGTTCTTTCAAATACTTACAGCGAAAGGTTTAATGCTTAATGAAAGCAACTGAAATTGGAACACACGAGTTTAAGTAAAACATGGAAGTCTTAAGCATTTACCTATAAAACATCTAATATCAAAAACCAAAAGGCGCAGTATTTTATAAATAACTAACACATACAAAAAGTTCAGGTATTTATCGAAGGATTAAATGATAAAAATAAAGTAAAACGAATGCTTCTACTTGATGGACATTTGTAATGAAACGAAATAAATTATTTTATTTAAAAATGTAATAACATATTTAATAATAGGAAATTTAAACGACGTAAAACACTGGTAAGGAACATGTGGTAGCGAATGGGCGGAGATGTCACAATCGTGTGAGGCATGCGTGTGGTCATTTATTCAGCCGTCATTTCAACACCATAGCCTTAACATAAATTGTAATTTGTGTAAAACAAAAATGCTCAGTTGTGGCAAAATAAGGTGTTTAAGGAGGACAGTAATAAACAGTAAGATAATAAACAATAAAACTTCTGTCTGTCGTACTTCCAATAGAACTTGCCGATTATCGTGTCGAAATGTGCGAAACTCCTTTATTTCTGTTGGAATAAATGTTTGGAGGTTAAAATAGTATTTCATCCCTCTTTGTACATAACATCACTTTCTAAGAGAATGGCATTTACAATCCATCAGCCTGTTAATATAGGTATGCATACATACACATACCTTGAATGTCTATTAAAACATTTCTTTAGTTTTTAATAATACTCGCAGTTTATTGAACAGATGTGCCCAATAAGAATACCAATTAATTACGTTAGTGTTAAAACTTTAATACAGGAGTTATTTTAGCTCCTGTTGTTATAATCATAAGTTTCACTGGGTTTTGTTTACTTTATTGGTTTTGATAGGAGAATGGATTAGACTGGATTGCATTATGTGAGTTCACTAGCAGCCATAAAGGCTTGTGAACATAGAACATGTCAAGGAAATGTATAAAAATTACATATAAGCATAACTAATACACATAATATAGATCATTTAAAATAAAATAAAGACATACTATATGCGTGTCAAGGAAATGTACAATATAGTTACATATATGCATAAATATTACATAGAATACAGAACACTTAAAATAAAATAAAGACATATTATATACAAAATGAAACAAAGCAGGTGTAATTTTGTACAAAAACGAATACCTACCTACCGTTATAAGGCTAACGTTATATTTCTAGACAAGAACAGTTATTTTAACTTTCACTAGGCTTGTACCTTTTATTCGTCTCATCATTTTGTTCTATTTGATTTGAAATTCATGGCATTTACTGCCAGTTCTTATATACATACATTTAAATAGCTTCATTAATTGTAGAGCAGGCATCAAATGTAATTGGCAATTGTCATTAATATTTACTAATACTACTTACAGAGCTATATATGTATTATCATCAGAATAATTTGTCATTCAGATAATCTTATACAGAATAATATGTTTTTGAGCATAGGTACTCTTTAACAGCAGTTTTAAAGACATTGAAATTGTCAACTTTACCCTTAAGATAATTAGTGATAGCATTAAATATTTGATTAAGAAAATAAAATGGCGCTCAGAAAGATGGTGTTTATATGCATTCTTTAGCTAGCGCAATTACCTAATTAATATTTCAGTAAAAGTTTTGTTAGCATAATTTATTAAACATCTCCATAGTTTTTAGTTTCAAACTAAAAACTAGTTTGTTAGCGTTCCTTTCAATTATTCTGCAATTTGTGAGGATACCCAAGTATATTCAACGTGGCTAAGAAATATATTTTATCAAGTAGATTGCGCGCTTTTCATTTTAATGTTGATTTTATCAGATTCTGAAGTCGTATTTGTTCTTCAGTAATTTAAAATTTCTGAGTTATAGTGACACCATAAACGTATATTTGTTATGTTTCAAACTGATTATCACCAACCATTTCCGGTTGGAAATGAAACCAAATCATCTTCAGCATTTCAACATCTTCCTTCAACATCATCCAGCAATGAGTTAACTATTAACAATGAATTTTTGTACGACCTTCTGCCAACAAATCAACATGGGTAACCATCCTTTCATCAGTCTTTCTCTTGATATCTTAAAATCCAATGCGGGAACGACTTGTCAATGTTTCATGGGACAATAGTAGCTATAATGATGATTCAGCAAGTTATGTCTTTTACTTATTCTTGTTTCCAATATTACCAACCAACACCATGACTTCATACAGCTAAGCTCACGATGTCAGTGTTACGCTGCAGTGTCTCGAATTCTAAAGAAACATCATCTTGTTGGAGACATAACCTCTTCCACGAACTAGAGGATCCTATTCTTGGTAAATGTTTATCTGAATTGAACATTTCGATCGTGCATTGTCACAATGACGCATTTTCAATTGTTTTACTCTCGAGAGGCGCCCTCTCTGTGATGCGCAAGAGAGTGAAAGTGATGAATAATTAATAGCCGATGCGTAGCCTTCTTGCATCTCAACCAATCTCAAGCACTTCTACGCTCATATTTTTGTATTTGAATGAGTTTAGACAGCACATAATCATTACTACCAGTCGTTACTACTCGAATCCGCAAAAGAATTTAATATTGCAGAGCATTGTACAAAAAGCATTTTCATTGCAACTTTAGCTACGTTTGTAGTGTTTAACATCATGATGCATAAAATGAAATTATATTTAGAAAAGAAATTTGGGGAGGAAACGTTCCACCTAAGTTTAGGGTACTTCTCCGCTAATAGCCAGTTACGAGGACTGAGGAAATCTTGGAAAAACCTCGTGTCAGGGAGAACAGTCCTGGTGGGATTTGAACCGCGGGTCTCCTGTTCACGATTCGGTGTATTAACGACTTCGGTCAACCGTTGGTTTTAGCTGCATGGTGTAGTTTTCCACATGCTAATTACTCGCATATTTTTGATAAGTTACCTTCATTTGGCAATTCTGAGATTTATTGATAAAACAAGGAACAACTTGGAACTATTTATGCCACTTATCTATTAAAAAGCCAATGTGTTATATTCCCATGACCTTCTCTACCCATTTTAACAAATTATTCTCACAAAAGCTTATTCTTCTATCCACTTTATGTTAATTGAGAAATGTTTTTGTTACATATTTCCTTGTAGGTACCTACAATAGGAGTAAGTGAATACAGCAGGCTCAAAAGATAGTCAAATCCTTTAAGAGCTGGTCTTATGTGATGGCTTTGAAATTCCGTTTTCTTTACATGACCAAGAGAAAAACGCGAATAACGACTTCCCATTTGAGAAAATAAGTATTAAAACGCAAACCATAATCAAGGATATTTCGGAAACGGTTATTTCCATAAAAAGAAAATAATTTGACATAAATAACTGTGTGCTTTAAGAGATCTACATTTTTGTATAGTACAGTTCATGCGAAAGTCATTCAGAATGAAGAGGGCTTCAGTGGCTATTCCCATAAAGTTCAACATGTGCATTTCATTTGTCATAAAAATATGTTAAACATAGGGTATTTTAATCAAAATCGTTAGAGATATTTTTGAGAAAATCAAAATTTTTAAAAATTTTTGCATGTAAAGAGTAATTTGGGGTAGGTAGATTTTCTTGAAAATCTTCGTGTCGCATCCTGTGAAAATGTAGAACTTAAATACTAAATTTGTTTTTTTTAACCCAGTTTTTGTTCTTTGAGTTATGTTGTTCACAGTCACACACACGAACATTCTTCTAACAATGCCTTTTTGGGTTCAGGGGGCTTCAAAATATGCATTTCTGGTGAAATCTCGACATCGAATTTTTTGTTGGGATACAATACTTCCCCTGCTTTCTGTAAGTACAATAGTAGAGAAAGTAAAATTAGGAAGCAGCGGAATATTCGTGAGGTGTACGTTTATGAGAACTCAAGAATCCTTTTAAGATGAAGTTACGAGAGTTGGTCTTCCTTCGTCTACGTTTACGTGGCATAAATACACCTGCGCGGACTGGCCGTATGTCTTGTAAATAGACTCGATGACTCGTTAACTAATGCCTTAATACTTCGTGCCACAGTCGTTCTTTTAAGGGCCTATTCACCCGAGGATGTCACATTTTAGCACATTTTCCTTGACCGGATTAAAACCAAGCCGTATCCGTAATTATGATGTTACCAATGTTAAACAGTTGCGCCTCCCAGACGACATAAGTAGGCGCAAATATAAGCCTTAGGCGGTAAATTAGTCAAGATTCATATGTCTAAAATTAGAAAAAGGTTGAAATGTATGACCTTTTATTAACTGCCTCTGCGGTCGAGTGATCAGCTTGCTGCCCTTATATTCTCAAGATTCCCGGTTCGGTCTGGAAATTTTTCTTAATTAGTTATTATTACTAGCGGTTGTAGTGTATTCCCTTCACTGAGAATTTAAATGTCTATGCAAAATAGACCATCTCGTTTGTGGGCGACTCATTCACGGTAATTGATGTAATGGCATTTTGCACTGCCGTCTTACAACTGGTGTGGCGATAATACCTTCGAGTTATCGGTACGAAGAGCCGTGGCCAGAGGCCTGTAGCACGAGGGTAAAAGTCATTAATGCCCGTGTTTATCAACCAAGTGATAAGGGTATCGTCGATTCCCCTATGCTCCTTGAAACCATTCTGGACATCGCTATTGCTCAAGGTTAGCTAATCTGTTCTTAAAAATTCCAGTCAGTTTCAGAGTATACCCAGTGACAAGTAATTTGCACCTCTCCTAAGCCCGCGCTGGAAAACCAAACAATGATACATGATTGAACACAATCGTGATGGTCTGCTGGCCGTTTGGTGCAGCATTCGTAATTCTTTTGTCTGGATTTGGGATTTACCATCTGTTTTTTTTCCAACAATAGAAAGGCATTATTTGTCTCACCTTTCTCTAACATCGACTCCGTGTCTGGGCAAACCTTGGAGCATCCAACTAACAGGTCACGACGGGCTTCAATGATTCTATTAAACGTGAAACCTACAGAGATCATTAAATTAAGATAAATACCGAATTCTTCATGTGGATAAACTACAAGTTGGTATTTCCCGATACACGTGTTTATGTCGTTATTAATTACGTGGACAAATAAGGAGCGCCATTATCCGATATTACCTATGTTCCAGAGAATGCATCCTGTATGTACGTGTACTTGAACTCAAAATAGTGGCGCACCTAGCTATAAATGACTGATGCGAGATGTTGTCCTTTATGTCTAATACAACTCTTTACATTTCCTCGTATTAGCTTGTGTTCTGATCTGTTCTATGATCTGAGGCGTAGAGGTTGCAGAAATAACAAATTGCGTTCTTTGATGCATGCCCGTAAGGAAGAACAAACAGACCGATTTTTTCAGCCTGAATATTTCAGTAAAACACAGCATACTGTTCACGAAGGAATGTCAATCTTTGTATAGCCAATAATCTAGAAGTCACCTTGTTTTACACAGAGAACATCGCAAACAAAGTTTTATTCATGTATCGCAAGGTCTTAGGTTCAAACTTGTTTCACAAAATTCGATTCTGTTAATTTCAGTTTTTAACAAATAGGTGAATTCCTTGGATTTTGCAGGTTTTATAGATCTTAAATTTACTATTTATGTAGTACGTATCTTGTTTACATTTGTCTATAAACTTGGTTTAGCAGAGATAAATGCTGGCATAGCTCAAAAGGCATTTCAGATAGTGCAGGACGGAATGAACAAGCATGTTCCTATGGGGTGTAGTTGCATACCAACGAGACTTCCTCGTTTCCCAGTAACAGTATAGTATTTCTGCGCTGGAAAGGTCCATAGCACCTATTTATGTAGTCAGCAAGTGCAGTGAAACTAGGAGGATTAGGAGTTCAGACCCATCACATTAAGTTATCGGAATACTCCTGCTTTGACATAGAATTTTGTGAAAAGTGATGGCTCTGGAAAACAGTATGGTACACAATTCTCCAGAAGAAATTGGCTCTGCAGCGTCCTGGTTCACTAGCAGCAAATCTGCTGCATTCAAAGTTTGGTTTCCTGCATAATTAAGCTATAGCAAGGATATATTTTTTAAATCCATGCTGTGTATAAAGGGCAAATATAAGAGTAATTTTTGTTCCAAGGTTTCTGGAACACTACTCATTTGATTTGACAGTTTCTTCATGATCGGATCGCTTAAATCCTTTTCTGTGATACAGGTTATAAACATTGAGGCAATATTTATCACTTAAATAATATCAATCTAATTATATAATATAAAATATAATAACAGCCCGCCTTAAAGCAATATGTATATAATATAATATATAAAGTGTATGGAAGTCATTGTATTATGTTTATATTATTATGTACATGTATAATAATGTTATGTGAATATATTACGTAATTTGACAATGTAGGAGCTGTGAGAATAGAAGCGGAAAGTTGCTAACAATGAGATAACAATGAGATAATCTTGAGGCAATAATGATTGGAAAGTTTAATAAAGGCTACTAATAATTCTTGGAACAATAATGTAATATATAAAACGGTTAATAAATAGCCAATCAACAACTAGAAGGGCTAAAAGTTTAATAAAGGTATTCTATTGGAATAGGATTAGCCAATCAGAAATTGAAATAGTGGAAATATACGAATTTAGGCGGTAGACGTCAGACGCTAGGAGGCAGCGTTTCCGATCAGTTCGCTCGGTACGTATTCAGTGTGAGACATAATATAAAGTTTACGTGTTAAAAAGTACTAGTAACAATAATCTCACACTCTAAAGTAGGATACATCAGTGAAGTGTTATTTATTCGTGTGAAGGATTAATAAAACAAAGTACAATACAATTATAATTTGTGTAAGCCTTCATTCTTTAGCCCTTCCAGACCTGCTGAGAGATGTGTTATTTCTGCAAATTACTACTGACGCAGTCGAGGCATACATATATAATATTTAAATAAATATTAAAATTACAAGGTTGATTTTTTAAACGTGGGGGCGAAGGCCCCCGGAAAGTGAACGTAGGGCGAAGGCCACCGGAAAGTTTGTATCGTACGTGAGGCGAACACTCCAAGAAACATATCTCCAGCAAAACGTGGTGTAACTGCTACAAGAAACATATCTCCCATACGTGGGGCTGCAATTATTTCAAGTTTGACGCCCAAGCGTGGTGCTAATAACATAAATAAAATTTACTTCAACATATTGTATTATTTAAAAAGAAAATTCAATACGAACATAGTGTTTTGTGGTCATGATCATCTATATACCAATCCTGAATGCTCAGGCTCACGACCGTTTTTATTTTCCTGAACTGTTCAGCGTTCTGAAGTGAGCTTGAAGAAGTAGTTTATTAGCCTGTTACATTATTTGCACCACACTTTGGGCGTCAATTTGAAGTAGTATTTATTGAAGGAGTTGTATTATATTTCAACTGTTGGGGAGCCGAACTGGTATTAGTTGCAACCGCACGTATTGTAAACAGTTTCCGGTAGCGTTCGCCCCAAATGTACTCTCAGGTGTCCTTTGCCCCAAGTTTAAAAAAATATTAACTTTGTAATTTGACTGTTTCTTTAAACATTATATATTTATGTTTGCCTCGGCTGCGCCAGTATTATTGTTAGAGACACATTTCTCTTAGCTGGGTTGTGGTGCGACAAGAATGTAGGCTTACACAGATTATAATTTTTAATTCACTCCTTTTATTAATGCTTGATACGATTTAAATAACACCTCACTGATAAATCTATATATATATATATATATACATATTCGTGTGAGACGAAAATAGCTTACGTATAAAAAAGTGCAAGTGTTTAATGAAAACATCGCACAGCTCTCTCTCTCTCTCTCTCTCTCTCTCTCTCTCTATATATATATATATATATATATATATATAGAGAGAGAGAGAGAGCTGTGCGATGTTTTCATTAAACACTTGCACTTTTTTATACGTAAGCTATTTTCGTCTCACACGAATACGTCCGGTTTGCGTCCGGTTAGGAACACTGTTTGCAGGCAACTAAATTGATTTCAACCACCTAAACTTTTAAATTTCTGTTTTTCAAGTCTCTGATTGGCTAATCCTAATCCAATAAAATACCTTCATTTAACTAAAGCTTTTTCTGGTTGTGGATTGGCTATTTTTAAACTGTCTCAAAATTTACATTATTGTTGCTCCAATAATAACTAGTAGCATTTAAACTTTCAAATTCATTATTGCCTCAAGGTTATCGCTTTGTTACCTCATTGTTAACAACTTTTAACCTATTATTCTCACACTGCTACATCATTAAATTACGTAATACATTCACATAACATTATTACACATGGATACAATAATATAAACATATACAATGACTGTAATATACACTTTTTATATATTGTTACATATACATATTGATTTAAGGCGGGCTGTTATTGAATTTACATATATAATTAGACTGAAATTATTTAAGTGTCAAAATACTGCCTCAAGTTTTATGTTTGGCATGACCATCTATAATAAGATTTTGGGGCCCTCTCTTATACGGCCTCACGTTTAGCTTAAAATGCACATGAAAATGGGGCATTCGTTTTAGTGTGTGTGACAGAAAATATCAGCATATTGCAACAATAATTTGCATTGAGAAGTCATTCATAATCTTTAGTTAACATAAACCTGATTTCGGTAGTATGACCAATACGGTTTGTTAGAATTCAGATTAATTAGTCCCAAGGGTCTGGAGCTCAACGCCGCAACTATACCTTTTTCACTGTAAGTTGAAAGGAGAAGTAAACAAAACTTCGTCGAGCACAGGGCAGCATCACGTGGAGGAAGACGGAAACTAAACTGTATTCACTCTTAGGTTGATCCGCGTCAAAACAAACACCAGTGCACCGTTATAATGTATCCTTCCGCCATTCGCACTAAAAATACTGTCACACTTTCAGACCATGTGGCCAGTGCAAGCGGCACGTAGCGCAAAAAAGAACAGAGTTCTTATTTCGACAACTGAAACGATGACTAGCATATTCTATTAAGGCTTAAAGGTGATAAAATTTATAGTTATTATTAGTGAGATTAATTTTACTTATTTTTGTAATAACTGGAATTGCTCTTTTTTTACATTATCGGAACGAAAATAAACGTTTGCACATACAATAATAGTTAATTCTAAAATAAATGAGCGAAAAATAAAGTAACAGGTATGCATTAACTTAATTATTCGTTCTCTGGAAGCAGCTTTTTATTAACTGTTGGCGGCTCATTTTAAAAAATCTGAAGTGATACACTCACATGACTTTCTCTACTCTTGTACAAACCATTTTTACAAACGCTTATTCTCCATATGCTTCATGTTAATCGAGATATCGAGATGTGAATCTTATTGGTAATTTTCTTGTAGATGCAAGGGGAATATGGTAGGTTTTAAGCGATAGTCAAATATTTTAACGCTGGTTGCTATGTGGCGCATTCTATTCTCTTTGCATGTCCAGGACATAAAAATGAATAACGAATTTGAGAAAAAGTATAAGTATTGGAAAACTTAAGGGAATAACAAGCAATATCCCGAAAACGGGTCACTCACCAAAAAAAATGTATATGACATAAATTGCGTATTTTAACGCGTTCTACATTTTTTGTGTAGTAACATTTTGTCTATCTCTTATGGTTTACCAGTTATGCAAAAGTCGTTCTCAATGAAGAATACTTTTGGAGACATTGCCAGAAAATTCGAGATATACATTTCATTTCTCATGACAGTATCTTAAACATATGAAATTTTAATCAAAATCGTTAGAGCCATTTTTTAGAAAATTACAATTTTCGAAAAATGTTCCATGTAAAGGGTAGACTGGGGTGGGGGGATTTTCTTGAAAACCTTCGTGTCGCATCTCTGGAAGATACTGAACCTAAATACCAAGTTTGGTGTTCATCCGATTGTTCGTTTCTGAGTTATGCTGTTCACAGACACACACACACACACACAGACACACACACACACACAGACACACACACGGACATGTTTCCCAAAATGCTTTTTTGGATTCAGGGGGTCTCAAAACATGTATTTCCGGTGAAACCTCGGTATCGAATTTTTGGGTGGAATACAATACTTCCCCTACTTACTATACGTAGTAGAGAAAGTAAAAAGAAATTTGCACTGTTACGCGAATTGCATTCTTCGCAAAATCACTACATTCTTGTATCGCGTATTTTATATGCTTTTTATTTCGGGTGTAACCACTTTTCTCGTTTCAGATTTTTCTGCACAAGCACTGTTTATACTTGTACTCGAAACACCGGTGAACTCAAAAGTTAATTTCACCATTCTTTCGCAGAAAGTGTTGGATATTTCTCACATAACTTATAATAAAGATTCAACACCATTGTTTTTTCAACTTGTAAATGGTTTGCGCGGCTAATGCTTTACGTAATTCGAAGAAAACGCAAGAGCAAATTCACTGTCCGCCATGATACTTGAGGCAGTATTTTATATCACAACACCGTGAATGCCAGAATGATTGTAGTGTAATTTAACATTATTGTATGACAATGATTTGAGATGTTTGTTAATTATAAGCATTGTTAGGAAATAAGTTTACACGGCCTCACTGAAACTGACAATAGGAGCGGGTAACAATGTAGCGAGGGGATGAGTTGTTTATCAATTAGAAGAGACAAACAAATGACGTCAGAGTAGCGTGCCTTTCTTTAGAAATGGAGGGAATATCTTCCCTAGAGCATATGTGTTCGTAATTTTGATTGGATAAAAAAATAGACGCTAACGTTGGCGCGCTTTATTAACCAATAGCAGCTCTGTTATATTTATGCATATCGGGGTGAGGGAGTATAAATTCTGAAGCAAATGCAAGTATCGCCGAGTTCAACAGAATCATTCACGAGTTACACGTCGTGCAGTTCAACAGAATCATTCACGAGTTACACGTCGCGCAGTTCTACAGAATCATTCACAACGCAAACGTCGCGCAGTTTTAAGAAATATCTCTCGCGAGTTACACATTAGGTAAATCTATGGAAGCATTAACGAAGTACACATTACGCAATTCTACAGAATCTCTCGCGTCGTAAAGTTAGTTACAAAATGTGAAATACGCGAATTAATAGTGCGCGGCAAATAAGTGATTATAGTTACATTCAAAAATATAACAGTTTCAGTCAGGCGTGTATCAAGAGCAATTATGTGAAATTAATAAAGTGTGATGGCAATAAAAGTGTAAAACCAAATTCTTTTATCAGTGTTATCTTTTAGTAACAACTCCTTTCCGTTTACACACCCTGTTCAAGAGATTTGCTCGATTGAGTAATAATAGCTAGCCGGAGGACAAACAACCCAAAATTCAAAATAGTAAAACAATAACAGGCGCTCAGCAAATAAGATAACACGAACGATACCGCGACAAATTGGCTCCCAGAACGTGGGGCGAAATAACCAGGAAGGGACGAAAGAACCAGAACGTGGAGTGAATGGAGCAGTGCAATTAACTACAAGACGCAGATCCCAGATACAACCACCAGAACGACCGACGACGCGGATGAGAGGACATCAGTAGTGACGAGAACAGAAGGCTACAGGACACCAAGATAGCGAGACGACGCAGATCCATCGTAGTACGACGCAGAGGCGACATATACATCTAGGAGAGAGGGGCAGGAAGCTGGACATCAAAGCAACATCATCAGATAGCATCATAAAGGTTAGAAAATTGTAAATTTTTTGTGTATCCTAAAAGGAAACAAAAAAAATGTGAGAATTTAAATTGTGTTGAGAAGTGGTAGGATTAAGAAAATAATGTCTACAATAATACTGAAGAAATAATTATGGAACGGGATAATGTAACAGTTGGCCGTAATTCAATGCAGGTTACGGAAAATAGCTCAAACAATGTGGGATTTGAGGGAGGAAATATTAGTGAAGAAAGTGAGAATAGAATAGCAGAAAATGTTAATTTTGATGCTAGTATGATGAACGAAATGCTGAGAAATATTGGTGAAACATTAAATAAGAGTATTACAGACCGATTAGAAAGTAACAGGAAATTAAGGGAAGATATTTGTAAGAGTATTAAAGATCAAATCAGGGAAGATATGGAAAAGAGAAATAGGAAATTAAGGGAAGATATTAGTAGGAGCTTAGAACAACTAACACAGAGAAATGAGAAATTAGAGCAAAAATTAGATCAAAGCAGGGAAGAAATTGAAAAGAAATTTATGAAGCTAGATAGTAGTATGCCAAGAATGAGAGATGAAAATCATTTTCAAAGAAAATGTCAGATATGAGCAGAGAAATATCTAACCAAAAAGTGAGGTTAATAATAAAATTGAACATGTTGATGTAAAATGTACACAGTTAGGAAGTCGTATGAGTAGCATTTTAAGTGAGCTAAGAGAGAAGTTAATTTCAGAGGGGAAAAATCTGAAATTCAGAAGGATTCGGTAACACAAAGAAATGAGTTGACCGAAGAAGTTAAAGTTTTGTCTACAAATAATCAAAAACTAACTTCTGAAATTAACAAGCACCAAGCTATTCAAAATGAAAACTCCAATCCAGTACAGTTTATTGCAGACTTTTCAGAGTATTTTCAAATTAAAAAGATACCGGAAGAATTGAAAATGATAGTTGTTATAAGATGTTTGGACCAGAAAACTTTAGATTGGTTACAAATGGTATAAAGGGGTGAAATTTCATATGAATCTTGTAAGAGGTTATTCATGAACAGATTTTGGAAGGTTACGATACAGCTACGAGTAATGCTTAGCCATAGACAATCTGATCCAGGAGAGGGAATAGCAATAACCGCTTAAAAAAAGCAAATACAGGATAGTTAAAGCTGAACTGCAGAGTAAGGTATTGAAATGTAAGAGGGTTAACTATGTATATATGTCATAAGAAAGGAGAAACAAATTCAGGAAAAAATAAATGTTTAAAGGGGAAAAAGAACAATTTCTTAGTAAACTGTAACCACAATTGAAATGAAGCATGTAATAATGATAATTTAATGTCATATTAAAGTAAAAGTAAGTAAATATAATTCAAAGTGTATTGTGAATATAAAGTACAAAACAATAAAAAAGGGTAAAGATAATTAAAGCAAAACACTTATGTAGCACACCAATAATGTGAAATTATGTCTAGAATTAAGAGATGTAAATATATTTGTGTAGAGGATGAATATTTTGGTAAATGTGTTCAATAATAACAAGATGAACCAGGGTAAAAATCTTGAGTGTATAAATTTCTATGTCAATAATCTAAGAAAGTATAACCATTTTGTAACAGTGACCTAAATAGTTCAGGGTACAGTATTTGCTATAAAAATTGTAATGTCAGATGTATGTATATAAACACATTAGACCCGAGCCAGTGAATAGTGGCGAGAAAAAGGCAAGATGTATAACGTGTGTAAACTTCGTGTGTAGTGTTACGTGCAAGTGATAAATACCGTGTGTTCCAAGATTCAGGAGACTAAAAACCGAATTATAAAATTTCCCAAAAAAGTTGTAAATATTTATAATTATGTTTCTAGTGGGGCATATGAGGCAGTATTTTATATCACAACACTGTGAATGCCAGAATGATTGTAGTGTAATTTAACATTTAACATTATTGTATGACAATGATTTGAGATGTTTGTTAATTATAAGCATTGTTAGGAAATAAGTTTACACGGCCTCACAAACTGACAATAGGAGCGGGTAACAATGTAGCGAGGGGGTGAGTTGTTTATCAATTAGAAGAGACAAACAAATGACGTCAGAGTAGCGTGCCTTTCTTTAGAAATGGAGGGAATATCTTCCCTAGAGCATATGTGTTCGTAATTTTGATTGGATAAAAAAATAGACGCTAATGTTGGCGCGCTTTATTATCCAACAGCAGCTCTTATGTTTAAGCATATCGGGGTGAGGGAGTATAAATTCTGAAGCAAATGCCAGTATCGCTGAGTTCAACAGAATCATTCACGAGTTACACGTCGCGCAGTTCAACAGAATCATTCACGAGTTACACGTCGCGCAGTTCAACAGAATCATTCACGAGTTACACGTCGCGCAGTTCTACAGAATCATTCACAAGGCAAACGTCGCACAGTTTTAAGAAATATCTATCGCGAGTTACACGTCAGGTAGATCTATGGAAGCATTCACGAAGTACACATTACGCAATTCTATAGAATCTCTCGCGTCGTAAAGTTAGTTAGAAAATGTCGAATACGCGAATTAATAGTGCGCGGCAAATAAGCGATTGTAGTTACATTCGAAAATATAACCGGTTCAGTCAGGCGTGTATCAAGAGTAATTATGTGAAATTAATAAAGTGTGATGACAATAAAAGTGTAAAAACAAATTCTTTTATCAGTGTTAGCCTTTAGTAACAACTCCTTTCCGTTTACACACCCTGTTCAAGAGATTTGCTTGACTGAGTAATAATAGCTAGCCGGAGAACAAAGAACCAAAAATTCAAAATAGTAAAACAATAACAGGCGCTCAGCAAATAAGATAACACGAACAGATACCGCGACATACCAAACACAACTGCTGGTTTCTGGCTGTAAACTACATTCTGCGCCTCCCCGGATGTCAGGTGACTCATACGAATTGCATCATGGGACTTGTAGCTCTGTTTTACGGTATAAATCAGCGTTAAATAAAACCTTAGGTATTTGTATAGAATATTATACTATTTAAGGATAAATTCATTCTAAAATTCAGATTATTAGCATGGGACTACTTTCCTGCGCGCATTGCTACTGTGTTGCACCACGGTGCACTGACCACGTGGGTTTGTTTTGCCGCGGATCAACCTAAGAGTGAATACAGAGTAAGTACCCGTGAAAGGAAATTGTTCAGGCAGAATGCGAATACAGTGTATTGCGCAGCTTGGGGATCATTAGCTTTTAAACACTGTATGTCTTATTCGTATAATTTGCCTTACATCCTAAACTTCTAACACATACTAAGAGTAGAAAATAAAAGTTGTATATGAATATTTCAGTATCTGTGATTATAGGTGTTGGATTAAACTGTTAACTTCAGGTTTTATAAATCATTCATTTAATGACATCAGTATACCACCTTTGCTTTAACCTTTTATGAGTCAATAAGTTAAGAAAACGGTTAGTACTATAGTTAGAAAACCACAGAAAACAAACGCGACCCAAGCAATACGAGCAACAATTCTACATCACTAACAAAAAAGTTCAACTAGTGCTAAATAATGTCCAACCATATTCATTGCCGATTAAAAGTGGGTGCTTTCCACAGAATTTGTTAAACGCATTTTACACAATAACTTTTTCCATTTCCCGCGTTTATGTTTTCCGCAGTGGCAGAGGGTTCTCAGCCATGAGATTCTCGAAAGTAATATTTTCTAAACACGTTGCAAAAGTAGACTGGCGGCTTATCCGGAAACCGGAAATGAACTGCAGCGCCTGCGCATAGTCCCTTAAACCCTCTGCTATAACGGTTTATTTAGTTATAGGTGATCTGAACAAACACATTTTGTTTCATAAATTGAACTGTTACAACATGGGTTTTTTAAATTTATCTGCACAGAATAACCAGAAAGTGTTAGGATCTGAACCGAATTGTTTTATGTAGAGGAAGAGACAACATGCTAAGCGAGAAAAGTTGTAGTTTGCCACTAGCCAATGAGGTGCTCTCTTGTCACGTGGTTTTGTTTACAACTCCTTTAAGCTTAAAGTGAAACCACTTTAGGCAATTGTAGCTCCTTAGCGACGGACGTTACTTCGCAAAATAAATGAAATTGAGCTTTATTTATGGACGCTCTTTAACTACTGTGTTTCTTACCATCCCATTCTATAATGGGGGTGAAATACCATAAATTTTGCTCAGAAGCCTCTATCAGGATTGAGGTTATTTTACGTGCCATAAATCTACGACACGGGGCCACCGACTTTACTAACGTTCCGAAGGAAGTCATTCTAAGGATATTTAAGTCCGAAAAATATCCACTTCCCTCCTCCTGGTTTGAACCTGCGACCTCGGAAACTAGAGGCTAGCATTGTACCTCGCAGGATGACAACTACTTTCGAAGAAAAGCTGAAGGGGAGACTAGAATTGCCACCAGAACCGGACAAACATGTGCGCTAGCAAATTCGGGGTCACAAACGATTCTAGAATGACACCCACCAATCCTAACGCCGGCGCGAGCCTGCCAGTGCCATCAACCCAAGGGGCCCGGGAACGAGCTCACCAGAGAGGGTACAGTCGGCTATCCAAACGCCAGGTAGAAATTTTTACACGCGCTAACTGCACCGTCACGCCGCAGCGAACCAATCGCCGTCCTTGGTCCCAAATCTCTGAGACGGATGAAGGTGAAATAGGTGAAAGTAAATGATGGACCACTCCAGCACTAGCCTATCAACATGGGAAAACCACGAAAAACCCCAAGATCAGAGAGGCCAGACCAAACAGGTTTGTTACGCGCATACTTAATACGTTCATGTTGTAACTAATTCCGCAGTTCTATAACTTAATATGTTTTCTAAAATGTAATCCAGGAGAAGCAAAATTAAGTTCCAAGTTCCTTGAACACAAATCCCTCATCGGCACTTGTACAGAGCTTAGCTTCCTCCGTGCAGCGACGGATCGATACTAAAAGTTACTTTGATAATTGATGTTCATGTAATTAGTAGTAGAGTTAGCGCTTACCTTTAACTTAACCCAGAAGCGCAGTTGTTTATAAGAATGCTATTGTGTTTCAGTTTAACCGTAGCGCATATAAAGGAGAACATCTGCAGAGAAGTAAAGCATTTACTATCAAAGCATTACACTTATAGCAAATAATTAATTTGATGCGATTTTCGCTAGAACGGAGTTACAAAATATCTATAAGTTGAATACAAATAAGAACATAGTAATGCTTATTTTCCAATAAACAAAATAAGCATTTCACGGTAAACTTACTGATTGTATTTGGATATTGCTGTTTGCAGTGTTTCGAAATCCGTATTGAAGTCTTTAACTGTAAATCGTAACTTCACATACAACTGTTCACTGTTTTCATTGCAGAAAATAATTGCTCACAAGCATAACTTATGGAAAACATAGGTTCAACCAAACACACGAGTGGACGGAGCTTCGGATATTAATTTTTAGACAAAAATCTGAAAATCTAAACCCCTGTCAAATATTTACATCTAAGCTTTTGTGGTGACGTCACACTGCAAGTCTAAATGTTCAGACAAAAGATCTATCCTCGTCATTCTTAAGTCTATTGAAAAAAGATTGACGTACATGCAATATTTTATTATAAATTTCGTAGATCATGTAATCTGTTTACTGGAAATTCGGCTATTAGAATATGCAGTATCTCAATATAGCACTTGTCGTGGAAGAAGCAACATTTGGAAGAGCACTAAAACACGGAGAGTAATGCAACTGAGACTCTAGTAAGTGTTCCATAAGGAGTGTGAACTTTCTTACGAAAGCCACAGTATACACTGTGCCAATACTTGTCAGCGACCTTGATGTTTGATATTTATGTTCTTCAAATATTCACAAATGTTACATAAGTAAACCGTAACATTAATCCAAATTTCCTCACTTATTTACTACTTTCGTACCCTAAGGCATACATGTAAAAAAGGAAAAAATTGTCAGCAAATAATAATAATAATAATAGTGGTAACAAAATAAGGAAGAATTATATTAGCAATTGTAGAAGTACTAAAATTGTCTGATCTCTTCTAAATAAGGAACATTACATCACGGAGATTAAAGAAATGATTCAACATTGAACCTTCGCTGAGCCACCTAGCAATGCAAAAATACCTAAGTTCTTCAAAAGATTCTCCAAGATCTTAAAACAACTTTCTGAATTGCCGATGTATTAATGAGCCATCTTTTACTTCTATACAATCTTAACAACACCTTCCAGCTGATTTTACTGTCACGCACTTGATGCTTCTTAGTGTAAAATGCAGTAAATTGTTTATATTTCGTTTATCGACAAGAAAAGATTTCAGTGTGGCAAGAAAACCGATCTCTCCGATCACCATTGTCTTTCTTACACCTGTTGCCACTGATACTATCATCAATCTAAACTGTGGCTCTCAACATTCATACGAGAAGAATAAAAAGTATCTTCACATAAAGCACCTCCTTCTATGGGAATTAGATCCAGTAGATATTCCTGAACATTTAACTCTTCGTTAAATGTGAATAAATATGGCCAACTGTGCCTTATCTGTAACATCCGTCAATTACTAAGGAATTAAACACGAAATTATCGAGTTTCATTGCCATTTTGTCTTGTGGTATCACTAGTAGAAATTTCAATTTGTGTGGCGATGTTTTGAAGAGAAAGATTCAAATCTTCAAAATTGTAAAAAAAACCTCCTGTAGATATAAAATCTGAGAAATTTTAATCAGACATATTTCATAAATACTTCTTCCTGCAATGATTCATAGCTCTTTGGTATTTCCCAAGTGACAATGAAACTGTAGAGTAATTTCTCTTCTGCTGCATGCTTTGTGTTTGGTTACTAGCCTGCAGTTCATAATTTTTACTTTCTCTACCACATACATAGTAGGTAGAGAAGGTATTGCATTCCACTCAAAAATTCGATACCGATATTTCAACAAAAATGCATGTTTTGAGGCTCCTAAATCCAAAAACGCATTTTTAGAAAAAGTACTGCGCGCGTGTGTGTCTGTGAACATCTCATAAACGAAACGTCGGAGGTTCAGCTACCGAAGAAGCGACACGAAGATTTTCAAGAAATTACCCTTTACATACAACATTTCTTGAAATGTTTTATTTTCTAAAAAAAATAGCTCTAAAGATTTTCACAAAATACCAAGTATTAAACATGTTTACATGACAAATAAAATGTATGTTTTGAATTTTCTGGGAATAGCCTCTAAAGTCCTCTCTATTTGGAAGGAATTTTGTATAATGTTGTATAACTGATAAACGTTAAGCGATACAAGAAAACGTATCACACAAAACATGTAGAACTCTTTAAAACACACAATTTATTTCAAATAACGTTTTTGTGAAATCGGCCATTTCCGAGATATCCGTTATTAATGGTTCGATTTGTTCAATACTTTGTCATTTTTTAAAGTCCCATCGATTTTCAGTCGTTTCTGGCGATTGCATGAAAACAGTATGGAATTTTAAGGTCAGCATATAACGTCCAGTTCTTAAACATTTGACTATCACTGTTCTCTTTGTATCTATAACCAAATGTGCAATGTAGCCATTTCTACAAAGGTTATCTGGATTAAAATGAAGCAGATAGAAAAATAAACATTCATAAGAATGATTTGTATACCCACTAATAAACGATAGTGTGTATAGAGTGTAATATATCAGATTTTAAGTTATGGTTTGCTCATTCTCGGTTAAATTAAAATTCAAACTAGTATTCCACAAAATATGGACTACTAGCAGCAGTCGTGGTGGTGGTGGTAGTGGTGGTGGTAGTGGTGGTGGTAGTGGTAGTAGTGGTAGTAGTGGTAGTAGTGGTAGTAGTGGTGGTGGTAGTAGTAGTAGTAGTAGTAGTAGTAGTAGTAGTAGTAGTAGTAACAACCTTTCAAGGTTTCGCATTGTGACTGGCATGTATTATAATCCGTCTTATGCTTTATTCCGTTTCTCAGCGTATTGCTTTTGAGCAAATGAGACTCTCCTCAATCCATAGAAAAAATAAAACAAATAATTATAATAAAAAATTCATCCCTCAACTCTATATGAAACTTTCGTTTCTGACAGGTAGACGGTTCCCAGAGATACATCGTGCTACTGATGCACCATTTTAAGCAGGTGACACATGATTGAAAATGAGGTCAGATTGCTGGTTAGGAAGGAGTGAGGTTAGGAAAATACAAAAGGTACGGCACATGACTTGCGCGTCCAGTCTGAATCACAGTCCGTCTGATCTGACTCGGCTAATTTCCTGCTGGAACAGGCCGAGGAGGAGAGGGGAGCAACACTTCTTATACCAGTTGCCATGATTGACTATCAGATAGACATCAGATTCTGATATAACTGTGCCACTGCCAATATAAACAATCTTTAAAATGAAAATGTTATGTATCTTCATTTCTTTACCCTGGAAGTAACTCCGTTTAGAGTCATGTCAGATACGCGTGAGTTAGTTTCAGAAAGAGTGCTCTATTTTATGGACAAGACTATCTGCATACCAATTCTGAGCTTTCACATTCCAAAGACTTGATCTTACTGGAAAGTGTTAGACGCCTAAGAAATGACCCATATGACGTCGAATTGGAGAATTTATCTCGGAAATTTTGTGGCATCGAATTTAAACAACGAATCATCAGGCTGTGCTGCAGAAGTGGAATAACAAACACAATTTCCAAATTTCAGAGAGAATGCAATAAGCCACAGACTGAAGAATAGGAGTTTACTAGTAATAGGTTAACATTTCATTTTAGTCTATACATTGATTATGGCAGTCAGAGTAACGTAAAAATCAGTCCTATGAATAAAATGAGTCCAAAATGTAATGCAAAAATGGAGTACAACCCAAATGGGCGGGGAACTCAGCGCCAAGAATTTATTAGAGGCAGACGTTCTTCTATTGTTCTCGGCGCATTTCCTGTCTAGCGTTAGAAAACGCAGAGCTTTGTATAAGAGGATATCATTTTGCGCCAAAGCCAACTTTATGCATAGTTTTAAAATTCAAGGGCGAATTTGCCCTTGGTAATTACTCCCAGAAATAGACAAATAACGACAGGTTTACAATTTTATTTATTTCGGAAATTGATTAATAAGAATTATGCCTATGAAAGTATCTGACAAATTTAGTATGTGCTATGTTTAAAAATTAATTACTGGAGGCACGAATATCCACGTGTGAGAAGCCGCGGTAAAAACTATTCTGATGATAGGAGCAAAGGAGAACTCATTTTTTGTTTTATTTAATTATTTATACAACAATAAAGTAGTTCATTCCCCTGTCGCTTTGATTGTATATCCGTTGTAAATATTTATGGTCCATTGCACGCCAGAGAATGAATGTCTAAGGCAGCGAGCGAGTGCAGATGCTGGAAAACTGGCAGCAATCGATTAGGCGGGAAGCGGCACATTGCATTGCCATAGGTACTATGACTTCAGAGTCCACTGTGCTCTAATGTACTGTATTACTATTGGTTACATTAGTAGGTAGGGAATGAAAGGACAAATTCATCACAAAGAAAAATATATCAGATTATTTCCTTCTTGCTATAACTCCACGTCTTCATAGTCACGCTGGAAGGATGTGTATGCTTGGATCGACGTACTTATGCGAACAACTCTTCTCAGTGATGAAAATACGCAAGTCCGGCAGCAGAAGTAAACTCTCAGGTCTCAATCTTAAGCTTGTTCTACGAATACATTCAGCTCGAAACATGAGACCAAACATTGAAAAACTTATTCATGAAAAATGCAGTGAATAACAAAGTTGTTCATCTATTGACTGAAAGTTGTATATTGTCTTCTAATATTATTAAGAACTCTGTTATAATAGCTCTTGCAGCGCTAAGGTGAACTTTCATTGTGAAAAACCACCTATACAAAACGTAACACATGTATATCATTTATAAGTTCTTCCTTGACAAATTTTTCCTTATGTTTTGATTCTATTATCTGGAATAAAATACTTATAAGTTGCATATACAGCTGCCGCTTATTATGGGAAGTTATAACGTTAAAAAGTAATAAGTAATATCTTTTCTTTTAATTAGATTAAACTGATAGTATTGTTGTTTCAGATAACAATTATTTTATGGTATTGGTAGAACAGTAGAATGAAAAATAACGTCTGAAAGGGGAACCTACCGTGACCGCAATGTTTTCTCCCCTTGGTCGGTAATATATAGCACAGGGCTTGTTGCAGTCGCTTATATAAAGATATGCCTCATCTAAAAAGACAACAAACGTCCACTTTTCATCAGCTAGGTATTGTTCATACAGCTTTTTCTGTTAGTGGCACACTGCAATGTATTTAGTCAGCAGCTTATATCCCCGGCTCTTATGGCACTTTTCTAGATTCAAATCCTGGTTGATTATGGTGTTCACAATAGTGACAGAAATTTTTAATTACAGTGCAGGAGTTCCAGGATTTGGTCCAGAGGCATGGGCCTTCACGTTTCAAATTATCTCCAGTGTGCGACTGGTGGCCGGTCGTGGATTTCCCTGTTTCTTGCCCTTTGGAATAAGTCCTGATGTGACGTTACCTTTTTTGTTGAGTGCACATGAGATCACTTTCTTGCACTGCTTAATAATCTTAGAATACAAGTATTTTGGATCGTAAAGGGCAATAATGTGCCCTTATTAGAATGGTTCTATTTTTTGACGCCATTTGATGCAGCAAGAACAAGAGCACATAACCGAGCAAACACAGTTATACATTCATACGCTGAACTTTCATTCGGTTCCACACTTTTAACGCGATGCTATAGTGGTTGTCTGATATTGTTACCATAGATCGTGAAAAACCCACTGTACAATACGCTTTTAAGTCTTGATACAGCAACAATGAATTATTCTCTCTAGTAGCAACGTACACCATTCCTCTGTCTACGAGATTTCCTGAAATTTGCATTTAAACATCTTCCTAAAACCACCTATTAAATTGGCTCGTCCTAATCATGTTTCCTCCATTGTCTTCCATGTCAGTTCATGCCCAACTTTGCTTATGCAGTTAGCTTCTCCTACAGCGGATTTGAACATTGTTTTAGGATATGACCATGTGGAATCTCTTGAATTCTGACGCTAGATAACTTGCCGCTTAGCCATTGGCTGCTCGCGTTTACAGTTAACAGCAGTTTAGCAATCCACAAGATAGTGGAATACCAGCAATTTTTAACAGCCTCCTGTATTTCTTTCACTCAGAGTAGAACAAACCTTGTCTGTAGTCCGCCATCCACAGGCAGATTTATGTGCAAATATATGCTCAGCGTTTGATCTTAACGCAATCAAGGCAGTGCCAATTCAGATCGGGTATAGAGTGAATGAATTCACCTGCACTAAACTCACTCAACTACATAAATGAGCGAGTCTGACGGGTATGGAAGGGACAGTCAAGTTAGAAAAATGTTTTGTGCATTATTTAGGATGTTTACCATTCAAGAAACTATGGTATTTCTATTATGGCACCTGAAACCAGGAATAAATATTGGAATCAGACGATCCATCACTTAAAAGCAATATCAGACGATGATAAATGGTTACAGGATACCTGTTGTGTAAAAAAAGAAGAAATATTAAAGCTGAGGAATTCCGTGAAAGGAAGGAATAAGTAAATTTTTTGTTCATATAAGTAACTAACGGGAGACGCAAGAAACTACGAACCGGCTGCGCGGTGTTTTTCCACTGGGCGTGTGGAAACATGATAACGCACTGCTTCTATAAACAAGGTCATGCTGTTGATGTGGTTTTGCTCTGCAGTGTGAAGTGCAGCACTGAGTTGACGGTGATGTGATGTAGTTCAGTTATTAAGAGTTATTTATTATTTGGTCCTGTACTTAGTCACAAAGTAATTATGGATCAGTATATGTTTTCTACCACACAGTGTGTAATTATTTATGATTCGTATGTGTTAACTCAGTTAACTCACCAAATGAAAGTATGATTTGCAGAAAGATTTCCAAGTGCAAAAGTTCCAGACCGTACAACAATCCATGAACTTTGCAATACATTTCAGGCCACAGTATGTTCAGGCTAAGAAATCTAACAGACGGCGTATGCTTCTTACCGAAGAAACATTAGACGACATTGGCGTCTTTCACAACGGGTAAGCATTTCTTATGGCTCTGCGCGAAGAGCTGCCAAATTGCTGAAGTTAAAGCCATATAAATTAATTATGGCACATGCTTTTCAACCAGGTGATCCTGTAATTAGGCACACATTTTGTGATTGGAGTCTCAATAGTGTACAAAATGGCGAAATAGACCCATATTTAATATTATTCACAGACGAGGCTTGATTCCACTTTCATGGATATGTGTGTACACAAAATAATCGTTATTGGAGCTCTGACAAACCCAATATTGTTCACGAAGTACCCTTCAAGATGGAAAAATAGGTGTATGGTGCGCCATGAGCAGAGAAAGGGTCATAGGGCAGTAGGTAAATATAGAGAGAGCTGGCACAGTTTTTTGCGTTTATATGGGAAAGGATAGGGAAAACGAGGGTAGATGCGACAGTTCTAGGAGGAAAATGCGTTTATAGGGGAGAGATAGGGAATACCAGGGCTGATGCTAGGCTAGTCAGATGCTAAAGGAGGGAGGGATACGCTTTATACGAGAGAGATAGGGAATACAAGGAAAGATGTTATACTAAACAGGACTAGAAGGGTAGAATATAGCGTTTTATATAGGAGAGCTAGCAAACCGAGGAGAGGTATTAGGCGGGAAGGCTTGAATGACAGAGTATGCGTTTATATGGAGAGACGAGGAAAACGAGAGTCGATGCTAGGCTAGACGGTGTTGAAGGAGGGAATGCATCTTATATATGAGAGAGGTAGGGAATATGAGGAGAAGTGCTAGGCTAGACAGGAAGGTCTGAATGACAGAGTATGCGTTTATATGGGAAAAGATAGGGAAAACGAAGGTAGGTGCTAGAATAGACAGATGTTGAAGGTAGAATGTGTTTTATATGTTAGATAGGAAACCAAGGAGATACTCAGCTAGACAGGGGGCAGTAGGGGGAATACGCTTTATGAGAGGCTGGGGATACGGGGAGAGGTGCTAGACTAGACAGTGGCTGAGAGTAGAGTATGGTTTTATGAGAGGTATAGGAAAACGAGGAGAGTCGGTAGGCTAGACAGGTAGTGTAGCAGTAGGAATATGGACTTATATACAGGAGAGATATGGAATAGGAGGGAGATACTAGACCTTGAAAGCGACTTTAAGCGAGAACTTCATGAAAATATGTTTCATGTCAATGTTCTAGACATGCCCATCACGTAACCTATTCAGGGAAAAGGTGACTCGTTCAGGGGAAAAAGGTGACTGCTCAGGGAAAAAGGTAACCCACAAAGGGAAAAAGTTGACCAGCAAAGGGAAAAACGTGACCAGCAAAGGGAAAAAGGTGACCAGCAAAGGGAAAAAGGTGAGCCATAAAGGGAAAAAGATGACCTGCAACGGGAAAAGCTAACCCACTAACACTGACAGGTAAGTAATTCAGATAGTATTGCAAGAGGCTGACTGTGAGCGGGGCATGCCGGCATAGAACAAAGAACCTTATCTCTCTGTGTGCTCAAACATACATTTTATTTCTACTGTTTAATCGCTTATATCTCCTGAATGAAAAGAGATACAACATTGGGATAAAAACTAATCAATTCTTTGGAATGCACCGCGTCATTAGGGTATTGTTCCAAGTTGACCGGGATGCCTGGGTTCGAATCCTACGAGTGATTACAAATTCATCTTCTAATAACTCAGAGACTAATTAAGATAAAGACGCCAAGTAAACTTTATTACATTAATGTCATTAGGTAGTTTCTCGTAAATGTATATTTTGGTACCTGGTGTCCTGGGTTCGATCCTTAATTTTTAAAACTCTATTATCTCGAAAACTAAGAAAGCTAGAGGAATGTATCAAAGCATGTTTGATAGCTGTTATAATGTGTAAATAATACTGTATATAATTTTCAATCAGTTGTCTCTAGTTCGAATCCCGATTTTTTAATGACTTCCTTAATTTTTCTCTATACTCTAGAAAATATCGCTTAGATTGATGCTGTAACTACATACAGCACCTTTAAACATACCAAACTCATGTTATAAATTATTTTGTTCTTGGTGTTCTGGGTTCGAATACTGATTCGATGGAATTTACTTATAAATTTAATAACTGCTAAACGACTTAAGATAAAGACGCCAAATAAACTTTATTGCGTTTATGTTATTAGGTAGTATCTTGTAGATGTGTAATTAGATACCTGACGTCCTGGGTTCGATCCTTAATTTTTAAATTTTCAGTATCTCGGGAACTAAGTGAGGTAAAGGAGTGCACCAAAGCACGATTGATAGCTTCTGTACTGGGTGATTAATGCTGTATATAATTGTCAATCAGTTGTGCTTGGTTCGATTCCCGATTTTTTAATGACTTCCTTAATTTTCCTCTGTACACTAGAATATATCACTTAGATCGATGATGTAACTGCATACAGCTTTGTTTAACATGTCAGACTAATATTATAAATTATTTTGTTCCTGATGTTCTGGGTTCGAATACCGATTCAATGAAATTTACTTGCAAACATTTAATAACTCGTAATTTAATTTAGATAGACATGTCAAGGTAAACGTAAACAGAGTATCTAGTCCTTAAATATCGTTATCTTATAAAAATTACTTTAAAGTACTTAGATAGAATCCCGAAGGGGTGATTTCATATATCTTCAAGCTTATGGATCATATCAGGTTCGAGTAAAGATTAAATGGTAGATGCTGATATTGGGGAGCTAAAATACATTTATTAAAAGTATTACCGGGTTCGATTTAGAAGCTTAGAATCTGTGTAACTCTGGAAAAATTGCTTTTCTCGTGATTGTAGTGAAATGTAATGGTCTTTCTGTGAGAAGATGGAAAGGAAGAATTGAAAAGGGAATAAAAACATGAAATAATTAAGTAAATAAGGGGGAAAATCTTCTACGTTACCTTTTAAGCTTTTACTTTAAGAATTGTGATAATACAGCTGGAATTAACCTTGGTACAATAGGTAATGGTGGTGGTGGTGGTGGTGGTGGTGGTGGTGGTGGTGGTGGTGGTGGTGGTGGTGGTGGTGGTGGTGGTGGTGGTGGTGGTGGTGGTGGTGGTGGTGGTGGTAGGCTTTGAATTTGAAATATATGCCTGAATGAGCATTTGCTTTTCTCGTGATTGCAGTGAAATGTAATGGTCTTTCTGTGGGAAGATGGAAAGGAAGAATTGAAAAGGGAATGAAAACATGAAATAATTAAGTAAATAAGGGGAAAATCTTCTTGGTTTCCTTTTAAGCTTTTACTTTTAAGTATTGTGATAATACAGCTTGAATTAACCTTGGTACAATAGGTGGTGGTGGTGGTAGTGGTGATAGGCTTGAAATTGAAATATATGTCTGAATGAGCGTGTGGGAATACTTCTCTTGCTGGTGTGACAGCATAAGCAGGTAGTTATGAGACGAGTTTAAACGTGTTTGATGCTGCCAGACATCCTGTCTCTGGGTGTGACGTCATAAACATCCTGCTTCTGGGCGTGAGATTATATGGCTGGGGGGTTAATACACGTTGAGTGATCATATAGAGCTGGTTATGGAACGAGTTTATGATTGATCTAAAAGGTTCGTGCTCCCTCTATAAATATGGTGATCTAGGGCATTGGACTTCATTGTGCTAATTAGTCTTGAGGTGTTAACATCGTGTTCTCTCCAAGAATAATCAGCTTTCTAAAGTGGTATCAAGGTGAACAGGTCTACATTTCATTGATCAGTGATTAATACGTTATTACATCAAGAATAAAGATGAATAACTCAGCGTATAAGGATATTATTCCAAGCGCTACTGGATATGCCTGCGGAAAATGTGAGAAGAAGTTCCTCCGAGGTTATGACAAGAGAAGACACGAGATGAGCTGCAAGAAGCTCTTCAAATGTAAACATTGTAATGTAACCTTCAAAGATGGCTATAAGGGGCAGCGACACGAAGATATATGTGAAATAAGCAGCCCTCAGAAGAAAAGAAGATTGGAGCCAACTAAACATCAGTTGCTGTCAACAATGGAGGACTGTGATATGAAAGAATACGAAACTTCATTCGAAGGACGATTAAAATCGTATTTTATACGATGCGAGTCACCTAAGGACCTGAATATGTATCTGCAAGAGGCAAAACAACGGATAATCCAGGCTGTGCATAAAGAGCTTAGCATTCATAAGAGTGTTAAAATTAATCTGCTGGCTGAGTGTCGATTTGTTAACAGTATTGGAGAAACCTGTGACAAAACATTTAAAACAAGGAATCATCCTGTTTTCCTAGAAACAGATCTGGACTCAACACTGGAAGCGAAATTCAAGAAATTGGTGACTGAAATGGAGGAGTCTCAGCTTAAGGGTAGCAGCTGGGCTTTGCTTGCTGTGGAAGGAGTTCGACTTCGTATCAACAAGTACAACCCGTTACGAGGAAGTAGCTACATTCCACTACCGTCATCTGTTGAAGCAAGAAAAGCGTGTATAAATATCCAGAACTTTAGTGATGAGAAATGTTTCATATACTCTATACTAGTCAAATTCATCGAAAAGAATGCGCAGCGTGTGAGCAAATACAAGCAGCTTCAAGATAAGTATGACTTCAGCTGTGTTTCTTACCCTACTCCACTTTCTCAAATACCTAAATTTGAGAAGCTTAACAAGATGTCTATTAACGTTTTCGGGCTGGATGAGAAGCATGAAGTGTATCCGATAGAGGTTGTTGACATTGAACTGGCTGAACACTGTGACCTGTTACTATTGAATGACAGTAGTGGAAAACATCACTACGTATATATAAAGAATTTTGAGAAACTCGTTCGATGTCAGAAGACTAAACGTAATGGGCGTGTTTATACCTGTAAGCGCTGCTTTACACATTTTGATGATCAGAGCGGGCGAAGTGGACTGGAAAAAGTACAAGAACATACATCAATCTGTACCCAACATGGTGTTGCGAGGGTAGTTATGCCTAGCAAGGAGAAATCAATTGTTCAGTTTAAAAATGTTGAGAGGATGCTGAAAGTACCTTATGTCATCTATGCGGATTTTGAGAGTATTCTCACTCCATGCCATACGTGTATACCCGATCCTGAAACTTTCTATACAACCCCTTATCAAGAGCACACACCAATGAGCTTCTGTGTTTACGTGAAGCCTACATCCAGTGTTGAACATCTCGAAACTGGTCTTCCTAAGCAACCCTATGTGTATCGTGGTGCTGATGCTGCTCAGAAGTTTATGCTGTACCTTACATCTCTTGCAAAAATGATTGGTAATATATACAAATCTGCTAAGCCTCTGAAACTTACGGATCAACAGCAAAAGGATTTTGAGTCTTCTTCAGCATTCTACTTGTGTGGAAAACCCTTTACAGAAGAGAACTATAAAGTACGCGACCATGATCACAACAGCGGTGAATATCGTGGAAGTCTTCATAATGAATGTAATTCAGCCTGTAAAACACCTAAATATATACCAGTCCTCATGCATAACCTTAGCGGATATGACTCTCATTTCATTGTTAAGGAGCTGGGTTGTACAAGTGAACGTGTGGAGGTAATTCCTAACTCTGAAGAAAGCTATATCTCAATCACCAAGTATGTAGGAGATATAAAGCTTCGATTTGTGGATAGCTTCCGATTCCTCAGTACAAGCTTGGATAAGTTGGTAAAAAATCTAACCTCGTATCCTGAAACGCTAAAGTACTTTGGAGAAGACAAATTGAAGTTGATGACCCGTAAGGGTGTATTTCCATATGATTTTGTTACGTCATGGGATGTCCTGAACGAGACCTGCTTGCCTCCTAAGGGCTCCTTCTACAATAGATTAAATGAAGAAGAAATTACTGATACTGACTAGAAATGTATGGGAGCTGTTTAATGTGAGAAACCTGGGAGAGTACAGCGATCTCTACTTAACTTCGGATGTACTTCTCCTAGCTGATGTCTTTGAGACGTTCAGAGAGCAAACCCTTAAAACACACAAAGTTGATCCTGCCCATTATTTTACCTCTCCAGGTCTTACATGGGACGCCATGTTACTGTATACTGGAATTAAGCATGAGCTGTTACCAGATTATGATCAACTACTCATGGTGGAATCGGGTATAAGAGGAGGTTTATGCCAAGTTTCCCATCGGTATGCTGAGGCTAATAACACTTATATGGATAAGTATGATCCGTCGAGAACAACCCAATTTATCACATACGAGGACGCTAATAACCAATATGGTTGGGCAATGTGTCACGCCCTTCCTTTTGGTGGATTTCAGTGGGTGTCACCTGAAGAAATCAACTTAGAAACACTACAAGAAGATGATCCTCATGGGTACATATTAGAAGTCGACATCGAGTATCCTGCTGAACTTCACGATCTACACAACGATCTATCTTTCCTGCCAGAGTGTATGAAACCATTGGAATCATCTACAAAGAAACTGATACCTCATCTTGGACCTCGAAAGAAGTATGTAGTGCATTACATGGCTTTGAAGCAAGCTCTTAGTCATGGACTACGACTAACAAAAATCCATCGTGTGCTAGAATTCCGACAGTCTCAGTGGTTGAAATCTTATGTGGAATTTAACAACAGGCTACGACAACAAGCTGCAAATGATTTCGAGAAGGATCTCTACAAGCTCTTTAACAACGCTATGTTTGGAAAAACTATGGAGAACCTGCGTAACCGTATGGATATACGACTGGTGAGCAATGAAAAAACTCTAGAGAAGCTGATCGCCAAGCCTACGTTTATCGACAGGACGATATATGCTGATAATCTAGCTGCTGTACATATGGCCTCTCGTCAGATTGTATTCAACAAGCCTATATACATTGGTATGAGTGTGTTGGACATCTCCAAGACATGAATGTATAACTATCATTACGACGTTTTGTTGCCTTATTATGGAGCTGAAAACCTGAAGCTTATGTATATGGACACTGATTCGTTCATTCATCGTGTAACAACTGAAGATGTGTACCAGGACAAGCTACGTTTTCTTGAGCATCTCGATACAGCTGATTACCCTGCCAACCATATATGTTACTCTACTCAGAACAAGAAGGTATTGGGAAAATTTAAAGATGAGGCTAATAGCAAAATCATCCTACGCTTTGTTGGACTACGTCCTAAGATGTATGCCTTAGATATTCAAGGGTCAATGATAAAAAAGATTAAAGGTATAAAACGTAGCGCTATTAAGCAGTACATTTCGTTTGACAGCTATACAGACTGTCTTAAAACCAGTGAAATCATCAGAACACCTATGAATCTGATCCTATCACGAAAGCATGCCCTTGCTACAGTGCAAGTGAATAAAATTGCATTGACTCCGTTTGATGATAAAAGAATTATTGCTGAGGACGGGATAACGACATATGCGTATGGACATTACGCCATTACAAACAGTGCTTAAAAGAATGTATGTTAAAGATAAAGATTTTCTCGTGAGTCTACAATCTTAAAAAAGAAGGTTATCTGTGTGCTGTATATGCAGATAGCTGACGCCTGATGAAGAAAGAAGAAGATGGAAGGGAAGGTGGTAACCCTGCCATTAGGAGCAATCCTAGTGCTAGTCTCAAGCCTAGATAAAAGGGGAGAGACATCTACAACGAACTAAAATAAAGGTATGTTGACGTAAAGCTTTTCAATTTGTGAACCAATATGCAGTTTATCCCTCTCCGCATCGTACAATAACTGTTTAACATATAATAAGTTTGTAAGATTTAGAAAAAACGTATATAAATTGTTGTAACGTTGGATGAGAAATGTTTTATAATTTAATTACTCTCTATATTACCATGAGTACCTGTGATACTAGTTGAATTGCCCGTTAAAATGAACTAAATACCTGTGATACTACTCGAATCAAGTGAAATTACATTAAATAGCTCTGATACGAAACCCTGATCATTGAATCTAGCCTCCTGTGATACTAGCTGAGTTACTCTAAACACCTATGATGCTTGAATCGCCCAAATACCTAGACACTATCTGAATTACCTGTTAAAATGACACAAATACCATTGATACAACCTGAATCACCTGCATTTACCTTAAATAGCTGTGATACAAATCTCTGATCGAAATTATCACGAGCATCTGTGAAACTATGCTGATTACCCAAATACTTACGATATTACCTGAACTATCTGTAAAATACGAAACTAGGCTATAACCAGCCCCTGGAACCTACCCTCCTGTAATGCTTGCTTAATTACTCTAAACACCTATGTTACTTGAATCATCCTAAGTACCTACGATACCCTCTGAATTACCTGTGAAATATGAAACTATGCTATACCCAACCCTGGAATCTAACCTCCTGTGCTACTAGCTGAATTAGCCTAAATACCTACGATACTAGCTGAATTAGCTGTGAAATCATGCATAGCTATGATGCAGTTAGCCTCTGGAATCTAGCCTCCTGTGATACTGGCTGAATTAGTTTAAATGCTCACGATACTAGCTGAATTGGCTGTGAAAATGACTTAAATACCTGTGATACTACCCGAATCATGTGAAATTACCTTAACTAGCTCTGATACGAATTCCTGCTCTAAATTAGCAAGAGCACCTGCGATACTATCTGAATTACCTGTTAAAATGACTCAAATACCATTGATACAACCTGAATCATCTGCATTTACCTTAAATAGCTGTGATACAAATCTCTGATCGAAATTATCAATAATATCTGTGAAGCTATGTCGATTACCTCAAATATTTACGATATTACCTGAACTATCTGTGAAATACGAAGCTAGGTTATAACCTACCCCTGGAACCTACCCTCCTGTAATGCTTGCTTAATTACTCTAAACACCTATGTTACTTGAATTATCCTAAATACCTACGATACCCTCTGAATTACCTGTGAAATATTAAACTATGCTATACCCAACCCTAGAATCTATCCTCTTGTGATACTAGCTGAATTAGCCTAAATACCTACGATACTAGCTGAATTATCTGTGAAATCATGCAGAGCCATGATGCAGAGCCATGATGCAGTTAGCATCTGGAATCTATCCTGTGTTACTAGACGAATTAGCCTAAATACATACGATACTAGCTGAATTACCTGTGAAATCATACACTGCTATGATCCAGTCAGCCTCTTGCAATACTATCTGAATTACTTACCTGTTAGTGTTAGTGGGTTAGCTTTTCCCGTTGCAGGTCACCTTTGCCCTTTATGGCTCACCTTTTTCCCTTTGCTGGTCACCTTTTTCCCTTTGCTAGTCACGTTTTTCCCTTTGCTGGTCAACTTTTTCCCTTTGCTGGTTACCTTTTTCCCTGAGCAGTCACCTTTTTCCCCTGAACGAGTCACCTTTTCCCTGAATAGGTTACGTGATGGGCATGTCTAGAATATTGACATGAAACATATTTTCATGAAGTTCTCGCTTAAAGTCGCTTTCAATGTCTAGTATCTCCCTCCTATTCCATATCTCTCCTGTATATAAGTCCATATTCCTACTGCTACACTACCTGTCTAGCCTACCGACTCTCCTCGTTTTCCTATACCTCTCATAAAACCATACTCTACTCTCAGCCACTGTCTAGTCTAGCACCTCTCCCCGTATCCCCAGCCTCTCATAAAGCGTATTCCCCCTACTGCCCCCTGTCTAGCTGAGTATCTCCTTGGTTTCCTATCTAACAATATAAAACACATTCTACCTTCAACATCTGTCTATTCTAGCACCTACCTTCGTTTTCCCTATCTTTTCCCATATAAACGCATACCCTGTCATTCAGACCTTCCTGTCTAGCCTAGCACTTCTCCTCATATTCCCTACCTCTCTCATATATAAGATGCATTCCCTCCTTCAACACCGTCTAGCCTAGCATCGACTCTCGTTTTCCTCGTCTCTCCATATAAACGCATACTCTGTCATTCAAGCCTTCCCGCCTAATACCTCTCCTCGGTTTGCTAGCTCTCCTATATAAAACGCTATATTCTACCCTTCTAGTCCTGTTTAGTATAACATCTTTCCTTGTATTCCCTATCTCTCTCGTATAAAGCGTATCCCTCCCTCCTTTAGCATCTGACTAGCCTAGCATCAGCCCTGGTATTCCCTATCTCGCCCCTATAAACGCATTTTCCTCCTAGAACTGTCGCATCTACCCTCGTTTTCCCTATCCTTTCCCATATAAACGCAAAAAACTGTGCCAGCTCTCTCTATATTTACCTACTTAGGGCCAATTTTTTTTCGAGTCAACATTTGACGCCCGTACATACTTGAATATAATTTTGCCCCGTTTCTTAGAGAATTAACAGACAGGGAGCATGATATTGCCTTTTTTCACCAAGACTCTGCAACAGCTCATACAGCCAATATTTCGATGAGAACAATTGAAAGTGTGTTTGAGGACAGAATTATTAGTAGAGATTTGTAGCCCCCTCGGTCCCCCGACCTAACCCCCTGCGATTTATTCTCTGGGGTAACTTAAAACATAAAGCGCACAACACAAGCCAACACACACTGGAAGAATTAAAACAAAATATCCGCCAGGAAATTGCCAGCATTTCTCAACGTGAACTACGGCGAGTGATGGATAGTTTCCTAAAGCGGTGCCAAAAATATATGGACAATGACGGTGGCCAGTTTCACCATCTCCTTTCATAAAGTTGGTAAGTATGTATGGTTTCATCCGCGCTTTTCTAAGATAGCGGCAGACGGCAACGAACGCCGAGGACGCGGACGTAAAAAACACCGCGCACCCGGTTCGTAGTTTTTTGGCTCCCTCTGTATATATGAATAATAATATTCCTATCCAGTTTATATAAACACCATCAGTTATCTCATATGCAGAATTTAAACAGGATTTTTTTCAACCTGAAAAGAAATAAATATTGAGTTATCCCAATTTTGCCCACAGGTCTTCAATTTTATCACATTGAACAAAGAATCGGAGAAGGCATTTTAAGCGTCACTTCAACAGTCTTATTAGACTACGGATTTAAGTGATATTGGTTTTGACGTCTACAGTGCTGTTAAGGTGCATATATTATTATTATTATTATTGTTATTACTATTATTATTATTATTATTATTAAATTTAAAGGCCATGGATAAAACTTGGCCATTTTAATGAATAAAAATTAGTTTAATATTAAATGCTACTTATAGCAATGTTTAAAATCACTCTTCTACTCTTTCATTTTGGTACGTTTACTTATAATAAATCTAGGACACCATTTTATTGCATGTTCTGAGAGTTAGGATTAAACAAATTGCAAAATATTTGGGATAAAATAATTATATTCACAATTAAAAAAGAAACTGCATCGTCTAGATGCTAAAAACCAATACTTGTTTTCAAAGATATTCTTTTAAAACTTTATTAGATATTTCGGTATTCAGATTTAAAATGATGGCTGTGTTATTAAATTATGTGCAAGTCGAAAATGCTACACAGCTTTTTTTAAGCTTGTAGCATATGCTTCATGGGATTAGATACGTTTTAAAAAAAATGCAGATTTATTAAACTGATACCTACCAATGAAATCTGCGAAAGTTAATTCCAATATTAAGAGTTTATTATGAAAAAAACATTTATTCCCCAGCCTAACAAAAGTGGAAAATATCAGTTTCATCCATGACACCCCTTTTAACAAATATCTGAGTTTTCCTACTTTTTATCTGTTTTTTTGTGTTCGATTCTTCCGTTTTTCTAATCTATGTACAATGATTCCAAACACACACACACACACACACACACACACACACACACACACACACACACCCACCCATGCCCAAGCCTCAGCCGAATATGAGCCACCGCATCAAGTGCCAAAGCGAAAGACATTAGTAAAAATAACCACGGGACCGGAAAATCGAAACACTGAAGGCTGAATTTATTAAAACCGATTTCAATTCATTACACGTACTGCATACTTCACAGTAACCTACAAAACCACGCCATATTTTATTCTCGGGGATCTTGAACATTAACTTCTACTGGATTTCAGTAACCACATAAGCATTACAAATCATTGTGTTTGGAATTATGATAATTTTCCCTCTTCTCCTTAGAGATATTCCTGGCAATCCACACGAGACCTAGTCATTCATTACACTCGCTGGCATGTTTTGGAACAACGGCCACACATCAACTATAACACACGCCATCGACAGCAATCGGTGCGTTGTCGCACAACAGGAGGTGTCCCTAGTCTCAATTAGCAAATCCAGTGCGGCATGTGGGCAGTAGCACACGGCCTTGACCTCGTGGAGCGAGGTGGGCGGAGCGTGCAGCCCCGAGGCAAGGGTGGAACTTGCTGCTGGCATGCATTTCCTGTTCCGGTTAGCCTAGTGACTTACGCTTGGTTGACATTTCTACGTCCGCCTCACCATCATGGAATTTCCATTTCTAATTCTGTATAACATGTTACAGCGCATGTCTACAACAAAGAAATCTACTGTGTTCCGCCAAGTCGGGGTTTCCTGGATTCCTTATGATGAAAACTGTTGACAGTTTTGCCTACGCGCATCTCCTTGACGTAATGGGTAACTTGAATTCACATTGGATTGCATATTGTGAGTTCACTGGTGGCCATAGGACCCGTGAACATAGAATGTCCAGGAAAGTGCAATTTGGTTGCATGTATAAATAGACATTAAATGTGGATATAGAACACATTAAAATAAATAAATTAAGGTAAAGAAAGCTGAAAGGAAGCATGTGCAATATGTAGGGCTAAACAAGCAACAAAATGTATATATATTTTCCCGCAGTTACAGAGCTTACATTTTTAGATATAAATACACTTTTTCTGAATATAAATGTATTGCTTACCTTTATTTTAGATTGCCATTGGCTTTTACACCCCATGTGTCTCATGATTCTTATGATTGATTTGCAAAGCATAGCATTGTTTGTCAGTTTAATTTGCAATATCTGCAAAACATAAAATACACATATATACATTTAATGGCTTAGATTAATTCTGAAGTATGCATCCTATCTCAGATGGTGTGTTATTAAAAAAAATAAAATACTTTTACAGACCTATATAATCATTATTATCGGGATAATTTGTCATTCAGAATAAAATGGCTTGGAGCAAAGGTAGGTAGGTGCTGCTTAACAACAGTATTGAAAGCAGTGAAATTGTAATTTTTTTTACTTAGATCAGCAAGAGAACATTGAAATTTTAACGATTTCATAATACAAACCATTCTGGAAGCAAGAGTGTTATGAATATTTCCCTTTTATCTAGTGTTTATCTCGACATGAGTTTCCATGTTTGTTATGAATGTACTTCTATTGCATCCTTATAACCTTCGTTTACATAAGAAGTACACGTTTACTTTCTACTTAATTGGCCCAGATAATATCCCATATTCCACGATAGAGTTAAAGTATACATAATATACTAATTTAAGTGTATCTGTTGACCTTACATTTAGCAATGCTCGAGTGGCACAATAACAGGTAAGCTAAGCTTGTCCGCTTAGTAGTTATGAGCGCCGGAGTTCAAATCTCTCTTGGAATGGAGAGGCTGTTTTCCGTTAATTTGCAGAAGCAGATGTCGGTTAACTCTGAGGACTTTTGATCCTGTACTCATTCGGCCTCATTAGAGCGTTCATTAACCTAGTCACCTTGTGCCTCTGGTTTTATATAGAGGTTGAAGAAATGAAAGGAGGCAAGACCATAAAATACCACGAACATCGAAGAGTGTATAAACAGCGCTTTGGAGGTGATACCTTTATTTCAGTTAATGAGTACCTACTTTCGTTTTCCGTTTTATTGTTATATTTCATACTTTTAAACTTTTAAATTTCTAAAAGTTTTGCAGCCTCAGATTTGAATATTAAACATAGATTGTGAGGCAGTATTTTTAATACTTAAATAATATCAGTCTAATTATATAATATATAAATTCAATAACAGCCCACCTTAAAGCAATATGTGTATAATATAATATATAAAATGTATGTCACAGTCATTGTATTATGTTTATATTATTGTATACATGTATAATAATGTTATGTGAATGTATTATGTAATCTAACAATGTAGGAGCTGTGAGAATAGAAGCTGAAAGTTGCTAACAATAAGGTAACCTTGAGACAACAATAAATTAGAAAGTTTAATAATGCTACTAGTAATTCTTGGAACAATAATGTAATATTTAAAACAGTTTATAAACAGCCAATCAAAAACTAGGAAAGCTGAAAGTTAAATAAAAGTATTCTATTGGAGTAAAATTAGCCAATCAGAGACTTGAAATAGGGAAATTTACAAATGTAAGCGGTAAATGCTACATGACGCTACATGACAGCGTTCCTGAGCACTTCGATGCGATATAGGTTAAGAGTGAGACATAAAACTTCATTACGGCAAGAATAAAAATAACATTTACATATTAGAAAGTGCAATTAATAAATAATCTACAGTATGATATATTGTGGCATGTGCACAGATTGTAGTAATAGCCGTGCCCTCTGGTTACCCAAGCTGAAGGTTCGCAGTTTATCCGAGGAGGGGCGTTTGAGGGGAAATAGTCTCATTGGAGGGGATATGGCGTTAGGACGCCAAGCTTAACGAGTTTTTTTAAAGAGTCAGTGTCTAGTCTTCGCGGTGTTGAGATGTACGGATAGTTGTGCAATGATAGGGCGTCCTCGTCCCGGCAGACACATGGGTAAGCATATTTAATAAATCTTCTACTTAAGCTTCTTCCTTGACTTTTTAATTATGGTAGTATAGAATCCTTGCCTTTCCCTTCAGCCAGGAATTATGTGAGTGTAAGAATATTTGTGAGTTTAACTTTAGCTGCGTCCCTTTGTGTCGGTGCCTCTTAAAGTAAAGTTTCCTTAGTTTGAATAACGATCCCTCTCACAGCGAGTAGCTCTCCTCTGAAAGTTAAATAATAAATTATAAATTATTGAGGCACGCGACAAAATTGGTGGGGGCGCCAGGTAGAATTGAATTGTTTTGAGATTTTAAGTGCAAAATTTTTTTTTTCTCCCTCCAAATGTAACGGTTTGTCCTCCACGTGGTCGTGAAAAATGTAAAGTTCTTTCTGGCTAAAGGGTAAGGATTTTTATACTTTTATTTGTGGATCTCTTCTTCTAAATTTTGTTTCCATCATTTCTGAAAGTTTGGTGTCGAAATTTCAATTTTGAGTTCATTTTTGCATTTTTTTTTCATTGTCTGCCGGGTGACGCTAAATATTCTGACTCCATTTTCCCCTTGTTTTGGCTTCATTTCCTTTAAATTATATCACTGTGTTCCGTTCTTTGTGCTGGTTATTTTCAAAAAAAAAAAAAAACAAAAACAAAGTGTTTTTGTGCAATTTGAGAAGAAACGAGCGAGATAGTTGTTTCAAAATGTGCTCGTCACGTGTTGGCTATCCGTTTGCAAATCTTGTTTTCTGTGCTTATTAGCAGTGGTTTGGAAATGTATAACTTTATATTCCAGTGATTGTGATTTCTAGCTATTTACTGCACTTTTCTGAGTTATTTTTCGTGTAACTTTTATGTACGCACGTGTGTTGTGTAATTCCCGCGTGGTCGTGCATTTCAGCAACAATTTTTAGCTTGTGTAACCAGTCTTCTTCAGCACGTGTTTTGGCGCGTTTCTTTGCGTGTGCATATCAGATTATATACATTTGATTTTAGAAAAAAAAGAGAAGTTTTGTGTGCTAGTTTAGAATTACAAGTCTGTATTCTGCTCCTTTTGAGAATCTTCGCGGTGGTCACAGTAAGTGTGACGTAGTTTTTTTTAAGTTCCAGTTCGAGGTTTCTCACTGCAGCTATCATTTTGTTATCTTCCATATGTCCATTCTGCTTAAAAATCTTGGTATTGTGTCCAAGTGGCTTGTGTAGCCGTGTGTTAGTATAATTTTCTGATATTTCGCCGCGGGCGCTTAATTGTGTTCTTTCTGCAACTGTTTTATTTGGCTATGTTCTACTCTTGCTACTTACATTCATGTGTTGCTATAAGTGTTTAGTGTGGTGTAATCTGTATTGCTTGGTCCTACGGTTTGTTTATTGGTTGTGTTATCTTTTGTGCTGCAATCATGCATAAGCGACGTCCTGCACAGAAAGTTGATATAGTAATTGCTCCAGTTGGCGAGCACAGTGTGGTGGAATCTGTCCAGTGTTGGTACGACTGTTACTCAGTTATCAGCTGGCTGCCGCCGGTCATTGACCCCTCTCACGTGGAACATTCCAACGAGTTGTCGCCGTGTGAGTTATTTTAGAATGTTGCAATGTTGGCTACTACTGCTATTGGCCGCTCTGAGAATGATGATAATTTTGCTTTACCGTTGCCAAGTTTGGTTTAATTCCGTAATGTATATTTTTAAGGGAAGATCTTTCGCAGTTACTCATGTAAATAAAAGTTTCAGGGGCTACCAACCTTGCCAGTATCTGCACCTAATTAGGTTTGATGTGCTTCTGATATGGACCAGTACGATGTGGATGTTGATGAACCAGCTGTACGTGTGTTACCAGATTTTGGACAATTTGCACGGGAATTTTGTGGTAAACGAGTAAGAGAAAAGAAAAGAATCACCTGTAAGTATGTAATCATTGTGAGTGCTAAAGTTTGGACGAATGAAACAGTTTTACGACTCACACAGGTATGCTAAATTTATTGTTTCAGTGACTGATGCTTAATTAAGCTTTGTTTTTCAGGAATATGTGATATGAATGTCTCTGCTAAATTATAAGTATATTGTTATTTTGGGTGTAACTTAAATTTTGAATTGTGTTTTGGTAACTGCAAATCATTTGTTTTGTTGTTGTATTATGTTGCAGGAATGTGTTTTAGGTGTACAATGTGCTTAATTGAGCTTTCATTTTCAGGAATGTTATGTGACAATATTGTTTTGAATAATGATGTGATGTTGTTTTGTTGCATTCGATTTGATTTGATATGATATGACTCGATTTGATTTTGGGTTCCATAATGATGCTGTGATCTTTATTTGCAGAAAATTTGTTGCATGAATAGTGTTTGTATGTATGTGTGTATTTGAGGTTATGTGATATAGGTGAGATTTGCCTCGGTGGATGTGCGTAAGAGTAACCCCGACGGTGTTGATGAGGAGAGATGAGAAGAGATGAGATGATGTCAGCTTCGGTGGAGGTGCCACAGTGTAACCCCGATAGTTGAAGTGTATGAATGTGTTGATTTTTCAGGAGGGCTACATGTACCTGGAAAGTTGATGTGATGATTGTACTGATTTTGCTTATTGGTGTTGCTGTAACGTGCCCAGTATAGCGTGTGTGATTAATTCACACGAGAGATTAAATGGATGGCAGTGAATGTAATGAAAATAATTTTTTTTCTCTCTGTTTATGCAACAAGTTTATTACCATCTTAGATAGCAAATTTTAATACCACCTGTTTTCCAGCTTATTTCTTGATTTTGAGGATGTAGATGCAACATTATAATGTCATGTTATTTGTGTAATTCCTGAATTACTGTGATTTCTTGAAGGTTATGCCTATGTCAAATGTTTTGAATTTACAGCATGTTAAATGAGACACGTAAGTGCAGATGTTTTGTTTTGGAAAGAAAATTGAAAGATGATGATGATTGAAGTAATGATCGAGATTGCACTATTACTGCTACTGCTAATGATGATGATGATTATGAAAGATGATGGTTAAACTGCGACGAGAAAAATAGTGATGTGAATAAGAAGTTATATTGGTGACAAGAGTAGGACACTAGTAGTTGAAAGTATGTCACGTGGCGTAGTTTAGAAATGTATTGTGGATGTAGCTTGTAGTGATGTATACACTAGTTTGAGTAGATAAGTCAGTGTTGTGTGTAATTTGGGGCCATGGTCAGTGTGAATGAGTTCATTTCATCGTCATGTGTGACTGTCTTGTAAGTGTACTTACTTTCTTTTGTTAGTGATACCAGCTGGTTATTGAGATGTAATATTGGGATCCCAAGATAAGGTTATGTTTCATTTCTGTCATGTTTATGTACTTTGAGTCTGTTTTACTGTTTTTTTGGATTATGAGGCATTGTAAGTTCAATTTTGGATGGCAACTCTGTAAAATTTCTTTTTATGCCAATTTGTTCTAATTTTCTTTTCTCTTTACTTGCCCATGTCAAAAGAATTTTTAGTGTACACTTTTCATACTTTAAAATCTTTATTTGTAAAGGACATACCCTTCTTTTCTGTGTGATTCTTTGTGGGAGCATCCTGTTTATTGTGTCGTGGTTTTGTTTTAGAATTGTACTTGACAGAGAGCGAGAAGATGCACCAGCATCTCCAGAGCATCCCCAGAGCACACCAGAAGTCAAGAAACACCACAGGGAAGCTGTCGGGCAGCCACTACACTGCCGTGGCATAAGGAGCCACCATGTCGGGGGGCAGTCCAAGCCAGCGACTGCCCACCCTGTTGTCATCACCAGAGACCTGCGGTGCTAATCCTACACCAGGACAAATCGTCGTTGTGGGCACTGTCTCAACCACCCACAAACAGTTACGGCAGTTCATCACCCTTTTGCGCAGTGTAGTGTGTCTGTGAACTAAGGCAGCGTGGTGTGTGCGTGTGCGGGATGCCAAAGCTAGTGCATTAACAATATTACGTCGACTGCACTTACATCGCTCTCGCTTCTCGTTATCGCCCAGCACCATTGTCGTCGGCTGGGTGCAACCACAAATATGTATTGCTCTTTTATTTTACATCACACATTTCTATGTCATTTTTTTTTTGGTATGTCTTTCTTTTGTTTTTTTCCTGTATTTTGTACTTATGTTCTTTCTGTCGACGAGGACGTCGACTTGGGTGGCCAGGGGGAGATGTGGCATGTGCACAGATTGTAGTAATAGCCGTGCCCTCTGGTTACCCAAGCTGAAGGTTCGCAGTTTATCCGAGGAGGGGCGTTTGAGGGGAAATAGTCTCATTGGAGGGGATATGGCGTTAGGACGCCAAGCTTAACGAGTTTTTTTAAAGAGTCAGTGTCTAGTCTTCGCGGTGTTGAGATGTACGGATAGTTGTGCAATGATAGGGCGTCCTCGTCCCGGCAGACACATGGGTAAGCATATTTAATAAATCTTCTACTTAAGCTTCTTCCTTGACTTTTTAATTATGGTAGTATAGAATCCTTGCCTTTCCCTTCAGCCAGGAATTATGTGAGTGTAAGAATATTTGTGAGTTTAACTTTAGCTGCGTCCCTTTGTGTCGGTGCCTCTTAAAGTAAAGTTTCCTTAGTTTGAATAACGATCCCTCTCACAGCGAGTAGCTCTCCTCTGAAAGTTAAATAATAAATTATAAATTATTGAGGCACGCGACAATATCAAGGAAGTATTATTTAATCGTGTGAAAGATTAATACAAAAACTCTTATGTGTTACACTCACATGACTTTCTCTACTCTTGTAAACTAGTTTTTCAAACGCTTATTCTCCATATGCTTCATGTTAATTGAGATATCGAGATGTTAATCTTATTGCTAATTTTCTTGTAGATGCGAGGGGAATTGGTAGGCTTTAAGCTATACTCATATCTTTTAGGAGTTGGTTGCTATGTGGAGTATTCCATTTTCTTTGCATTACCAGGACAAAAAAATGAATAACGAATTTGAGAAAAAGTGTAATTATTGGAAAATTTAAGAAAATTCGAGATATACATTTCATTTGTCATGAAAATATCTTAAAATATGATATTTTAATCAAAATCTTAGAGCCATTTTTGAGAAAATTAAAATTTTCGAAAAATGTTCCATGTAAAGTGTAGACTGGGGTGGGAGAATTTTCTTGAAAACCTTCGTGTCGCATCTCTGGAAGATACTAAACCTAAATACCAAGTTTGGTGTTTATCGGACTGTTTGTTTCTGAGTTATGCTGTTCACAGACACTCACGGACATGTTTCCAAAAATTCTTTTTTTGGATTTAGGGGGTCTCAAAACATGCATTTCCGGTGAAATCTCGGTATCGAATTTTTGGGTGGAATACAGTACTTCCCCTACTTACTCTACATAGTAGAGAAAGTAAAAAAGGAGTGAAGTAAAAGTAATAATTTGTGTAAGCCTTCATTCTTAGCCGCACCAAGCCCTGCTAAGAGATACGTATTTCTACAAATTACCACTGACGCAGCCGAGGCAAATATACATATATAATATTTAAATAAACATTCAAATTACAAAGGTTATTTTTAAACGTGGGGGCGAAGGCCACCGGAAAAGTGAACTTGGGGCGAAGGCCACCGGAAAGTTTGTATCGTACGTGGTTGCAACTACTTCAAGTTTTGGCTCCTCAACATTGGGGAATTACAATACAATATAGCGTTCTTCAAATTGGCGCCCAACGTGGGGCAACAAAATAATACACCAACTTCTATTGTCACATACAAAAGATGACCGAAATAATTGCTGTTTTCTTTAACTCTAGGCAATTGATTACCAATAATCTGAATTTTGTAGAATAACCGAGTTCTGTAGAGATAGAAGCTGTTTCTAAATATTTTACTTTCCTTGCCGCTTACCTTCTAGGTATAAGTGGTAAGTATTACATTCCATCCAAAATTTTGATGCCCGAACAATTAATAATTAAATTTCAAATTTCACTGTAAATGTATGCTTTGAGGTCCCCGGAATACAATGGAAGCACTATTGCATAAAGGGTTCATCTTTGACTATATATATATATATATATATATATATATATATTTTTGTCGTCCTCCGTGGTGTAATGGTTACCATGTTAGCCTCTAGTTCCCGAGGTTGCGGGTTCAAACCCGGCGGAGAGCGATGGATTTTTTCGGGCATGGCTTCCTTTGGAAGGGAAGTAAAGCCGGCGGTCCCGTGTCGTAGATTTACGGCACGTAAAAGAACCTCAAACCTGATAAAGAGGCCTCTGAGCAAAATTACTGGTCTTTCACGCTCAATATAGAATGGGACGCTAAGGGCCATTGTAGTTAAAGAGCGTCCATAAATAAAACTCAATTTAATTTATTTGTGACTGTATATGCGCGCGCACGTGTGTGTGTGTGTATGTGCGTGTGTGAACACCATAAATATAAACCGAATATTTTGATAACTTACAAGCGCAGTATTTGAGTTCAGTATCATCCGAAGATGCGACATAAAAATTTTCATGAAAATATCCCCACCCAAACAACCCTTTCTGTGGAAAAATTTTCGATATTTTTTATTTTATAAAAAATCGCCTAACAGTTTTCATCAAAACCCATATATTTAAGATATATACATAACAAACAAAAACCTATGTCTTGAACTTTTCTGGAATAGCCTGTGAAATCTTCTTCATTTGGAAGGCATTCTGTATAATTTTGTGCAACGGGTAAACCGTAAAGAATACATAAAAACTTACTACACAAAAATGTAGATGTCTTTACAGACATAATGTATTCAAAATACATTTTTGGTGCATCAGCCAGTTCCGCGATATCCGTTTGTATTAATTGCATTTGTAATACCTGTTATTTTTACTTTCTGCCTATAACTTCTATGGTCATAACGGGAGCTTTTACTTGAGAAACAATTTACTGATGGTGTTTTAAGTATCTGAACCGTGGGCTTTCCTAATGTTAGTTTTATTAACTCTGTCTTTACAATGAACACTAACATTCATTCCGACATTCATACTACCAGATTCTGCGAAGTAAGAGAATTTATTCTGGACAAAGCAAAATTCCCCGCCCCATCCGGTTATCAAACCCGGGACTTCCAACCAAAATTTCTATATCGAGATTTCACCGAGAATGCATATTTCTAGGGCCCCAGAATAAAAAAAAAATATTAGAGGAGGGTCCGTGTGTGTGTGTGTGTGTGTGTGTGTGTGTGTGTGTGTGTGTGTGTGTGTGTGTGAACTACATAACTCAAAACCAAATTTTCGGATGAATACGAAACAGTATTTGAATTCGGTACCTTCCAAAGATACGATACAAAGATTTTGAAGAAAATTCCCTCACCATCCTTTAAAAGGAGAAATGCTATTTTTTTATTTTCTCAAAAATAGCTGCAACGATTAATTGTTAAATGCTTAATATAAGCATGACATAGAAAATGTATGTTTATATTGAATTTTCTGGAAATAGCCTGTGAAGTCCTCTTTACCCCAAACGGCGTTTGTATAATCATAAACCATAAGATAAAATCTTACTACACAAAAAATGTAGAATTTGAGAAGTACACAATTTAGATCACATAAATCTGTTTTCGATATATTTTTGTTAGTGGTTTTAATTTTCAAATACTACACTGATTTCAAGTGGTATGTCGCTATTCGGTTTTTCTCCTGGTCATGCAAAGAGCATGGAATTTCAAAGCCATCACATGGCTTGGAATTTAATTTCAGCATCTCCCAAAGATCCGACACGAAGATTTTCAAATCACCCTTTGCATGGAGCACTTTTTGTTCCTTTTGATTGTATATAAAATGGCTCTAACGATTTTTATTATTATTCCATGATTTTAAGATACTTGTAGGACGAATAAAATGCCTATATCTTGAATGTTCTGCGAATAACCGGTGTAATCCTCTTCATTGTGAAGACTTTTGCATAACGGTAAACCGTAAGAGATTCACGAAATCTTACTACATAAAAATGCAGATGCTGCTAAAGAATACAATTTATGTCAAATGCATGTTTTGTGGCATTAACCATTCCGATATATTCTTTGTTATAAGCAGGAAGAGGGGTTTAGTAAGTAAGCAGAGCAATCGTGTTACGCACGGAGTATAGGTGAAATTAGATATTGTGCTGGACACTCTCCTCCCCAACTCAACAACTGTGGCAATATGACAAAAATAAACAAAAGTTCATACATCAAAAACATCCTCACAATAAGCTCCGTTTGCAGCAGAATTTGGAATGGAACACCAGCACAAATGGCGAAACCATCAGATGTAACACTAGAGCTTAAATGACGTTTAAAACATCATGTTAAACAACCTGTAATTCAATGAAACACGAGGAACATGTAACATTATTAGAAAGAAACGATAAAGAAAGTGAAACCTCAACCTCCTCAGCTGCAAACTAGGATCTAATTGTTCGAGGATCTGTGTCATACGCTAATAAGAGCGGATATGACTTTAAACAGATACAGCTTTCGATGTACAAGAAAATACAAACTCAGATTTCTGTATAATGTCTTAACTAAATCATGAGTTAACTTTATTGTACACTATCAACACTCAGGATTCTGTGGGTAGGGGTATGAAAACTAAATCGGCCATGATCGTATATATACTGCCGTGGTCATTTTAACCTGTCACTCACTTCGAAGATTTCTATGGCTATATTAACCCAAAATGACGAAATAGGACTAAAATCACAAAACATGTTGCAAGTCTCTTGCAGCTGAGCTATTAACTACATGGCATTGGAGAATAATTCAAGAAAATGGAAAACACGTAGAATGATGATCTTAATACAATCAACATCTATGTTGTATATATCCCACACACTGACAGTTGCTGTCGTAGCTCAGTGGTAAAACGCACACTGTTTCAAATATACCGAGGATTCACGGTTCGCACCCGAGCATATGGTCATACCTTTATTCCAACTTTCTTACTTCGTAAGACGCAGTGACGAACCAAATAACATTTCTATTTCATCTAAGCTATGATTTCGAAGAGAATGCCAGGAGGCTGAATGATAATTTTAATGGAACCAACTTCTAAATGCTGTATACAATCCATCTCATCATAAAAAAATCTTGTGTGTTACACTCACATGACTTTCTCTACTCTTGTACAAACTATTTTTACAAACGCTTATTCTCCATATGCTTCATGTTAATCGAGATGTTAATCTTATTGCTAATTTTCTTGTAGGTGCAAGGGGAATATGGTAGTATTTAAGCGATAGTCAAATCTTTTAAGAGCTGGTTGCTATGTGGCGCATTCCATTCTCTTTGTATGTCCAGGACATAAAAAAAATGAATAACAATTTGAGAAAAAGTATTGGAAAATTTAAGGAATAACAAGCAATATCTCCAAAATGGTTCACTCAACAAAACAAATGTATATGACAAATTGTGTATTTTAACGCGATCGACATTTTTTGTGCAGTAAAATTTTGTCTATCTCTTATGGTCTACCAGTTATGCAAAAGTCGTTCACAATGAACAATACTTTTGGAGACATTCCCAGAAAATTCGAGATATACATTTCATTTTTCATGAAAATATCTTAAACATATGATATTTTAATCAAAATCGTTAGAGCCATTTTTGAGAAAATTAAAATTCTCGAAAAGTCTTCCATGTAAAGGGTAATCTGGGGTGAGGGAATTTTCTTGAAAACCTTTGTGTCGCATCTCTGGAAGATACTGAAACTAAATACCAAGTTTGGTGTTTATCCGACTGTTCGTTTCTGAGTTATGCTGTTCACAGACACACACACACACACACACACACACACACGGACATGTTTACAAAAATGCTTTTTTTTGGATTCAGGGGGTCTCAAAACATATATTTCCGGTCAAATCTCGGTATCAAATTTTTGGGTGGAATACAATGCTTCCCCTACTTACTATACGTAGTAGAGAAAGTAATAAGCTGATACTTAAAATAACAAGAAACTGATAAATTCTCATATTCAGAAAAGCAAACTTACAGCTACAAATATGATTGTGTATAATCCAATGGAGTATAATGTACAAAAGTGAAAAGGTATGTTCTATATAACTGCTGGTCAGAATATAGTTGCTCCATTTATTAGAAATAACAAAAAGTAGACGATAGCAAGGATAATGGTGCTTAAATAGAAATCTAAGCAACTATTATTTCATAGCTGAAGCAGCGTCATATACCTATTCAGAAATAAATTAATTTCTGAAATATTTCAAATTTATATAAATTATTTCCCCTGGAGGAAGTAACTTGTCGAAAGAAAAAGTGAAAAAGAAAAAATGTGAAATCTTGTATTTTAGAACCTAGTATAATCGCCACCATCTACGATTACATCGTTTATTCTTTCGTGCATGTACGCAACCAGTGCAGAATACCGGTTTGGGCTCTGCTGCTAATGTTGCCACAGCTCCAAATCATGAGGAAACAGATTCACCTGTCTGGTCGACGTCCCTTCCCATTTTTTACCATGAAGGCCCTTACATGTTCAATAGGGCTCAAATCAGGAGATCTTGGAGGCCAGTCCATGAAGGTTATTTCTGGATATCTCATTAGCCAATTCTGGTGATATTTGAGGTGTGCACACCACTGCTGGCGTATATACCTATTCTTCTTGTTCTGGGAATCTAGCACAGGTTGGCAGCAAAGTGTTTTCGAGAATATCTACATTGTCATTCTTTCTGGCACTTGAATTAACTCCCCTGGACCTGATGCTGTTATTCAGGTCCAGAAATGTGCTGCAATTTCCCGAATGTTCTGTTCGAATGATGTGCTGAGGCGCGTATCTAGTTCCCCATGATCTGTACAGACATAAGGTCCCTTGGTGGTCGGATCGCAATACCTTCTCGTCATTCCAGATTGCCAGGTCTTGCCAGGTCCAGTAAGCCTGTGCAAGGTCAATATTTCGCTGTGCCTATTGTAAACTAGTCGCGGGCATCCTTTCCCCAACCGGCTTCAAAGCGAACGGAAAGCTTTGAAGCCTGACCATAAACCCATCAGTAAACGATTAGTAGGGTCTTCCCATCCCTTAAACACAACACGTGGTCCTTTCTCCAGCTCCACCAAAGCAAAGCGTTGTTGCAATGTCATTTCTGCTGTTTCTTCGGTTTTATTTTAGCAGCTGTGACTGTTCGCTCGTGCTTTTCTTCCATGTTCAGCTAAGCTTCTATATTACTTCTTCAGAGAAGTTATATAGTGTTTTACTTAGTGCAGTTTTGTAAGTTTAGCAGTGTTTAATAGTTATTAGCGTTTAATAGTTTAATTAAGATGTGGAGACCTTGGGAAACGAACCAAGTTGATGCCCCTCCGGTCGCACCAGCAAGTGACCCTCTGCCGAATATCAGTAATGCCAAGACCACGAAGAAAAGGGCTACAAAAACTGAATAAGCAAAGCCAGATTTTTATGTGTAATGTTCAAGAACATGTAGAAAAGAACCTTTTATGTGGAAAAATGTTTGTTATTGTTTTGAATTTCTCAAAAACAGCTTAACGATTTTTAGTATAATACCGCAAGTTTAAGATATTTGCAGGAAAAATAAAATTTGTATCATGAATTTTATATTCTGGGAATAACTTGTAAAATTTTCCTCGTTCTCAACTTGTTGTATTACTGGTAAATTCTAAGAGAGAGACAAAATCTTACTCTGCGTAAAATGCAATCTCGGTAAAGGACAAATTTTAGGTCAAATTGTGTTAACCATTTCCGAGAAATTTTTTGTTCTTGGTTTGAATTTTGAAATACAAGTTGGAGGTCTCTGTTTGTATTTTCCTCGTGGTCATGCTAAGAGCATGGAATTTCAAAGTCATCATATAGTCATCTGTATTTTAAAAATCTGACTATCGCTTTAGCCTATGTATCCTTATATTTACAACGATATGTGCAATGAAATTTTATCTTATTATTTAAGAAGTAGATAGAATAAGCTTTTGTGAAAGTAGTTTGTAGAAGAGTGAGTAGAGATAATCTTGTGAATATAATACATAAGATTTTTTTTTATTTTCTTTCTTTTGCCTTCGTATTTTTACTTATCCTGCATTTTATAATAAAACTATTCATTTAAGTAAACAGAAGATGTCATGCTTATAAATCTTACACCTTAAACAATACACAACTTCTTGTATTAGCTTTATATTAATAAAACATTGTTGTGATACAAGTGATAAAAAACTTTTTACCATAGCTCCGCGCACAGCATAATCAAAAATGATGCTTTGATTTGGGAGTAAGAGTTCCTTTCAAAATAAATTAATATTTATGTATTTTAATTATTTAATGATAGTCCAACAATGTATAGTTTATTCGGAACATGTTTCTAAGTTTCTCTCGGATATGTTAACATGCATTTCTATTCTTGTAGCGCAGTATATTAGTTCAGATCATTCATTAGTTCAGTTATATTTTAAAGCGTTTGCAACTTAAATGTAATTACTATGCGATTCATAGTTATTTACATAGTTATTTTGTGTGTAAAGCAAGCAGACAAACTGCATGATTGTATTCTGTACATGTGGAAATCACCTGCAAAGTTTTGCTTTTAAATACTATTTTTAATTTTGGCAACAACGCGCATATGCACATGGATGTCACTAAGATTTTATGGTGCTTGCGGTTAGGGAGGGTAGGGAACAAGTGTTTGGCTACTGCACAAAGGTCGCCGCTTGGGGATCCGAAGGCTGCGATGACCATAACCCTCTTGCCTTGTGTGCCTCAGTGAGAAGTAGCTTAGTGACCATGCGATGCAATACCGGCATCCTTTAATCGTTGGCGTATGGTTTCAATGTCTTAAAGGTTGGTTCTTCACATTTTCTACCAAAGCTTCGTCTTGAGCAAGTAGCCTACCTGAACACCTACGTGATTCGGCCCGTTCAACTTCACCTTCATGATGCTGGTCTAGCCATTGCTTCACTATTCTTCGGCCACAACCCAATTCTCTGGCGATTTGAGAGGCGTTTTCACCATGAGTAGCACGACAAAAAGTTTCACCCCTTTGAGCTGCAGTCAGCTCCATACAACTTCTTGGAGCTTGTTGCTTTACTGTGATAAAGCCTTGATGAAACTGTTCGAATGAAGCGCATTAAGAACTTCCAACAACATTTTGCGAATGCACAAGAAATGCTAGGTGAAACAGCTGGAATAAAGTATGAACATATGCTGGAGTTTGAACCTTGTATCCTCGGCATTCTTGAAACAGTGTGCGTTTTGCTACTGGGCTACAACAGCAGATGATAGTACGTGGGTTATATACAACATAGATGTTGGTTCTATTAAAATCATCATTCCATGTGTTTTCCGTTTTCCTGCATATTTTCCAATGCCATGTACATGTAGTTAGTAAGTAGCTCAGCTGCAAGAGAATTGCAACTGTTTTCTGATATTTAGTCCATATTTCGTCACACTGGGTTAATGAGCCATAGAAATCTTCGAAGTAAGTGAAGGTTAAAATGGCGACCACGACAGTATACATCTAGGATCGTGGCCGATTTAGTTTTCATACCCCCTACTCACGGAACGCCGAATGATACTGACCCGCGAAAATTGTACATAAAATTTCCTGAAAGCTAGTACATCACATTTGTTTACAGAGAACATGCAAGGTCACAAGCGCTTCCACCTTCTCTCGCCACAATCCCTCGGTACTTCCTAACTTGATAGTTTACTTACTAAAACCTTCTGCCTGGTTATAAGGTGTGGATTTTCAGTTGCATATACTTTTGCTTACTCTATTGCTCTAATGTATGACAAGGAGCGGAGGGGGACCTAATAGCTCGATCTAAGTAGATCTTTTGTGCCTAGGCTCCTAAAGAGGCACTCCTGGGAGGGAGGGGTTAGGTGAGAGGAGACAGAGAGTGGCCTGATCAAGAGGCACGGCAGAACAGAGGGTTCTGGTTAAGAGTCTCCCCTCCCCTCTACAGGCTTGCTCCACTGGAGGGCCCGGGACTCAGAGATCACCTATTCCGGTGGACGAAGATGTACAGAGAGCATACTTTTCCCCCTGTCATGCACCGCCGAGACTTCCGCCGACACTTGCAACCCGGAAGCAACCAAGCACATGAAAGGTGAAGTCAATTGAGAAAGGGGGTGAAAAAGACGGACGTCACAATAGTACAAGTGTACAATATTTTGTTCAGATAGGTTAAATGCTGTAGAATTCTACTTGAAGTCCTGAAGTTGTCTAGAATAGTTTTGAAAATATTAAGTAAGTGTACACAGAGTTAGTGTTTATTTAGTGTTGATGATTTTGATAGTGAGACAGTGCTAATTTACTTGATCGGTGTTGATTTTTAACTGAGCTTAGATGAAGTAAATCTAGTAGAAGATTTTGAACACTGTTACATGGCTGATCATATTTGCCAGATTCTAAAGCACAAGAGTACAAAAGAGTGTGTTTATGTGTGTGTGTGTGTGTGTGTGTGTGTGTGCGCGCGCATATATTATCTGTGCATGTATGTACGTTCTGTCTTTGAACAGCTTAATTCGAAAACGAAAAGTCGGATGGATACTAAATTTCATTTATGAGTCAGACACTATTTAAGCATACCAGATGAAGTTTAGAAACCTCCTTCACCTCACTCTACCCTTTAAATGAAAACCGTTTCGTTACTTATTTTTCATTTTCACAAAAATAGGTCTACCTTGATTAAAATATAATTATTTGAGATATGCGGCAAATAAAATATTGAACTTGAATTTTCTGTGTCTAGTCTGTGAAGTCTGGAATAGAATATTGTACAATTTTTATAACTGGGAAATGATAAGAGATAGACAAGAACTTACTCTAAGAAAAATGTGCATCTAATTAAACTAATAATTTGCGTCAAATATTTTTTCATTCCATTAGCCGTTTTCGAAACACTATGTTTCATGCTTACGCCTCCCCAAGTACGTCATCTGGTGGGCATGTTCGGAAGTTTGGAATTCTTCTTTTTCTTCGCATTGCAAGAGCTAAACATTTTAATACCGTTTAGAAAGTTACGTATAATTAAGTATTTATTTACTTTGAAATCATTTCAAGGTAAAAAACTGTCATAAACAACTAACATGAATAGTAATCACATTTATATGAATACTACAATACATAAGGAGGATATTTGTGAGCTTTTTGTGAGTGGATGTGTCATGTGAATGTAGGTACATATTAATATTGTTCACTGCAGGAAGCAATGAATTGCGGAAGTGTTTGAAACAATGAAAGATGTAGTTCTATATTCTCTACAAGAGGCATCTCAAAGGCAGTTAGGTTCGATTTTGAAGACTAAATGAGTTTTGGAAATGGACGACCTAAGAACTATTGAGAGTAGCTTACAAGATCGCACGTGATCTCAGAACGTAAACAAATAAAACCAATTTACCAAGGGGTCCCGCTAGAGAACCGTTAGCAAGCAATGAGTCACTGACCCTGGCCATCAAAACAACAAGGTAATGGTCCAAAAGGAAGTGAATGCGACTCCCTATTGTACTTATGACTTGCTCTGATGAATTTCAGGAATTAAGATACTGTCACATTTCTGTGGTCCAGGGTTTGTGTTTCTGTCCTTGCTTTAACAATAGAATGGTTCTACGTAATCAAAACAGAGCGGTAACTGTTCAGTATCGTTAAAAACTTCTGTTATATTTAAATTTTTTATGCTAAGCTAAACCAGCGATGTAGGAGTTACACCCTGATATTATCTCGCTGCCATAAACTATCTAGCCACAAGCACGAAGAGAATGCTGGTGTTTTACAAATTTTAAAAATAGTATGCATGCATGTATGTATAGTGAGTATTTCATATATTCCCTGGCCACACCCCTAAAATCCCATAAGAATAAAGTCGGAGGGTGGAAGTAGAGGCCACGACAGAAATTTCGGATCATGAATCATTTCTTCATCACTGGAGGACGAGTTGTTCATTGCCCCTCAAGTTACACATCTTGTAACTTTAAATTGTGCCTACCATTGCCGAATAGAGATCCACTTCTTTCTGAATATCTGTACTGCACTGTCACATCAATCTGAAATGAATAAAATGCAAGCACAGAATAAATTTCTCATCGACTGTCTGTATACTTACTAGCTGCTGCACTCTCGTGGCAGAAAGCCCAAGCGCGACATGAATTTTTCTATATAACATAACCTGTTGTGATACTACGTCAAAGGATGTACCTATCCGTAGTAAATTAGTTAAATCGCTTCAGTTATTTGCAATATTCCTGTACTTCCGTTGTAATACTTAAATGGATTCAGAGGTAGAACAAAACAAAAAATTAATGTCAACGCTATTGGTCAGCCACTCTTTACAAGGCTGGTGAATGCTATACCGCAACTAAAACTGTCAATTCCAAAATTGGAAAGTTTAGTTTGCTACTAAAAATATCTGATATTCGTATGTGACTTTCTCTACCCACTATAATTTCATAGAGTTTCTATACACTACTCACTTATATTTCTATACACTTTCCGCTAATCGTTACTTAATATTCGATAATACAAAGAAAGATAACACATAATTTGTTGCGCACGGAGACAGCCAATTGTTCAAAAAACAAATGAGATCATAAGCAAACGACTGGTCAGAACATTATAAAGTGCACTCCTTAAATTCTGCAAATATATCAACTAACAACGAAGATTTCAGAAGCGGCTAACGTTACTGAAAACGATACTTCATTAATTACTACATTTTTCCTGCAGTGAGATTTACGCTTAAAAACAAGGAAGGATTTAATGGGAGCAAACAGAAAATGCCATATAATAGTTGTACATCAATATTTTAATAAAAACATTTAAATTATTTTTGAGAAAGTATAAAAAAGTGAAAAACGCTTCTTTTAGGATTGTTTAGGACGAGGAGAATATGATGAAAAGGTTCGCTTTACATGATTAAAATATGCCAGAGGAAATACTGCAGGGATGGGTAGAAAGAATAGTGCGATATAAACAGACCAGCATATTGTAAGCAGTACAGCAATGTATTTTAATATATCATGAAAACATAGGTAAAGGTGTGCCATAAAGTCATTAGAGACAAGAGTTACTGTTTCTTGAGTATGACACCGGGTAAATCAGCACCGTTACAATTTACACATTCCTCCTAGCGGCGAACGAAGACCTGCATCACGCGATGTAGCATGTCCGCAGGAATATTCTGCACGGCGTCTCGTATTCGGCCCTTAGGGCTGCCATTGTTTGAGGGTATGTAGCTTGACTTCACCATATCACCATAGAAAGAAGTCAGGGGCAGTCAAATCTGGCGATTATGCTGGCCAGTGGACATCTCCAAATCTGGAAATTAATCGTCCTCGAAATGCAGGCCGCAAGATATCCATGGATTGTCGAGCCGTATGAGCTGTTGCCCCATCTTGTTGGAACCATATCTTAGTTAGGGTGTGGTTGGCCAGTGCTAGAAAAAGAATGCCGTTATCATATTCACATAGCGACCACTAGAACTGTAACAGCACGACCATTGTAGTCATCAAAGAAATAAGGGTCTATGATGTCAAATGAAGTAACGACACATCACACAGTCACACGTTCTCTATGGAGCGGCTTTTCATTTAGCACACGTGGGTTACCTGGTGCATAGTACCGGAAATTTTGCCTGTTCACACTCCCGCTAAGTTCAAAATGGACCTCAAGATCTGCGGTTCGGCTGCTAAGCGACCAAGGAAGTCCACTACAAAAATCCTTCGGACAACTTTGTCACGTTCGTTCAGTTGTTGTACAACCTGCATCTTATAGGGGTGGAAGTGTAGATCATCGTAGATGTAACGCTCTAGGGAACGACACAACATTGCTAGCGCTAAAGCATGCCGAGGGCCGCGGGCGAGAACTTGGCGGGCTTCCTCCACTCGCGCAGGAATTCGTTGTGATATTGAGCGTCCTCGACTATTCATCTTAAGGCTACATGCAGTGGTACGAAATTGGTTCACCCACCTTACGATCGTTCGGTGTTCAGGAACTTCGTCAGTCTCAGCCTGAAATGGCGACGAAAGATTCGTTTAACAGTAATAGGAGAGTTATTATTTAAGCAAGTTTCCACAGCGAAAAAGTGGAGCTCTGCAGAACACGCAACCATAATTGCAAATGACAGAGTTTTCCCACTTCACTCCACATGCATACACCGCGCAGACGCATTCAATGCCTCCGTACTACGCGACTCAAACCATGCCAGTCTTTCTGCGCAACCCTGTATTATAGATGGTCCATCAGCCTCTTAAAATTTGGTTTAAGCAAACCTAGCAGCAGATTTAGCTAAAGGATATTCTAGGTTTGACTCCCTGAAGACAGAAGCAGTCGTTAGCATGCTATAAAATTCAGTATTAGAAACTATTGAACATTTAAAACACCATTAGACAATTAGTTTCGTATTGTACCTTCAATTGGATTGTGAAGTGGAGCAACACCGATCCAGGAATGAGGAAGTTGTACTCTTCTGTTTCACCTCGTGTCTTTCAGGATTGTACGACCCAACAACAGCATTTGGTATGTTCCACCAGGATGATGGAATTTACGCTTGGAAAGATTTCTCCCTGGTGATTGGTGGGACTGCAAGCCACGCTTCCTTTCTGGGGGCCTTTCGCCTATTCCCGGAACCCCCGGGTTACGGGTGGCTCAGGGGTCACGTTGGAAGCACAAACGGCCCACTATGGTCTACGTGCGGTGCTGTTCTCCAGTTACTGGAGGCCCCTCCGTCTGACCACTAACTCATATTTAGATGTGCAGCACTCAAAATCAATTCTCATCTTTGAGTATTTATTTCAGCATTGCTTCTGCGTTTACTACTGCTATTTTCATAATGTTGATGCTGCAAGTAACGCATCTTTAACAACGTGACCTGTGGTAGTATCGTGGCTCACTTCCTTCCGCCCGCCCAGTGAGTACCTGTATGTTTTTTTTCTCTCCTGGGATAGCAATAAAGTCTCGTATTTTTCTGAAACAAGCAGCTACTCAACACTAATTACACATTTTATTACATGAACCAAAGTTCTGTGGTACTGAAAGTCCTCCACAACTTATCATTTAAAAATTTATGTTTCGTCTACACATACAGCTGGATAGTGATAGCCATGTCTGCAGAATTCCAAGGGTGGATTTTGCTGTTGATTTTGAGCAGGATATAACCAAATTTGTTTGATCAATACCAGTATTATAAAGAGAGATAAAGTTGTATGTATATATATATATATATATATATATATATATATATATATATATGCATGTATGTGTGTAGGTAGGGTATCTAAAATCTACTCAACGATTTTTATATTTCATTTCCATTAAAAATCCAATTCTTTTGACTATAAAACACCTTCCAATTTCAATTCATAAATTACAAAAGATTAAAAAGGAATTACATAGCCTTCATTGAGAATACCATGCAGTAGAACATAGTTGCTGTACTCCACAGAGAATACCTGTAAAAACAAAAGCGGTTGCATTTTATAACAAACAGTATACATAGATGGCCATGATGTAACACTGAAGCAAACAGAAGCAGAGTTTCAAAAGGCCTCAAAGACAGACTTCAAGAATCGATGCTGTTTATAACGGTACAAATCATATATTATATTTATTTCTTTAATTGTCTTTTATCAAATACAATGCGTGTGTAATGAAATAGTATCAAAACATAGAAAAAACTTTTTTTATGTATATAGTTTTAAGCGCTGAATTTTCTGATGCCAAATCCTATTTCCTTTGTACTTATGTGTAATCAAGTTCCTTAGTAACCATGCTAAATAAACTGTATTTAGAAAGGAAATTGCTAACATTAGAAATCAGTAAACAAATACTCTTTATTAAGGAGAAGATTATTTTTTCTCAAGCTCGCAGTCAATGTGTCTTTCCAAATTGGTGACCATGAAGTGCGTAATTTTCATATTCACCAGCCTCATCGTTATTGCGTTGTATATGTTAAGGCTTTCTGCATTATATGAAAACTATATATAAAGCTTTTATGTTATTAAGTAACTATGCAAGCAAGGGAAGGTAAAAAGGTTTAAAACTTTACCTACTGTAATTATCTAAAGAATTATTCTATCATTCCGACCGACAATTCTTCCCCCGCCAAAGGGTAATTATAAGCTATACGGAATTTCCAGAACTCAGAAGACGGTCGGATTAAGGAAGTCAGACTTCCGTCGATATCATAGATTTCTCATCCGATATTAGCCGTGGTTGTATGAAATGACTATTTTAAAGGGGAGGACTCGCCGTAAAACTCTTCTAGATCATTGCACAGTAGTGTCATAAGAACGATGGCAAGTAAATAAATTCAATTAATTCGGCATTCGAGTTTAAAGCTAGCCGTGCAACGTCGGCTAAGCCAACTAGTAAAACATTAAGGTTAATTCTGATTTCGTAAACTCAAATTATTTGTCCCAAAAAGCTTTTAATTACATAAAATTGTTTAATGCATTTCCATTTATTATATATTCTCTATTGTGTGACATTTTTACTTTCTCTATCACGTACCTAGTAGGCAGAGGAAGTATTTTATTCCACCCAAAAATTTGATACCGAGATTTCACCAGAAATATGTGTTTAGAGGCTTCCTGAATTAAAAAAAAAAGTCTGTGCTACATACACATGAGTTTCTCTAACCATTACACTTTATTTTATATAGTTTCTGAAAAATGTTCTTACGAAAGCTTATTTTTATGTCTACTTCATGTTATTAGAGGTAAATATTGCAGAAATAGTTTCATTTCGTTGTGGGTACAAGATGGATAGAGAAACAGAAACGATAGTCAGTAATTTAAAAAACGGCTCGCCGTATGCTGGCTTTAAAATTTTTTACTCTCTGCATGTCATTGCAGGAACGAGGGAATAGCGACAGCACTTAAAGAATTACGAAGTTCTATACGCTTGAGACAAATAATATCGGATATCTTGGAAATGACTGATACCACAAAGAATTTATTTGAAATAAATTGTGAGCTTTAAAGAGATTTAAATTTTTTGCGCAGTAAGCTTTCGTGTATCTATTTTGTTTATTCGTTATGTAAGGTTACACAAAATCCCTTCCAAATGAAGTGGAAGCCTTCATTGGATACTCCAAGAAAATAGAAAAAATACCTTTTATATCTCATGTAAATATCCTAAACATACGGAATTTTAATCAGAATCAAATCAAAACTTTTTAAAATGTTTTCATGTAAATGTACAATTAGGCTGGGGGATTTCCTTAAAAGTCTTCGTGTAGCATCCTTGGAGGATACTAAACTTAAACGTTAAGTTTGGTATCTGTCCAACTTTTTGTTTTGGAGTTGCGCTATTCACAGACACGAATATTGCATAGCATTAAATTTCATTCATGGAACAATCTAACTTTACATTATTATTACCCAGGAAACATTTTTTAGAAAATAAATACAGATCTACTCTCATGAACTAAATTATTGACACACAAAAGGCACTGTAAAACATAATTTAAATACTTGGCATTGCAGTTTAATTTTATAACCGTAGCGTTACATTAAACTAATTCTCATAATTTTATTTTCAATGTGTGTATTCCTTGAAAGATACTATTCATGTTTCAATTGAAGTAGGTTTAAGACAAATTCGGGAATATTTAATAGATACAGCATGAAAAGACTCAGAATGATAACAGGATTATCAATATGTAATAGCAAAATCATGTTATAAATAAAGTACACCTCTTTTTAATGTATGAAAATGATGACGTTTAAACTTACCCATCTTATTTACCATCAAATACTGTAGTTTGAGCGCAATCAACACTCTAGCTACAGAGACATGCATCACGCCATTTCATTCCATTATAAGTAATTGTGCGTCTGCAGGACTGACGTGAGGCATTATAGCTTTTCGCTCGGCTAGCCTTCTTAAAGGAAGCACATAAACCACTTCTTTCTACAGGGTAGCAAACTGAACATTTGACCAGATAAAAAATCAGTTTGACCCATGAAACAGAGCATTGATTTGGATAAGGCTGAACATGTAGACTTTAAGCCTGATTTTTGTGATATTGTTTACAGGAGCGACGGTTATGCAGTACTCGATTATGTACATCTATATGATGAATTAATTGATAAATAAAGAATAAATAAATCATATACTAGGAATTGAACATCTCATCACATTTTCTACTGGGACGGGACTACGTTCTCGACCACATTCATCTCCCACTTACAGCGTTTGGACAGCGCTTGCTCTCTCCACTTCTGCAACAAATATTCCGTTTAATGCCACTTTCCAACAGTTAAATCATTCATTTAACGTTTTCTCATTGTAGATTATGTTGTAAAACTTGTTCTTTGCGTTACATTACAGTTCAACGGTAGATAATATTCTTATGTTTTTGAATTGTACTTAGTAACTGCTAATGAGGTGTTTCGTTGAACACAAGGCTGGTTATCATATAGCAGAACAGTTATATGGACTTCAGGACATTACAATGATGAAGAATTATAAGAGACTGTGGAACCGTACGACATGTCATATTTTGAAACATGTTTGTTTTGCACCAATTACCTACTGCATCAAGGTTTTTATACGGATATTTAATGATTAGGTATTTCTTATTTTTAATATAATCTTTTATTTACTTAGTAAAAATAACAAATGAAGCATGCATGTTTAAATTTGAAAGTAGAAATATATACAAAAAACTTTTACTAAAACATTTACTTAGACGCACTTAAAGCAAGCACCAGAAAAATGCGTAGCCTTTAACTATTAGATACAGGATATAAAAAGATTCACGTGTATACTTGAACATGCAGTGCGGAGACCTAGAAGCAAAGAGTTTTGTTTAACAATTTAAAAATATGATAAAAGAAAATAAATTATTTTTAAACATTTAATGAAATTGACTAGGAAGTAGCTTATCTTAGATTTATGTAAAAATTCAAGAAAACAATCTAATGTGCTGATAATTCCGATCATATCGCATGATACCACAATCTATGAACGTGTACGAGCTCAGGCAGGGCCTGCCTTGAAGCATTGTTGTTACGTATTACTCCAGCGTAAACTGCGCCATATACCCAGCAAAGAATGGTAACCTGTAAAGAATCGAAGCACTACCGTAAAAAGTTAAGAGAACAAAACCTGAGAGCACTTTGTCTTAATGCTTCCATATTTGTTTCAGTACCGCGAAAAAAAAATGTGAAAATAGTATATTTCGACACAGATGCGGTAAGGCATCTTTGTAGAACGAGAAAACTTCTGCGTTTCCGCAAAGCACTTAACGCATGCGCATTGCATACTATTCTTTTTCGATGATAGTGAGTAGTAGAAATGTTTACGCGCAAATAAATTAATTACTGTCAGCTGCAGCCTCTGCAACCTGGTGATCGGTTACGTCTGGTAGTGTTGACCAAGTCAGTGAACAACTGATGGTATTATGGCTCTTGCGCCGAAAGACTTATATTAAGCTGCATGAATCAAGTCGTAAGTAAATGTTAACAAATAAAGGGAAGCAAAGGCAATAATACCTCAAGGGTAAAATTCAACTAATATATATGATTATTTTAAATGTTGAAAGCGGATATATTATACATATATAGAGGAATTGTACATATGAAAGGAGAACTATACATATAAGGATTGCACAGTAATGATTTAATTCACTAACATGTTAAAATATTCAACATATAACATTTGTACAGAGCTGATTGTAAGACACGGGCGAGCTAGCAAGAATTCCAAGAAATCATAAAGATCGTACCTGTCACCGAGCGGTACAACGCTACATGATGGCGCCTGAGCGCACGGATCTGAAACCACACATTCTCATACATGTCAGGGTAACGCGGCCTTAGGGCCAATAAGAAACGTCGTTACATTTTCAAACGCGGGGGTGAGCGTCACTAGGCTCCCGTATATAAGGGCAGACAAAGCCTCAGAGCCCGCTCTTATTCTAAATCTAACTCATCGAGAAGTCACGTCAACACAAGGTGCTACAGATGCACGTAGGTGTACAAGGGTGGGATGCATGTGAATATAGCTAGGCTCCTGTCTAACTTAAAGTGGTGGGATTATTATTATAATAATGGGAAAAGCTAGCCGCCCATAATCATTTCAAACTGTGAAATAAACTTCATTGATTAAGCTAAACTTAGTGTATTTTTAACTTGCCTCACCATTAGAACCTTAGATTTCATAATTAGAGATAGGTAGGAATGGAATACACAACTACCGAGGAACACCAATAGCCGAGGAAGAGGAACACTGCAACAGGCAAGAACAACCCAAGGATAATCGATTTCCCGCTACAAATGGCGCCCAACGACTGTTTCCCGCTACAATGTCAACAACAACAACATATATATATATATATATATATATATATATCAATAGGAGAGGATTAAATACATTTTATTAAAGTCTGCGCTAAAAATGCAAAATGCACGCAGTGTGGGAATTTTTACTTCCTATGAATGATAGCATCAGCGGGAAGTGAATATAAACACCGTCTTTCTTTTTCTGTTGCAATCAGTATACGTTCTAGTTCTCCTTTTTATTCTCTCTCTCTCTCTCTCTCATGCATACACTCACACGCACATTTTTCTAAAATATTTTGTTCCTTTCTGTTTACTTTTTGTACTACTGCCGTATAGCAAGTACACGAATTATTGCATTTTATCAAACATTTTGTTACCTAGATTTCACCTGAAAATACACGTTTTAGGCTCCCTGAATTCAAGAAAAAACATTTTTAGAAAACGGTCTGTGTGGGTGTACACAACATAACTCAAAAATGAAAAGTTGATTACATACCAAACGTTGTACTTAAATTCAGCGGCTTCCAAGGATACAACACGAAGATTTCCAACACCCTAAACCACCCTTTACATGGAAAATTTTGATTCCTTTGATTTTCTCAAAATTTGCTGAGACTATTTTAATTAAAATTCCATATATTTAATTTATTTACACGGTAAATAAAATTCATATTTTGAATTTTATGGGATTAGCCTGTGAAGTCCTTTTCGTTCTGAATGACCTTTGCATGACGGTTAAACTAGAGATAGACAAAATCGTACTACACAAAAAAACTGTAGATCTCGTTAAAACGCACAGCTTACGTCAAGTAACTCTTTTGCGCCATTAACCATTTCCAGGTATTCTTTGTTAGTTTTAAATTATTTATCTATGAAATATTACACTTCACCAAAATATTCGGTATCGATAAATACCCACAAGTTACCAGCAATACAAATTTCGTGTTCCACTGAATCTCCCAAATACCCCAGAAAAATACACACGGACCGAATGTGCGTGCTTGCTTGTTCATTTGTGTGTGTGGGGGGTGTATGTGTGTATGTGCAGCATAACTATTAAACAAAATTTTTAATGGACACTGAAGTCCAGCATCGTGTTTAAGTATAACAAGTTTAAAAAAAGCAACACGAATTTTAGAAATCCTCCATACCCCAAATTATTCCAATCACGTAAATGCTGTTTTTTTTCTCAATAAACATTCAAATGTATTTGATTAAAACCTCAAGTTTTAAAAATTAGTATGAATAATAAGAGTAAATAGGTATATTTTGAATTGTGTATGAAGAGCAGTGAAGTTTTTCTCAAAGTTATTTCATTTTGACAATTTGAAGCTTGCCACATAAAAGCCTATTAAAAAAATAAATAAAACAAGAGCCTATCTAATGCATGTGGGCAAATTTTTTTCTAGGCGTTAGCTGATTAGAAGTATTTCGTGTCGTATGGTTAGGTTTTTCCAAGTGCAAATACTCTGAAGTAACATGTTTGACAGTTTGCAATTCTCCTTCGTATTTTTTTTATGAGTTCGTTATTTCGAAATAAAATGTGAATGCTGTTGCATAAGTATTGTTTAATTTTATATAATCTCTAGGCAAACATATAAGAATGGCTTTATATAAATAAAATGTGTTTAATGTGTATAAAGAGTTTGTGCCTTACACATACGATTTATTTTATTCATTTCATTATTTTTGTGCATTCACAGAACCTTAAAAAAATATTTCTTTTGAAACTGCAACATCGAGTCCTTAAGTGGAATGGAATACCTCTGTTGCATTAGATGAACGTAAGGAAAAGTGAAAATAGAAATGTGTAACAAGTTTGTTAACTTTTAACTCTGTACTTGTATTCCTAAGTTACGGCTGATGTTTTGCCACACCGGTGGTCCTTTCTGTGGAGTAGCCCAAAGCGCAAGAAGGAAAGCAGGAAGAGAGGAAGGAAGAGCAAAAGAAAAGAAAAGGAGAAAGATTTATTCTTGAAACGATGGCTGTCATACAACCCCTAACTTCTCATCTTCGGAGAACACACGCACGCACAAACACTGGTACACAACGTGGCCCCACTCCAGGGTCAATGACCTGCCCAAACACAAGTCTACATGCCTCCTCTTACTCCCCGGTCTTCTCCGGACAACAATAAGATGGAACATGAAGATAATTTCACTCACTTGTTGTTAATCTTCTCAAGTTAAAATTACATGAGCTTTGGTTCTGGCCAAGAGTACACCAACAGAGTAAACTCTCGTCACCTCGTCACACTCAGTAACGCTCCCAATAACTTGCAGCAAGTCCTCACCCTGGTGAAAGTTACAATTCTACTGAGACTAAAGTAGACAGCAGATTTAAGTTTCAAATGTAAGAAATGATTTACAAGAAGTAAGACAAATCTTACGCATAACAACCGCAAGACCTTTCCTAACCGTTATCATTTTAGTGCGGTTCCACTAAAAATTCATGCATAACATTATTTCCTATCTACGTCACGCTAATCACGATAACTTACAGCAGTGATATCATATAAGTTGTGCCACAGCATAATCACGACCATCTTTAATAATTGCACCTTGTTATATGCAGAAGGTTGGAACACCTCAAGTATTAACAAACAATCTGATGTGTCACAGTCACGTGACTTTACCTACCCATTACAACCTTATATAGATAATCATATTTATATCTACTATTATAATAACAAGAAAGTCTTCTACTCGTATTAAGTTTCTCAAGATAACATTTAAAGCCTTCGTGGTGCGACAATTTTGAAGGTACCCTTTGCTTCAAATTTTGATGCTGCTTTCTGGAAGTTGCATCAGTTAAGCTAACGTTTAATGTTACCTGCTTTGTCGTTGAGTTCTACGATGTCATTTCCTAGTTCGTTCTCGTTTTCTGGTACGCCAGCTGCTTCAGCGGTATAGTTATGAGTTTCTTGTCTCGGGGCATACGCGAGTGTGGTGTGAAAGGATAATACCAGTTTAGTTAGCTGATAATTTTAATGTTGACTCAATTATTATGTTTGAAAAGAGTCGCCAACTGATAAATTAACGAATTAAATTATGTCTAGAATAATAATTATATGAAGCGTCAGTTGCCACAAGCAGTAGAAATGTTACTCGAAAATATCCCTCACAACAGCCGCTAAATCCTTTTAACTCAAGCGCGTCACTGAGCGCGACACACCTTAAAATGAAACTAAATACCACGAGTAATCACAAGAGCCGTCGCACAAGTAATACACGTGATTTACTAAGTAAGTAAGATTACGTAAGTTTAGGAATGCACACCCTTTTCTTAACTTAAGCTTCGCCTACTCATGCTACCCCTACCAACGTTCCTGTTCACGCGGTCCAATCTAAAAACGCTACGTATGTGCATCTGACACTTACTATGCTATGCCTCCTCAAAGCTCAGAACTTCATACCCTTTCTAATTAACGGAATTCCTGTCTACGTGACTTTGTAAACGTACTGAACTCAACTCTAACTGCATTCCAGAATATTTATGCTAATGCGCTCGATACTCGGCTGTTACTAATGACTTTCCTTAACATACCCGCTAATAACCTTTTTCTCTGGACAAATCCTTCAACTCAGGCTTATTACATCATATATTGATTTAGTATACATAGATGATTTATTGAAATTATTTCTCTTACTGTGATTTCTTTATTTAATTATTTATATCTTCCTGTCAATAATTATGGTATTATATTTTTACCAGATACAATTGCAAATTAGCAATGTAAACTTCGTTACATGAAGATATGGAAAACAAAACACAATATTCGAACACTCTGATATGTTTGTAACTAATGCCGAAAAATAACCCTATGTTTCCAAAGATGCTTTATGGTAACTGCATGGCAGCTCAATCTCGGTAAACACACACACACACACACACACACACACACACACACACACACACACACACATATATATATATATATATATATATATATATATATATATATACTAACTCATATTCGGAAAACAGCTAATGCTACAAAAAGAATTATTTGACATAAACTGCATATTTCAGTCAGACCTATTTCCTTATACTCACGTACATAATAGGTAGAGAAGGTATACATTCCACCCAAAAGCTCGATACCGAGATTTCACCAGAGTTACATGTTTTGAAGACCCCTGAAAAAGTATTTTTCGAAAAAGGTCGGTGCGTGTGTCTGTGTGTGTTTGTGAACAGCATAACTCAAAACCGAAATCCCGGTTAAATTCCAAACTTATATTTGATATTTAAGTTCATTGTCTTTCAAAGATGCAACACGAAGATTTTCAAGAAAATCTCCCATCCCCAACTACCCTTGAAAATCTCCCATCCCCAACTACCCTTTACATGGAACATACTTCGAAGTTCTTATTTTTCTCAAATATGGCTCTGACGATTTTGATTAAAGTACCTAATATCGAAGCTGTTTACATGACAAATAAAATTTAGATATTGAATTTGCCCCTGCTGTTGGTCTACGTAATTGTTAAATGTCCACTTATGTTATTAACTTTAGTTAATACTGAGCGTCACTGTTTACACCAAGGATAAAAGAATTTAATGGATTTATGACTTTTATATTATATATCATTAATATGAAGAAAGTTCCAGGTAGCTAGTATGTGTGGTCGAGCAAGTATCTCTTATAGGCTGTTGTGCATGAAAAGAAGTGAAATTGGCAATTGATTACACATCGGCAAGTATATCTCTAGGACCATCTTTAATATATGTTGTTCTCGATTATTACAAGTATATGGGAGTAAGCTGTTGTCTCGTGAAAACGACTGAGTCCGTTGTCTACACTTTTACAGAACTTCACCCGCACATAAAATTTAATTCAGTATAAACGTACTCATTTCCTCTAACGAGCTGTGTTATTTAATTCGCTTTTCCTACAAAATTACTGGTAATTGTCAATGCACTGTACGTGAACACACCTCACAGCGATCTGACTTCCTCCATGTCTAAGCTTGCACTGTATGTATTCCGTTGAGGAGTTTTAGCGTGGCTTTACTAACTTAGGTTTAATATTTGAACCTTTACTCTTACGTGTTTCTTGTTGGCTGTCTTAAATAATTCAAACCTACCACCTATTTCTACTATTAGCTATTTCTAATATCACATGACTACAGTTACTAAGCGCGTTCCTCCTCCTCCTTCTCCTCCTCCTTCTCCTTCTCCTTCTCCATTTTTGGTGGTCTTCACACATTTTTTCCCTAGGCAATAAAATGTAATGTAGTTCTTCCGGCTTCGGACACGGTATCCTCCCCCTGCACAACAACGAACTCATAGTATACTTTGTTGCTAACATACAGTTACAGTATTTCTTTCAAATTAAATATAAACACTGCTAACTACTACATACACAATAAAGATGCAAGAAAATTGACCTGTATATCATTGACACTTACAATTATTGCTTGGACTGTTTAATTACTGAATATGTGTGAAAAATACCACCTAAAATATGCCCCTTTATAAACACAGCCAATAAAAATTTAATCATCTGGCATGATCTACACAAAAAAAATTATTGCGTTTATAAAATCTCCTGAACCTGCTATCAGGTTCGCTGCACTCTTAAATATTTCACTACACATGATATGCACTAATCACTGAACACACGGATTTCTTGATTTTGCTTTTTTTCTTTCTTTTTCTCTTTTTTGCTTTGTTTTGGTTTTATGAAAGTTTTCTTATTCACTACCTAAGCAGCCACCCAAAGGGCATACCAGAATACCAGAGAGAACTTGGTGTTTGGAATCCTTCCCAATGAAACACAATAATGGCACTGGTAAAAGAAATTGGAAACAACTAGATCTCTGGTGAGTGAAAAAAGCAAAACTCGTTCATCTATGTCTCCCACGGTTGTTGTGACGTAAGAGCACGACTATAGCAGTCACCCAAAAAATCATTAAGACATTTGTCGCAGGAGACAGGGTCCACCTACTCAATGTGTCAGAGAGCTGCGAAAAGTGCAGGCTTAAAGCCGTATAGGATTACGGTTGCCCATCAGTTACAAGAACCAGCTAAGGATAGACGACTGAATTATTGTCGTTGGTTTCAGGCATTCATTGTACAAAATTCTGCCATATTTTCCATCACATGGTTCACAAATGATGCATGGTTCATTTATCCGGCTATGTGAACTCAAATAACTCACGCTATTGGGCCAGCGAAAATACACATGTTATTTATTAAGCACCTATGCACCCGGTTAAAATCGGAGTTTGGTGCGTAATATCCGCACAAAGAATAGTGGGTCCAACTTTTTTTTTAAAACAGTGTGAACACTGCAGAGTACCGACGGATTTTCATGGAGTTTGCTGAGCAACTAGATGATGTAGAGCTGAGTCAAGGATATTTTCTTTCAGGTTCTCAGATTATTTATTAAGAAAATGCGGCCTGGTGCCGGTACAATAGGCCCAGCTAACAGGCAAAAATTTACATTTATTTACAATTTAGTTTGATAATATGAAAACTTTCTCGGTTTTGTTTTAAAACCCATACGGTGACTATCTTTAGACCACTGAGAACAGTTTTAGAATGTATTATTGGATATTTTCAGCAGGACGGCGCTACATGCCATACATCAAATGAATCCATGGCACTAATTGCAAGTTTCTTTGACGACCGGATAATTTCCAAGAACCTGTGACCACCGAGATGTTTGGATTTGACATCCCCGGACTTCATTTTATGGGGTTACTTAAAAGACAGGATTTATGCGCACATCCCCAGACATTGGACGATCTGAAACATAACATTACACAAAAGATCCAAGCTATTGACAACAGAGTCCTCCAACGAGTGGCCAGTAACACGGAACGACGTGTTGAGTTGTGCCTTATGCAGGATGGAGGATATTTTCAACATTTGCTATATTCATTCATTCATTATCTGTTTACCCTCCTCTTATGTAGGACTTACACCCCCATGACTTACAAGCGGGTGCCTGGAGCCAGAGGCCCGTCGAGGAGCAGACACTCATGGATCAGACAGAGCATCCAGGGTGGGTGATCAGTCCGATGCCTGGTATGGGATGAAGGAAGTAGATGAAACGAAATGTTGGTGAAATGGATGAAAGGAAAGCTGATGATGGAGCAGTTGGAGGAATGAATGGTGGGGGAAACCGGAGAAAACCCGCCCAGACGCTGATTCGTCCACCACAAATCCCACATGCAGGTCCCTGGGATTGAACCCGGACCGCCTCGGTCGGAGGCGAGCGATCTAGCCACTCGGCCACGGCGTCGCCCAATTTATTTTGTGATGAAGAATAAGAAAACAAAGCAAAAAATGTTGGTTCCCAATTACGAAAAGTACTTAACCCTCAAATAACCATTCATGGATGGTCCAATCATTCATTGAGCTCTTAGTAGACAGCCATTCAGAATTTTCGTTGTTATTTACGTTGGTGTAACAGCAATTGTAAAGTGCTTTATACAAATGTTTTTAATTTTTTTATAAGGAGTCAGAATACAACATAAAAAGGTAGGTTCTCATTACAAAAAAATTAAATTGGCTCTAGGATGACCATCAGGACGTCCTCCAAACAAAACACGAATAATGGCATTTACTTTCCTCAAAAATATCAAGCAACCTTTATTCAAGACGTTAGTCTACAACGCTTAGTTTTGGAGACATTGTACAGTCTCAACGTAAATGGTCCATTCTGTACATACATTACCTACCTACCTACCTACCTACATAATTATCAGTTCGTTCGCTTCCCCCTGCGGCCGGGCGATCGCATGCAAGCGCGGAGCAGCAGTAATATAGCCTACATATGTGCTGCCTCACCGTAGTGGTTTCCGTAAAGCAGACAGTTTACGCTTGCTTGTGCAGTCTAAAAGACGCAGTCAGTTTTCGTTTATCTCTACAGTGTACAAAGCGTAGTGTAATGTTTCGTTCATTTCTACTGTTTATCGCTACAGTGTATAAAACGTAGTGCAGCGTATAAGACGTGACATATGTTTATTTTAAAACCATTAATATGGCAATCGAGAAATTCACGCTTCGCAAATTTCGTATTTAACCGAGTATTTCGTTAACCGTATTTCGTTTTTGAGCTAAGTTGTTCATAGATACACACACGGACCTTTAGTTTAAAAAATTATTTTTTTATTCAGGAGCCTCAAAACGCGTATTTCGGGTGAAATCTCGGTATACATTTTCTGGATGAAAATCAATGCTTCCTCTGCTTACTATAGGTAAGTAGTAGAGAAAGTAATAACAATTTTATATATTAGCAAAATTTAAACCGTAGCATATATATTATTTTAAAGCTAATACAATCAACACCAGGAAACTGATAGTTTCAACAGATGTGATCATTCCGACTCCCCTTAATGTTACCTCTTCTGTGTTGTGTTTCTCTAGGAATTGTTAAAGAAAGGTATTTTCAGGGATTCATATTTCACTTGATAGCTTTTTTTTTAGATTTAGAAAAAATAGAGCCAATTATTGACACATTTTGATTGATTGCTAATTAGCACAGTGAAGCCGAATCAAGATTCAGCAATGATGTTGCGACAGTTTGAAGCAGGAATGCATTTACCACCGTTTCTCATTGTCTTCAATATCTGCTGTTGATTCGGCTGCCGGCTGCTCCAGTGGTTAAGCTATGTGTATTTTCCCTCAGGGTATGCATGGATTTATAGTGAAGGACAACATCAGTTTAAATTGACTGAGAAATTTATTGTTAACCAATATTTGACCGTTTGAGATGAATAATTAGACTGACTCTGAATTGTAGCGCTCAAAATAGTAATAACTGAATTATTATAACTGCTAACTTCTGCAGTATCTAAGTTATGGTAGGAACAAAATTTTTCTGCAATAAAAGAAACTAGAAGCGTAACCTGCCGTGAGTTGCCAAAATATTTACCGGCAAGATTCCTCATGACAGCCGCTATGCGCACAAGCGCGACACTAGCTGCTTAAAATCTCACACGTAACTACCGCTGCCGATACCATCGAGAGAGAGAGAGAGAGAGAGAGAGAGGGAGAGAGTAACTCTCTGATTTAGATGCACATCTTATTATTTAAGCCACGCCTACATTTGAATTACACCCACCAACATCAGTTTTCATGTGCAACCGATATTTAAATCCTACGTGTACCTCTTAACTTTGTTACCATACTGGCCTAGCTAAACTCTCGGAAACACCTTTCACTTCTCTTTTTCAGAATTTTGGACCACGTGACTGTGTAAGCGTACCTAACTGCGTTCCCAAAAATCTTTAAGCTAATGTGCTTGATACTTCGGCTGTCGCTAATGACTTTGGCTGATCTGACTTCCTAATTACCTTTGTCCTTTCGGATAAAATCTTTCAACCCAAGCTTCTTACATCATACATTGATTTACATTATGGAAATTATTTATTGCAATTATTCCTCTATCTTATTATTATTATTTCTTTATTTAATTATTTATATTTTCCCGTCCATAATTAAGGTATCAAAAAGTTCATGTTCAGTAATAATGCCCAGGTATTCACATATATTTATGCGCTGTTCATATATTTTGTCATTGTCAATAGTGTCGTTTCACTCTTTATTTTTTCAGAGTCGTCCGCTGGAATATTTGCACTGATTGATATTTGGAGAGGTGCTCAAAGTTCTGTACCTCCTTTTATAATTAACAATGAGAGTAACGAGCCTATTTAAAACAAGTACATACCTTAAATTTAAAATGTATTTTTCAGGTGAATATAAATATATATATCTATATATATATATATATATATATATATATATATCTCAAAACTCTGGTAGAACATTTATATTTTGAACTAAGGTTTTTGGATGTCATGATAAATGTTCTGTAACTATTGTTTATTTAACACATGCTTATGCTAATTGTGTTTTTAACTTCTAGGCGTCAACATTTCTATGAAATTTTCACAACATAATTGTTATTATAAGGTTTAATATAATATTTAAATGGACCTTTTATTCGAACATGGTTGACTGTTTTAAAGAATCCAAAGTGGAAAAACTGTTATTTTTGAGACATTTTAAGTCAAAGATTAATAGCTTATTCATGTTAAAAAAGCATTATTTGGAAAACCAGCCTGATGTTATCACTGTCTGTTTTTAACTTATTTATTACTTTTAATGCGTAACTGTTACATTACAACTTGCGATCAAGATCATCATAAGGATGATCATACATCACAATAATACATAGGTAAGTGAGGAATTATATGCAAAAATTTTGTCCATGACGGAATGCATCATGGAGATACATATATGACAAAGGACTTTTAGCGGGAGAGTGTCGTAGCGCTTCCACGTGTACACGTGATACCTCACCTTGATGATGAGTTCCAGGTTAAAGTTCTTAGAAGTTCTCTGTCTCTGTTGCCAGTCGGTGGATCTGTGAATAAATTCCTATTCCTAGCTATGTGTATCTCAGGAATTTTGGGGTGAAGGCGAATGAATACAATGAATTTCTTAACGATTGGATGTATTTAAAATAAAAAATATTGAAGCGGATAGCAACTGTAAATAATAATTATATAATCCCTATACTTAAGTTTCCATCTTTCCACTACTTTAAATATTTCAATGGACCTAGGTATCTGCTTCACACGTCATCTCCCACCCCCACACGCACACGTTACGACAAGTTGCTGCAAGACAATTCACATCAATGAATATCGTTTGCGGCGATCACCTCCTCATCCAGTTGCTGTAGCTTACCTTGATGCTTCTCCCGTTGCTTCCAGAAGTTCTCAGCGTGTTGGTTCTTCAATTTATCCTCGGCTAGCTGCAGTAATTTTCCTTAAATTATATGGGAGCATGGACTTATCCTCGGTAAAGGAAAACGTAGATCTCGGGTGGTGATATAGGAAGACATAGACTTGCTTTGTTTATGAAAAGATGACACTGCCGTTTCTTTTTATTGAATTAACACTCGTAGTATACAAAACTGGTATTGCCGCTGTAAAATACTGTCCACCGCTGTTAAACTATGGCGTGGATATGGCACGAAATATAACTATTCTTATTGTCGCTTTCAGAGTAGCGGATCTTAGGTGTGTTGCTAAAACTATTTTGATTCCCTGTTTTGGCGCGATATCTCACACATCCTGCAGCATCTCTCCCTGACCACACATTACGAAAACTCTCGAATAAAATGCAATACTAAGCTGACATGACAAATTTGACTCGATTCCCTTTTTGGCGCGATATCTCACACATCCTGCAGCATCTCTCCCTGACCACACATGACATAAACTGTCGAATAAAATGCAATACTAAGCTGACATTACAAAGCTGACTTGATTCCCTTCTTGGCGCGATATCTCACGCATCCTGCAGCATCTCTCCCTGACCACACATTACCAAAAACTGCCCCGAAATTTCCCTAAACAGATCCATTTATAGTCTCAGGCTCCTGAGGCTGCTTCCTTTCCTATTGGTACAATTTTAGCGCGACTCGACGCGTCTAACTATTTCGAATAAACTTCCAGGGATTTCATTGGTCCAATTTTAATATAAATCGCGGCTTTTCCTACATTTACCGTTAAGGTTGTCTGTCTCACTCACTTGGTCACGGCGAATTATCAAATAATGGGACAAAGGCTCTACACCCTCGCTGTAGGAATAATAGCACGGCGACCGGAGAGAGGTAATAAAACTAGGTTTTCTGCCTTCGAAAGCACTATTCCTGTAGCTAAAACATTCCACCGTGGACAGTATTTTAACATAGCGCTTAAATTATTTACCTTAAACCATTTATAACTCTACTAATATTAATAACCTAGATAGATACATAACGTTAAATCACCCTTCCTAAAATATACAAGCAGTATGAGAAAAAGATATTTACATAATACGATTTAACATCACTAAAAGTTAATTAATAAGTTATCTGTAATTATAGTTCTTGGGCTCGGCCTAGAGTTGCCGTTTCAAATTGCCCTGTTCTGGAAAAGAATAAATTTTTCAACACTTGATACAATTTTCTTTTACAGAATAATTCCTCTGATTATGGCCTTTGTTCGTTTGTTTTGTTGACAGAGACCCTTCGCTATACCTGCTCCTTCACAAGGGTTCTGCCAAACCAGTGGTGTTTATATTTGGGTCATTCACTCTACATTTGTTATGGTTGATCCCCTCTCACCATTTAAAAACAGGTTTCCGAGAGACATTCTTACACAATACATTTCCCGCACACGAATAACTTGTGGTGGAGAGAAATACGCTAATACCTAAATTAAGTTCTAAAATTAAATCTATTTACATACATATTGGTACATAATTATTATGCCTTTATTTATTTCTTTACATCTTTATTTATCGGGTGTATTACCTTTACTATTTGTTCATTTGCTACCTCATTTCGAGTAAAACTAATCTGACTATTTTCATTACATTCTTCACCCTTCTCATTCTCTAAACATTTGTATGGTTTGAGCAACTGTTTATGATATCTCCCTACGATTTTGGAATTCTTTATTTCTTGTAACTCAAATGTATCCGAGCCAAAAATGTTAATCACCCTGTATGGACCTTTAAATAAATTTTCCATTCTATGATACCCTTTTTTTTTTTTTTATATAATTAATAAAACTAATTTATATGTTTAAAGAAAACTGTCAGCATATTGCTAGCATACCAACCAATTAATAATTTACAAATATTGCTAAATATAAAAAAAAATAACAAATATTCTGACAATAAAAGCTGTTTCAACCTTAAGACAAACTTATTCAGACAGAAAGAAACAAACATATTAATGGCAAAGGTGTTTCTTGTTCTTCTTCACTATCACTAATGATCATTTAATACTCAAGTCTCTTTAGTAATGCAAAAAAAAAAATGTTCTGCACAACTGCTTAAGATAATTCATTAATTCACATGTGAAAGCTCTCCTTTCCAGGCACTGTAGAGTCAGGATCAATGATATTATGTCTTTCTTTTCTTTTTTTTTTTTTTTTTTTTAATTTGAATGCTGGATTTTTTTTTTTTATACCCATACTAATTCTCCAAGTTCGATCAACCCGTTCTTTCGCTTCCTTGTTTTAAATTCCTGCTTTCTTTTCTGCGCCCTTTTTAACATTCTTTCAAAAGCTTTCTTTAACGTCTCTTCTCCCGTTAGTGTTTTCGGCTCTTTAGTTTCTAGTATCTGTAGTAATTTCCCTTCAAGTGTTTCTATTAGCTTCCCCTTCATCAGCTCAACTAATTTCCCCTCTACATTCTTATCTTGTTCACTTAAGTTTCTTTCTAAGTCCTGACCCTGCTTACTTAATTTCCCTTCGAAATCCTTTTGTTCGCTCAGTTTTCTTTCTAAGTCCTTACTCTGCTCATTTACGATTCTTTCTAAGGTCCTACTCTGCTCATTTGATTTCCCTTCTACATTCTTATCTTGTTCCCTTACGATTCTTTCTAAGCCCTTACTCTGCTTATTTACGATTCTTTCTAAGTTCCTACTCTGCTCATTTGCGATTCTTTCTAAGTCCTTATTATGCTCATCTGATTTCCCTTCTAGATTCTTATCTGGTTCACTTACGATTCTTTCTAAGTCATTACTCTGCTTACTTACGACTCTTTCTAAGTCCTTATTATGCTCATTTGATTCACCTTCTACATTCTTATCTTGTCCACTTACGATTCTTTCTAAGCCCTTACTCTGCTTACTTACGATTCTTTCTACGTCCTTATTATGCCCATTTGATTCCCCTTCTAAATTCTTATCTAGTTGACTTCCGATTCTTTCTACGCTCTTACTATATTCACTTAAGATCTTACCCCGTTCATCTATTATGCTTTCTAACTTTTTACTATGTTCATTGAAGATCTTACCCCGTTCCTTTATGTCCTTACCCATCTCGTCTATCTTTGTGCTCAAATGTTGAAGCAATATTAGCAGCTGGTTTTGACCTGCGTCAATGACCTGCTTATTCGGTGATTGCCTTTCTAGCCTAACTTCTACTTCTGCTGCGCCCATATTTTCTCCATCTGTTGTTATGCTGACAATAGCCTCCCCATTCAATTCTTTCAAATCTTCCCTTGACCTACTCATGGTTCCGTTAGCAAGTTCTACCTCCCTAGTAATGACTTTACCCCCTCTCAATAACATGTGTTCACAAAACTGAGTCACTACTCTGCATGCCTTTTTGTTTGTTTTTGAATAAATGTTCTAACCTGTATTTTTTTTTATGTTAACTGATGCGTTCCGGGTTCGAATCCTGGTGAAGTTCTAGAAGCGATGCTCTCAGCTGTTTTGTTGTCCCACGTAGGTAGACTAGAAGTTCGCGTTGTAATTTTGTTCTGCTGTGCCCCTTTCCTCTGAAGATTCTTCGTCTATTCGTTGTTTTCTAGTCCTCCGTTTATGTTGGTCTTCCCTTCGAGCTCCACGTTATGGCGCCAGTTTGCGGCGATCACCTCCTCATCCAGTTGCTGTAGCTTACCTTGATGCTTCTCCCGTTGCTTCCAGAAGTTCTCAGCGTGTTGGTTCTTCAATTTATCCTCGGCTAGCTGCAGTAATTTTCCTTAAATTATATGGGAGCATGGACTTATCCTCGGTAAAGGAAAACGTAGATCTCGGGTGGTGATATAGGAAGACATAGACTTGCTTTGTTTATGAAAAGATGACACTGCCGTTTCTTTTTATTGAATTAACACTCGTAGTATACAAAACTGGTATTGCCGCTGTAAAATACTGTCCACCGCTGTTAAACTATGGCGTGGATATGGCACGAAATATAACTATTCTTATTGTCGCTTTCAGAGTAGCGGATCTTAGGTGTGTTGCTAAAACTATTTTGATTCCCTGTTTTGGCGCGATATCTCACACATCCTGCAGCATCTCTCCCTGACCACACATTACGAAAACTCTCGAATAAAATGCAATACTAAGCTGACATGACAAATTTGACTCGATTCCCTTTTTGGCGCGATATCTCACACATCCTGCAGCATCTCTCCCTGACCACACATGACATAAACTGTCGAATAAAATGCAATACTAAGCTGACATTACAAAGCTGACTTGATTCCCTTCTTGGCGCGATATCTCACGCATCCTGCAGCATCTCTCCCTGACCACACATTACCAAAAACTGCCCCGAAATTTCCCTAAACAGATCCATTTATAGTCTCAGGCTCCTGAGGCTGCTTCCTTTCCTATTGGTACAATTTTAGCGCGACTCGACGCGTCTAACTATTTCGAATAAACTTCCAGGGATTTCATTGGTCCAATTTTAATATAAATCGCGGCTTTTCCTACATTTACCGTTAAGGTTGTCTGTCTCACTCACTTGGTCACGGCGAATTATCAAATAATGGGACAAAGGCTCTACACCCTCGCTGTAGGAATAATAGCACGGCGACCGGAGAGAGGTAATAAAACTAGGTTTTCTGCCTTCGAAAGCACTATTCCTGTAGCTAAAACATTCCACCGTGGACAGTATTTTAACATAGCGCTTAAATTATTTACCTTAAACCATTTATAACTCTACTAATATTAATAACCTAGATAGATACATAACGTTAAATCACCCTTCCTAAAATATACAAGCAGTATGAGAAAAAGATATTTACATAATACGATTTAACATCACTAAAAGTTAATTAATAAGTTATCTGTAATTATAGTTCTTGGGCTCGGCCTAGAGTTGCCGTTTCACATCCAAGTATATGAGCAAGTGTTGAAATCTGGGGCAGACCTCCTTTTCATATCCCGCGGCTCTGACGCTAACTTTCGCGCCTTTTCACCTAATCTCTATTTCGAATGGTTATTTACTTTGCGTGCTATGAGAAAGAAATCGTTCAGTTTAACAATCAGGCTGCTTCTAACTTCTTTGTGAAAACCCTCAACTGTCTCCCTTACAACTCTGGTTTCTCTTTCTATTTGCCGACTTCTTATCCAGCTCCCTTTAGAACTGTGGCTGTTTCTGGAATTGTCCCTTTATCTCTGTCCTTGTCTCTCCTCGGACCCCTCTCTCTGGTAGTTGCTATTTTGCTTAATCCTGTGTTGATTAATGCGCGTGTCTGGTGGACCTTTGTCCTGCTGCTATCTCACATGTTCCAGCTAATTACACTGTTTCTTATATTTGTCTACGTTTTGTGACACATGCTATTTTACAGTATTATATTATACTATTATTTTCCTATCCTTATTATTGATTTATGATTTCCCATTATTTGCATTGCCTGCCGTGTGGTGTTATTTTCCTTTACAAATTCCCCACAACTACGTGCTTAAAAGTTTAGGCGTAATAATTTTCAGGGCGTTGATGACAGTCCCCATAAAAATAAGTTTGCTAAGAATATGGATGAAAATGAAAATGATAATGAAAGTGAGATGAACAATAAATTAGGTTTAGAATTGTTTAAATAATATTTACAGGCTGTATATAACGGTTGAGCTGGTGTTTCTCTTTCTTTCTTTCTTTGAGTGCTTATTGTTCGTTCTTAGCATGAGTATGGCTTGAAAGAAATTGAGAGAAAAATTACTTCCTTCTTTCAAGGGTTGGTCCCACTATAGTTTGGTGTCACAACTTTCTGGAAACTCTTGAGACTTTTATTCTCTTTAGCCCTCTGGAATTCCTTATTTTCTCAGGCGACTTCACGCCTGTTCTTTTTCACTCCTTATATCTAATTATGCAAAATTGTTTTGATGCTTTCTAACGGTTATGTGCTCTGTTTTTGTTATGTATGCACAAATATGGAGATGCTAATTAATTATACTCTCTCCATGAAAATAACATTAATTGAATCTACGTGACAAGAAATCATTATATAGACTCAAATAAAAACTCGATGTAGGAATCAATCTTTTCAGTTCTAGATCTTCCATACTATACCTACATTTTAATAATTGTAATATTTGATCAGGTGCCCACAACAAATAAATTTGAATTGTCAACTCGTAATTACTTATGCGCTTTACATGAGCAGTAGTCATAATTATTTATCTCCTTAAATAAACAAATATGTATTCTCCACACTGGAATGTTCCGTGTTTCTCGCTGTTTAGTAGCTTAATTTGGCACAAACTGATGAAATAGAACACGAAAAATACAAAACATTGACCTTGTTGCTTACTAGCTAAATGTTATCTGTATACCGTCATAATAATATGACATACTTATGAAATAAAAATAGAATATTGGAGTAGCATGTTTTATGATTTGAAAGGTTTTAATACTTGTTTATTGTACCTACGTCAATTTTTGCTGTCTTTATCCCTCAGCCCATAAGTGGGCCCCAAAGATGGCTTTATAATCGCTGCTCCCTTGTACAACAAACTCACTCTGTGATAGTTCTTGCTTCATGCATCTTTCTTTTTGGGTCTTCTGGTCTTGTTTTTCCTTATTGCCTTTCTTCGTATTCATTGCAGGTCTTTCTGGCATTGCTCCAGGGTTGTTTCTTCCTGTGGAATTGTCGACAGTGTGTGGCTACGATCTGCGCCGGTGTTTGCCTGAGCTGAAGTTGAATTGGCGCATATCTACTGGTGGCGTTAATTGAATTGTTTATTATAAATTCTATATGGACACAATGGTCGTACCACCCTTGTGTCTCTTGTGACTCAGTATCCTGAAATACCCCGTGATATCCCTCAACATGCGTTCTGTCATATATCCTTGGGAGGAAATAATTGGAGCTGTGATACAACTAAATATCATCTTCCGTGGCCTTTAAGAAAATGACGTATAGCGTAATAATGCTCGCATTTTTCCACACCGTCGAATGTCATCTTGAACAATCTTTCGGACATAAATTCTAGGTGTTATGTCTCTTACCGGGTATATTTTTGTAAATTTGGAAAAGACATTTAATATGACAATGACAAATTTTGTTCCAAATTTGCTCATTGGTAACGAACAATGAGCGTCCGTGCAGACCAACGTCCTTGGTTCTCTTATCACATTTTGCATTTCCACATCATATTTAACATTTATTGGCTTAGCCAATTGACACAATTTACACTTTCAAATGAATTTACGTACTTTCGTTGCAGTTTAACGTAAAAATTCTCAGCTATATTTAACGCTGTGTGCTCCGATCCTGCGTGCAATACGGAATGGTGAAGTGCAGTAATTAGAAATTCCTCCAGTGATTTTAGAGTGCATTTTTTCCGCTTCTGTGGGTCTCCATGTAATTGGAAACTACCCCTTTGTATTTATCTATGGTAGCTTTTATATTTTTGTTTATTTCTAGGTGGTCACCAAAAATCGTACGCGTTACGTCATTATTTTACTGCCAATTTTTAAAGTTGCGCAGCGCCTTCTAAATTCATTATTTTAATTTCGTGAAATAGTTTTCTGGTAGTGAATTGCACCTCGGGAGGTGTAACAATACGTTGCTGAAGCTGAAAATGCTAATGATTCCGGGTATGTGTACTACGTCTACGTCGTATGCTTGTATCTCTTTGATGCAGCGTGAGATTTTACTGCTTGTAAACTTCCGTTGCTTGATGAACTCTGAGCTTACGTGGTCAGTATGAATGATGATTTGTCGATTGTATACAAATTGTTTAAATTTCTAAAGCGCGAAATATGTCGCCCCGATCTCCAACTCACTATGCACGAATTACTTTCTGTCGTTGATAGTCGCCAGAGGCGGTGGCAATGGCGTGCATATTATTTTCCACATCTACCTGACACAGTATACTTCCGTAATCTCCGTGCTTGCAATACAATAAATGTGGAAAGTCAAACCACTCGTTGGGCGTTCTAACAGCAGCGCTTGGGCGAACAGTTCTTTTATTTTTTGAAACGCCGTTCTTTCTTCGTCGCTCCATACTCATTTTGTGTCTTTCCGTAAAAATTTCCTTAATGAGACTGCTTCCCTGGCAAAAATTTATCAATTTATTTTTATATTGAATTATTTCAAAAACTCGCTGTAGTTGTTTCTCATTTTTCGGCTCTTTCAGAATTTGGCCTAATACCCTCTTTCGTTAGCATATATCCCAAAAATGTTGACTCTTTTATGAACAAAATGCACTTTTTATATTTATTGTCATTCTAAAGTGCCTTAGCTGGACTAAACATATGTGTAGGATATGTTTTTCTATGGCGGTATCGCAAATTAAAAAATCTTCCACATATTATACTCCAAAATTTGCTACGTTTTCTTCAAACATAACGTGGACTGCCCTCAGTAGCAGATTCTTACACAAAGAAAGATCTCTCTTCGCACCCTGCACGAAGACCTGCGGACACCCCGAACATAGATATACATGCTCAACACATTCTAAAAACTTGGTCTAAGCAGCGGAACCTGCACGATAACCTACGGACATCTCCAAACATAGATTACAGAATCATAACATCCCTAACACTTCCTCCAAGCAAACGAACCTGCACGAAGACCTACCGACATCTCCGAACATAGATATACATGCTCAACACATTCTAACTCCCTGTTTTTGCATCTATCATCTCTTCAAACAGCGATATCAAAAATGTGTTTAACACATATAATTATATATAAAAACTGGGTGTATACTTTGGTATCCTTAGGTCTGTGTTCGAATCTTACTGCACACAAAAGTGTAATGTTTAATTGCTAATTTAAACTGATACTTGGATAGGGTAAAACATTATTATAGCATTACCCAGATTAATGAAAGACGTTCTCAGGTATCCAGAGGTCCGAGCTCGAGCATTAGTGTAGCGAAATATTAATTCCTAAAAGCTAATAAATTAGACAACACAACGAGTACGGTAAATCATGTTAATTTTTATATATAACTACGGTGCTTAATGCAACACATTCCTAGGTGCCCTGATGTCCTAGTTCGATTCTTATCCCTGCTATGGAGTATGGACGGTCAGATTAAAAATGTATTTAACAAATATAATTACTTATATTAAACCCTGGTGTATACTTAGGTATCCCGATGTCTAGGCTCGATTCTTTTTTGCTTTCTTCTTTCTCTTCTTCTCTCTCTTTCCTTCTTTTCTGTTTTTTTCTTTCTGTGTATCTCTTTCCTTCTTCTTGACCTGCATACATCCGAGCTATCATACATACACGTGCACATACACAGAGCCATTATACATACATATACAGACACATATGTATACATACGCCAGTACACTTACACACGCAGTCATATGCGCTAGCATTGGAAATTATTATGCTTTTACAAAATTCAAAAAACATTTGTTTCATTTCCCTTTTAGCCCAGCACATCTTTATAGCTTGTATAAAGGCATTATGGAGATACTTTCTGAGAGAGGGGGGGATTGAACCAACTAGGAATATAAATGCTGAGAGCCTCTGCGCATGTGCAGCAGTTGTTAATTCCAATGGATGCAATAATAACGTGACGTGTAAGCATCACCGTCATGACGATGTGCTGGCATAGCCAGGTAGCGGATTTAGATATCTATATAAACAGTTAACGACGCTTGCTGAAATCATTGTGAGCTTTATTAACTCTACATTTAAAGGTGTTTTTTAATTTAATAAGAATTGTGAGTCATCGATTTCTGTACGCAGCATTCATCAACACTAATACAATATAGTGTGAGTGAGTTTTTGCATAACTATACAAATCAGTGTAGACTTTTTACAGCGCATATAATTTTTGTTTAAACGATACATTGCATGAAAGACGTATCAGTGCAAGAGTATCACATTTTTATCTGAACTTTGCAGTCACATGGCTTTCTCGGTGCACTCTTCCATTCACATTCATACGGTTTTCTCTACACCCTCTTCTTCCATTCATATTCACACTATTTCCTCCACTCATTCTTTGTTTCTCTAAAAATTCTTCTTCAATGAACATTCATACGATTTTCGCTCCACATTCTTCTATTAACATTCATACCATTTTCTCTACTCTTTTTGTTTCTCTACAAATTCTTCTTCCGTGAACATTCATACGGTTTTCTCTACCTCCTCTTTGTTTCAACATCAGTGATTTCTACACCCACTCTTCTTCTATTAAAATTCATACATTTTCTCTACCCATTCTTTTTTTCTCTACACCCTCTTCTTCCATTCACATTCACATTATTTTCTCTACCCCCTCATAGTTTTTCTATACATTGTTCTTCCATTCACATAATTTTCTCTACCACTCATTGTTTTACCATCACATTCTTCTTCCATTCACATGATTTTATCTACCCCTTCATCGTTTCTCTACACATTCTTCTTCCAAGCACATGATTTTCTCTATCTATCATTGTCTTACCATCACATGGATTTCTACATTCACTCTTCTTTCATTCACACGATTCTCTCTACCCACTCTTTGTTTCACCATCACTGAGATACATACACACACTCTTCTTCCATTCACCATTACACAGATTTCTCCACATACATGTTCGTCACAAACTAGCATTTCTACCGAGCAACCGAATCTGTACGAAGACCTTAGAGTATACGCGAACACACAGATGCATAGACATACTTACAACCCCTGCTTTGTTACAAACATAGCACTTCTATCAAGGCAGCTGAACCTGCACGAGGACCTACGGATATCCCCGAACACAAACGTGCTTAAACATACTTACAAAAACTACGGCCATGTAGCACAATACACACATTTTACAGAAATGCATAACTTGTGCTTCCACCTGAATAATGTGTGCAAGTTTGAGTTGGTGGTGATTCGATCCAAGGACTCTAAAACACTGCAATATAGCACGTGAGGGTGAAGAGAATGCTACTGTTAAACTAGTACGAATCGAGTGGAGAATGCCTGCGATTCCACTTTCTGATGCTGAAACGGTTGAAATCCTCAAGACTGCCAAGTCGGAGAAGACTCTGTTTCTCCCATTTAGGACCATGCATCTGCATACTCAGCCTGCTGTGCCGCAAGCTAAATCATTCACCTGCAATATGGTTACCACATCAAAAATGGAGAGGACGAGAATTGTCGTTTTAGACTCTCAGACTTCAAGATGGAGTAATGCATATAAAGACTATTTCCTTTTTGAGCGTTGTAACATCTAATTTGAGACTTCATCTTAATAGTGAATGTTATCCCTACCATGAACTTGAAATTTGGAAACTCGAGATTTGTATCATTGTATAATATGTATTCAAACTCTTATTATGAAAAAGAAAATTACCCTTTATTGAAGAGAAAAGCTTTATTAAATATGCCCCCTATATTTGTTATAGATTGCTCGCATCAAACAGAGGGATTTGTAAATGGGGCTGTGTACATCAGAATAGAAATTCACGCTAGTGCAAATATCCTGCACAGATCTCATTGTATTCTTTGATAATTCATTATAAAGTATTTACATAAAAGTCTCTCTGATGTATCTTTTATTTTAAACTAATAATTGTAATGTAGGGATTTCCTTTTCATTAGCAATGTAAGGATTTTTTAATGAAAAATCGTTTCTTCTTTTTCCCCTTATTCCATCTGAAACATTGCACAACGAAAATGTTAGAAAACATGCTTCTGGAAATGTAAATAGCCTGAAAATAATTACATTTTTGTTAGGCTACATGGAAAATGAAACACAAAAGATTTGCATAAACATTCGGATATGAGGCGTTATTTCAATGTTAGATGTATATATATATATATATATATATATATATATATATATATATATAACTGAATTCAAAACATGTGACATTGTGATTTCATGAATGCTTAAGTTTGGCATTTCTACATTGTACCTTCGCTACAAAGGGCAATTTACATGTCTTAAATTTCCCTATCTTATATACCAAATATCATTTTCCTGACATTTCTGCAAGCTCGTCGTCAGTTATCAAATTATATCGTTCAAGCAAGAACACTTGGTAGTCCTGCAGCAAAGATACGATCCTGGTACCGTATCTTGTTTGAGCCCTCTTTATGGCCTTTCTCTCTTATTTAAAACATATTTCGAGATCTTGAACTTGCCTAGCCGCTAGGAAACTGCGCGCTTTAGCCATCTTATTAAGTCTATCTGCTAAACATTCTGTAACCAACGTTGATCATGAATTATTTTTCAATGTATTGTTCATGTGGAAGCACAATTTAAGTATTCCTTTATATTAGAACTAAAATGTGTGTGTGTGTTGTGCTACATGACCGCGGTGTTTGTAAGTATGTTTAAGTATTTTTGTGTTCGGGGATATCCGTAGGTCCTCATGCAGGTTCAGCTACTTGGTAGAAATGGTAGTTTGTGACGAACAAGTATGTGGAGGAATATGTGTGATGGTGAATGGAAGAAGAGTGTGTGTAGAAATCCCGGTGATGGTGAAACAAAGAGTGTGTAGAGAGAATCGTGCGAATGTGAATGGAAGAGTGGGTGTAGAAATCCATGTGATGGTGAGATATTTAGGGGTGGAGGAAATCACGTGAATGGAAGAAGTATGTGTAGAGAAACAATGGGGGGTAGAGAAAATCATGTGAATGGAAGGTGATGGTAATACAATGAGTGGTAGAGAAAATCATGTGAATGAAAGAAGAATGTGTAGAGAAAGAATGAGGGGGTAGGGAAAATAATGTGAATGGAAGAAGAGGGTGTAGGGAAACAAAGAATGAATATAGAACATCGTATCAATGTTGGTGGAAGAAAAATGTGTAGAGAAAATCTTATGAATGTTAATAGAAGGCGAGTGGGTGTAGAAATCACTGTGATGGTGAAACAAAGAGGAGGTAGAGAAAACCGTATGAGTGTTCAGGGAAGAAGAAATTGTAGAGAAACAAAAAATGAGTAGAGAAAGTCGTATGAATGTTCATTAAAGAAGAATGTCCAGAATGGGTAGAGAGAATCGTGAGAATATTAATGGAAGAAGAGGGTGTAGAGAAAACAGTATGAATGTGAATGGAACAAGAGTGGGTCGAGAAATCCATGTCAGTGCAAAGTTCAGATAAAATATAATACTCTTGCACCGACTCGTCTTTCGTGCACTGTATCGTTTAAACGAAAATTAAATGGGATGTAAAAATTCTACACTGATTTGTATAGTTATGTAAAAACTACTCATCCTGCATTGATGAATGCTGCACATAGAAATCGATGACTCTCGCTTCTTATTAAATTAAAAAACACCTTACGTTGTTTTTGAAATTCTATAAAATTTAAATGTAGAGTTAATATGCTCACAATGTTTCTAGCAACCGTCTAGTTGTTTATATGCAGATCTAAATCCACACCCTGTCTATGCCAGCACATCGTCATGGCGTGGATGTTTACATCTCACGTGATTATTGCACCCAATGGAATTATTACCTGCTGCACAGAGGCTCTCAGCATTTCTATTCCTACTTGGTTCAATTCCACCTCTCTCTCAGAGGGTATCTCCATAATGCTTTACACAAGCTATAAAATGTGCTGGGCTGAAAGGGAAATGAAACAAAGATTTTTTAAATTCTGTAAAGACATAATAATTTCCAATGCTAGCGAATGTGCCTGTGTGTTTGTGAGTGTAAGTGTACTGGCGTATGTATTCATATGCATGTGTAATGGCTCTGTGTATTTGCACGTTTATATATGCATGCTCGGATGTATGCAAATCAAGAAGAAAAAAAGAGATACATAGAAAGAAAAAAGAGAAAACAAAGAAAAAGAGAAAAGAAGAGAAAGAAGAAAGAAAAAAAGTTTGATTTTAAGAGAAGATTGTACTTAAATAGTTTATAATAAAATTATCGAGCCTAGACATCCGGGTACTTGAGTATACTCCAGGGTTTAACATAAGTAACTGTATTTCTTAAATACATTCTTAATCTGACCGTCCATACTCCATAGTTTAATACTTAAGCATTCGAATTTCGCAGGAGTAAGTATCCACCTAGGTCATCAGGACACCTAAGAATGTCTTGCATTAAGCAATCGTAGTGATATATATATAAATTAACATAATTTACACTAATCGTCTATGTTCCCTAATTTATTAGTTATTAAGCATTAATGTTTCGCTTCAACAAGACATGAGCTCGGACCTCTGGATACCTGAGAACGGTTTTCATTAATCCGGGTAATGCTATAATAATGTTTTACCTTATCTAAGTATCATTTTTAATTAGCAATTAAACATTAAACTTTTGCTTGCAGTAAGATTCGAACACAGACCTAAGGATACCTAAGTGTACATCTGGGTTTAATATAGGTAATTATATGTGTTAATCACATTTTCGATATCACTGTTTGAAAGACATGATAGATGCAAAAACACAGAGTTAGAATGTGTTGAGCATGTATATCTATGTTCGGAGATGCCCGTAGGTCTTCATGCAGGTTCCGCTGCTTAGACCAAGTTTGTAGAATGTGTTGAGCATGTATATCTATGTTCGGCGATGTCCGTAGGTCTTCGTGCAGGGTGCGAAGAGAGATCTTTCTTTTTGTAAGAATTTGCTACTGATGATTGCAAGGGGAGGGGGAATAGAACCGTCAGTGTTTTTTTTTTTGATTGTTTTTGCTATCCAACAAAAGGCACGCCAGGTATAATAGCACACTTGCAGGCTTCTCTCTCAAGTAGAAAAATGTATTGTCTGCCACGTAATGGAGCTTGGGTGCCACAATTGTGCAGGCTATAACAAAACGTAATTTATTACTCATTGTCCCACGCAGCTACTTGGTCACCCTCTCTGTGAAGCATAAAAATTATTTTCTCCCAGGTATTCTCTGTTAATGAAGATTGCCCCGGGGTGGGGTATGGTGCCAGTCTGGCTTTTTGTTATAGCACAGGTGTGGGTGTTTGAAGGAACAGGTCAGGTAGAAAAGACACAGAATGGAATTAAGAGGGGGTTGAGGCAGGTGGGGAAACGTAACCACACGTGCAAGGATATTTTGGAATGCAATGGGATGGGGAGAGTAGCGTCTGTTCTTTTGTCGGCGCGATTACAAAGCAAATTTATTACACCCATTGTTCATTTTGACAAGGGATGGAAGACCTTAATAGCACAACTGTAATTACATGTCAACCTTTCTATTATACATTACAAAACTTATGACCTTCGCTGCCACAAAAAGGTACCAGAGGGGGTGTGGCAAGTGAAGGGGGGCTTATTTAGCATACGTAGCGTTTTTCTCTTCGTCGACGATGGTGATGTGGTCTCTCTCTTTACCTTGATGGTGTTGTCGTTGTTGTGCCCGGTCCAGCAGAGTCTTCGCAGTAGTACGTTCCAGATTGAATATCAGGGTCCACGCTTCTCTTCTCGGCTATGAAAAGTAATTGTGGGTAATGTTCAAGGATACGGGATGCAGGTATAGTGCACCAAAGAAAAACACGATAATTCACTTCCAATGAGGCTATCAGAATCATTATGCCACTTGCAAGTTTATTATGCCGCACTAGAAATATTCCGTTTGCTAATCTTCCGTTCTATTGTTCTTACTTCCCCGATATACTCTTGTACATAGCATGGTTCTCGCGCGGCGTTTTATGATTTTTCACTTGACTTCTTTTCAAGGCCAGAATTAGTCATACACTTAGTACTTTGCTTGTTTAACTGCTTATAGATTACGATACTTTACTACGTGTCATTATTTTCTATCATTGATATAGACTGCCAGGAATTAAAATCTCGTTTTGCGAAACGTAATTGCTACATAATTTGTGAGCGCCACTGAGCTCGACTTGTTACACATAGCTTTAGACGTCGAAATCAACTGAAACCGCTGAACTGACTTTTTGATCTCCCCAATAATCTTAATATATTGGTAGCAGCAAACCTACGTGATTTCTACACGTCCCCAATCTTTATAATCTTCCCATTGGTTATTTTCCTTTCTGCTATTTCTCATTGGTTATTTCAAACATTTTGTATTCTGTCTTTTAAAAGGGACTGTGTATACGCAACGGCTCGCCATAACCCCTAACTGTACACAATAGACTACGCGTTACCCACGTTGCCGCGTGTTTGAAATATAACAAAGACAGGAACGGTTTCTAAACTTTAGTTTCTGCGGAAAATATTGCAAGTAACACTGCATGATTACAGGCTCATTTATTAATCAATATACACAAGGTTTATAACATAGTGGTAGTTTTCTACGGGCTTTCTAATGGTCCTAATTTCAATCCCATAATGTCAAACTGTGGAATGTGATCAATTTTGATTTTAATTAATGTCTGATAATATGTTAATGAGTAATATTTTACTGTTTATTTTCTGACCATCAGAATTATCGCCTCACATATTAATTGCAAATTCCGGCATATTAAGTGTGCTGGAATGCCCATTTTATAACTACTGGGACTTAGGGGTTTTTCCGCGAAGGGCTCCTCCTCGAATACCATACAAATGATCTATACTTAGGTCTTTTTGGTTGTTAAAGTTCTTAAATAATGCGGTTCTTTGTATTATGGTTTTTAACCACAATTCCTAACACCTATCATCGTTTTCCCTACCTCACCCATATAAACGCATTTCCCCCTCCTTCAGCTAATTCCTAGCATAGCATCTCTCTCCGTTTTACTATCCCTCCAATATAAACGCATTTCTCTCCTTTAACCCCTGTCTAGCCTAGCATCAGTCCTCGTATTCCCTATCTCTCCCATATAAACGCATTTTTGCCCATGAACCGCCGCATCTCTCCCCTGTTTTCGCTATCCTTTCCCATATAAACGCAAAAAAGTGTTATCGCTCTCCTCCATTTAATCTACTTACTTTTGTGTAAACATTCAGTTAGGGCGCTTCATTTCTTATCTGATAGTATTTGCCACAATGCTTGCACTAAATCAATGCCTAAGAAATATTTTCCTTTGTTAACTCTGGCTAAAAGTTTTTCGATTTCTTATGTCTGGAAATGATTAGGAAGCTGAATGAGTTAAGCTTAACTGTATCTAGTGTCATTTGTAATTTTTCGTTTGGTTTCCCCACCAAACAACACGGATTTACATGTACAGAATTTGACAGTTCAATTATATAATTTTGTAACATTTCCTCTCTAACTTTCTCCGCCCTCTCTCTAATTGCAAAAGGAAGGTTTCTACACTTGTGCGTATAATGGTGCTATGGGTTTTAGTTCAAACGAGTGCGAGTACGCATTGTACTTGCCGGGTTTAGATAAAAATATTCTTTATTTTTCCATAAAAACTTTGGTAACATCTCTTTCTGTTTTTCGGATAACTCGTTTGCCTCATCATTTTCGGCGAATTTGCACGACTATTCCTTGCTCCCATGCGCTGTTACTCCGGTGTTCTGCAAACCGGTCTTGCCTTACTAGCCTGTCATCGTGTTAATTCTAACTCCGTAAAGTTTCTGAGTGTTAATGTAAAAAAATTAATTGTTCGAGTTCTGGCTCCAGGCTTCAAAACTATTTTTATCTGTCCCTCTTCGGCATTATGATTCGGCCCTTCATTCAAATTAATTGATTCTACAAAAACATGTTTCCTTGGCTATCTTCCGCTCTCCTTCTGTCGGGGTGTTCTCCGCAATTGTTTGCTGCCTTGTGAATGGTAGCATAATAATTCCCTTCTCTAAAATTAAACATTTGCTTTCAAAATTAACAAGGGCTTCCCATTTATTGGAGCAATCCGAGCCAACAATCACCTCTTGTTGCAAACATGGAGTAATAAAAATTTACATGAAATATAGTGTTTCCATAGCTATCAAAAACATTGCTTGTTGCTTAACCCTCTCTTCATTCTTGGAAATGGCTACTGCACAGTACACTTTTTAATTGGCAGTGATATTATTTTTATTTTCTTTTGTTGCAGTTTCTGAAACTATTCTACGGAGCATAACGAAGCATTTGCGCTCGTATCTATTAGCACCTCTGTAATCACATCCATAATTTCAACTGTTATCCTAGGTGATTCATCTATATCCCAGAATGTAGGTATTTTATTTACATTTGTTACTCCGGTGTTCTGCAAACCGGTCTTGCCTTACTAGCCTGTCATCGTGTTAATTCTAACTCCGTAAAGTTTCTGAGTGTTAATGTAAAAAGATTAATTGTTCGAGTTCTGGCTCCAGGCTTCAAAACTATTTTTATCTGTCCCTCTTCGGCATTATATTCGGCTAGTTATATCCATGTACTTGTCAATTGTTGTAATGGGTTCTAAATGAGATGACTTGATTTGGACACTTCTGGTTTCGATATTTACCTGGGCCTGGTTTCCCGAATTCTGTACAGTTGGCTGAGCTTGGCTCTTATTTAATTCCGGATTCGATCCCCATCTCCCATTGTTTGAGTTTGAGAGCTAACTGGGCTATTCCTTCCTGAACTATTTGAGTTTGCCTATACCTATAATGGTTTTAGTATCCCTGGTACTGAAATTTGGTTTCTCTGGATGTTTCTTCTGTTATTGTTGAGCTTAGCATTGTAATTATTATTGCGTCCCGTGAAATGCATGTGGTTTATTATGGCATCTCTCCTGTTCTACTTTGCCTATAGCCATAGCTGGGTTGCTGTCTCCTAAGGAACCTAAGTGCCATATCGATATCTATTCCTCGGTGAATATTGGTTTCTGTTATTGTTAAATCTGGTACTTTTGTGTCCCTGTTCCCATAGAAGATGGCCATTGTCTGTTATCCTGAGAAGTTATTTTCTCGTGGCCGTTTGCCATGTGTTTGTGCCACTAGGTTTCTGGTCAAAAGTGTTATTAAATCAAACATTTTTGCAATTGTTGGCGTCTGTACAACAATGAGGCCATTTCGAATATGTGGGTTGAAGTGATTTATCAGAAGTGCACTTACCTCTCTGTCCTCCATTGTCGGGTCAATTTGTTTACTTTTCTGGGCTAACTTTAATACATAATCACTTAGAGAACCTTGCGCATTTGGATTTCAACGTCCATTAAGTTGTTGCGTTCTAATCTCACTTTGTTAACATCTATGGGTCACCAAAATCTTAGAAGGAATGTTTGGTTAAAATATATATAGGAGAGGGGGTCTCCCACGGTTAATTGCAGCAAGTTTAATGCACGACCCTTTAAGCTTTTATGAACAACAATAAGTTTTAGTTCATCCGGAGTGGACTTTAGCCTAAAATACTGCTCCAAACCCCTTATGTATTCCTTAGCATAATCCCCTTTTCCTCATCAAACGTTGGAAGAGATAATTCGTTCAATAAATGTTAATTTAAATTCTGGTTGTTGCTAAGAGAGCATGTAGCCGATGGAGTAACACCACTAGGATGCAATCTATATGGTTACAATTGTTTATTACATGATTTCATGCTTCGCCAGAGAGCGATGGGGTGCTCCCGGGGACCGCGGAAATTTCTTGGCAGTCTTCAATGTGCTTTTAGATGAACTCTGCACTAATTTTAATTTTTGCATATTATGTTTGAGGTCAACAATGTTCTTGCCATGCATATTCTTTATTGCCTGGATTACACATTTGAGATTAGCAATCTCCTGACTACTTTCTACCTGAATTGCGTTAACAACGCATTTAACTGTTGTTAATTCTGAATTCACTTGAGTTAATTGCCGTTGCAGCTGTGTATTGTTGTGGGTAAGTGTTTCTATCTGACAAGTTACAAGTTCAGCAAGGCTGGCTACGTCGTCTTTATTCACATTTACTTCCTGTCTAATGCTAAGAATTTGTTTGGATATTTGGTTACTCTGCTCTAATTTGTTCTAATTTCTGTTGTATTAGTTGTGATTCTCGCGCATTGAAGAGCCTGGCTTCTTTACTGTTGTTTTCTAATTATTTCTCTAGCAAGTTCCTATTCGATTCCCTATTGTTGTTTTATAACTCTTGCAGTTTCCTATTCGATTCCATACTGTTGTTTTGTGACTGCTCTTGCAACCGTCTACTGTGGTTTTCTAAATCTCCTACAATTGCTTATTCGATTCTCTTAGTGTAGATGCTAATATTAGCTGCAGCATCTGCATTAGATTAATAGTGTCTTGTCCGTTTTCTATAAATTGCTGAGTTGGGCTACTTACTGATTGTTGTAACACAGTTTGACTGTTTTCGCCGTGCCGAACAGCAGGTGGAACATATTTTCCTTGTTATGAGATGTTTTCTCCCTCTAACATATTGCAAGTAGTTATCAGATTCTGCCATGTTAATTACTTTGTTATTTTTAACAGCATGCAAAATTGTCCAATATTACAAATTAAATGGCACTTTTGTACATCAATCTTTGCTGTGACGATTCTAGAATTTATTGGTGTGTTATTATTCTGCTGTTGGTGGTGCCTACCTTAGTTAAACCAAGTTCGCGCCGTTTGTAGCGTGCGGAAGTCGTAGCGCTTCCACGTGTACACGTGATATCTCACCTTGATGATGAGTTCCAGGTTAAAGTTCTCAGTGGTTCTCTTCTTCGGCTGTCAGTCATGGAGTTGTGAATAAATTCCTATTCCTAGCTATCTCTATCGCAGGATATTCTGGATGAAGGCGAATGAATACAATGAATTTCTTAACAATTGGATTTATTTAAAATAAAAAAATATTGAAGCAGCTAGCAACTTTGATTAATAATGTGATAATCCTTATACTTAAGTTTCCATCTTCCCATTACTTTAAATATTTCAATGGACCTAGCTATCTGCTTCACACGTCATCTCCCATCCCTACACGCACACGTTACGACAAACTGCTGCAAGACAATTCACATCAATGAATATCATAGAAGTATATGAGCAAGTGTTGAAATCTGGGGCAAACCTCCTTTTCACATCCCGCGGCTCTGACGCTAACTTTCGCGCCCTTTCACCTAATCTCTATTTTGATCGGGTATTTAGTTGGCGTGCTATGAGAAAGAAATCGCTCGCTTTTACCAGTCGGCTTCTGATTTTTTGTGAAAATCCGCATATCTCTGTTTCCCTTACAACTCTTGTTTCTCTGCCTATTTGTTGACTTCTTATTTCCCAACTCCCTTTAGAACCTGTGGTTTTTCCTGGAATTGTCCCTCTATTTCTGTCGCTGTCTCTCCTGGACCTCTCTCTCTCTTTCTCTCTCTACTCGTCGCTATTTTGCTTAATCCTGTGTTCATTAACGTGCCTGGAAGGTGGACCTTTGCCCTGTTGCTAGCTGGCTTCTTCCTAACTAATTAGATTGTTTCTTAGATCTGTGCACATTTTGTGATACAAGCTATTTTACAATATTATATTACATTATTATATTCCTATCTTGATTATTGATTTATGATTTCCCGTTATTTACACTGCTTGCCCTGTCGGGTTATATTCCCTTACAGGTCCAAGCAGTGGAGCCTCCGTGCGCTACACACAGGTGAAGCTGCCCAGAAATTACCATATAATCGTATACCGGAGTGCTTTGTTCCTCGGTGCAATATTCAGGTGTTACAAGTCTACTGGTGTTGGCTCCCAAGCACTACCAGCCCAGCAACTGAATTTTTCTAAAAGCCACGTCCATATTGGAGTTTTCCCAGAACATTTCATTATACGTTTTGGATGGAATCCTGTTGCTTACAAGTTGGACAGAGTGGTGGCAGAACCTGTTATGTCGGTGGAATTTCTGCTATACGGGCTACATCATTGACTATTCCATATGGTATTGCTGTCCATTTTGTAGGTAAGTATGGAATATGAAGATTTTTCCATATCCGTTCCCAGGGTAAACTGTGGTAGTTAGTTTGGACATGTGACAGAACTCGCACTATATTGCAGAAATATCGGTATATTTCCTTTACCGTGTCTTAGTGACCTATATCTTGTTGTGACAGTTTTGCCAACCCTCTGCAAGTCGAGTGTAGCATTTTGGGAATTTGGTTGTTTGCATGCTGTTGTTAATGTGAAAGGTGCAACTTCTGAGCCTGTTATCTTTGGGGTCCGCTTGCTGACGGTGAGTCTGTATGGTCAGCTAAAGGATCATGGCAGTGCATTTCAATGCTACGTTTGTCAATCCCAATCTCGTTTCTCTGGAGAAACGCGTAGCTCGTCGCGCGAAACTATGTAACTTTGTAATGTGAAACGTTTACCGAACCCATGGTAGTTTAGAGTCACCTTCCAGAAAAAGCGTACCAATGGGCAATTAAGGCTAATTTTTCGCATTTAGAGAATAAATAGTTAAACAAACCTTTATTGTGTTAAACACAAAATGCAGTACTCACATAAAAACACATCTAGTATTTAAAAACGAAATTTTTAAATTCGTGTGTACCTCAAGTATAATTGTATGATAAATTTCGAAATAATGTAGTGATAATCATAAATCTGAAAAACATTCTGTAAAGAAACTACGCTTTTCCTGGCAAATTTTTATGTTGGATGCATGGCTGATGTTAATGCGTATATTGTGGTAAAGCCAAACACAATTTTAAATTGTTTTACGTGTCTATATGTACGTCAGTCTGTCTGTATGTATAGGTATATGCACATATTTGTGTATGTGTGTTGGTAGTTATGATATATTTTAACCAAAAAATATTCTAAGTGGTTGCAATGAAACGTGGCATGTAAAATGCTTTATGCCTGCACATACAAAATAGATTATTTGGCATTCAACACCTCCTCCAAAGGGTTGTTTGGTGGTCCATGAATTCAGCTCATCAAATTATCTCACTTATTGTTAAATACTAAGAAAAAAAGCTCCATAATAGCATTTATAGATATGGTCATTATTTTTAAAGCGTGGTCATTTACAAAATGTTAATAGTTTGAATATTCACGCTAATGTTTCATTGCTATTTATCTGTTTTCACATAACAGTTACGAATAAGAACAGCAAATCGTTGTTATTTGTAGTAATTATATGAAAGGGCGTAGTTCTGAATACAAAAGAGAAATGTTTCGTGCGTTTTCCTTTCTTAATGATGATTGAGAGGTCTTTCACAGTAGCACGTGTACACGAGTAAATCTGTTGGTTGTTTTTAGTTTCAATAGATTTGTATTGGTACCTACTTAAAACATTTCATTGTGCACAGCAAACATAAAACGATTCCCTCTCTTTCAGTACATTCGCTTTCTTATTTATTCGTTTACCTGTAGTTCTTCACTGTTATGACTTGAAACCCCAAATACTTAACAAGGCATTTGCCTATGATCGGAAATCAACACCTTGGAGGGGCATGCGACCACTGGAGCTTAGGACGCCCTAGTTAAGTGATAAATTCAGCAGAGTATGGGTTTGAGCAAAATTTGCAGAAGTAAATAACACAGCCGTTCATCTAGCTACCTAGTAAAACAGTGAAAGAAACCTTCCCTCAAGTTGGCCAGTCCTAACTATTTTGAAACCGAGAAGATTATATAGTTGGAGATTTTTCATTAAATCGATTTATTTTTTTGGTTTTGATGTTTATATTGGTTCTTCTAATAATAATAAATATAATAGAGGGAAGTAATAATCAAAATCTTATATTGTTTATTCGGGGGAATGCTATATCTGGGGCTCCGATTATTAAAGGAATTAGTCAATTACCGAATCCGCCGAACTATCGAATGTGTACAGAAAACGTAGCCACCCACGCAAATTTGCTCGCTTGCATAGGTTTAGTACGTATCAAATACAACGTTGAACAAAATGCATACACTTAGGTTTCTATTAATACTGTTGAAAATGCGCTTTTGTTATTCATTTTGGAAATATTACACGAACAGATACGCTACACAACATACAGAGAGAGAGAGAGAGAGAGAGAGAGAGAGAGAGAGAGAGAAACGGAGGGGGGAAAAAGAGAAATGGACATAGGCACCTATTATAACCCGAGCTATGCTGTACCCTCTGTTTGTTGTGAACGAATAAACTGCAGGAATATCACAATAACTTTACAGTAGGACAACCGTAGCAAAAATTCTCTTCTCAGAGGAGAAGTGGCCTAAGTCTAAAGTAATCGCTTGTCATGCCAGTTGTAAGGGAAGTACCTCTCCAAGTATGTGATCGTATATCTGAAGAAAGAGAAAATACATTTTGTTATATTTTGAGGCAGTATTTTTAACACTTAAATGGTTTCAGTCTAATTATATAATAAAAAAATAATAACAGCCCGCCTTGAAGCAATATGTGAATAATATAATATATAAAATGTATGTAACAGTCATTGTATTATGTTTATATTATTGTGTACATGTATAATAATGTTATGTGAATGTATTACGTAATTTAATAATGTAGGAGCTGTGATAATAGAAGCCGAAAGTTGCTAACAATGAGGTAACCTAGAGGCAATAATGAATTGGAAAGTTTAATAAGGCTAATAGTAATTCTTGGAAACAATAATGTATTATTTAAAACAGTTTATAAATAGCCAATCAAATACTAGAAAATCTGAAAGTTAAATAAAAGTATTCTATTGGAGTAAAATTAGCCAATCAGAGCGTGAAATAGAACAACTTACAAATTTAAGCGGTAAACGCCAGTCGTAGAAGGCAACGTACCTGAGCAGTTCGCTCGGTACGTATTCAGTGTGAGACATAAAATTCATTACGGCGAGAATATTATAAAGTTTACGTGTTAAAAGTGCAGGTAAGTAATAAATAATCTCACAGCTCTCTATTCAGTGAAGTGTTATTTAATCGTGTCAAGGATTAATAAAAGGAGTGAAGTAAAAATTATAATTTCTGTAAGCCTACATTCTTTAGCCGCATCACCCCCTGCAAAGAGATACATGTTTCTACAAATTAATGCTGACGCAGCCGAGGCAAGCCTAAATATATAATATTTAAAGAAACATAAAATATAAAGTTGATTCCTGAACGTTGGGGCGAAGGCCACCGGAAACTTTGTACCATACGTGGGACAGTTATTTCATCAAGTTTGGTTCTCTAACAGTGGAACTACAATACAATACAATCCTCCTTCAAATTGGCTTTCCATACGTGGGGCTACAACTAAAGACAACAATTCTATCTCAATTTCACATAACAAAGCTTGTATTAAGGAGCTTGAAACATATTGCCAGTAAAATACCTGTTATAATTAACGTAAAGGGATAAATCGCTTTTATATGAATAGCACATCTAAGATACATGTGAGCTCAGAACACAAGGAGAAAGTAGTGTGACAATTACACATTAGATTTTCAATTAAATAACGTAATAGTTTAATGAATGTTAACTATATATATATGGGCTCCTGTTATTCCTTGGATACAGAAACAACGAGGCTTCTCTCTCCCTCACACCAGCAGTGGTTGCTATGCCAGCAGAGAAATTAAGCATGAGATAGGCAGTCCAAAATCTTACCTGCGTATTCCACCAGGTATTAAATTAAAGAGGCGGTGGGCTGCATGAATTGGATTTTGGGCAGAGTCTGCTGTCTTTTGGGGATGAAGTATGGCGGAGTTAGGGGCTGGAGCGTATATTCCACTCCGCCACAGGGGCTGATAGTTCATGGCAGTACATTGACCCCTTAGAGAACACAAGATTCACCATCCCCAAACCCTGCGTTTCGTTTTTTTATTCGGCGAGATAAAGGTGATGAACAAATATCGATGTCTCGTGGATAAGGTTTTTTAGCATCGTTCCCATCGTTATTGCCTCTTTTTTATTCATTCTTTTCTACCCCACAGCGAAAGAAAGAAACCCCCACCCCTTTTTTGTCCTCCTAGGGGTTCTCAAGAGATGTGCTTGATACGGGGAGGGAAAGAAATCAAGTACCAGAGGAAACATCTGCGTAAGGGCAATGCAGAAAACACAGAGACTGTTTTGCTAAATTGTTACTGATGCAACTTTGAGTTTAGAGAACAGAGTAATGATCTGAAATGCAGCGAAATATTCGTGTGCTAACTAGGACAATGACTTGGTATTGTTAGAAGTATGCGTACGCAGCATGTAACTAAACATGTAGGACACCTCCTTTTTTGTTTATTTGTGTTCTATCTTATTAAAAAGATAGGCACCTTTTGGTACATTATGGTTGTGCTGATTGTAGATTAATCGTCACAAAAGTATGTATGACTTGCCACTTGTGCTCAGGGTTATGTCCAGCAGCAATCCTGAAATTCACAATAACAACAGTAATATAAATAATAATAATAATAATAATAATAATAATAATAGTAACAATAAGGGGTGAATAGTTACTAAATAACCGATAACACACAAACATTCACACACTGGACTCTGGGCATACCCAGAAAAGTTAAAGAATAATTTCCCGGGATTCCTCGCACAGTAGATAGGTCTGTTGTACCGACTGAGCTACAGGACCAATTGAAACCCGTTCAAAACTGATAACATAAAGGGAACAAAAGAGGGCTATAAACGTTTGGAAAATCAGCTTTTTATTTGTGCTGTTCAATGCTTTGCCATTTCATTTGTTTGCTTTTTTTTTTAATTAAACTTATCTGATAACAGTACCACAACACAATAATAAAATCAACCTTTGCTACCTAGGAATACATTTTTATTGATAATTGTGGACATTTGCTGTTTTTATGGTAATTAACTTATTAGCCAATGGTCAAAATGAAATATTGTAACCAAGAAATAACGGATATTCATGAACGTGTTTGTTACAGTACAAATAAAACGAATCAATTATATGCTGAACTATTTCCGACTCTTTTTATCCAACCACGATATTCCATTAAATAAATGAGCGTGTCCTGGAAACAAACCCTTTTAAAACATGTTGCAGAGAGTGGAAGAGTAATTTAGAGGAACGAGACATCAGTCATACTGAAAATAATTGCAAAGAACAGAACGGAGACATAGAAGCAACACAAAATGTGAGTTATATGACGAGGGCAGATTTTTAAGAGTCCAAGAGTATTTGGCACCATAGGCGGTGGACGCTGATGATATATGCAATGAAATGATATTTGAGAGAGAAACTTTCCTCGACAAAGATCTTAGTGAAATCCTTCCAGGAAAGCGTTTTGTACCGTTGTGATCAGGACCAACAACCATAAGTGAACTATATCATTTGCATGCACTTACTCAATTTTAATACCTTGTTTCCAGAAAATAGTTGTTACCAACCGCTTTAAAAACAATATTAAACCTAACCCTTCAGTTTAATTATATTACTACAGGAGCATCTGAAAATGCACTTTTATTACCTATTTTAGAAGCAAGATCCCGCATTGAAAAAATATTGAATAAAACAGAAAATAAAACCAAAGGTAAACATGGACAAGACAAAAACACTTCATCGTTTAAGAAGATAATGCGAGCAGATCCGGATTTACTACTGTGTTAGTAGGATATTATTTATTTTTATGAAAATTTAAGCTCCTCTTTAGTATTTGTATCCTAGAGTACAACAAACAAGATAAAAATACTTTAACAACATTTAGAAACCTGCATAGGTTTGTAATGGTATTATGATAAACAAGATTTTTCAGAGCTGAGCAGAGGTGTGAAGATATGACCTCGCGTGATGCAGTCTCCACTCGTGGCAACGGAGTGTTCGGATTCGTCCTTCACTGACCTCCAAGAGGACATAGGGCGCCGTCGAAGAGTGCTCCAGGGTTGATGGCTTCCTCCGCATCATCGTAGAGGAATTAAAGTACAACAGAATGAAATAAACGAGTGAGACACCCATAAATCTAATAAAAACTGCTTCAGGAAGTCTATAACACGTTCACCAACGCATTCTTAATGTGTTAAAAGAGGAAAACATAGTCAAAGAATGTGGTGCTTTCAGCCGCCTGGTAGAAAAACAAAACTCGTTGACATTCAGCTATTAAGAAACTGGACAGTGAGATTTTATTTCACGTTTATGTATCTCTCTGACGCATTATACTGGGTGCAAGTCTATATTTCCGGTGTAAAGGAAGGTTATCGATCCATAACAATATAAACTAGAGAAAGTTAATATTCAGAATTGGAGAAAAGCTCGGAAACTGAAAGATTCAGTTTAAGTGCTTTCAAAATAAGATTGCGCTTTACTTGAATACCTCACACTTCAAAATAATATGGCTCTAACAATGCACTTTTACATATCGGAGTGAGTAAAAATGTAATGTGATCCGTCACTACATTTCTATTTCCTTCGAATAACTTTAGAATATTTTAACTTTAATCCCGTTAAAAATATAATTAAATGAAGTAAAACGCGCTGGTAACCGTTAATATAGGTACCAGTTAGGGGTTTAAAATTCAAGTGGTATTTATCAGTATCAGGCTCCTTATTTATTACAATACCTAGGTTTTAGAAAATCTGTCGGTTTCCTTCTTTCTTTTTCTTTTTTGTAAATTTGATAGTGTGCGATTTTTTATGAAAAGCAAAACGTAATTTGAGACATTTAAACATTTAGATATTGAATTGCAATCTCTAGGTAAGGTAATGTATGATAATTTTTTATTATAAGCAGAACTTTATGTGTAAAAATTGTTTTATTACGAATCATAAAGGGAGCCAAAAAGTAATAATACAAAAATATAATGTATAACCATCGCCACCTATAGGGCAGGAGGACACCTCGTGCACCGCGACCTACATAGGTCTATTGTGCCTAACGCCCCCCCCCCAGGAGGAAGGGATGAAGTGAAGAAATTACACAGTAGGCTACTGCCATAGGCAGATAGGCCACACAGACGCATGGGAGGCCCTAACATTTCCAAAAACGCAAACCGTCCCACTGCTGGAGCCGCCGAGAGAGGGCGATGACAACCCACCAGTCGAGCAGACCTCTGGTGTCCACAGAGAATATCCTTTTCAAGCGAGCATGCATCCGCGCTATCTGTCTGGCACCGCCATTCAACACGAAAAAATGAGAAGGAAATAGAATGAAAGGAAATGTTGGAAAGGAAATCGTGGCAAAGAAGAAACTACCCCAGCATTCGTCTGTGGACCCCGGGGAAACCACGAATAAACCATGAGTCAGAGTGAGCGGCCAGCGGGGATGTAACCCGGGACCTCCGGAATGCGGGTTAAAGACGTTGCCGCCTGAGCCATCCCGCTCGGTAACACCATCTATATTATTAAGTACCGATTATTAATCTACAGAACAATAAATCTACTACAGAAAAGTATCATTATTTAAATAAAAGAGAAAAATAATGCAGATTTTCTTCAAAGAGCATTATGTGTTTATTTTTTACTTTAATTTTGGGTCTAAATTTGATCCCTAAGCAAGAATGCATTCCGGTTTAATGTACATGAAAATGTCTCTAGTGAACGATCTTCAAAAATATTAAAACATTTCGTTTGGAAAAACCTGGTTCACAGCGGCTCACCAGGTCTTTTCTTCTAGAATTCAGGTTTCAAGTGTGCTGCGTTGTTTGACACAGAATTTCCGTAGACATCAACAATTGAATCATTTAAATACAAGAATTCCAATTAAACGCCAGAATTTATGAACCACAGAAGCAATGCTTAATGCGTTAATTTTTCGCTAACCATAAAATTATACTTCAGAGTTGCTTTGAAGTTTAGTATTTTATTTCATACTGCGCACATACTACATGTTTACGGGCCTCTGTGGCCGTATTAAATCCGGTATTGAGTTTATATTAATTTTACATAAACATCTCCGTAGAGACTGTGTGGCGGTGGTGGTGGTGGTGGTGGTAGTGGTGGTGGTGGTGGTGGTGGTGGTGGTGGTGGTGGTGATAAAAAAAATTTCTATAGGTGGATGTGAATTCGAGTCTTATAAAACACTTATTGAAAGCGCGTTCTTTTAAGAGAGGATTAAATATAGGCAATTATTTTTAAATTCATAGTGGGAGGAATTAAACAAGTGTTCTGATGAAAATAATTTTAAAAGTGACGCCCCCTCAGAAACTCTGTTAAATTTCATTAGTGTACCACAAATTATTTAATAAGTTATACTGCCACACCGAGAGGGGTGGCTCAGGAGGTTACGTCTGCCGCCCGCATTCGGGAGTTCCCGGGATCGCTTCCCGGCGACCGCCCACTTTGGCCCAAGGGTTTTTCGGGTCACCAGGCGAATGCTGGGGTGGTTCATCTTCTATCACAGCTCTCCTTCCACTCATTTCCTGTACCATCATCTTCCTTGTCATCTGTTACAGGTTGAAGGACCAGGTGACGGTGTTCGGCGGGTTGCGGCGGGGTGATGGCTTGCACTCTATAAAGGTTTCTTCCCTGGCGTTACTGCGGTACCGCTCAGTTAGGTCTTTCCTCAGCGTGGTGCTCCACTCTGGGGGACTCTGGAGGTTGGTGACTTGCGGGCAGGAACCGCGCGGCGTCGGATGCGATCTCTCTGGAAACGTTAGGGGCGCCGTCCATGCTTGCGCCTGTCAGCATCCGGATCTGGTCACCCTTCGGTCTCTGCCATCATCCTTCTCTCCCAGGGATCACGTCGGAAGCACAATGGGCCGACTGGCCTGCGTGCGGTGCTCTGCCCCGGATCCGGGGGCCCTCCGTGATACGTACCTTTTACCTTTATATGCCCACGATATGCTTCGTGTGCTCCCGCGCATATGAAAAAATCAATGAACGAATGCGTCATTGTAGACGGGAAGTTTTAGCAATAGTTATACTAACTTCACTATTATTTTCCATTGTCATATCACATAAAGCGAGAATAGTTCTTTCAACATTATTAGCCTTATAGTTTCATTAAACAACATTTCTATGTCACGTCCTTTCTTTGTCTTCATCTTATACCACTTCAAAATTCACTTTATTAACAGGCTGACACCACAATAGCAAACTAAGATGTGTTTAATATATTAGAGAAGTAATTTCATTTATATAAATAGAATAAATTTTCCATTCCTTAAAATAAGTATTGATTTTGTGGCCCGTAAATAAAAATTGGTCTTCTGGTGCAAGTGGAGACAATTTCTGAAACGTGGAGATTACTTTCTGGGAATCAGTTACGCATTTCAATTGTACATCCACAAGCGTTCAGATATCGAGACATTCTAGATGCTAAAATAGAATGACAAAACACTACGGGAATCTACGGGGAAATTTAAATGCAATGTAGAACTCCCACAACGCGTTTGTTTAGTAAGAATATGCTACATGTTCACTACTGTCAGAATTTCCTCCGTTGCTCTCCCATGTTTATCTTTTCACAAAAGGGACGGTCTTTTGATTACAAGTTTCCAGAAGAAGGGGGAATGTTCTCTCCATCAGCATCATTAGTTCCTGCGGGTTTCTTGGATTGTGTCGTCACTTCCTCATCCGTTCTACGAAACAACGAAACAGATATTCGTCGTCTCACTTAGGAGATGCGATTTATTACAGATGTTGTACATTAAAAACATAGGTTCGAAGTTAGAAATAAATGCGAAATATGATTTACAGTTTAATCCAAACATTTAATATGGCACTACACGATAGAGTGATGGCGAGCACTACACGAAGGGCTTCTATTAACCCCTACAAAATCATAGCAAGTAAAAATGTCCGAAAAATGGTGTTAGCCGGATTCTTACAGTTTTTAAATATTTATGAAATTTTGACCTAAAGACAACAATACACTATATTTCTATAAAACATTTTATCATAAGCTTGATTCACGAAAATATAAGATTGTGGATTTCCGAACAGTATTTTAATGTTAAGAATGAAACTGGGTAATGATTGACGCCCTCGTTGAGGATATGTCTGTGGAGTCCCAGGATAAAAACTGAGAACTGTACGTGTTTATCACGAATAATTTTTATACACTTTACATTTAATCATTTTGGTTTTGAAGCAGCTCTTTATATTGATATTTCGTTGACGGTTATGTTATACATATGTATTTTACTGGAAAAATAATACTTCTTCTCCAGAGACAACTTTTTTCCCTCATATTCTTTCAAACCTGAATGCCCACAAAGCTTCACCACAGGTTAATGATAGACAGAGAAATATTTGTTTTAGAGAAGTTGTATATTTTAAACAATATTTCTTCTCACTGGATTATTTTAAAATGTCACCTTAGATTTTAGGTGTAATAGTTTCATAATTATCTTTTTAGATAGCATGGGTTAAAAGTAAAACTTTTAACATAGTGCACACGAACTAAAAGCTTTACGTTATCACATTATCGCACTAGTGCGATAAAAATTTTATACCACTCCATTGTAACCAAATTTGGTTTCAAGTCTAATCACATGGCAATTACCTTTTGTAGTTGCACATGTTTAATAATTCTATTTAGTTTGATTAGGTTTTACTTTTCATTATGTCTTTTTTACAAGATTAATTTTTTGATATTTGATCTAGTATAACCTACATAAATAATAAATGTCGGCAATTATGAATTCAGAAGCAGCAGAAATGGAAGAGCCAGGTAAAATTACAGAAGCAGCAGAAATAATAAAGACAGAACTACTTAGCCAAAAATCCAGAAAGCAATATGATTTAGCATTTAATCGCTTGTCTTGTGTAAGGCAGAACATGTCGAAATTAATTTCACTGAAAATGACTGCTAGCAAATCAAAAAAACATCAAACATTTGATATCTCGCTGCACAGGAGAGTTGATCTCGTTTTTAACATCATTTCTCTTGTTTCAAGAACTCAGTCTATGGCCTTCGTTTCGCAAACATTCCTACTTGTAAGATAAAACCCTACTTTTAACACTTGTATCATAATCTACTATGTTTAGTAAATGAACATAGTTGAAAACAAATTAGCACACCAACGTGCACAGCGATTATGGACTCCCAAATACGTACATATAGGGAGTAATTAGACTAGATTTGTGGGAAACGGATTTACCACCGGAACTCCCATGCAGCCTCTATGTGGAAAAACTAGAATTGTTTATAACCGATGCTCCCCACAATCTATAGTTATGATAGGCCAATAAGCCATTAAGGCCTCAGCAGAAAATTGCTAAACAAGTTTATGTTTACATCACCAATTTCTCTCCCATGATCTTCCATGTACTTCCATTACAAGAAGAATCCATAGCATCTTTATAGAAGACACTAAACTTAAGCATTTCACATTTATAAACGCAGATGTTATTTTGGGGGTCTGACAACGAAGAATTTTCAAACATTTGCATTACTTACTCATTTTGACATTGAGCACTATGTTTACTCGGGCGACTTCTGCCTGACACACCGTTAGTTAAAAGAGTTGTGCAACAACATACTACCTTCTCAGCCCATTACTATTTCATTGGGATATTAAAGATTACTAAAAAGAGTTTCCTCCTATCCAGCCCCAGTTTTCGAGGGAGGGGGGGTTCAGACCACTAAAAAAACTGGAAGCATACGATCTGATGTACAGAGACATTAATAATAATGTTTTCTGACATGGTTACAGTTTTCATTAGATACCTTAAATTATATTACAGATTTATTTTGATTCTAATAACTAAGGAAGTCAATAAAAAATCCCCCTTTTTTGAGTTTTCGAAGAAAAGGCCCAAACTAATGTGCTGCTTTTGGGTAGCTGTAGGTCAGAAATGGTGATTTTTATTTGTCTTATTTGCCTTTCTCGCGCTTTTGCTTCTTCTTCCTTTTTAGCCCTTTGTAAGGTGCTAATGGCTTTTTTTTTTAAAAACTTCTTTCAACTGCATTTCTTAGTGCTCTTTCTCAATCGAACACACAACAATGGTGTATACATATTAACACACTCTATAAAGTATGACTGAAAGAAGAAACCTTTTACTCGTCAAATGTTTTGTAGTGTATGTTTCATATCATCAGAAGTTTGTATTTTTTAAGCAAGAATCTATTTCAAAGAATAAAATTAATTGCATCAATCTCTAACCTCTCACTACAATATGTATGTATTAATGCATATCAAGAATCCATAAATAATACAATTTGCGGGAAAATGACATCCATTTCCTTTGAACAATTCCCTGTTGTAATCATGATGATAAACATCAAACGTTACAAAATAAGTAATTAAAACTAAAATTGTTATAAATTTTCATTATTTCATCACATTTTTACGTTCTTTTTTCCAGTTATTAGATTTTAGTTCTTTTTATTGGTCTTTTTAGGCAATTTATAGGTCTTCAACTTTCGAGCCCTTATAATAACACGAATTATTCCCCGTAATAAGAGAATTGTTGAGTGCAAGTGTTTCTTTAAAACCTTCCCCTGCAATAATTATTGAACAATGCGCCCACTAATATAATTGCACAGGCGTTAAAAGCTTTAGTGTAAATTGTGTTTACTGCCAATGTTATAAGTAAGAATTTCATTATTATTTTGGTTTTCCTTGTATTTTAATGGGAGACCATGATCAAATAGCTAATAAAAGTAAGAAGTAAGAATAAGTTGTTTCTGCGCTCATGAATTCAAAATTAAAGTCTTCCATGAAAACTAATATTAGCGGCAATTACTAATTTAGTTATACCTTTATTTAAACTAATCTTCAAGCCAGTACTAGCAATTTCAAGCAGCAGCATGATCATGACAAATTTGCGATATTTGTTTCTATGTATTTCGACTTAAATTCTTCTTTCGACCACACAGACGTTAAATTTGCTAATCATAATACTTACAATGTTAAATTTTCCCATTTATTAAATTATTCTGAAATTTATTGTTTTGGAAATAATATTTAAAATAGCCATAGTAGAGCTTGAGAACTGCAGGATTAAATAAGGAGGCTTCATTTGTGAAAGTTTGGAAATATTGCTCTAATCCCACATTGTAACTATCTGTCGAAAGAAGAAAATAAAACCATAGACATGAGGTCTTAAAGCATACAGTAATAATAATAATAATAATAATAATAATAATAATAATAATAATAATAATAATAATAATAATAATAATAACAATAATAATAATCTCTTTTGGCAGTAAAAAAAACAACCAGTTGCGAGCACACACATGATTTTCTATGCCCATGACAAATACATGTATACCCATAATAACCATTATACTATATACACATGTTTTATATACAAAGGAATTTTTTCATGTAAAGCATAGACTGGAGTGGAGGATATTATCATTGTTTAATATGATTGTCTCTGCCAACACTTTATCCTGAAGAGCCGCCAACATTTGCTCAAAAATACCGCGAGATCGAAATATGATGAATATTCGGTGGTGTCATTAAGCCAAAACAAAACAAAAAAGAGAAAGAAACGAAAGGAAGGAAGAAATGAAAGTAAGAAACGACGAGTGGAGGCTGTCAGGCCGTAGCGAGCCGCAGTGAAATCTACAGGATTCTGTGGTTTCGAGATTTTTCTAGGGTTAAGTTTAGTTTAGTGTGATATAAATTGAATTCAAATAACGAGTTTGATATCAGAAACTGCACAATAAAGGAGGCGAGAGCGAAGTTTAAACGCTCGCCTAAATCTTAAGCTTAATGATGATGTATATAGATGAATACTTAACGAGTGTGTTTAGAAGAAGGAAAGCATAATTATTTTCGCGGATTACGTTAATACAGTTGGCTTGGCCGTTTTCTCTGCGCATGCACAGTGTTAACAGAATGGAGTACTTCGAGGCATCGCGATGATTTTACTAAGAACGTGTCTAAAAAGGAAGGGTGTGTGGGTGGGTCACTGGGTTGGTTACAGATTTTCTAAGTGTTCACGTCTCTTCTTAAAGCCATTGTTATACGCATTCTTGTTCCTTAAGTCACTATTCTTTACCATCCTAACTTTATAGTGAATATGGTACTGCTACCGTGGATTTTATAAATCACTTCAAGAATTAATACTGTGATACTTGCAAGTGAGCGGAGATATTCTGAAGGCCATGACAATATTAGCATATATAGAAGGTAGTAATTTATTTACAATCTATGAGAAAAATAACGAGATAATAAATCATGATATCTACATTTAGAGTGTCCATCTTAATTTGTAGTGTCAACAAAACGTACGATCGATCAAACATAGACCATATCGGTTGTTCTTACGTTAGCTGTCGATTTACGTTTATGATACTGGCCATAAGGGAAGTGCGTGGTCTATTCGAGTGGGAAGTGAGTGTACTTAACTCAAGGGGATGGTGGTGGTAGTGGTGGTGGTTAGTAGGAAACCAGGTTTTGTACTTATATAAATCCTCTCCTCCCCTCTGGTCCCGGACCTGCATCAACAGTTAACTGCTTGGTTAGGTCGGGAGATCTGCCTCTCAGCATCTAGGAAGGATGTGGAAGAGGGGTTGCGTTTTTTGCTTCGTCTCCCCTCCTGTACTTTCATCCCTTTATCTGGCTGGCTGGCTGACTTGCGTGTCGCTCGGGTCACTGAACGACCTAAATACAACACCAGCTCAAGGTGACTCTGCCGGGTGGTCCCGAGTTCAATGCCACGGGCTCTAAGTCTTTAATGTGATGTAAACAGTACCCTAATATTCATTTCTGTTAGTAATCAACCTAATCGCTTCACTAATCATATGCAGTTAAAACATTCAAACGTATTAGGGTACTCGAATGCAGTTATATTGTATTGCGTTTAATGAACACCTACAGTTATGTTCTACTATTCACAAGTATCACTCCTAGCATCACATACAGTCAATTATCTCGTGGCATTATCTTAAAGGAGATGCATAACAATGACCTTTCATTCTGCACGATTACCATTATGGCCACTGATGTCAGCGACATTATCGCAGTTTGCTTAATTATAAATCTTTATTTTCTCCGCCGCTTATCTATAGCAATTGGAAGTGTTGCAGTCCACCCAACAAAATATCGGTGTGTGCGTGTGTGCGTGTGTGTGTGTGTGTGTGTGTGTGTGCGTGTGTGCGTGTGCGTGCGAACAGCATAGCTCAAAAAATATGTCGGATAAGTACCAAACTTATTATTCAAGCTGGACATCTTCCAAGGAACATCCTCCACCTAAAACCACCCTTTACATTTTTTTTGTGCTTAAAGTTTATGTATTTTTAACTGGTAGGTCATATTGGAACAGAATGAATGAAATGATGCTCAATGGAGCACGGGGTCCCTAGAGCATAGACTACTCGACACTCGTCTTTTCAGAATATAGGAAAACCTCGGAAAGAACCTTATCCCGATAACTCACTTAACCGAGATTCAAACTCGGAACCTCTTGAATGTGTGTCAGACAAGCTACCCCCACATCACAAAAATGGACTCTAATACAAAGGCACATTGAATTTTTTATGTATAACCTTGAAGTCTGGTTCATTTGAATGAGTTTTGTATAATTTTGAATATCCAATACACCATAAGAAATAGACTAGAACTTACGAAATGTTCTCTAACAATTACAACTTCGTATAATCCCTTATATATTATAATATATAAAAAGCAATCTCCTATTCTTGTTACGTTACTCGGGATAATTTTTTACTATAAACAATTCCAAACTAAATAACATGGAATTGGTTGCATGCTTAGTGTAAAAAGCAAAACGCAACTTTCCCCATATCGCAAGTAATTCGTTACTAATGAATCCATGAGGGAAAAAATAAGAATTTTATATTTCTAAAATGCTTTGTAGATACTGCATTAGAGTTCAACCTGAAAAAGAAATTCCCAATACGTCGAAAATGGCAAAGAATATAGCAAAGGTTCATTAACATAACCTCGTGTTTCAATGTGTATTTTCGCTGAAATCTCGATAGCAAATATTTGAATGCAATGCAGTAGGCACTTTCTCTACTTAGTATAGGCGAGTAGTAGAGGAAGTAAAAATGTAGACCTCGTTAAGAAACGCAACTGATGTCTAGTATAATTTTGTGGCGCTAATCATTTTCGAGATTGTCGTTGCGACATTATTACATAGGCAATGGCGCTTCTGCTGTGGTTCAGATTGAGAAAATTCCTATGTCCAAAGGAAACTAAACGGGAAAGGGACCTTAGCTTCCAAGAGACGAATTCTATTTTATTTTTATTGCTTTCTTTTCTTCGATTCAGGAAAAGAAAACTAAAAGTAAGGAAGCGTGTAGTTTGTTGAATTCCTTGCCAGAAAATGCATGAAAACATACACTCCCAACGACAGATGAAACATTAACCTGTCTCCCAAATGGACAGGGTAAATCAATTTTGCTTCACTACCTTCTTGATCTTTGGGCTCACAAAATATTATCGCTGATGAGGTGCTAGTGATTAAAATGTTGCCAAGATGGTTTTATTGTAAGCCTTTTAGAATATCTATAATGGGACAGAAACTTAATTCTTGCTATTTTATTTGTTGTTGAGCTAAAAGTTATTTTGTTACAGTCTAATGGCCGATTATGCTATTTTTTTTTCTGTCTTTCCTCAACAAGCGTAGTTATAGCCAAAGTATAAGTTCGGAGCGATAAATCGCTTAATGACGCGCTCACGTAGAAAATAACATGACAAAGGACCGAGCAAGATGGCTCGCAATCGGGAGATCGCGACTTCAAATCGTGGCTTTGAGGTTTCCCTCTTCCATGTAAAATGTTCAATATCAGGACCAATAATACCAACCACGGAATAGAAAAAAATAGAAATTAAATAGATGGTATAGGAAGGTTACTATGCAACTAAGACTATATGTCCGGTTTTACACCAACTACGTGATTGTCCTACAAAACAGCAATCATACGATCAAAAAGAGTCCATCTTCTGATTAATCCATTAGCAATAAATTAGAATTCACAGGAAGGCGACCGCCCAAATGAGGCCACATAGCACCAAGTTACTTAAGCAGAAAGGCAACTATCCAACTTAGGCCATCTGAATCATGCGTATCCAATAATCTGCATGTATCCGTCTCGATATGACCTAAAATGCTGAAGCGACTTTAAAAAAGTTAATTTTATAAGAAAATGTAAAGGAGCCGGAATACACCATAACGTCGTTTACGCTGTTTATACAGCTATTGAATTGTACACCTTTATGGAGTTTCTACTATACTTGATTTTTATTCCGAGTATACAAATAAACTGGGCTCTATAATTTCATTTATTAAGGTGTCTCGATTTGTTCAGAGACTGATATCTGTATCTGTGAATGTGTTAGTGTGCGATTCCGGTTATTATTTAACCACTGGGCTTCCACTGAGCACGTACCTGAATATAGTTTCATAGTTATACTATATGACACTGAGTACTTCCCTATACTATTGTTACGAGCCAAAGGAGCTTTATGTTTGTCATTTATTATGCTGAAGGTGCATTTAAAACTAGCGTGTATATATGTATTTAAACTTTCATAAGTTGCTTTGTGACTAGATATCTATAGAATTCGACTGAAAAAATTATTTTAAAGAACGCTACTGCAGAAAAGCATACAAAAACATTTGCACACAATTATAGATGCGTGGTGCGGTTTCCATGCGCAATTTACTCCCGAATTTTCGAAAGGTTTTCTTCATTCGAGAATTTTTACCTTTATTCGCGAAAAAAAAACCCTACATTACATGCCCATGAATTCTTAGATTACTATTCTGAAAGCTGATTCTTCTATCTACAGCTTGTTAATCGAGATACATGTAGCACTGCAGAAATGGTTTCGCTACACCTTTCGTCGTAGATATAGAGGAATAAACGAAGCTGAAGCGATGCTCAAATATCTAAACGACGAGTAGTTATATGATGGCTTTCAAATTCCATTCTTTGCATGACCATGAGAAAATAAAAACGAATAACGACTTAGCGCTTGAAAAAACTCTGATGCGTTACCTTTAGTGACTTTTTCTATCCACTATCGCTTATTTTTATACAGCTTCTAGGGAATATCCTTACGAAAGTTAATTTTTTCTATTCACTTTACGTCAGTCATGCTAGTCGAGATAAACCTTTGTATAAATAGTTTCATTACATATAGAGGAAACCGAATGGACAGTCTGATGTTTAAAGGCGACTCGCTATATGCTGAACTTGAAAAACCACACACTTTTCATGAATATCGCATGCAACAGCAGCGACAGCACTTTAAAACAATCACAAATTATTGAAAAATTCAAACCGATAACAACCAATATCTCGGAAATGGCTGATATCACAAAAAAGGTTACCGGAAATAACTTGTGTTTTTAAAGAGATCTACAATGTTTGTGTAGTAAGCTTTTGTCTAACTCTTATGGTTTACACATTATACACGTCATATAAAAATTCCTTCCGTATTAAGATGAATTCACAACCTATTCCCAGAAAATTCAAGATATACATTTTATTGGTCATGTAAATGTCTTAAATATATGGTATTTTAATCCAAATCGTCAGAATCCTTTTTGAGAAAGTAAAAAATATCGAAGATTTTTACGTGTAAAGGGAAATTTGGCGTTGGGGAATTTTCTTGAAAATCTTCGTGTCGCATGTTTGGATTACATTGAACTTAAATACCAAGCTTTGTGTCTATCCGACTTTCCGATTTTAAGTTATGTTGTTCACAAACCATGCACAAAAGACCTTTTCCTAAAAATACTCTTTTAAGCATATATTTCCAGTGAAATTTCGGTATCGGAGTTTTGGGTGGAATGCAATACTTCTCTATTTAATTTATTATAGATAAGTAAACAATGTATAGATAAGTATTTGAAAATTAAAATCTATAACAAAGAGTATCTCGCAAATGTTAATGTCACAAAAAAATGCGGCATCAAACGTGTGACATAAATGTCAATTGACATCAAATATGTGCATTACCGAGATCTGCATTTTTTGTCTAGTAAAGGTTTTGTCTATTTTCTGCAAAGTTCATTCCAAATTAAGTTTTTATTTGTCATGCATATGATGTTTTTTTTTTCAAAAAATAGAAAACATCGAAGATTTTTCCATGTAAATGTCAATTTGGAGTTGGGGAATTTTCTTGAAAATCTTCGTGCTGCACACTTGGAGGTATGACACTGCTGATTTTACTTGTGTAACTAGCCTGTCAGCTGCTCATAAATGCCCATCAACCTTCTTGGTTTCTACTTCATTAATGCACATGTTAGGTGCATGAACAAACAAATTTTTTTCTGCTACTGAGAAAATACTATTTCTAAAGGCACGGACGTGCGGTTATCAGCAGTTTCATTTTTCTAGTTACATTATTGTGAACATTTTCGGTACCCTCTCCATCTCAACAGAATCGATTCCTCGACAAATGCCTTCGTAGGCTAAAGAAAGATTACTTGATGATACAACTCATGTTTAATTATTATGTTTAACGATGCATTTAAATGCAAATTTAGTTTACATTTAAAGAAGCTTGGGAATTCGACTTAGAACTTTAGAAAAAGCAGAATAGTCCTCAAAACCAAGAATATTAAAAAGGTTTTGTTTTCAAAACAGGGTAAATGTATAAACAACACTTTAAATTATTTTCTTATTTTCTATAGAGGTTGTTCATGCATTTTTACTTTCTCTGCTATTTACCTAGTATGAATGAATGAATGACCAGGAATGGAGAGCTCACATCGCACCTCGATCCAACGCGGGTCTTATGTGTTTACCATCCCCAGGAGGAACGGATGAGGTGAAGGAATCGCAGTAGGCTATAGGCAGCAGGCAGGCCGGCCGACAGAGATACGCAGAGGTTCCTAAGGATTCCAAGGCTGAGGCTGATGACCCGGTCGCACCGGCGAGCTGCTTAGAGAAGCTTTCCTCTGGCGGATCCACGGAGAACTGGACACCCTCAGGAGGCTCGGAGAAGGCTACCGTCTGGCAGGCGAAACGAACTTTTCAACGAGCAAGCAATTGCGCCATCTGCCCGACACCGACTAACACTGCACAGCCCCTAAGCCGCCTAAAATATGAAAGAAGAAAAGACATGCTAGAAAATAAGGGGAAGGAAATTCGTGGTAGAAGAGAAACCACTCCAGCATTTGCCTAGCCTACCAGGGAAAACCTCCCGTATGCGAACCTCGCACCCTGGCCATCTCCACCGCAAAATTCGATACCTAGATTTAATCGGAAATACAAGCTTTGAGAATCCCTGAATCCAAAAAAAGAAGCATCTCTAGAAAGAGGTTCATGTGTGTGACTGTTTCTATCTCTCTCTTTCTATGTGTGTGTGGGTTAGTGTGTGTGTGTGTGTGTGGTGTGTGTGTGTGTGTGTGTGTGAGGAAGCATAACACAACACGAAAAGTCGGTTATATATCAAAGTAAGTATTTCAGTTTAGCATCTTCCAGGGATGCGCACGAAGACTTTCAAGAAAACTCCCAACTCAAACTACCCTTTAGATGGAAAAGGTTTGGAAAATTGTATTTCCTCAAAAATGACTAACTATTTTGATTAACATACCATATATTTAAGATATTTTCATAAATTAAATATATACCCTAGCCTCTGAAGTCCTCTTCATTCTGAATTACTTTTGTGTAGTTGGTAAACCATTAGAGATAGAAAAAATCTCACTACACAAAAAATGTAGCTCTCATTAAAGCACACAACTTATGTTTTGTTTTTCTTTTTGTGTTAATCATTTCCGAGATATTCCTTGTTATTATTTTCAAATACAAAATGCAAAGAGCATGTATTTTCAAAGCCATCAAATAGCGACATGCTCTTTAAAACATTGATTATCGTTTTAGCTACTGTACCGTACAAAGCAATGTGTAAATATATATTGAAAGTTTATCTGGATCAAACTCAAGTAGCTGGAATAAAACCTTGTAGAGAAAGTAATGTGAATTAGCACATTATGTTGTTTTTTATTTATTTTTATTTTTTGGTACATTTAGAATCCTAGAGCTGCAAAGTTTTCAAAAGTCAATCATTGATAAGCGCTTGCAAGCTGATATCACGCATAAGACTGTTTATCACTTTCAAAATAAAATTAATGCATTACTCTTTGCATTTTATTTTCTGTTTGTTATATTAAAAACATCTTAAGTATGAAGTTTTTAAGAGCTTTATTGCGAATATTTTTGTTTTTAAAATTAATATTATCACTTTATTTCGTTAAATAACAAATTTGAAATGTTCAAGTTGTAGGCGGCTTTTATAAAGTGAATTTTAAATTTTATACTTCTAAAGACAAGCAGAAGGAGCATATGGGCAATGGAAAAACTTAAGGAGTATTCATTATAAACTGCCTTCAGTTCAAAGGAATGCGTTCATTTGATGCTTATTTCCAAAACTGATGTTTCTATCTATTTGACTTTGTAAGAATACACAATAAAAACTTTATTCTGCTGCTGGGAATAGTATGACAGGGGGGCAGGGGATTCCCTAGTTTACTCAAGAGGAATTCATGAGCTTCCTCTACTATGTTAGGTGTAACAGACGTTTTCAGGAAGTGGAAATGTCCCACGCTCAGTTTGTATGTGCAACGAAGTTGACGCTACACGGAAGAGGCAGTGTAAATATACATCCAATTTTATTTCAGCCCACACAACTCTTATCCACACAATGGATTCCTTTGTACGACTTTTTTATCACCCACCACCCTTCGCTGCGCTTGAACGAAACAAGAAAAATCTCTTCATCCCCCGGCTTTTTTTTCATCCTCTTCATCTCATGCGATGTTTGATAAAAAAACTTTTTTTGACTCACAAATGTCGAGACAACCCAAACCTTTGAGAAAGAAAAGAAGGAAGCCACGGTCAAAGATGCTGAAGGGAGAGAGAAGAGGAAAAAAGGAATAAATCTATCAAAAGAATATTCCTTACCTGGCATAGTCCTCATTAACATGGAGCAAGGGTCAATGTACCCTGTTGTACAGACATTTACAAAAGTTACCTGAGAAACAGAAGAGTTACGACACATTAAACTTCTCTCGCATTCATCATGCGAGTCCTACATGACAAAGGTCGTAAACTGCGAACAAAGGTGCAACTACAGGTTCTGTGCAAATGCGATTAGAAATTGTCCTAAACGAAGCAATGACTTTCTTTACTCTTAAAAATAGACGTTCTGAAAGCACCCCTTTCCAGCAGAAAATAAATCTCTTGAGGTAAATTAAATCTTAAAATACCGAAAATAAGAATATCTTAAACCATACAATATAACTACCAAAAGTTAAAAGCCATAATGCTTTGACTGGGCTGATATTAGCCGATACCGAAGCCCGGTAGTACAAGTCAGTTTTAAATTAGCACCAAAAGTTTCCAAATATAACAAAATATAACAGAGCATAACAAAATGCTGTGTTGAATTAAAAGTTATGCTTTCTATTTTCAAAGATATATTCCTCAAGAATGGCTACAAGATACTCATACCTTTAAAAAGTAATCGTTTTCATAAATCAAAAAGCGTTTACATTTTCTCCCTAAACGTTGCAGAAAACAACAGTTGGAGAAACGTAACGAGCGTAGTAAACCAAGTGCAAGCTACTGCTCGTACTTGCCAAAGAGCTCATAATTGCAGTGCATCAGAGTACGAGTAGGTATATGGTTTAGTTATTTAGGCCTTGAAGAGAGTTTTCTGTCGCATTTCTCTTCGCTAATAATCCATTAATTCATACTAAGGATGTGCATAAAAAAGCTAACATTTTATTAAAACTGCCCATTACTTTGAAGAAATTGTGGTGGTGGTGGTGGTGGTGGCGGTGGTGGTGGTAATTAGATGATCGAGGATTTGTATGAAAAATGCACTAGTACTCTTAGATTCCATTTAATTAAATTGAAACATATTTTGGCACTAACTTACTAGAGTACCACTGAAAGTTTACCTTTTTTCTGATAGAGATTAATCAATATCCCTCCAGATAGGGAAAGAGTAATTTCAGGATCTAACACTATCAACTTAAACCTCTATTGCCGAAGTTATTTTGCTACATATGCCGCTCTTCCTCTAAATCCCAAACCAGCTTTTATATCCCTTTCATCGGTACCACAACGAAGCGATTCGAAAAGCAATGATCGTTAGTGATGCGAAATGGTCTGGGCATCCATTCAAAGCCAAACGTCGCGAGTTCGAGTTCAAATGTACCTGTGGTAAGGATGGGGAGGGGGCCCAAATAAAATAGTTGGTGTAATGGGTCGCTTGGGTGCTGGCGGGGTTACATTTGACTGCAATCCCATGGATTTTGCTGATTATTAAAAAACACTACAGTTGTATTCCAAAAATATTAATGTTTTTACAGTAAAAAACAGCTATAAATAGCCTAAGTTTATATTTGAAGGTTGGTATAATATGAAATTATAAAAAGCGCATTAAAAACCTAAAAAAAACACACCTCCGTGATACGGCAGCGTGTATCAACTAAGCTAAGCAGCATCGATGTTCCCGCATCGACCACCCGAAAGGTACATTTTGAGCGCTGCATATGCCCATTGCATCAAATGTAGACGCTAGTGCAGCCCGTACGTATAACATTCAAAGCTGCTAATACAAATATTCTAAATTACAGTGTTGAATATTAAATGGTTTTAAAAATAGCATATATTTAGTTCAAAACTTGATATATTAAAGCAGTTTATTATGTGTAAAGTCGTTTTAATAATAAAGGGTTATTAAAAAAGAAGGAACAGACCTTAAATATGTATTTCTAATGAACGACAATAGATGGCGACACATGCGATACAACCTAAACAGAGAAAAGTTCAAAATGTTATTTTATGTGTTCAGAATGAGCACCATTTGTTATGTGAAGACGACCAGTGCTTTACAGTTTGCATACGCAACCATCTTCTAGGAATTTATAGCATCAATTGTAAATTGTTATTACGAGGCGGCTGGTTGTTGAACTTACAACGAAATGCACGCTGCAATAAAACAATGGATGCACTCTGCATAATGCAGCACCAAAACGACTTTTCCTATGGGGTCGCTATTTTCTCGTAAACAAACATAGCGCCGCTGTAGGCACTGAATGGAACTAATAGGTCCTCTATTCAATGATTTGTCGTATGTGTAGCTATCTATTGTCCTTCATTAAAAATGAATATTTAAAATCTGTTCCTTCTTTTTTAATAACCCTGTATTAGTGGATCGGTTTGTGCTGTATTTGAGCTCAGTATGCGATGTGGAAAAAAAACAACTAAGGTTGGCCAAGTGTATTCAATTTTAGACGAAATTTTAAAGCTGCGGATCGTATTTTAATGGATGCAAACGAATCTGAGAAGAAAATTCTTCGATTTAGTAAAGCTGGCAAGATTTAAAAGGCATACAGGAGCGTGTGAACAGCAAGAAGAAAGCGATCTATTTTTTCAAAACCCGTTGGTAAGTAGGATGTATGAATGTAATAAATAATGTAGAATAACCAAAATTAAATCCATAACATAATTAGAATTGCATTACACATACATTTATTTTCTAAATAAAATTGTATTGACTACTCATGACTAATATTACATTTTTTAAGTCAGCTGAGGTTCGAATCTAGACTACTTATACATGATAACACTAATAATAATGGTCATTTGATGAGTGAAATACTAGTGAAAAATAAAGGGTCTATTTGGTATCCTAGTTGAGCTTTACAGTTGTTAGAAAGCTAGAATTGAAAGGATTTCCTTTAACATTTAAATATTAAATTCATTGCATTCTTTGAACTTCAGAACTGTGCATTTTTTATATATGGGCTATGCAGCTCATTCTCCTGCTCAACGCCTCCAGGATTATGGCACAGATTTCCTTCATTCATCATTTGAAGTGAGTTATATTTAACAGAATTTCCGATTTGCTCTCATAAGCTAATGACAAAGTTATTGCCACATCTTTCCAAATTATCCTTTTGTCTTTCTTTTTTCACTGTGAGATTACATTGTACACAACCTTGAACATCTTCGGGAGAGCATTATAAGATTAAACACTTTTGCAAACCGTACAAAGTAATAGTGCTGTTTTATCAAAGAATTCGTTTAAATTTCAGAACCTTGGTAAATAAAGATGTAAAACATCTGGTATTGGATTCTTCATAAGTTGTTGGAATGTTTCAGTCTGCACAATCTTACCATTGGTTTACTTGATATTTATGAGTTTAACTTAATTGAGCTTGTAGTTTAACTTATACTCAGCTTATGGTATCTTCACAAAGAAAATATTTCTTTCTAAAACCATTGTGTTTTCAGATTAATTAAAAAAGTTAAATAAAAAAGCATGTTTTGTAGTAAATAAGTGAAAATACAGTGCCATATTTACAAAATTAGAGAATGTTTTGCTCTGTGTTGCTGAATAATGAACAAAATAGTTGCTGTGAATGAACAGAGGGTATGTTAAAAATAACAGGATATTTTATAGTTCAAACACTTGATTAATGCATCAATTAGTGATGAAATATCAGTCATGGATATTGTAGAGGCAAAGTCCATCACCTTCAAAGCACTTTTATTAATCTTATTACTTAATTATTGAAGTATTAATGGTTTTTTCCCCATTTCTTTTGTTTAGCACAGTCACCGTCTCAAGCTACCAGAGGTATGCTGGCAAATATCCAACGCATAAGTCAAGGGAATTTGGGTATGTTGGGCTGCAGTGATGACCTCCAGGAACATTATTAATACTGTACGAAGCTCTCTTTCTCTCACCTATATAGCAATTTATTGTTGTATATAATCAAACATTCCCTACAATTTGGTGTTTCATGTCAACATTAGTCGAAAAATTAACTAAAACATTGAGGACTATTGCTGGAAACATTTTCTAAATTTTCAGGAAAAGTGAAGTTGGGGTTAGGCAGTTATTTCAATGTATTAGTTGGCTTTAGTGATTCTGTGTTAATAGCTTTAAAGTAACAATTTTTGAGTTAATGTTAATAGCTGAATATAACTAGACACATGCTTTTTCTGAAATGTTTGTTATCCACTAAATAAACAAAATAGTATCAAGGATTTCAGTAAACTTTGTGACTTTAATACTAAGAAATAGTACACCTCATGTTGCAGAGTGTCACCATTAACAGTCCATTTAATGAAAGTAGTTTTGAGCTTAAACAAATTAGCTTTTCTAAATTATAGCTACTCTATAATTTCCATTTGCAACCTAGATTTGCTTTTGCTATCTTCATATACAATGGCGTTAAAGCAAAACCAAACAAAAATGTATATATTGTTTGTGAGTTTTCCTAACATAGCATTACTGGCAAATTCCAACTAGGCAGCCTGATTAGAGTTTGTGCATTTATCTGAACTTTGTTTGTGAAATATTTAACTTAATTTCACATGTTGTAGGGTTAAAAACCTTTGTTAATAATGATATTACAGCAGGCATCATTAACTGGTTAATAGTTCGGGTTGTACCATTTTCTTGGCTATGAAGTCATGCAAATGGTTCTCTTAACTGTCATGCAAAGTGATGTTGGTATGGTAAGTATGACGAATGATGGTGCGCCTCAACTGGTTGTGAAAAAAGCTTCTTTCATTTAAAAATTGTGAGTCACAAATAATGTTAAGGAAAATGTTATTATTTATTCAGTTATTATTATTATTATTATTATTATTATTACGTCATAATTTACGTCAATATGACTTTTAAAGAAAGCCATAATTAGTGCAACTTTATGGGAGGGGCAAAAAGTTTTACAGTAATGAAGCATATCGGTTTGCTGAGGAAACAAAAGTCATGATGTATAGTAGTTTAGTTCTTTTTTCATGGTTTAGTAATCCATTTGCTGCACATTAATAAAATATTTTAATCTACTGCTGTAGGAAGAAAGAATAATGCATTTTAAGTATTATGAATTTAACATTACAAAGAAGACAAGGAGAAATTATGTCTGATATGGTGCTCATAAGATTGTCTTTATGTTCGCAGCTACTAAAGACAGCCGTTTGGTTCGAATCCGTATTAAGCACAAAGTTGTTGAGTATTATGATTCTGTAGTCAAACTGAAAAATGTCTACTCCCTTTACCTCTGTTTCTCAACTTCACTTCTACATGTGCTATCTCGGGTACAGGTATGAGTAAATGAGAACTTCTCAGTACACCATGGAGCAGAGAGTTGATGGCCTGCATACTAAAAGTTTTTGTATTTAAACTGAACTAATAGAAAATAGCTGTAAAATATTTTAACCTTCATTCACTTAAAAAAGGAGATACAATTCATGGTGTAGTGCTTATTTTAAGTGCCTTGACAACAGATACTAGATTAGACTGCAACCGGAATTCCACAAAAAAAGAAAGAAAACAAAACCAACAAAGAACAATAACTAATCTCAAGTTAGTTGCTAAGAAATTTAAGATTTGGATAACATACAAGCAGCTATTGGAAATGTATCATAGCTTAATAAATCTGCATCAAGTACATTAGTGTAAGAAATGTTGCTTAAGTTTGAGTTGCTTAAGATGCTGCTTTATTAAAAGGCTTTTTGTGTGTGTGAGTGTGTGTCTAAATAGTTGCTTTTTGTTTTTTCTGATGTATTTAATTTGTTTTTAATACACGTGTTAATGTAATACTTTTTAATGCATAACTAAATGCTGAGATGCTTTGTACATGGTAGGGTATCATTTTTGTTATAATTTGTATACTATTGTAAAATGCAAATCAATGATATTTCTGTCGTGTGGGTTAACAGCTTTAAAATGATGAATGGTAAACTGATGTATACAAAGAATAAAGTTACATAATACCATACCATAGCCTTTCCTATTTTCCCTCTTTATTGAAAATGAGTATATAAACGTTGTTAGTTAAAGACAATTAAAGTTGATCTCAGTATTCTAGCAGATGAGTAAGGCAAACTGAAAGGAGTGCAAGTTTTAATTAAAGTCCCGTGCGTTTAATGGCTTTCTCTCTAGGTTGAGAATAACATTAAAAACGAAGGTGATTCTATTTGAAACTTGAATTCCGTTCAGTTAGCTTCCGCAGGTTCATTTTCAAGTGCCTTTAGGGCCTGAAATTTTGAGCTTGCACTATTTTGCACCGAACTCATGGATAAGAGATTGCATGTTTGGTAAAATAAAAAGTTTAATTCACTAATAGATTAAATTATTTGTTTAATTCCTAAACAAAGCCGAATATAGCCTTTTTTCATTTTAGGTTACATAGTACCTACTTTGTTAAACTAAATAAACAATGAAACACTTTAGTTACTAATGCACAAAAATAAAATTACCCCTTTTTTAAGGCTCCTATTGTATGCTTGCTACCGTTTTCTTGTGCCGGTACAGGATGAATAGTTTATCCTCCTCTTTCAGTTAGAATTGCTCATGCAGGGCCAGCAGTTGACTTAACAATCTTTTCTCTACATTTAGCTGGAATATCAAGTATTGGTGAGATTAGCATTAATTTTATTATCTTTTGTTTTTTTAATTATCGTCCTCTTCTTAGTCATTTTCCCCACCATCTTCACTCTTGCCACATATCATCCTCCAATCTTTGCTTATGTTGTAGGCAATGCTTGCAGTATATCAGAGAAAGTATAACACATAGTACCATTCCTTCTTAAGATCTGCCAAATGATTTTGTGTTACTCAAATACTTTTGCAACAAACATTCAAAGCAAGAACAGCTACCATGTCTGTCCCGAAATAAACATTGATATCGATTCCGAATTTCAACCATGGATAGACCATTCATCTACCTATCCTTCCTGTATTGCTTAGACATTTAACTAAGTAGATCATAAAGCAAAGCTAAAGCTTTTTCCTAAATAAAGATAAAATGCTCCTTTCAATTTAATAAATGTAGTTTATGTTGTCTCTACTAATCGCATATCTCAGAAAGAGTCTTTATACCACCTCATGAATAATAGTAATAACAATAACAATAATAATTACTTTAAAAGAGTGAAATGCGCCATGTAGCAAATGTGCTACATTATTCCTTTTTATGCAATTTATATGTACTCGTATACATAATACGCTGAGAAATTTTCGAATTTGAACGAATAATTAGTACAATCTTGTAATGGAGCTACCTCGAAGCCAAAAGTGGTATTTTTAACATGAATTTTGTTTCCTTTTTTAGGGCCCTTTCACGCGATTACGACTATATCAAATTTTATAAAAGTTGGTGTATTACATACCTTAGGCTCCATTGAAAAAATAGATCACATGGCATCTTAATTGCCTTCCCAAAGGAGGGGTTCTAATGGAAGTAAAATTAAAAAGTCGAAATGTCTCGACTGTTATTCAGTTTTCTGGAATGTATTGCCTAGAAAAAGTTTATAAGGACATAAGTTTTGTTATTTACAGAATTTCGATAGCATGCATATGTAAGAAATTATTCTAACCTTTATTCGCAAACGTAAATAGTTACCACGAAGACATAATAAGGACCGCATTGCAAACTTAAGGAGGACATCAAATTTGTGCACTGTCGATCATTTTACTTACGTTTGAATATGTATTAAGACCCCAGAAAAAGCAATCTTGTTAATGAAGGGAAGAAGTTGACGGAGAAATGGAAGGGCAGAGAGAAAGTCGCACAGTCAGATTTAAAATCGGCCGGTCCGAATTAAAAGGCAGGTGCGCTACCCTAAACACCACAGAGAGGGGACAGTTATTACTAACGAACGTTTCCTATAGCAATGGATAAAGGTGCAAACTAGTTAGTAGTACAACCAGCATATGTGCAAAGGGAAATGTGAGAAGGAATCATGTGATAACAGAATGCACTTTCAATCTTATTAAAATAAATACAAACGAAGTAGCCATTTATATTTTAAGCAAACCAGAAACTGAATAGCTTACCCAAAGATGTACTGCAATAAGGAATTATGCACATTTCTGAGTATTAGTGATAAAACCGTAATGGCAAATGTGTAACCTCAGTGTATAATATAATAGCTTCTATTCATATGTATGACAATCTGAAATAAAAAATATTAACTTCAAAAAAACTTGTGATAAGAATGCCCTTTTGTGGCAGTCTATAGTCCCTGCTACACTGTAATGATTCAGCTCCTATAGGTTGGGTGCAGTTATGTCATTGGATGCGCACAACTCTGCTTAGGTACTACCGAACAGATACCGGTACGAAGGAAGTGTTGTTTCTGGTCTTCGAAGGAAGCGGACCCCAACTCATTCTCTCCGGTGAGACCAGCTCATTTTATCATGTTTAGCTCGTGATTTTTGACATGTTTTCGGTGTAATAAATATTTCTCTAAAGCGTAAATTGTCTTTCATGAACATGCTAACTCTGATTCAGGTATAGTTGTTCATAGCTGCATGTGTTAAGAACTGTAGAATGACAAAATAAAGGGGCATTCAATCTTGGTAAAATAGTTTTCATAATGCAAGTGGTATCAGTTTTAGAATGTCAAATTTTATTTTAACTGAACTGTATACGGCTTGTTGAACAATGGATTTTGGAAGGTAAAATATAATTAAAGAGAGTACTTCCAGGTTTTCAATCTTTTAGATGGAAGTTTTATAGGTTATATAACGGAGGGGGATACCTCGTACACTTAGATCTACATAGATCCATTACACTACCACCCCTCAGGAGAAACGGATGAAGTGAAGGAACCACAGGAGGCCGCAGTTAGACGGGTCACAGAGAGGCACGGACGTCCCGAAAAACAATTTCAGGTTCGAAGTCCCGTCCCATTATTGAAGCTGCCTAGAGAGGACATTAGACCAAGCAGCCCTCTAGTGTCCACGGGGAATACTCTTTTTAAAGCAAGCATCCGCGCCATCTGTCCAGCACCGCTATAAGCACGAAACCTAGAATCACACCTGAAAGATGAGAAGGAAACGGAATGAAAGTGGAATAGTGGAAAGGAAATCGTGGTAGATGAGAAGCCACCTCAACATTCACCTACCGACCAGAGAAAACCTACAAAAAAATCCAAATTAAGAGTGGGCGGTCGACGGTAATCGAAGATGGGATCTCCCGAATGCGAGCCTCACCCGTTACCGTGGAGTCATCTCTCTCGCTATAGAGAAGTTTTAATCTGTACTCATTTAACTTCATTTCATTTACCGTCTTTGATTAGATGTTTAGATTATTCCCAAAGTTAGGAATTAATACATGTTAATTATACTTATTGTTCATTATTGCTACACATGTTTTAAATAGTATGTCATATTTGCTGTTTACTGTATATTTTCAATTCATTGATTCAATTAACTACTATGAAAAGAGGTTTATATTTCATAATTTTCTTCCATATTACGAACCATGTCATATTAAATCCAGAACACTTCCAAAATAATTCTTAAGGTAACCAACTATAATTGGGAAGAAAAGAGGAAGAAAATCTAGAGAACATATTTACAATTACGAATGCAGGAAAAGGTCGCCACAATTTTCTCAAAAGCTACTAGAAACAGGGATTTAGAACTTTTACTACACATTAGGACGTTCCATTCTATCTCAATGGACGTAAAACGTAGCTTTAAACAGTATTTTCGCTTTTAAACATTGCTTTCTATCTGAAGAAAGTGAACTGGAAATGTTGCCTAAACTTTTAAGGTAAAATGCTAAATATCAACACACCCAACATTATAATTTTGGTTCAGGCATTTAGCAAATTATCTTAGATAAGTAAGGATAGTTGCAGATATGTGGTGTTTATAGCAAAGAAAGTGATACAGATATTTAGGATGGTTATAGTTCCTAGATAACATCAGTTGAAATTTGATTGAGAAACATGACCGACCCACTTTGAACAATGTTAGTGAGTATTCAGAAACTGCATCTTCTTCAGGGATTACTACAGCCTTTGTATTAATGCATGCAGCTAAAGTTTTGAGACAAGAAACAATAAAAGAAGTACTTAAAAACGCATGAATTACAAATTATCTCACTAAAAGATGTATGACAAATCTTTAAAGACTTGTGCATTCCATTTGAGTACCTTTAAAAAGACCGAATACTCCAAGTATACATAAGCCATATCTAATCTCAACCAGGTGGAATCAATGTATTTGTTAAAGCAAACAGAAAATATGTAAAATTTAGTCATTTTATGGCACCTAGTCCTTTTAAAGTAATTATGAATAAGAAGACGCTAACCTTTAGTATTAAAAACTGCAACACCAAGTAATTTTTGGTTCAGAATTATAGGTAAAACATGTCTCATTATAAGTCAAAATTACTGATGACAGATATTCTACATGTTATACAAGAGAAAATTCACGGCTATACCTGAGTCATTCCACATCAAATCGAATGGTTTTTTTAATAAAATTTGACCGTCATATGTTTGATTTTTTAAACTTCTCTATACGCTTTCTACAAAATACATGTGAGTTAATGTGTGTCATTTGTGTATGTGTGTGTGGGTGGATGCATGTTTTAAATACTATTTAACAGTAGTAATATGCCTGTTGCTAAGTAACGAATTTTTAGAAATAGCACCCTCCTGGATGTTTAAATATGGATAGCTTCGGTCCTTTTTATGTTAGAGACTTCGTAAATGACTTACTTAAAAGCTCAAAAAATGCACCTTCTTTCTATATTACATAATTCATTTTAATGAAAAATATCTAATTTTAAAAAGGTCTTTATATATTTAAGTTTAAGTATGATATCAACCACTTAAACAATTGAAAAAATTTACTCTTCTTGCTCCATAGTTTTTATAACAGTGTGCCAAATACCACGAGGGCATTGTTTCTGGTTCATTTGGAATTAAATTATTCACCCAGTCGTGTGGCACAGTGAACTTGACCTGGAGCTGGTGGACGCCGCGCTGTCTAGTCGAGCTGGGATCCACTGTAGCTGAAAATGAATTGGAGGAACGATGCGCAAATCGTACAGGTTCGTCTCAAGTCACAGGCTGTCAGAAAACAAGCTATAGACCTAAATTACACCTAGAACGCTTCTTTTAAACGGAGACCTTTTTTCCTTCACTTTGAAAGGAATAATTTCCCTACAGGGTAATGGTATGAAACAATATAACTTTAATGTGCCTGTTATTGGTTTTCGATTTTTATATCTTGTCTCCAAAATATCATTCTTTCATTTGAACTCATTAACAGTAAAACATTAAATGTAATGGAAAGGTAGAATCAGACGACTGAAAAACTCAATACCATAGGCAGAATTTGAACCACGGATTTCCCGGTCTCCGCCCGGTTGCTCTAACCATTGAGCTACAATGGCAACATGCTAACACGACATTAAATTCCCTAACTGATTCGCATTTTTTTCCGGTAAACCACAAGGAGATCTCAAATTGTGTTGAGATGACATACCCCAATGGCGACTTACAATGTTGTAAGTACTTTAAGTTCCGGACTTCATAGTTTCAACTACTATTAGGTCAATTAATGGAATTGTCAACTGGGTCAATTAATCGAAAATGTTCCGAATATTATTGATCAGATTTTAGTCCCTGGGCAGTTAACATATTTTCTTAAATAGCAATCTGATGATGGGGGTTACAAATCATTTGCGAAAGACAGCCCTTATAATTTTAGAGTACAATACCTGAATCTGCAGTGATGAGATGGTTCATTCCATCTAGCATCGGACTAACGTTCTCATGACGAGCGCAAACACAAGCACAATGCGTAGATACCCGAGCAACCATAATTATTGCTGTTCCAACTAGTATTAAAATTGTTAGTTGACTTGCAACAATAAAGAGAGAAATAAATAAAGTGAATTTTACAATTTTTTGTTTGTTTAATGAATTGAGTGCCTAGAAGTATACCTACACTGCAACTGTTTATGTCTCAGTTAAGCAAAGTTTTAGAAACCTATTTATCTTTAAAACTGCGGAAGATTTCTTTCAGATTGCACAAAACCATACCTTCTGTTTTTTTAATTTTCTGTCCTTTTTCTTCAACGGAAATGCTGTTCTTTCTTCCCGCCATAAAGCGAAATGTGAATCGAATACGTTTTTCTCCACGGAATATTCTAACAGTTTACCAGATTTGGTTTCAGGAGCCGACCAAATGCCCCTTATTTTGGTTGTAAGACCAGGTTTGAAAATAGTCAAATCTGAATTTTTAAGTTTCAATCATCGTACAATGAAATTCATCAGCTTCTAAATTATTTCTGAATCCTGTTTTTCTTCTGGGACCGGTTCACCTTCAATATGAAATACCTTCTTAAGTTTTCCTGTTATTTTTTGTAATTTCTGGGATGGATATTTTTGAGACAGCTTTCTTTTCTTTATGGGTGATTCGCCTAAGATTGATGCTAAACTAGTATTAAGATTTCAAACATCTATACTTTCCTTGATGTCATTCGCATCACTACTGTGATGTGAACGTGAGTTATCAATGTCTGAGCTAGTTTCAATTTACTTGACCTGCGCAGGTATCATTGGTACTGGGTTCAGCATTACAGCATTACAACACTGTTGTTTTCACTCGTATCTGGAATTTGAAACATTCCACATGTTCTTATTTGCTGGAACGGTTCTATATCCTCCACTTTCAGTTTTAAGAAGCATTTCACGAGTCGCTGGTCGCAAATTCTTTTTTCGCTTACACGTGTTTGCTAATTTTGAATGGTTAAAGCAACAATAGTACCGTTTTTGCGGTACCGGTACTACTCATATTAAATACTTAACGAATATTCACAACGGAATTCAACAGATTAAACTCCCAACCACACAGACTGTGGTCTCTCTCCACAAACTAAGTGTTCTGGACTGGTCTTCTGTGCAAGAAAATGTCTAATCTGGTTTGCCGTGATAAGGGTTTAATGGCATTTTAAATCCGGAAGTTATTCAGAAGAATAACTTGGAGTAACTCATAACAGCTGCGAGTCGCCTTGCCATCCCCTCTGCTCTCACACGACACGCGGAAGCCGGTGCGCTACTTTATCATGAGAAGGTTCCGGCTGAGAAAATATTTTCTTATGAATATATTTGAACGAACCCCCTCCTGAAACTTTGCACAAGTATACACGACTAAACGGAGAATACCTGTGTATTTAAACAATATTTTTAGGTTGTCGAATTTTAGAAGTACAAATTTCTGCGATAAATGACTAATCTGCTGAATCAGATTCATTCTAGAATATGTTTAAAGTAGATTCCATAAGCTTTAAAATGAGTCCAATATGTAGTTTCTACGGGTCCTCCGTGGACTAGTGGTACCGTGCTAGCCTCTAGTTCTCAAGATCGCAGGTCCAAACGCGGCGGAGGGCGATGGATTTTTTCGGGCGTAAAAATCCTTGGCATGGCTTCCTTCGGAAGGGAAGTAAAGCCGGTGGTCCCGTGTCGTAGATTTACTGCACGTAAAAGAACCTCAAGCCTGATAAAGAGGCCTCTGAGCAAAATTATGGGTCTTTCACGCCCAATATAGAATGGGACGCTAAGGACCATAGTAGTTAAAGAGCGTCCATAAATAAAACTCAATTTAATTTACGGAATTTGAACGGGACATAAAAACGATTATGCATGAGGGCGCACCCATTTTTTCGAAAACTTTGACTTTGGCTGTTATACAAAATATTGAAGTTAGGGACCAAACAAAAAATGGCGTCTTCTATTTCAAAACATCAAATGAATACAAAAAATTTCGAAGAGATTTGATGACTTGGTGTTTCATGGATGTTCGGCTTAACATGGAATGACTCATATACAAAATAAGTACAGGAAACAATAATAAACTATAAAAATGAATATGCTGCATTAATAATTATTATACGTTTGCTGCAAACGTAACTAATACTGTACTTAATTTATTATAAAGTACAATTTTTCTTCTAAAATCATCATCAATTTTAATTTCCTTGTTGAGTTGTAGCGATAACTCTCAATAATTAATTATAAATGATAAGACAAATCAATGTATTAAAAAACAATGTATTAAAATTAAGAATGCATTTCTTCCCAGCAATATTTCTAGTACATCGTGGCTTTAAATGATACGTATTCTTTTTATAACAAACTTCCTCATTCCTTCTTTTGCCATAACTTGATGTCTCCGGCAAACTGCATAAAATCACTGCACAGACATCGACAACCGGCCAGTTGATGGTGTACGTCCTCAGTGTGACTTACAGTGCTACGTTCTGGTGGTGGGGTTTAAATCATTCCAACAGTAATGAAGCATCTAAGCCAATGTTTAAGTCCTATCCAAGGAACGACACCAGAATTTTGAGAATCAGGAGCAGGATTGTCAATACATTGAACTTGTTGGAAATAAAAATCTATTGAGCATGTGGATTATGCTGTCGTATTGTCTTATATCAGTTCCCTTGCAGAACTTGAAATTATCTGGCGCCAGATTAAAAAAAGGAAACAAAAAAGAAAGAAGAATACTCCGACATACCTTAATATTTAGCTCGAGGTGACTTCCCTTTCTTATCTATCAACACATTTAGTTTTTACCAAGGGGTTCTCACCCTCTGCCCTAAAGATATATCATCCCATGGACCTGACAGCTCTCAAGCTTTTCCGGCGGTGAGGGTTAGAAATTAGAGACTCATCCCTCTCCCCTAGAGAGGGGGTTAAAAAATGCGTATACACAAACCTAGTTCCGGAATGTACAGTTCGAGCAGAGAAACATCTCATTTCCTGAGAACGGCGCTCAAGCATTGCTTTGAAAATCAAGAATACCTTTATTTAACTTTTAGCTTTTCTAGATTTTGATTGGCTATTTATAAACTGTTTTAAATATTGCATCTTTATTGTTCCAAGAATTATTAGTAGCCTTTTAAACTTTCTAATTTATTGTTGTCTCAAGTTTACCTCATTGTTAGCAACCTTCGGCTTCTACTTTGTAATTATTTTGCTACGGAAGGTAGCTTGCTTCTATTCTCACAGCACCTACATTGTTAAACTACGTAATACATTCACATAACATTATTATACATATACATAATAATATAAACATAACAATGACTGTAATATACATTTTATATGTTATATTATACACATATTGCTTTAAGGTAGGCTGTTATTAAATATTTATATTATATAATTAGACTGATATGATTTAAGTGTTAAAAATACGGCCTCAAAACCAATCAGGATGCATTATGACTTATAACCTAAGCAGGAACTCGTAAACAAGTTTAATTGCAATTCACGCATTGATTACTTCATTCGTTCGCATATATGCGGTACACGTGTTGCGCACAAATGCATTCCTAAACTATTTAGTCAAAAATGCAACAAGTGTATAATCCTTTAGCTCATAGTTTGAGGGAATACTTAGAGCTCGAGCGATGGCGATGTAAAGCAAACGAGCAATCTCTTCTATTTGCACTCTTTGGATTTAACGCTCACGATGTTTAAAATAAAAATATAGTAATTACTTTCGTGCAAATAACCTCTTGCGAATAGCAAGTAAACTGTTGTGGGATGAGTAAAACTGAAACTCTCACAGATATTCTCGGTGAATAAAACGAAGTGTGTATTCGTGAACACAACCCGGTGTTTACTTTCTCGTAATGTTGGTCAGAAGCAATATCGTCATCTTTTCCTTACTTCTTATCAGTTCTAATTTGAGCATCATGGTCGGATGTACACATATTCGTGAGGCAAAGCTATGCAGAAAAAGGAGAGACATTAGTCCGAGGAACCTTAAGCGTTTGTTAGATTCGAGGATGCAAGCGTAGGCTACATAATAAACTATTTTCAGCCAGAGATTGAAGATGCTGCACTTTCACTTTGGAAGTGTTTCTTTGTGTTTTGAGTACCCCGAGATAGTAAAACGGAGTTGCTGAAGATGCTGGAATTGACTGCACCGCTGTATCTAAGATAGAGACAAAGGTGAAAGGAATGGATCCTTTCTGAAAAATACGAATGGCTTAAAGACAGTGAAGACAAAACAGGAACATAGGTTTCGATTTATTTCGGGATTGGAGCTTAGCTTATATAGATTACATTAATTCTAAAAGTATAAGTATGCTGTGAAAAGATACTGATAAACAGTGACCAGAAGGGTTCATCACAGCAGCAGGAATCACTCGTGCAGTTTAGTCTTTAGAAGATCGTCAGTTTGTTTAGTGCACCTTAATGCGGGACATGTTTACTTATTTCAGAGATGCAAAATCAAGCGAAAGCAGACCTTTAACCTGTTCATCGCAAAGAAAGTGAGATTGTAGAAAGAAGTTTTGACCAGCTCAACAAGGGTTCTCCATATAGGCGATCGAGTAAGAATCTCATTGAAATATGTACGTACTTGTTTGTTTCCCTTGCCAATCACACGCAATGTTTTCGGATCCACGTGGAGCCTTGTTCGGTGGTACAAATTTAATGAGATGAACTAAGAACTACCTGATCTGTGACTTTTAAAGCCAAATAATAAATTACACTCACTTTACAGCTACACTGCTACCGTGCCAATTAAATATGAGCAGTTGCTTCCCATTAACTTTTCAGAAAAAACAAGCAAACTCTAATTTCGTACTGTTGTAAGTAAAAAGGAGTTTATACATGACGATGTAAAAGTAGTCACTTATAAAATATATTAGCTTACTTTCCAAATCATTAAAGAAAATCGGTTATTGGAGGTATATTATACCCCAAGAACTGACACACGAGTAAATACGTTAAAATAACCGTAAAGTACTGTCTACTTTTACTGCATCTCACACCTAGCAAGACTTTACTTGTCAAGAAGTAAGAATGTATTTACTCAATTTTATTCATATAGCCCAAGGATTATAATTGAATTGATTACCATGTTTATGCAATTATAGTACTACAAATAAAATAAATGTATTTATAATTTCACTTTCAAATGAACTTGGCAGATATGTTTAAGCGACGTGCGACATCACTATTTCCAGTGTAGTTGTTTTATAGTTAACGTCAATATAAAAGGCGAAAGTTAACAGCTTTTCAAATCCATCTGAAATCCCTATTTACGAGTATACTTCCAGAGTACACACACAAGGGTTGTATAAAACAGTACAGAAAATAACTCATTAATAGCCTAAATGAATGTTGGAGTTTGTTGTGATTTGGATATCAGGATAAATAATTTTCGATTATCACCTTGTCATAGTTTCCATTGCCGGTCAAAAAAAGAAGATATCAAAAGGTGATGTTAGAGAAGGCTTTAGTACGTACATTGAGGAAATTAGAATAGGATCGAGTATGAATGCTTGCATGCTATAAAGAGGCAGTTATGCACAATTTTGACCATCATAACAACTTGTATATAACATTAGAATTGCGCAAGTTGTTTAAATACTGAAATAAAGTAATATAATTTTTGAAGAGGTCATTTTTCAAAATAATTTTCCTGCTGACTAGCTGGCTTACCCAATGTTGCAAGGTTAGCTTTTTATGCCAGAGTGACGAATTCATTAACTTTATTTACTTCTGACCGTTTTTTATGAATCCCCTTTACCACTTAAAGTCGTAATTTCGTACATCCCCGGCTAATAGTGGATGAAAAATACCTAATATTCTTCACACAAAAGAATGTGAAACATTGGCTGAACGCCTGGCTTCCTTAACCTCCACTCAAGAGTCTTCTATGTTCTGGAAGTGCTGCAAAGCCTATAAGTATACTTTGGCGGCGGTGGAACAATCATCGGTCGGAGTGGTCGAGCAGCTGTTTAGATAATTAAGTCGGTATAATTTTTAGCATTTGTAACCTTTGGTACCATAGTTGTTTAGTTGCATAAAAGTTACATTATTTTCAAATAATTTAGAAACCCTCAAGATATACAATAAAATAGAGGTATCGAGCGGAGTGACTCAGGCGGTAACGTTGGATGTCTCGGATTAAAATCCGTGAGACGACCAATCAGACTGGAAATTTTTCGTGGTTTTCCTCAGAGGTCAAGATAAATACCGGATTGGATATTTAACACTACGACCCAAGCTCTACCTTAAGTCGAAAATAATACTAAAAATAAAAATAGATGGTAAAACAAATGCTTTGACATCTATCCAAAATAATGAAAGCAGTTAAACTGGACGGCATCCTAATGACATCTTCCCGGCACGAGTAGAAGCAGAGATACAGTTGCAATGCAATAAGGTCTCTTTGGACACGCGTCGAAGCAGACATCTGTCTGTTACAAAGCAGAGATACAGTTGCAATGCAATAAGGTCTCTGTGGACACGTGTCGAAGCAGCAATCTGTCTGTTACAGAAGCACAGGTATAGTTGCTAGCACTAAGTTCTCTGTGGACACGTCGAAGCAGCAATCTATCTGTTACAGAAGCACAGGTATTATAGTTACTAGCACTAAGTTCTCTGTGGACACGTCGAAGCAGCAATCTGTCTGTTACCGAAGCACAGGTATAGTTGCTATGCACTAAGTTCTCTGTGGACATGTGACGAAGCAAAATGGGGATGTGACCCAGAAGGTTAACTGTCCTCCATGAGGTATCTACCAACAGATCCGTCACGATATGACCATGTAGTTAAACCAACTTAAAATAAATAGAGTACCAAAATAGAGGGGAAACTGGTGAATAAAAAGACGCCTCACTCCTTAGCCACCAAACTAACCTCTTTGGAAATGTCACACAGTCTGCGATCATCGAGAAAAACGATTTTCTCATTGATTGCTAATATAAGATATCTGTTCACCGATTTCTAATGCAGCTATTTTCTCTCGTTATACAAGTATTTAGCAACGAACTTAATTACCACTAAGTATAAAGGAAATAAAGGAAAGCATTTTACATGAGTTATTAAGAGGTTTTAGCATCCATAAGGTATTCAGACCTATAGGATGAGAATAAAGGTTATTCAGAAGATTCGACACTTTTCATTACATGCGCGCGCGCGCACGCGCACGCACACGCACACGCACACACACACCTGCAGTATTTGATAAATGACAAAGAAATAAATATAACATACAATTCGTATTGCCATAAACAGAATCGATTGTCGCTTCTTCTGTTTTATATATACAGGGCGAATCACCCAAAACGTACACCGCAAATATTTCGTAAATGGAAAGTGCTATTGATGTGCAGTTTCACAGCATTGATTGGTAGTCAGGGGCTCGTACATTTAGCCTATAAACCGATTTTAATAATATTGAGAGTGTGTATATTTTGAGTAAACATACAATTTTTTAAATGGAACAATGACTAGTTACATCAACAGAATAAAGGTAGAGTAAATTAGAATGTCAATGGTCTTTGTTGCAGGATCCTAGAGTAATTAAATATGAAATAAGTAAATATTATATACCCAAATAAAAAAAACAAATAAAAATAGAAATCAAACTAATACCCGGTGTTTAAACCCTCTGCTTCTATTACTGCCCCCATTCTAAGGGGCATGAATGATATCAAATACCTACTCAAATTTTGGCAACAGGATACTTCCTCCCAAACATCGTGTATTTGATTCTACAAAAGATGTTTTATCTTGCAGGGCAATTTAAATAATTTTTTTCTTCTTCTCTGCCCATACATTTTTAATAGGATTAAAATATGGTAAGGAGGACAATCGGTCGCTGTGATATATCTTGACTTTGCGAGAACCAGTTTGAAACCTGCTGACCTGTGTTGACAGGGTGGTTATCCTATTGGAATTCAGTCGTTCCATCGGGATATCTAGCCCTTGCAGAAGGAACCGTGATGTTATTGGGGATATCTATACTGATAGCTATTTAATATTTTATCAAGCTACCACAACATACCTTCTCGTAACATCCAACCGCAACACGACACAGATACACGAACTTGGCGGACCATTGTGCCACGTGTTTTGCGTCGTAACGTTTTCCTCTAGGGCGGTGGACAATTACTTTACCCCATTTGTAGATGAAAATGTCAGATTCCCGTTATGTTGACACCTTCTTCTGTAAATTCGAGGCAACATAATCTGTGATCGTCTGTGAGACGCTCTTTGTTAGCTGCCGATCGGGCAAGCAAGGCTGTGCGGTTGGACCATAAATGCGTGCGCATGATCACGCCAGAGCCATTCATAATTGAAGAATGAGACAGAGTTCGCAATGCAATATTAGGTCAATTAAATATTCGGTTTAGTTTTTCACTGGATTTCGTACTAATATGGTAAATATGAAAACGAAAATAGTAATGTATATGTGTGTGCATGGATGTCTTAGAATTAATGAATATCTTATGCATGGAAAGCATACGGCATTGGCAAATAATTAACAAATTTAAATAACAAAAATGAACAAAAATGACCAAAGATTCGAACCCAGGTTGTTCCAATTACGAGACGCATGCGTCCCCGTTCGGCTACCATGCGTACAATCAAACTCCGACTTATCGCAGAGCTTTGAAAATGAACGCAGGATGGCATTAAATCATGTACAGTGAACGCAGGTCAGCGAATGCTTCCGATGTTTTGCGAATTGAACTCCTTCTCTGTCTAGTGCTAATTTATTTTGTCTTCGGCTGTACTGCGACTATATCTTTGTTATATTTATTTGTTAGCCCCACGTTTGGGAGCCAATTTGCGACGGTATTACTTATAATGTTTGTGTATTTGTGTTTACTTAACGTGGTGAAGCCATCTTGTGACGTGATTCATTTGTTAGGTTTGTTAGCTCCATCTGGTGTTAGCAATTTGCGACAGTATTAGTGTTTGTTTGAAAGAATGCTACTGTTATTTTATTTAATTTTGGTTAACTGTCCTCCGGCTAGCTATTATCCTTTTGGTCGAGCACTTCTCTTTATACAGGTTGTGTAAACGGAAAGGAATCTTTTATCCAAAGATAACACTGATGAAGAAATTTGTTTTACACTTTTATTGTCGAACACGTTAACTATCACATTTACACATTGATCTTGACACTCGCCAAACTGAAACTGTTATAATAACTTCATTACTGATCACTCTTAATTCGCGTACTTCAACTTTTTGTATAATTAACTTTACAACATTTAAGATTTTTCATAACTCTGTTACGCGTAACCTGCAAATTGATATCCGACGTGTGCCGTACAAATACTTTCGACGAACTGACTGACCGAAGGCGACGTGTACTTTACAAATATTTTCGATGAACTGACGGGTTCTACCTCTAACCTACCCTTTTTATACTCATACACCCCGATATGCCTAAAGATTATAACTGAACTGCTATTGGCTAATAAAACGCGCCAACATTAGCGACTATTTTTATATCCAATGAAAACTATGAAAACATATGCTCTAGGGAGAATGTTCCAGCAAATTCTAAAGAAAAACGCGCCAATATTACGTAACTTCCTCGTCTCTAATAATGATAAACAGCTCACCCCCTCGCTGCATTATTGCACGCTATTATTGTCAGTTTCAGTAAGGCCGTATAAACTTACTTCTCAACAATAATTGCAATCAACAAACATCTCAAATCAATGTCACATAAAAATGCATATTCACACTATAATCATTCTTTACATTTAAATAATTTGTGATACAAATTACTGCATCAGTACATACGTACATATATACATACATACATATCGAACAGGATGGCTCAGGCGGTTACGTCTGTGGCCCGCATTCGGGAGGTACCCAGATCGGTCACCGGCGACCTTCCACTCTGATCCATGGGTTTTTTGTGCTTTCGCCGGATCGCCAGGCGAATGCTGTGGTGGTTCATATTCTATCACGACTCTCCTTCCTCTCATTTCCTGTGCCCATCTGCCTTGTCAGCTGTTTCAGGCTTGTATACCAGGCAACAGTGTTCGACGGGTTGCGGCCTGGAGGTGGCTTGCGCTCTGTAAATCGTTTTATCCCTGTCGTTGCTGCGGTGCCGCTCAGTTAGACCTCTCTTCAGCGTGGGGCTCCGCTTCGGCGGACCCTGGAGGTTGATGGCTTATGGTCAGGGAACGTGCGGTGTCGGATGCGTTCTATCTCGAAACGTTAGGGAACCTACCCATGCTTGCGCCCATCGGCATTCGGATCTGCGGGCCCTTTGGGACTCTCCTCTCATCCTTCCCTCGCAGGAATCACGTTGGAAGATGAAGGGTCGAGTGGCCTGCGTGCGGTGCTCTGACCCGGTTCCGGAAGGCCCCTCTGTGATATGTACCTTTACTTTACCTTTAACATACATATGCACGCACATACATACTGCGACGCATCTACTACGGTCCAAGGCTATCGGGAGGTCAGCCCAGGCAATGTATATAAACAAAGATAAATCCGGCCACAACATAGGAAACACTATCGCAGATAAGTAGAATCTTCTGCAAGTTTCTTTTCCTCCGCCTCCAGAACGTGTGTCCAGATAGTTCTAGAATGTTCCGTGAAAGATTCCATTGGCTATATAAGCAAGCGTTCTCGCATGAAAGATAGTAAGTTGAGTCAGTTACCTAGTGCGATTCTAATACCATCCGAAAAGTACTGTTCTCCTAGAGAGTTTGTGATTTCCGCTGTGACGTGCAATGAATACTGGTGCTGCAGGAGAGACTGGAGTCGTCACGTGTTCGGCTCACCAACCAATGAAGAGAACCGTCCGGAAGAGGTTTCGTCGTGTATATTTTATTACCCGCTATATCACGAAGAATGTGAAGCGAGAGAAAAAATTGGACTACTTCACATCAGTGAAGTGACAATGTGAAGTTTCAGGGAAGGTTCAACTAGATTATAACAGTGACAGTGAAAACCAGTGAAGTGACAGTTATACCTCAACAAAGTCGCAATATATACATACACACGCATACACGTATACACACATACAAACACACATACATACACACATGCACACACATACATACATACGCACGCACACACATACATACACACGCACGCACACACACGCACGCACACGCACGCACACATACATACACATACACACATACACATACATAGGCTTCAGGTATAACTTTGAAACTTGCCTTGATTACAGAACACCTTTTGTAAACACTATCTCCATAGTAAGGAGACAGTAAATATTAATGTTAAAATTTAAAAATACGTGTATTATACGTACCATGTACGAAAAATGTTAAATACACAGCAACATCGGGAATACGGAATTATGTGCACCACAAAGCTTTACATACAAGCACCGAAGAAGTCGAGATATTCTCATATTACAAAACTTAATTTCATATCACAAGTAAGAACAAAATAAATATGGTTTTGCATGCAAATCCGGTGTCTAATAATTGTTACCTATCCTCCATCCAGTAATTCGGACCAGCTTGCTGTAAAAATAAAATAGTCGTAATAGATCAAAAGTAAATGAAGTTCTCTTGCTTGTTACTAGTAGCGTTGTTTGCAGTAGCACCTTTATCCCTTTCCTATTGCTCATTTGAGGTAAAAACAAGATTATTGTATTCCATCCAAAAATTTGGTATTGAGGTTTCACTGGAATAGATGCATTGGGGTGCTCAGGACACCGAAAACATTTTTATAAATATTACAGCTGTGTTTTTCCTTGCCTGTCCGTCTCCCTACCTATCTGTTTGTCTGCCTGCTTTTCTGTCGTCTGCCTGTCTGTGAACAGAATAACTCAAACTCGAAAACGTGAATAAATACGGAGTTTCATACCAAAGCCAGACACCTATTATGTTGGGAGAAGAATTTCGAGAAATTTCCCCCAACCTAAATTACTCTTATGCAGAAACACATTCCTTATTACTTACTCAAAATTTTCTCTAATGAATTTGATTAAAATATAATTCTCAGTTATTGATTGAATTACTAAAATATAGATATTGAATTTTCAGTAATTGTGGTATGAAGTTCTCTTCATTCTTACAAATTTTTCTGTAATTACAAAACAATGAGAGGTAGACAAGAACTTATTATAGAAATATACAGAGCTCATTAAAATATACAATTTATGCTAGAACATTAACCATTTCGAAGCTTTCACTGCCATTCGTTTGCATTTCTTAATGTTTTATGCAGTTCAGTTTGTTTTTCACGAACATATAACATCAAGAATAGCATAAATATATCGTCCTGCACTTTTAAGTAGTTTACAGTTGTCTCAGCCTTCTGTCTGACCTTGTGTAACTGTAACAAAATGTGTACGTAAATCATTACTGGCGAATATTTAATAGGAATGGGTGGAAGCATATGAAATTTAAGTTTTGTAAAAACAGTGTATAAAATAGTCATGTAAATGTATTTGTAATTGTTACACATCGTATATTTCGTCTTTCTCTTCCGATTGTCAATTACATGGAACTTCAAAGCCATCACATACTGACATACCTTTTAAAAATCTGGTTATTGCTATCCTACAACGAAATGTGTAAATGTTAATCTGCATAAAGTATATAAAATAATAAGCTTTTGTAAGAATAGTATGTAGAAGAGTGAGCAGGGAAAGTCATGTGAATGTAACACGACAGATGCATTATATTCCGAAATTTCTAAAGACTTAATTAAATAATGAACGTGTAGTTATTTTTCGTTACCTTCATTTGTTTGCTTTTTGTATCTCTACCGTTTGAAAAATGCTTGTGTCCATGTGAGTAATTTGCATGAAACTGATTAGGCATTTCGATGGTTTCAACATTACACGGTAAAGTGGATATTTAAGAAAAATTTAGCACTAGCGCTAGCTAGCACATTTTTATCCGACAAAGTTGACAACGCTGCCAGTTCAAAAGGAAAGCAAATGAAGTGGGGAAATTCAGTGATGCCACCGCACAAGTAGGGATCTCCATATGGCATCAGTAATTTTTTTTTATTTTCTTTTTCTGAAGCAGTTGGGTGGATTATGACACACACAAAGTTTATGTTTCAAATGGTGTTTTAAATTAGAAGACCTATAGCACATGTGTTTAATGTTCTGCATCTTAAACGTAATAATCTCTATTGAACACGCTAAGAAAATGTTTGCGTGAATTTGTTATTCATTTCGAAACTTTCGAGGGCAGAGTGACTCAATGATTACCACGATCACCACCTTGCACTAATTCCAGGTATGTTAATGGTTCCTTTCAGAGAAACCTCTGACATTGACACTGCGATTTTATATCTGGAAATAAAATATGTAAAAGACATTAATGAATGTCGTTTTATGCATTGTAATTCTGTTTTACACAGTTTATATGTTATTTATAATATGTACTATTATTACACAACGAGAACTAATTTGGTGTGTGAGAGAGTATGTGTGTGTCCGAAAGGGGGATTTGAATAATATGGGTAGTCACTCAAAAATATTTTCACAAGTTATTTCATCATTGAAATATTTTGGCATATAAAGCATATAAAGCATGCTTATATGCTTTATATCAAGAAAATAGAGCACGTAGTGCAAAATATGATGTAGTTTCCCTATTGTTTAATTTTTATGCGTCATTTTTCAACAGGACCATAAAATCCTGTATAAGTAATATTGAAAATACGTTATATATAGCAATTAGGCATTACTAATATTCATGCAACTAAATTTTAGAAGCTACAATAAAATTTATCTTGGAAATCGAGCTTAAAACTAATTTCTGTATTTTAAAATGTTTATAAAGAGAAAATGTTATAGAAATATTTGTTTGAAGGTACCTTGGAAACATTCTACTGTTTCCCAAGGTTCAGTCGATTTCGAACCATTTCTTGCGTGATTGATAACTTGTGTCCAATATAGTCTATCACATTGTAAAACTGTCTCATTATTTAAAAAAAGCATTGTGAACACAGAAAGTTTACACTCACGAGAACATAAATACCAACTCTAGAGTGCTCAAGTTCAGAACCATCTTTATCTTCCAAGTTTTATGAAGTAATTTTGTTAGGTTGACCACTCTCAATTTTGCCATGAGCACCGGAAGAAAATAAACAATGTCGAAGTTTAAAATGAAAAACATTTTCTCTTCCCCCAACTTTCATATCTTGTAACCGAGCGGGATGGCTCGCGGTAATTTTGTGGCCTGAATTCGGGAAGTCCCGGGTTCAAATTCGCGGGGCCGACCGATCTGATCGAAGGGTTTATCGCAGTTTTCTTCGGTCGCTAGGTGAATGCTGGGTGGATGATTTGATCCGCGAATTTTCCTATCATTCCTTTCATGATTATATTCCATTTCCTTCTTTTTCACCGCCATACCAGGTACTGGGCTGATCACCCATCCTGAATAAGCTACGATCCAGAGTTTGCTTATTCGACAGGCTGCTGACCCAAGGCATTGACTTATAAGTCCTACAAAGAGGAAAAGAAGCAATATGTCTTTCTAACGCATAAGCTGCAGTCTTACATTTAAATAGTGCTTTCTGTATTAAAATAATCCTGAGCTAAAGTTTTCTTGGCGAAAACTTTATAAAAGCCTTCTTAGTCCACCATTCAAGTAAATAGGAACGCTGCTGTTGCTAAACTTTCGAGACCTTTCATTGTCCTCCTCATCGAGGTGAGTGTTAAGAATAGAGCTTTCATATATATATATATATATATATATATATATATATAGAGAGAGAGAGAGAGACAGAGAGAGAGAGAGAGAGACAGAGAGACAGACAGAACTTCAAGGTGGAACATAACATCATTTTGGCCAATGAAAATGTAGATACCTCGTGATTGGTGCGGATAGGGAAGTCATGGCAGGAGATGAATTAGCGCCGCAAAACTCTGCTCTCCATTGCTAGATTGCTGGATTGCTTTAGGACACGCGAAATGATGTTACTACACTATGACTTTTTAAAGTCTTCCACTATGTTTATTTCAAATTCTTTCATAGAAATCAGCAGTTTTTCTTTACCTATTTGAACAAGACGTTGTAACGCTATAGGAAACAATGAAAATGATTAGATAGTTTACAACTTTAAGCTATTTTTTAAATGCTCCATTTATTTGCCGCCTTTAACATTAAGATCATATCGGCGGCTTTTTACCCCTGCTCATCCATTGCTCATCAGCAATGATGTTCACTCACAGTGGTGTTTATCTTTAGATTGCTATTACTTTTGTTTACTATTTTAAATTCACACTCTCATTCATACTTCCTGACTCTAGGGAGCATGGGGAATGAACCTGGCTAAACAAACCCTCCTACTTACCAGGCGGGAATCGAAACCAAGATCTCTGGATTTGAAAGCTAGCGTGCTAAGTACCAGACCACAGAGGCAGTCTTTTAGTTATTTCTACCATGACTACATGAGGTAACCTGCAACTTTTAACCCGTTGATACCAGCAAATTTTATATGCCACCTTACAACTTTTGAAAACTGTTTTAGGCTTTCTAGCAGAATTCAAAATACGCCTACTCATATTTTCAACTCCTTACGTGTAAATAATCTACAACACTGGAGCGATTCGTACGAAAGTTCTGCGGAATATTCTGGGCTAACTACGGCATTCCAACTTTTCGGAAGCCCTATTTTCAGCCCGTTCAAAATCTAAACTCTGACACATTTTGGCCAAACCTTGAACACTTATATTTAAGACATGGCGAAAATTATAGGCTACTGTTGAAAACTTCTTGTGTCATTTTTATCCCCTTAGTTCAAATCTGTACATTTAGACTACAGGACCCGGTAACATAATTTTGCTTCCCCACATATTAATGACTTTCAGTTCAATTAAAGTCGTTTAGCGACGTATAAAAACTTGCGAAACTTACATATTAGGTTCCGGAAAATGTAATAAATGAGGCACTTAGTGTATCTTGTCTTTTTAAGGCCAGCACCATGTAGGTATTCATTTCTATTTCTTCTTGCTCTCCTACTTTTGAAATAATTTGTTAAAGTGTTCCTGTTTCCTTCCAAGCAGAAAAAACGTATTAGTTCCAGTATAATCGTTTGTTGCAATCCTTAAAAGTTAATTAATAACCAGTAATAATCCTTAATTACTCCATATTAACATAATTATGTGACAGCTCTTTATATGTAAGACTGAATACTTATGTTGTGAAAATTATTTGCTTAGGCGAAACTATCTATCATAGCTATTTAGATTTAATGTTTATCGAAGTAACAGAAATATTCTGTACATTATATTTGATGTTACTGATATAAACGATTGACGGAAATTCACTGCTGATTTCTTATAATAGAATAAAATATAACTTCTTACATTATTAAATGGCATTACATGTAGAGAGTTATATACAGTAGTTTTTGACAGTTAATGAGCAAGTCCTTTTTGTGATTTGGTTACACTTTATGCGTTTATTGTGCTGGGATAAATAAACCAAAATTTAGTAGTTTACTCACACTTCATTTATCAGATTTAGGTACCTTAAATGATACCAAAAAGTCAAATAAAATGTACTAGAATTTAATGGGATATGGTTAAATTTTATTTTGTGGAGAATTAAAAATAGCAATACTATTAAATATGTGGGCTTTATATAATTACTGTGAAAAACCTTTCTCTAGGTTCAGTGATACGAATGCCCCATGACAATATATATATAACTATACATATATATGAATATGCACTGCTTCTCTTTAGTGTTTTGAATCTATAGGTTTAGGATATAAAACCACGCGTATCTCATTTTGGAAGTGAGACCTATCATTGTGGGAGTAGAATACAATCGTCAATCATTGCTTTAAAATGTTATTTAAATCGAATTTGAGCGAAATTCAAAATTTTTTGCCGGGTTGGTCAGTTGTTTTGTTTTACTTAAACTATTGTATTATGTAACAAACAATTATTAATCGTGAAATTTGTCTATTATTTAGTTTTGATTAATTGCAGAAAAATTAAATTTTAAGGATTCTCAGCATTCTATTTTATTTAATATGTGACGTGATATTTGAATTTCAAGATGCAAAAGGCATGAGGAAGAAGACTGAATTAAATAAACCATGTGCAGCTGCAAAGGTATCACTTTAGTCAATGACAGTGACATTTACTTATTTATTCATTGCCAAACATCTGTTATTGGGAATGTTGAAGATGAACCATACTTTCAGTTGCTTTGCTTTAAGGAAACACAGAAAAGCAAGCTTTTAAACTTAAGCTATTCTCCTTCAGACCACCAACTGAATTACTCCTAGCGGAGTTGCAACAATGTTGGCAACACTGTGGAGGTGCTGAGCGCGTGGAAGACCCCAAGATGCCGCGTGGACAGCAAGTACCGCGCCGTGAAACAGGTTTGGAAAAGTTTCATGTTTCTCCTGCACGATCGAATATGGTCAGGCAGGACAGTGCTTGGGTGTCGTAGAGAAAAATGGGCCATAACCCGGATAATGGAGCGTGTTGGCGACTCCACACCTTAACGCAATGTCACTCGACCGACCTCCCGCAGATTAGCATATAATATATCTCATCCCGTCCATGGCAATGGCCATAAACCACGTTGGTGTTGCCATAAACGTTATTAATCACAGTGACAAGGGAAACAATAACAAAGAGAAGCTTTGACAGGACTTTAGTACACAAAGAAAAGAGAGATCTTAAATATTAAAACTATAATACGTTAATATCGAGTGGAACTATTTATCATGATTGTGCTAGAAGGTTACAATTTACACATTATGGGATGTAAATTACAAAAGGCGATACGAAAATAATACCTCCTACCTAGTATTTCTCAACCGAGCGGGTTAATTCAGGCGACAACGTCTATGGCCCGCATTCGGATCCCTTGGGACCGCCCACCCTGACCCATAGATTTTTCATGGTTTTCCCGGGTCGAAAGGCGAATTCTGGAATGGCTTCTTCTCTACCACGATTTCCTTTCCGTCATTTCCTTTTTATTCCGTTTCCCTCTCATCTTTCAGGTGTATTTCTATTTCTCGTGGTGTATGGCGGTGCGGGACAGATGGCGCGGACGCTTGCTTATTGGAAAAATACTCCCGTGGGCACCAGAGGGCTGCTCGACTGGTGGGTCGTTCCTCGTCCTCTCTTCATGCTCCGGCGGTGACACACGGGTATGCGAGCTTGGAGGTCTTAGGGACTTTCGCGCGTCTCAGTAGCGTGTTTGCCTAAGGCCTGTAGCCTCCTATGTGGTTCTTTCATTTCATCCATTCCTCCTGGGGGGAGTAGGCTAGGCACAATAGTTCTCTGTAGCTCGCGATGCCGAGGTGTCCCCTTCCGTTGATTAACCTATAACTTATAGTTTCTCTAAAACAGTGATAGCCAAGGTTCAGTAAAGTAATCCAGTTGAACACAAACCATGAACAATTATGAATACAGAAGATGTATAGAAAACCCACAGCAGAGTGTTCAGATAAGTATGCGCAAGGATGCCTAACCTTACAGAGAGAGGGGATGAAGGGAGTTTCGCTTCCCACTCATTTCCAGTCTTGCTGCCAAGGACTGAAATTTGATTGGCTTGGCTTGTCAGTCCCTTCAAATAAGGTAGATGGGATGAACCAAGCACTTTGAACCTTAGCCTTTAAGAAAACAAGTTGGCTTTACTGAGTATGCGCTTATTGAATGGGAGTTGAATGCGATTTGGTCATTCTGCAAATACGAAAAAGAGAAGGTTCCCAAAAGTGACCATATAATTAGAGAAAAATTAGTGACCCGGGAACAAATCTACATTGAAGCGTTTCTGATGGCACAATTGCAACTCGAAAATGTTCAAGAAAAATTTAGTTCATTGGAGTAAACCGTAGACACCTAACTTGTATCATATTCTATATCTGAAGCAGCTCATATTATATATTTACATAAAGAAACATATTCATCCGAATTTTATAATATGTATCACACATGGAACCTAGCATGAGAAGTTCTAAATCTTTTTAGATATTCTATTACATTACAATGTTATGAAGGACATTTAGACCACTTTCACACCGATTTACGAGAGTGTATCAATTCTTCACGAGAGCTTTATGTAAATGGCAAAGGTACATATCACGGAGGGACCACGGAACCGGAGCTGAGGACCCCAAGTAGGCCAGTCGGCCCTTTTAATTTCCAGAGCATTGTGTAACTCGGCACATCACTGACTTGAAAGCACTGTTTTTTGACTAAGCTTCCGGGCCGTTTTAGTAGTTAATGATATGACAGTTACTTGAAACATTCCTGAATCTTTAATCAATTACTTTCAAATGTTTAGAAAGTTAACATCCGTTTAACGCACATGCGTCATTCAAACCCCGCTTTTTTTTCTTTTTTTCTCCTTTCCTTCTTTTCCTTTGGCTGACGTTTGAGATAGCATAAAAATGTCTTTCGGTTTATCGCCATTCATGAAATAATCAATGTCCAAAGTATGATAATGAGCAATGCCCAAATATTGATGATATAAAAATGTTTGAAAAACGACCTATAAATGGCTAAAAATTTTAGAAAAAGCATAATAATTACAAAAAATAACCTAAACTGAGATATATTAATTTATTAAAAAGCTATAAATTAATTCATGCATTGCTATAACTGCTACACAAGTATAAATAGGTAGGAGAATAATCAGATACTTTTACAAAGTGAATGTCAAAATGTATCTGTTCCATGTTCCTGTTTGAGGAATCTAAAAAAAAAATAAGAAAATTGTTTTTGAAGCCGGTCTAACAAAACTGCTGCATTAACCCTTTTAAATTCTTGGATTAAGAAAATTCATTGGGAATGAAGTGACTTCAGAGCCCATGACATAGGGTCAAGGGCAATAGCGACCGATGTTCGCACTAATTAAGGCGAAAAAGGGAACACTGACCTGTCTCATCCGTAGTTTGGGACATGAATTTATAACATAAACAAACCTGCCACCCTGACAACAGCCAACCCTGCACCAGCAAGCATCCTGTTCCACAATAACCGTTAAATAGCAATGTGGTCTGTTTTGGTCTGTTTCTTCCAAGAGAAAAGCATGTACGCTTCTCTTATTTCTTACAGTGACTTGAATTGTGAAATTTCTTCTGCTTCAAAAGTTATGATTATGTGAAACTTTCTAATATAAATCTCTTTATATTATCAATCTAATTGTAAGAAAATTACTAAATAAAGTCAAGAAACATACAGAAAAATCCTAAAAATAAAAAATGGCATAAAATGAAAAAAAGATGTAACAATATGCATTTTTATATTCTGGGGCCCATGATGTAGCAATTTATATACGTTAGAAATGCCTGCGATGTAACAGTTAAAAGCTGCCGGCCCTCATACCGTGGTCGCTGGAGAGTTTGGCTTAGATACTCCGTCAAGCTAAGGCCTGCGGGTTCGACTCCGGCCATGGGCAAGCGTGTTTGTATCTGTGTGTTATGTGTGTAACAGTATTTTGGGTAATAAGCTGTAAACAGTAAAAAAAAGCATAGTGATAATAATCCGGAAAAAGAGGGATACATTAAAAAGAATTCCTTTTGACATATCTTCAGGATCTGATAATGATTTAATTTTGCTACCTCGTAGGTAAAGAAGGACAGACCGAGCGCACTGAAATTGTGATACATGGAAAAATACAGAGAAATCAGGTAAACACTAGGCTACGCGGGGGTTGAGGGACAGAAAATGGTAATATGTACATGGGAGAGAGAGGGAAAACGCGGAGAGGTGCTAAGTAGGATAGGGGCTGAAGGTATTCTGGGTGGTTCTGAGAATTATTTAGGGTCCATTGAAGATGGAGAGGAAGGGTTATGCACGTTCAATGTTGGGTATGTTGTTCAATGTATCTGCTGTACGACGTATGCACGATGTATGTATAACATACGAAGTTTCAATGATAATTATATCTAGCCTAACCTGATACCAACCATTACAACAAAGCTAGCTCAACCCATCCTCTCATCGTCTAACCTAACCTAACATTAACTATTATCTCAACATTTATTCTATCCAACCATTGCATGCCCTAATCTCGCACCGAACATTCCAACCTAGCCCCGAGGTATCCAACACTAACCTAACCTGATGCAATCATTCTAATCTAGACTATCCCTTATCATCCCTTCTATCCAAACATCACCTACCCTAATCTCGCACCGAACATCCTAACCTATCCCGAGCTATTCAACACTGACATAACCTAACCCAACCGATACTAACAAAGCTAATCTAACCTAGAAGAACCCTCTCTTAATCTAAATGAAGAGCCTCTAACCGCCTAAACGAATCCATATGTGCTAAACGACAGCTAAATCAGTAATTTTGAGGACACCTTTATAGCCGCTTTGAGGTACTTAAACAGTATTTTGAGTCCTTTGCGTCGCTTTTATTGGCTTTCTAGATACTGGAGTAAGGTATTTAGAACATACCGAGGATGCTTTGAAGACATTTTAATCTCCTTTTACGACCATTTCTAGACACCGAAAAGGGTATTTTAGAGTGCTAGCACAGACATTTGGAGGGTATTTTAGTCACCGGTGCAGGAATTGTAGGGCATTTTAGCGCATTTCAAGAGCATTTTAGCCACTGACGTAGGTATTTTCAGGTATCGCCATAAGCTTTTAGCATATTTCAGAGCAGAGACAGCGCTATTTTAGGCATTTCAACATCTTTCGAAGGGAGTTTAGATAATGGAGTAGCCATTTTCGGGATATTGCTACAGGCTTGTACAACATTTTGAAAGTATTTTGTGCTACTTTAAAGAATATTTATACAATTTTCCATGCATTTGCATTACTTCGGTGATATTTTGGACGCAAGAGTGGGATCGTCCTCCGTGGTGTAGTGGTTACCATGTTCCCGAGGTTGCGGAGGAGGGCGATGGATTTTTTTCGGGTATAAAAATCCTTGGCATGGCTTCCTTCGGAAGAGAGGTAAAGCCTGTGGTCCCATGTTGTAGATTTACAGCTTGTAATAAAACCTCAAACCTGATAAAGAGGACCCTGAGCAAAATTACTGGTCTTTCACGCCCAATATAGAATGGGACGCCAAGGACCATAGTAATTAAAGAGCGTACATAAATAAAACACAATTTAATTTCAATTTCGCTAGAGTGGGTATTATCGGACATTTTAGAGCATGTTGACGGTATTTTATCCCCTGGTGATAATGTTTTCCCATACTGACATAAGCTTTTAGCAATTTTGGAACACTGACAGTGGCATTTTAAGCATACTTAAGGTATCATTTCTAGACATTGAGGCAGGTATTTTTAGGGTATTGGTATAGGGGTTTGGGACACTTCAAGACATTTTGGAGGTATCTCATAGTGTTTTAAGTATTCTTATACAGTTCCCTGATATTTCGAAGGTATGTTAGGCACTGGAGCCGGAATACTTAAAATATTTGAAGTATATTGAAGGTTTTTGAGGCACTTTATTTCCATTTTACACACTTTGTAAACATTTTTGGACGTAGGAATGAATATTTAGAGCCCTGGTGGAGATATTCGGAGCTCTACAAGGATTTGGATTTTTTTATGAATATTTTGACAGATTTAAATCTTCTACTACGTTTTAATAACAATTTCACACGTTTTGTAGTAGAGAGATCCTCTTTTAATGTTCATTTACCCTGTTTTACAAGAATTTGATATTAATTTTTAATTTTTCAGCGTTCTTAAACTCCTTACTGTATTGTCCACTTTTTTAACGCATGTCGTGTACTGTCGCATTACCTTTTTATGCTTTTAAAGCCCATTTTCTCTAGTTCCCAAGGTCGCGGGGTCAAACCTGACTAATGATGCTGGATTTTTTCGGGCGTAAAAATCTGTAACATTGCTTCCTTCGGAAGGGACGTCAAGCCAATGGTCCCGTGTCGTAAATTTACGACACGTAAAAGAACCTCAAGCCTGATAAGGAGGCCTCTGAGCACAATTTCCGGTCTTTCACGCCCAATATAGAATGGGACGCTAACCTAGCACACCCAAGGATCCTAACCCCGCCTATCCAAAACTTACCAAAGTGGGCCTAGAGTTTCTTTTAGTGAAATTGCAGCGGTTTCTTCATATTCTGTTATTTGAGGGTCCTTTATAAGAAAGTACAATATCAACGTAGGTGTATTTCGAGTTACATTTTAGTTCTCGCTTGGCGTCCCTCCTCTTCTATATGGGTTTGAAATCAGAAGTAGGGTTACTCATAGTGGCAGGTTACCGCTTTCCACTTTCATTATCGTATTCTTATTTCATCATGTTTATGCAGGTATATTGAGTAATAGTTGAGTAAATATCCGATTTTTGTAAACAAGGTCACGGAGAAAACCAACATATCAGAGCATGCATCACATTTTCTTATGCATGTCTCACAATACTGTAATGACCATATGCGTTTGTGGATATTCCATCATCTGCAATCATTCTTTTGTCGTCATGAGATGATAGAGCGATTTTGTTAGCTCTAACTGTTGAAACAATATAATGCTGAGACTTAATTAAATTCATCGGAGTTCTTATGATTTCATTGCTTTTTAGATAATTCACATAACTATTGAATGCAATGTAGTGGATAATAGCTCTCCATTATAACCTTAATGTTTTAATTATACTTCCATTAGTATCGAGCACACAGATTTTAGGTGTAGGACCTACAAAGCGTTGAATGGCTTTCCTGTTAGCATCATGTTTGAATTTGCTTTTTGCTTTGGGTTTAATAGCAAATATGGTTTGTTGGATAATCAGAGGTATCTGGGTACTCAAGCATGTGCAGTAAATTATCTCCATATATAGTTCTATCAATGAATGTGCGTGTTGCTATAAGTTTTTCCAACGTTTTACGATCCATCGCAAGCCGTGTATCCATCCATTCCTGGATGTTCTTCATTGTTTTCCCGAACATAGCATTGTTGAATAGCTTGTGGACTTTCATTTCGAAACCTTTTCTAGCACCTTACCGTATCTTCTTATTAAATTCCACTTAACGTTTTAACCATATCGATTGTTGAAATTGTAGTGCAAGACGAATTTTCGTCAGAGCTGTAGTCCTGAAAGCGAACCTGTTTCAAGGTTCTATAGTGGACAACATACCTTCGTCGAGGACCAAGGTGAGGAATTAGCTTGTTTGTAGAAATATCCTTTGGTTTCAGACACTCGGGGAGGAATGATAAATCATTATGCAGGTCATGGAGCTCAGGAAGATACTCGATATCCACAAACCGGAGTTTTATATCCCCAATACTTATATCTCCTGAATGAAAACATGCATTACGATGAAAAGGAATTACATTCCTGGAATAGGTCGCGTCACTGACATATTGTTCCAAATTGATCGGGTGTCCCTGATTCGAATCCAGAGTATGATTATAACTTTATCTTATAATAACTGCTGAACTAGTGTAGATGAAGACGTAAAATGTGTTTTATTACATTTATATTATTAAACAGTATTCATTATTTTATATTATTAAATAATAAATATTATTTTGTAATAACTATGTACATTCTGAATTTATACCGGGGTACTTACAGTCCTGGTTTTGATCTTTAATTTTTAAACTGAACTGTGTATACCGGGTTACCTACAGTCCCGCTTTTGTGCTTTAATTTTTAACCCAATTATCTCTGGAACTAAAAGTGGTGGGGCAGAGCAAAGCATGAGTGATACTTACTATTGTTTAAATTTATAAAGTAAATAATTGGAGATCAGTTGTCTTAGTTCGAATCCCGATCTCTCAATGTCTTCCTTAATTTTCCTCTATACTCTAGGATATATCACTTAGATTGGTGACAAAGTGCGAATAAACGTGTTTAACATGAAAAGTAACGTTGTAAATATTTTTGATCCTCGTGTCCTGGTTTCGAATACTGATTCAACGTAATTTAATTATAAATTCAATAGCTTTTAAACTAATTTAGATGAAGACTTCAATTAAATTGTATTAAATGCACATAAATAAGTATTATTGAGGGTATATAGCGTGGTATATAATTCTTGGGTTCGAGATCATCTCCGAATCTGTCACAGATAATGAACAGGAAAGAAACTGTTATTATAGCTATTATTGCTTGCAGTTAATGCTGTAGATACTTGGAGTTCAAATTTCCTTTTGGGAGCAATTCAACAATTTGGACAGGATAGTGAAACTTCCTTATATTATCTAAGCAGGTTTTGGGAGCATGCTCTAGCCGTATCATACAAGCCCCGCCAATCCTGAAACTTCCTATACAACTCCTATAAGAAACATTCTCCGATGAGCTTTTGAGTTTACGTCAAGCCTTCATTCAGCGTTGAAAGTCTAAAACTGATCTTCCTACGTAACCCTATGTATATTGTGGTTGTGCTTCTGCTGAGAATTTTATGGAATACCTAACATTCCTTGCAAAGAAGATCGATGACACACAGAAATCTGCTAGGCCTCTGAAACCTACAGATGAACAGCAACAGGTTTTCGAGTATTCTACAGGGTACTACTTATGTGCTAAAGAATTTATAGAAGAGAATTACAAAGTGCGACGACGAACACATCTGCGGCGAATACCAGGAAATCTGCATAAGTGCAGTTTAGCCTACAAAACACCTAAATATACTTTTTTTCTTCATACCTGGGCGGATTAGATACACATTTCACCGTTAAGGGAATGGGATGTGTAAGCGAGAGAGTAGAGGTGACAACTAACTCTGAAGAAAGCTACATCTGATTCCCTAGGTATGCTGGCAATATTAATCTCCGGTTGTGGACACCTATCGTTTTCTGAGTACAAGCCTGGATACGCTAGTAAAAATCCTAATAGTATATCCCGAAACAGAGAAGTACTTTGGTTGTGAAAAGTCGAGTTTGATAACTCGTAATAGTGTATTTCCATATGATTACAGTTTATGGAATGTCTTGAATGAGAAAAAATTGCATTCAAGAGAAGCATTCGACAGCAAATAAAGTGAAAAAGCAATTGGCGTTAATGACTACTTTGATTTTGATTTCATTTCTGTTTAAGGGCGCACATTTCTTAGGACATTAGCGCCCTTTTAAAACGGATCATGGCAAAGGCCAGAGATAAAGATCAGTACAAAATATCATGGCAAAGGTCCGAGATAAACATATTTATAAAACTCATAGCAGACGCTAGAGGATCAATACCAATATAAACATCATAGCACACGACAAATGCATATAAATATATCAAACATAACCGAAAATTATAGAACACCTGTTATTAACATGACTAAATCCACATTTGGAAATTTACCATTGCCACAAAATTAAAAATTCCATCAACCCCTTGCTTATCATCGCTAAGACCTCTGCAAGACTGGCCGACAGTTGCATATGCTAGAGCAATAAACTCTAGCAACACGTGAGGGACCGAGAGATCTTTGCTACAAAGCGGCGCGCAACAAGCCTAAAGTCTTCCGATGTTACCCGAGGTATTCCATCACTGAATTTCGTGGTTGCCGCCTTAGCTGCCAAACCAGAAAGTTCATTCCCCAGCAAACCAACGTAACCATGTATCCAAGCACACGCCAGAAGATTATAAAACATGAAGGGCATCTGGATTCCCTGAAAAATGGGGTGGTGGTAGTACAGCCCACGAAGACTCTTAAGTGTATTAAGGGAATCGCTCAAATCGGACATTGTCCCAATGTTCGACGGCGCACATGCAAAATAGCTCGGTATATGGCATACAGTTCTGCACTATAAAAGGATGTGATATCCTGAAATTCGAATGTATGGGGTTAGGATCCATGAGCATAAGCACAACCAAAACCGTTGGTGCACTTAGATCCATCAGTGTAGTTCAAATTTCGGCCACTGTAACCGGACACAAATTCTAAAAAAAAGGTGCGAATAAACGTAGGCATCGCAGACTTCCGGTACACCTTCATCTCGATATCATTGTGAGATGTTGCACATAACCTCTCCCCTCAGCAAACATACTATGCATTTCAATGACGTTCTTTCTAAGAAGGTCCCGGAAACGAACACTTGCAGGCTGGATTATAGGAGCTATTCCTATAACGTTCGCCCAGCGCAGTGTGAAAAAAGAAGCGAACGTTGGATGTAGAGACATATAATAAAGCGTACTGCCATATTTTTTTAAAAAGACATCATGCCGACATCCAGAGGAAGTTCTGCCAATTCAGCGTAAAGGATATAACTGGGCCAGTGGGAAAAACACAAATAGTCACTCGAATGCCCCGACTGCGTCTAATTTTCACTACACAGATTGACATGCTGAGGAATAAATGTATTTTTGAGTGGATCAGTGCGCGATACAGTTGCAGTAAAACAGTCCGATACGCTCCCCAAGATTTGCCACTTAATATCCGCAATATATTAAAACAACGGTCACATCGCAATTTCAACTGTGCAATATGCGATGACCAGCTAAGCTTCCTATCAAACGACATACCCAGGAATCTCGTCGAATCTGCGAATGGTAGTAAATCTGGACCGAATCGGAGCGAAGGTGATAATCGTCTCCTACGGCGACAGAAGTTCACGCAGATTGACTTCTCAGTTGAGAAACAAAAGCCGTTTTTAGAACTCCATTCTTAGAGATCATCTAGGCATTGCTCCATACGGCGTTCCAAAAACCGTACTCAGAGAAGTACAATAAGCGGCAAAGCCATCTAAGAATAAGCATGAGGATACCCTTGGAGGAATACATTTGGAGATAGAATTAATCACTATAGCAAACTGTGTAACGCTTAGTAGCGATTCCTAAGGTACTCCGTTCTGCTGAACAAAAGGTTCGAAAAAACCGAGCCGATCCTTACTCGGCAGGCGCGGTCCTTCATAAACTCCTGAATGAACCTTGGTAAGGATCCAGGTACGTTTCAGGCGTGTAGGGAACATAGTATCCCCGCTTGCCAACACGTATCATAAGGCTTCTCAAGGTAAAATAATATCGCAACGGTTTGGCACTTCTTCATGAATCCGCTCATGATCTGTACCGATGTCACAACGTGATCCAATGTTGAACGACGTCTTCTAAAACCGCACTGGGTGTTCCTCAGCAGGTTAGGAGTTTCTAATCACCATACAAACCGTCCATTGATCATGCGTTCCATCACCTTACAAAAGCAAATAGTGAGGGAAATAGAACGGTAGCTGGACGGGAGATTTCGGTTCTTTTCAGCTTTCAAAATGGGTATGACAGTGGCCTCCCGCCACTTTTCTAAAACACGGCGTCAACCCAAATACGATTATAGACCTGGAGTAGGAACGCCTTACCTTCAGGAGAGAGCTTCTGCAACATTTGTACGTGGATATGATCAACGCTGGTGCTGATTGCCGCAAAGATGAAAGAGCGTGTTCTAACTCCACATGGTGAAGAGGCGGTAGTAATTTTCAATACTTCCTGAACGAAAAAGGAAACATTGAGATTCCACCTGAGTCTTAACAGGAAGGAACTCGGGCGAATGGTCATCTGAGCTAGACACTTGAGGGAAAGCACGGCCAAATGTGTTAGCCAGGTCTAATGTATCAACAATAGCTTCTGCAGCTGTTTTAAGACCAGCAATGGGCATGTGATCGATTTTCCGGCCACACGGCTTAATATATCCCAAATGACAGAGGAAGGTGTACGTCGATTAAATGAAGCTACAAACTTGCTCCATGATGTTTTTTATTATACTGTATAACATGTCCAGATTTGGCATGCATGTTCTTGCATTCAATTAGGTTATCCAGCGTGGCGCGACGCTTGAAAATCCCAAGAGCACGCCTGCGAGAATGAAAGGTATTTCGGCATTCTTCCGTCCACCAACTGGAAATCATTGAGGGTTGGCAGCCGACCTTAGAATACCTTACGCAGCAGCAGAAAGAATCTTTGCCTTGTGATCTTCGAGCATACAATTCACAGAGTCGCGCTCATTATTATCAAATATAGCCAACTGGGAGTAAAAGTTCCAGTTGGCATGATCTAAGCGCCATCTATGTAACCGTGTGGAACATATACCTTGTGTTAAGGGCCTAATAAGACATGGGAAGTGATCACCAGAAAGTAAATCACAGATGACATTCCATTGCAAAGAAGCTTCAACTGTGGTTAACAAACTGCAATATCAAGGTGTGAAAAAGTGTTGTAGGAGTCTCAGAGATATGTAGGTTCTCCGGTGTTCACAAAAGCTAGGTTATAATTGTCCAAAAAGCGGCATTTCATTTACCCCTCGCATAAGCCCGGTGTGAGCCCCAACTAGAGTTATGTGTATTAACGTCTCCCACCAACAGAATACGCGTTGTTAACTGAGAGACTAGATCTTCTAAATCCATGAGCGAGAGGTCATCGGATGGAGGCAGATAACAGTAACAAATGGTAAATTGGATGAATGGCAGTTGAATCCTTACAGCCACCGACTGGATTCAGACTATGGATACAGATTCCACAAATGTATCATCTCTGTTGAGCATCATAGTGCCCCCGTACGCAGGAATACCCTCTTCCGGTGTAAGATCACATCGTGCAAGGGATATCGTCTAAGTTGAAAGCTGTCTTGCGGCCGGAGTTTAATCTCTTGTAAACATACGACCAACGGTTCATACTTCTTGAACAAAAGTTCAGGCTCTGGTCGATGTGTTGTAATTCCACGGAAATTGCATTGTAGAATAACGCCATAAGTTCTTTACCGTAAAAGTTTACTACGTTGTGGAAAGATGTGGTCGAATCAATTTTCCCTTCTTCTCTGGTGACGGTCTAACACCCTTAACGGAGGATTTATCCGGCCTCTTTTTCACTGTCGTTCTGGCAGTGTGGGCAGAAGCTTCCTCCTCCATCTCCTCCACGGGGGGACACCTTTCCAACAGAAAATGTCGATTCGAGAACCGCGAACCGATTGGAAGTTGAGATTAGCGAAGATGTTGATCGCCGATCTGAGTCCCTCCCGGAGGATCACTCATAGAAGGATCACCTAGAAGAAGCTCGTGATCTTGTTTCCCCTTAGGTGTTCTGGGTGCAGACTTATCACATTCTTTAAGGAAGTCTGTTCCCACATAACTGGCCATAAATTTTATTGGTGATGCATTATATACTACAGGTTTACCAGTCTGATTATTTCAGGTTGACGGTTTTGCTGGTGATTTGACAGGTGTGAGTTTTTCAGAAACGGATGTTGATGTTTATTTTGAAAGCTTTGGCTGCGTTCTAGCTACGAGAATCTTTTCGGAATTAGTGGCCCGGTTTATATCGCGGATCTGATTTTCAATTTACCGACACGGAACCGGTTTAGCCGCAACTAAGCTATAGGTACTGGATTTCGGGACAGGAGTTTGGCGGATATGCAGAAGTTAATCTCGTTAATCCGGAATTTCTGTAACGCTCTTTCCTCTGCAAAACGGGGGCATTCTCCGGAACTTGATATATTTTCACCGCTGCAGTTAACACACGTTGGAGCAGATACACATGCTCCATCGTGAGAGAGGTCTCCGCAGTTAACGCCTGTAGATTCGCCGTTACAAAATTCGCTAATGTGTCCAAAGCGTTGACACTTACTGCATCTCAGCGGATTCTGTTTTATATGGGCTAATTTCAATGACTTAATACCCTTCCTTAATTATATGAGGGAGAGCCACCCAATGAAAGGCACGTAATAGGGTACGAGTAGGTACTAGTTCACATCTTTCTTTCCGCTGAACCCGATATACGGAAGTAACACTTTGATCATCTAGATTTTCTTGAATCTCCTCGTTGCACATACCGTCCAATGCACGAGTATTTACTGCACCGTGCGAAGAGTTCAAGGTCTTGTGCACTTCAACGCGTACAGGATAATTGGTTAACATATTCCCTCAAGTATTTCCGCTGCCTGCGATGTTGAATTTGCTTCAACCAGAAACTACCATTGCGAGATCTAATGCACGACGCAATTGGAACAGCAATGTTATTCAGATCCTTTTGTATTATGAAAGGGCTCACCGATGAAAACCTCCTTCCTTCCTCTGTCCTATTTATGACTAAGTAGATAGGACCACAACACTCGACTACTTGTTTTACGCCGACTTTTGAGGCTTTTTTGGATTATTTAAGATTCATAGTGATAAATTTCTCCACCATTACAAACGTCTCCAATGGCTTGCTTATATCCTGGGCGCTACCCCAGCTTAGGTGAGCGTCCTGGCCTGGACCTTGCTCACCTTGTGACTCACTTCCACAGTTATAGATAGAGGGACCCAATCGCCTTCAGAAGTGTAACAGCTCATGTAATGGCCCTCCCCGGGACTAATTTTATCAGCGGAAGTGAACACAGTCCTACATGATTCTCAGGGGCTGAGAGTTACGCATTAGCCAGTCTCCCCATGCGACTCCCTCTGTCCCTCGCAGTGGTATCCGTCAGACTGTGTTCAGGGAGATAACTGCTAGTTGGCAAACACACCTGTGGACCAAAGTTGGTTGGGCGTTTGGCACAAGCTTTCTCACCTCTTAGAGGAACCCAATCGAGAGTGTGGCTAAGGATCCCGGGAGCGCCAATTCCGTACCTAACGTAGTAGGCCTCTGTGGAGTTGATGACTACGATCAGGCTAAAAATCTGTGGGAGCAGTTTAGGATAAGAAATTTTGACTATCTCCACTTAACTTCAGATGTTCCTTTCTTGGCTGATCTGCTTGAGACATTCAGAGAGCAGGCCCCCAAAACACAAAGTTGATCACATTATTTCTCATCTCCTGGACTTACGTGGGACACCATGCTTCTATATACTGGGATCAAACTGGAATTGCTACCGGATTGCGATCAGCTTCTCGTGGTGGAATCTGGTGTCAGTGGAGGTTTATGCCAAGCTTTCCGATATGCAGAGGCTAATAACACATACACGGAGAATTTAGAACCTCAGAAACCTCTCAATTTATTACATACTGCATGCTAATAAACAATATGTTTGGACGATAATTTACACCTTTCCTTACGGTGGATTTGAGTGGGTTTCCCCTGAAGATGTTGACCTAAACTGTTTTAAAGTTAACCCTCATTGACATATTTTAGAAGTGGATATTGAGGACTATGCTGAGCTCCATGACCTGCATAATGATTTAACGTTTTCCCCCGATTTCTGAAACCAAAGGATTCTTCTACAAAGAAGCTAGTTCCTCACCTTGTCCACTATAGAACCTTAAAACAGCCTTCTCTCATGGACTACATCTGACGAAAATTCTCCGTACACTACGACTTCGACAATCGCTATGGTTAAAATCTCTACCTCGAATTTAATATCAAGGTGCTAGAAGAGATTTGGAAAGGATCTCTACAAGCTGTTCAACAATTCTATTTTCGGGAAAACAATGGATAACACCCGGAAACGGATGGTTATGTGACTTGTGACAGATCGTAAAAGAGTTGAAGAGCTTACAGCAAAACCTACATTCATGATAGAACTATATATGGAGAGAAAATGAAATTAAATTGAGGTGTACTTGTGCTCTATCATTAATTACTGCAATTCTTCGTGTACCATTCTTTACTGGCCATGAAAAACCGGAAATTTTGCTCAAACGCTCTTTATCAGGCTTGAGGCTTGAGGTAAACCTACGATACAGGTCTACCCTCTTTGCTTCGCTTCCGAGGGAAGCCATGCTGCTTTTTAGGACCGAAAAAATACATCGTTCTCCGCCGGATTTAAACCGCGACCACGGAAACTAGAGGCCAGTTTGGTACATCTAGACAACGGAGGTCTACATACATGGAGATAGCTTGGCTGCTGTACATATGGCTTCATGGCAGATTATGTTAAACGAACCAATGTACATAGGTATGAGTGTGCTGAACATTTTAACACCCTTATGTACTATTATAAATATGACGTTTTTGCTTCCGTATTATGGAGTTGAAAACCTCAAACGCAAGTATATGGATACTGATTCCTTCATCCATCGAGTGACTACAACAGATGTATACAAGGATAATCTACACATGCTTGAGTACCTAGATACCTCTGAGTACCCTACAAACCATACGTACTATTCAACTCAAAACAAAAAGTTGTTGGGAAAAATTTAAAGATGGAGCTAACGGGAAAATCATCCAACCCTTTGTAGTTCTTACACCAAAAAATGTATGCGTTCGAAATTAATGGAAGTGTAATTCAAAAGATTAACCGGAGTGCTACTAAAAACCCTGAGTAGTTGTTTGGTAAATTAAATCGATTTTTTTTATTTTTAAACTTAAAAAAGCTAGAAACTTATTCAAGATATATTTCACTGGGTTTTTCTGTTCATAAGAGGCTTTAATTTGGTAATTTAAGTATGGCGATGCATAGACCACGCCCCTTTATAACAAACCTACGCACATGCGCTTGCTTCTTCCTAAATCTTGGTGTTATGCGGTGGTAAATTTTGTTTTTTAAGTTTAACTCTCGGCTTATGTTGCATGTATTTGTTTACATTGTCGGAACGTCATTATTTCCTTCCTATATGATTTTATAGTGAGAAGTTCGCGATAAACTGTTTTGTTTATTTTCAGTGTTTTGTGTATTGTTTTTCAGGTGTTTAAACAAAGTAACAAAATGGGAATAGTGATGACATTGGAAAGAGTAAATTCCATGGTAATCACAATTTGAAAATTGTAGTCAAATCAAATGAAACAAAATGCAATCATAACCTACAATATGGTCACTGTGCAAATTCCAAGATAATTCTGGTTAGTGACAATGACTGCAATCTAAACCCAGTTTATTCATTACAGACAATACAAATATTATAGTGGATCTAAATTTACCCAATTATTTAATAAATAACGCCTGCAAGTGTATATTTTGTAATGAACAATTTAGCCTAGCACTTCCACAAGGCGGGCTAGGAAGAAGGGGCCTAGCTTCTAAATTAAAACTCATGTGCAATAAATGTAGCTCTGTAACATCCAGCATGACGTGTATGGAGCATGGCAGATGCTACGATATTAGTATTACATTCGTGTATAGCTTCAGGTGCATTGCCAAAGGTCAGAATTCTGCAAAAACTTTGTGATCTAATGGATCTGCCACCGCCAACAACAAAATGTATACCATGTATAAAAACCCTTGTGATTGTCTTAAAACACAGTTGCGCAAAATTCATTGCTCTGTGCTGTGCAAGAGGCCATAAGCCTAAATGACAGCAACGCAGATGTAGCTATAGCATATAATGGAAGTCGGCAAAGAAGAGGCCATAATTCTCCAACTGTGTTGTAACAGCAAAATTCTTGGACATTGAAAAGCTAATTGATGTGTATCCCATGTCCAAAAATTGTTGTTTATGCCATGGAAACAGTAACTTAGAACACAATGGCAGTATCAATTACAAATGATACAGTGTAAGAATGAAAGCAGCAGGTGCATTGGAAATCTCCAATCTCTGTGTATCCACACGTAAAGTAAGGTACACCCATTATCTAGGATATGGAGATTTCAAGAGCTATCGGTATGTCAATTCATTTCAGGTTTATGGAAATGATATTCAGATTAGAAAATTAGAATGTATAGGACATGCATAGAAGAGGATGGGATCTAGATTAAGAAAATTGAAGGACTTGAAACGAAAACTACTTTCGGATGGGAAACTATATAAGGCAGAGGGCGTTTATCAGATGACGATTTTGATCTGTTGCAAAGCTATTGCTTTGCTTAGCTATTAGGGGAAATGCTGGAACTTCCGTCAGGGAAATCAGGAAAGCTATATGGGCAATATACTTCCACAAAGATAATTTTGCTAGTCATGGCCTATGCCCCAAAGGCCCAGATTTATGGTGTGGTTTCCAAAAAGCACATTAGTGGAGAGGCATATAGCATAAACATTCTCTGCCAGAAGCTGTGCTGCTTGGAATAAAATAAGTTTTCAGGATCTTGCCAAGGAGTTACTGTTGCAAAATGTCTTCATGGCGGCACACAAAATTCCAGTGAAAGTTATCACCATATAATTTGGGATAGTATCCCTAAGAATGTTTAGGTTAGTGTCAATAAATTAAAACTGGGTGCTTAGGATGCAGTAATATCGTTTATTGATGTTTGCAGCAGCAGAATTAAAGTGTACGAACAACTTGGAGAAAACCTGAAACTCCCCTATCGGTGGGAGAAAACCTCAAAATGACACTGAAGGAAACAGATTATAGAAGAGTCATTCAAGTAGATAAATACACTACGTGATCAAAAGTATCCGGACATCCGGCTGAAAATGACGCACAAGTTCGTGGCGCCCTCCATCGGTAATGCTGGAAGTCAATATGGTGTTGGACCAACCTTAGCCTTGATGACAGCGTTCACTCTCGCAGGCATACTTTCAATCAGGTGCTGGAAGGTTTCTTGGGGAATGGCAGTCCATTCTTCACGGAGTGCGGAACTGAGGAGAGGTATCGATGTAGGTTGGCGAGGCCTGGCACGAAGTCGGCGTTCCAAAACATCCCAAAGGTGTTCTATAGAATTCAAGTCAGGACTCTGTGCGGCCAGTCAATTACAGGGATGTTATTGTCGTGTAACCGCTTCGCCACAGCCCGTGCAGTATGAACAGCTGCTCGATCGTGTTGAAGGATGCAATCGCCATCCCCGAATTGCTCTTCAACAGTTTGAAGCAAGAAGGTGTTTAAAATATCAATCTAGGTCTGCGCTGTGATCGTGCCACGCAAAACAGCAAGGAGTGCATGCCCCTCCAGGAAAAACACGACCACACCGTTACACCACCACCTCCGGATTTCATTGTTGGCACTACACACGCTGGCAGATGACCTTCTCCGGGCATTCGCCTTACCCACACCCTGCCATCGGATCATCACATTATGTACTGTGATTCATCACTCCACACAACGTTTTGCCACTGTTAAATCGTGTAATTTTAACGCTCCTTACACCAAGCGCGGTGTCGTTTGATATTTTCCTGCGTGATGTTTGGCTTATGAGCAGCCGCTCGACCATGGAATCCAAGGTTTCTCACCTCACGCCTAAGTGTCATTGTACTTGGAGTGGATCATGATGTAGTTTGGAATTCCTGTGTGATAGTCTGGATAGATATCTGCCTATTACTCTTTACGACCCTCTTCAAATGTCGGCGGTCTCTGTCAGTCAACAGACGAGGTCGCTTTTGTGCTGTACATGTCCTTTCACGTTTCCACTTCACTAACACATCAGAAACACTGGACCTAGGGATGTTTAGGAGTGGGAAATCTTGTGTACAGACTTCTGACACAAGTGACACCCAATCACCTGACCACGTTCGAAGTCCGTGAGTTCCACGGACTGTCTCATTCTGCTGTTTCACGATGACATTAACTTTTAACACGCTCGAGTAATTTTTCATGGATGATGTTTGGAAAACATTGCTGTATTCACGAAAAAATGCTAGTTTCATTTAATTCTATTAAATAGTTGTTGAGAAAATCAAAATAATCGAAGTTGACACCCAGCAGACAGAAACTGCCTTCAACTACCCACTGCCCACAACCACTATATTACATTCAATAGATGTGTGGATTACTAAAGGCAATGAAATCATAAGAACTTCGGTGAATTTAATTCAGCCTCACCATCATATTCTTTCCAAAGTTGAAACTAACAAAATCGCTCAATCACGTGACGACAAAAGACTGATTGCAGATGATTATCTACAAACCCTTATGGTCTTTACGGCATTGTCATCCATGCATAAGAAAATGAGATGCATACTCTAAAATTGGTTTTCTCCACGAGATTGTTTACAGGAAATGGATGTTTACTCAACTATCACTCATATATACCTGCATAAAAATTATGAAGAAGGAAGAATAAGAATAATGGAAGTGGAAGGGATAACTCTGGCACTAGGAATAACTTCAAGTGCTGGTCTGAATCCCAGATAAAAGAGGAGGGAGGCCAAGCGAACGAACTAAAATAAACCTCTAAACAATACGTTGATATAAAATTTTCTAATTAAGATCCTGAAATAATAAAACCCGAATAAAGTGCTGTAATTCCACTAAAAAGAAGCTCAAATTCATTTTTCGTTAGTGTTAGCTCTGATTAGCCTGGATTAGGATGTTCGGTGCTAGGTTAGAGGATTGCAGGATGGATGGATGATAAGGAATGTTTAGGTTAGATTAGAATGCTTGGTATCAGCTTAGGATGGTATCAGAATAGGTTAGACGATGACTGGATAAAATGCACGATGAGAGGATAATTTGGGATAGGTTAGGTTAAGTTCTCATATTGACTGTGTTAGTTATGAAGCGCGTGTTAGCTTGGGTTACCTTAACAACGGGTTGGTCACGTTGGTTACGCATTGTCACGTTTAGTTCTGTTTTGTTGCGTTTCGTGGTTGTATTATGTTACGTTTGGTGGTTGTATTTTGTTACGTGTGGTTACGTTTTGTGGTTACGTTGGTTAAGTTTTGTGGTTACGTTGATTACGTTATGTGGATACCTTGGTTACGTTTTGTGGTTACTTGGTTACGTTTTGTGGTTACGTTGGTTACGCTTTCGTTGCATTTGTCTACGTTTGCGTTAGTTTTGACGATGCAGGATAGAATAGATAATGAGAGAATGTTCCAGAGCACGTAGGGCTGGGATGGGTTAGGTTGGGATGTGAGGTTAGGTTAGACGATGGCGGGATAGAGTAAACGATAAGAAGATTGTCTAAGCCAGGTTAGGTTAGGATAGTTCAATGTGCTTCAATAAGACTGTAAACCATACACAGTTTATCCCTCCTCCACCTCACATGCTAGCAGCTCGCCATTCACAAGTTTATAAGCGATATAGAAAATGGCTTTAAAAGTATATAAAAAGTACTGTGGCGGTACACGAAATACTTATAAGCCATTTAAAAATTAGTTTAAAATGCAGCAAATACTTTAAAAAGGCTGAAAACTCAAAAATACTATCACATTCCTTTAAAACATGGTAAATGAGCATTAAAACAATATCAAGCTACTATAAAACGTGTGGAGGTACAGTTAAAATGATGTAGAAATGTTTCAAGCGGTTTAAATATTCATTAAAGAGTCCAGCCTTGCTGTAGTCCCTCGAATACCTCTAACAGAGCTCGTAATACTCATTCCTGCGTCCAAAAAATGTCTTCAGATTGGTAAAATGGGAATAAACTGCTCAAAATACCTTCAAAATGATTCAGAAATTCTAAAGGGGTCTCCTCTTCCAAAAAATATTCCTTTTCAATGCCTAAAATACCCTCGAAATGTCTGGAAACTGTATAAGAATACTTAAAACACCATAGAATACCTCCAAAATGTCTCGAAACCCTACACCAAACCTGAAAATACCTGCCTCAGTGTCTAGAAATGAACCCTCAATGTGCTTGAAATGCAGTTGTCAATATTCCAAAACGTGCTAACAGCTTATATCAGTGCCCGAAAATAGCTGCACTAACAGCTAAAGTACCGTCGAAATGCTCTTAAATGTCCGACAATACCCGCTCCAGTATCTGAAATACGTTAGAAATGCTGCAAATGCATGGAAAACTGTATCCAATTCTTTAAAATAGCTAGCGTAAACTATCCTAAAAATGTCTTAAAATGTCCTACAAATCTGTACCAGAATCTGAAAATACCTGCTCCGTTATCTGAAATCCCTTCGTAACATCTTAAAACGCCTAAAATTGCGCTAGCACTGCTCAAAAATGAGCTAAAAGTATGTGTGATTATCCGAAAATAGCTGCTGCAGCGGCTAAAACACCCTCGAAATGCTCTAAAATGATCAATAAAACCCTCTCCACTTTCTAAAATACCTTAGAAATGGTGTAAGTGCATGGAAAACAGTATAAATACTTTAAGACAGCATACAATACCTTCAAACTGTCCTGAAATGTCCTGAATCACTGTACTAATATCCTGAAAATACCTACTCCAATATCTAAAGTTCCTTAGAAATGTCTTGAAATGCCTGAAATAGCGCTACCTCTGCTCAGAAATGTGCTAAAAGCTTAAGGCAATACCTTAAAATACCCTCGAAATGCTCTAAAATGCCTCACAATCCCTGCAGTTGGTGTCTAAAATACTATTGAAATGTCTGTATTAACATCCTAAACTACTGGCTTCGGTGTCTAGAAATGGTCGTAAAAGGAGTTTAAAGCATCTTCAAAGCATCCCCATTACTTTGCACTAAAGTATAAGCATTAATACCTGCCCCAGTGCTTAGGAAGCCTATAAAACGAGCGTAATATCTTCAAAGGACTCAAAATACTATTAAAGTACCTCAGATTGAAGTGTCCTCAAAACTACTTATTTAAGGTGTCGTTTAGAATGTAAGGATTCGCTTAGGTGATTAGAGGCTCTTCATTTAGATTAAGAGAGGGTTCTTCTAGGTTAGGTTAGTTTTTTTAGGATCAGTTGGGCTAGGTTAGGTCAGTGTTGGATAGCTCAGGTCAGGTTAGTATGTTGGTGCGAGATTGGGGTATATGATGCCTGGAGAGAAGAGATAAGGGATGGTCTAGATTAGAATGGTTGATATCAGGTTAGGTTGGTGTTGGATAGCTCAGGCTAGGTTACGATGTTCGGTGCGAGATTAGGGCCTGCGATGGTTGGATAGAATAAATGATGAGAGAATGGTTAAAGTGAAGTTATATTAAACGATGAGAGAATGGGTTGGCTTGGCTTTGTTATAATGGTTGGTATCAGGTTAGGTTAGATATAAGCATCATTGAAAATCCGTATGTTATACATACATCGTATATACGTGTTACAGCAGATGCGTTGAGCAACACACCCAACAACGAACGTGCATAACCCTACCTCTCCATCTCCAATGAACCCTAAATAATTATCAGTACCATCCGGAACACCTTCAAACCCTATCCTCCTTAGCACCTGAATTTTCACTATCTCTCTCTCTCTCTCTCTCTCTCTCTCATGAATCACAATTTTCTGACCCTCAACCCCCGCCTAGTCTACCATTTCACCTCGTTTTCCCTATCTTTTCCCGTGCGTCACCGTTTGATAAGCTCGAACTATTCTTCTCTACCTACTTACCTTTCTCCGTAAAATCCATAACCAATTGTCTAACTCTGCCGCAAAACCTTATCACCATTACTTTACCTGTAGAAGACCTGCCTCGGAATTGTCATTACGTGATAAAGTCTTATAATGCCATTTTATGCAATACATCATCTATTTAAGGATAGTAATCATATCTAGTTCTGCAGGTATCAACTCATTATAAAATTCACAAATTATGATATAGAATATTCTAGAAAGTGTTGTATCTGTAAGTGCAACGGCTTCCTAACCTATAGATACTTTTAACAATGTTTCCACGGCGTGTAAGAGTTTCACCCGTCTTCTGATTTTACTAATATACATATTACGATTCTTTTACTATATCTACCTATTTTAGGACAACGTGTGGGTCTCGTTTGGACCCGTTCTTCCGCTGCGAGCGAGGAATTCAACCATAATTAATTGCTTTGTTTCGGTCCCTAATGTGTTTGCCATTTCGAAATATTGCCGTGCAACATCCAACTGACATATTGTACTGCTATATGGTGAAGCAAGAGGCCATATGGCATTGCAGTACACAATAGCAACTTCCAGGCTTGATTAATATTAAAATGAGCATTTAAAGTAAGAATAAAACAGATTTAATTATGGGGTTGTGAAATAGGAGGCACTGCTTTCGTATCGCTGCTGTGCATAGATATAAATAACGCTGATCTTACACCCTGTTTAGTTGTAGAGCAATAGGGCAGAAACACAGGTTTACACACCGCCATTCTGAACATTTAGATTTTACACGCATTTTTTCGAGTAAACTACGCTTGGATCTCATGAAATACCCCAATGCAGCTTACAATGTAGTCAAGTATGTACTTTAATCCCAGGCTTCATAGTTTAACCAACTATTAGATCAATCAATGGTATTTAATTGTTTTTTCACACAAGCCGTGTGCAGGACAAGTTTAGAAAGATAGCATCAGACTGAAAAATGCATTACCATAGCAAGTCAGTTGAGGAATTTAATGTTCAGCCGGCACGTTGCAATGGTATTTCAGTTGGTTAGAGCAACCGGACGGAAACCGGAAGATCCGTGATCCAATTGAAGTTTTCAGTCTGATTCTGCCTTTCCAACACTCGTCACCTCTCGGATGGTAAAGATGAATAATTTGAATTTAGGAAATGCTTACCTTTCCCACTTATAATGTTGTTTAAATTAATGATAAATTCACGGCAAAATGTTTGCTATGTTACAAACAAATGATTTCTGTTGTAAAAGAAGGCTTTGTGGTGAAAGTAACATTTAACCTGACATGAATTGAGACTTTTGGCAAATTGTTTTCTAAAATGGACTTGTGTTTGGCATTGGCATTTTTTTTCTGTCCACACAAGGTAGCGTGAAGATTGAAAATAACCTTTCATTAAATATACGTACCAAACCGTTTTCATTATCAGGCTCATGAATTTTGAGTGGTGATGTAGCTCCCAAAGACAAAATTTCTACCACAGTTCAAAATCTACATCATTGAGATTCGTTCACTTGAATCGTAATGATCACTTGAAGATTAGTGCAAATTTCTTTATGTAGGGATAATACAAATAGACTTCTGTTCTATGTTACGTCTTGCATTTATATTTAGCAAGCTATTAACAAACTCTTAGCAAAGTATTTATCGCGTGTGCTGTATATTTATAACTTATACACACAACAAAAATTACATAACAAGAGAAATCTATGACTTTTTTATTTAAATACTTCCCATTAAGTCAACTGAAAATACGATAATTGGAAGCAACTCCAATGCGTCTATATTCGTTAACATAAATAAGCTCAACCTTTGTAAATTCGTGTCACAGATTACCAAGTGAAAGTATCAGTATAGACTCTAACGAAGACGTTTTGAAAATAAATAAAGGTTCCGTCCCTTAGCATTTATAATCAGCCATTTAATTATGTTATATGATTCACAATTAACACATATTGTCATTTCTGTTAACTTAGCCAAAGTTAAGTTGCATACAGTTATACTTCTCGTGCTTAAAATTATTTCGTAGTAAAAATAAATGCTTATGTAATTTAATGCTGTCTGCTACAAAAATAAGCCAGATTCACTTAGAAAATCGATGGGCTAAACGCTATACATACGAGGTCTGCTTGAACATGTTTACTATCCAACATGGTTCACCAATCAGTATTTATAATCCTTAATCTTAGAGCATTGGTATTTTCCCTGTTTCATTCAGAATAATTGGTGAATAAAACTTAAATCGAACACAACTAAACCTGTGTCTTCTGCAGCTCTCAGCAGCAGCAAGCGGAATAGTTGCATTTAAAAAACCCTCATCTTAGATGACTAGTATGGTTTAAAGAAATGTTTCCAAAATGCTGCTACAAAAGTACTGCTTTACGTTCCATAAACTGGAACATGAAAACAGTTACTGCGCCTATAAATGCTGTAAATGATGAAATCAACATATAAATCGAAAAGAATGTCAGCAGTAACTGTTTCCGAAGACGGGCTATATATAAATGGAAGAAGGTCAAAGTATTCAGAATATTCAAATTATACGCGATAAATGTATCAGTGTTATTATACTACACAGTAAACTTATTTCGCGAGAAGGTAAATTATGAGAATATGCACAAAAATAAATAATGGATTAGATCGGTTTAGATTAAATGAGATTACATTGGGTGATTGTATCCTTTAAGTTCAATGGTGTTCTTGGATCGCAATTATAGGACATGCTAATAATACATATAGCATACACGCATACCATTCTTGTTGAAATGAACAATATTGCTACAGATATTTACAAGAAAACTTATAAACGTACAAAATATTACAAAACCGATACATGCAAAATATTTATTACATTTACAGTGATATTGAAACTTGTAAGTAGCCATTTTCTTTCAGTTATATAATGTTCACATTTAATTTAACTTTGCTTGGCACTTAGGGCTGTTGTAACCTTTTCTGGTATTTGCCAAAAAATTGAACCCACTATAGCGGTACAATCTTTCAAAATCGATGACAAAATAGCAGCACGCAGGTTTTAACATAAATAGTAGAAGCTATATAATAACTCTATATTGCTCTTTTTAAATAGTTATCTAGATTAAATAAATACACGACAGGATGTTCCTCGTGGAAACTCAAGGTTGTCGTGTATGCCCTGAAGATCCCACCTCTAGAGATAGATGACTTATTGTTAAAGATCAGACTTTAAACATTTAGCATTGCTTGTTGGTGTCATTTGAAGCCAGAGAAGTAAACTCAAATCTAAAGGACAGCTTTTCTTTTAATCGTCTTATAATCTGCACAATTTCTGTCTTAGGTATAAACATTAGACCTTACTGAATTTAATGCTGCACGACTAAATATACGACTCGTTTCAGTTTTCTCATTGATCTCCTTCTCACAAGAGAATTAAAGAAAATAAAGATCATGTTAAGTAACGTCAAACTAAATTTCACAATATACAGTACACAAGAATAAACAAGTCCGATATTTCATCAATGAGTGTTGTCTAATTGTACTGGATCGTGATATTATAATGTTCATTGGCACGTAGAAGAGTGCACTTTCGTGTGGAACGAACCAGTTCTCTTAATGTCCGGGGAAAAGTATTTCTTATATACTGGGACAAGACTATTGCACTACTTAGCTCCATTCAATTTGAAGTTATTTCCGAAAAAGATATGAATAGCTGAAAAATTGCTTGTAGGTCAAAATATGCTTGCAAATTAAATTTGAGTTGATCCTTTGCATATATTCATATAGCGTATGCCTCGATCAACAAGATCTTATTAAAGGATTAATTGGATATAATTAAGCAGTGTTTTTGGCAGTTTGCATACCACTCACCAGATGTGTTTACCCGCCATCAGTGTCCCTTGGCTGCTGTTGTTTATATATGTATTTGTATTGACATTGTTTTGAGTGTACATAACAAAGCCAACTGCTTAAGAATTCCTATGCCTGTTCCTGAGCGTTACTAATTGCAGATTACGAACTTCTAAAGACCTAATCTCAATCTGTTAACCTAGAAAAATTTATACTAAAGTTCTTCATTTTTACTTTCTTTACCACGTACCTAATATAGAGATTTCACCCGAAATACATGTTTTGAGACTGCCCTGGTTCCAAAACGAGATATTTTAGGAAATGGTCCGTGTGTCTGTGTGTTTGTAAACAGTTCTAGAAAACGAAAACTCGAATAAAACTTGGTATCTGAGTTCAGTATCTTTCAAAGATATAATATTTTCAAGAAAATTCCCCATCCAAACTACCCTTCAAATGGAAAATTTTTCGAAATTTTTTACTATCTCAAAACTGGCTCCAGCGATTTGAATTAAAATACGTTACCTTTAAGTTATTTAAATGACAAATAAAAGATAGGTATGTCTTGAATTGTCTGGGAATTGCCTGCGAAGTCCTCTTCATTTGGAAGGAATTTTTTATTGTGTATAACGGATATACATAAGGGATAGATAAAAGGTTACTTCACGAAGTGTAGATCTCTGTAAAATAGTTGCTACGTTTATTACATATTACTACGCCACTTTTTTGTGCCATCAGCCATCAGATGTAAATATCTTTATATGTATGTGGTATTTTAATCAAAGTCGTTAGTCATTTTTCGGAAAATCAAAAATTTCCAAAAATGTTCCATGTGAAGGGTAGTTTAGGGTGGAGGATTTCCTTGAACATTTTCGTGCCGCATCCTAGAAGATACTGAACTTAAATACCAAGTTTTATATTTATCCGACCTTTCGTTTTTGAGTTATGCTGTTCGCAGACACCAAACACATATATACACATACACACACCCATACACACGGACATTTTTCAAAATATGCTTTTTTGTATTCAGGTGCCTCAAAACATGAATTTGCGGTAAAATCTCGACATAGAATTTTTGGGTGGAATGCTATACCTACCTTCTCTACCTAGTATGTATATGGTATAGAAAATGATAGACTGTCGTAAAAATAGTTTGTGGAAGGTGTATAAAATAAACGATAGCGGGTACAGAAAGTAATGCGAATGCAACACATTAGATTTTACACTAATCTGCATTTTATATAATTCATTAAAGCAAACAAATATATAGGTTATTCAGTCCCCATTGGGTGCATGTTTGCCTCGTAATCCGAAAGCCGTAGTTCAAATCTCAGTTGCGTTGGGTTCCGTGAATAAAGCTTCTTTTTTTTCTTCTTTTTTTTTGGTTGTTTGTTTTGTTTCTTGTCCTGCAAAGACAAATGCAAAATATTTCTCAGTTTTTTTTCACCCCCTGGTCATTTGAGTAGTAATTAATCATAATTTAATGCATCATCTCCGTAGACCTAACATGTTATAAATGACGTGAAGGATCTGAAAATCTTCCATCTTCAATGAAAGATCGGAAAGTATCGGAAGGTACCAAGAGTCCTCAGTGGAAAACTGCGAGGGGAAACAAAGAACGCTTCTAGAATAGGCAATTTAATTAAGAAAGAAAGAAACAAAGAAAGAAGAATAAGTAATTTGCTTAACAGTATTTTGAGTAGCGCTTTCAAAATATAGCACCAAATAAACAATCCCAAGAAGTAAGAGATTCTTATTATCTTAGCTCTGAACTTGTTCTGTTGTCCAGGAATCCTGTATTCTACTTGAAGACTAAGCACAAATACTAAGCATATAAGTTCACCTAACCTTACCTTTACACGTAAGAAACCCCTGTCTTTGATACAGTAATAGCATTTACGTAATTCAACAATTGCGACAATTTACAACATCGTCTGAGGGTACCTAATACAATCATCTAGGTATATGAACTTAACGTAATACTAAAATTGAAACAATACCTAAATTAACATAACAGCTGTGTCATTATTTCAAGGGATATAAGTAATTACAAAGCGTCTAGCAAAACAAACTGCGTGACAACTACCGTTATAGATTACCGTTGTAAGCGACCTTGGAAAATGACCTCTGAATCACCTGATAATAGAATGAAGTCTTTTTGTCGAAGGAATGGAAAGTACATCAACCCTTGCACAAGTAAGTGAGTAAGCCGCTGTGTATACCAAAACAAGAATCATCAACGTGGCAATCAGAAGCTGTGCGTGCATATTGAACTAGACCCAATAGCACTAACAGGATGTGAAATTAATAACACGAAATAATCCAAATGGATGTATAGTAATCAAAGAGCATAGCGACATACAGTCGTATATAACTATATTATTTTTGGCGAACCCCACACAATATTACGCTGATTATATGTGAAGTAATTGAACTGTTATGGCATTCGTAATACTTCAGGCTCATTATGATATTACTCGGCGATGCGTGCAGTTCCTCTATCGCCCATACCTTTTAGCACCTTTAAAGCAGCAATCCACTGGGATCCATTCCCAGTTAAATAATGAAATATCTGTATTTAAAACAAAATAAGTTCTGTTCATTGTAATTTTAATATTCTAATAAGTTGAGTTCATTTCCTTTGCTCCAATGTGCATCGCTTTCACGTTACCTGCAAAAATAAATGAATATGGCGTGGACTCAACAGTGCTGCCATCTGTTGCACTACACGCAAACAGGCTCAAGGTCCTGCTATCAGTGCTGTCATCCATCAGCATTTAATTACATACAGTCAACAAGGCAAGTTCATTTTGTAAAAACTCAAAGTTTTGAAATTATAGTGTGGACGACCAAAACCAGTCTTATGCAACTTGCCTACAGTGGTAACTAAGACGTTCGTGTGAAAATTACGAAACTCGTTACCGCTCGTTTCATAAACATACTCGCATCTTAAGTACTTCCACTATAGCCTTGTTGCATAATATACCATTATAAGGTTTGTGTTGTCCTAATCATATTACACTCAGTTTACTATTTTGTAATATTTGTTATTTCTGAAACAAATATCATAAAGGTTGGTAATTAAGTTAGAACAAAGTGGTACAACATTTAGTTGCGATCGATTAAGATGTCTTGTGTAACAGAATATGTGAATGTGCAGCTTTAATACTTATCATTGAGTTATATTTAATTATGAATTTTAATGGTTTTATACATTGTTCCTCAATATATTTATTAATTCATGTTATGGTTATTAACCGAGTGTATTGAGAATCATTTTTGTGTTGGTTTCATATTATGAAAACTACACTGTATTTAGGTTATGTTTTATTCTAAATCAAAGCAATTATCACGGTCTTCTTTAACATATGTTATATGCCTGTGATCAGCATAGTTCAAAAACGAAAATTCGGTTAAATACCAAATTTAATATTTAAGTTCAGCATCTTGCAGGATGATACGTAGATTTTCAAGAAAATCCCCCAATTCAAACTACCCTTTACATGGAAAATTTATCGAAATTTTGATTTTCAAAAATTGCTTCAGAGATTTTGATTAAAATACCGTACATTTAAAATATTTTCATAATAAATGAAATGTATATTGAATTTTCTGGAAATAGCCTCTGAAATTCTCATTATTCTGAACGACCTTTGCATAACTGGTAAACCGTAAGAGATAGACAAAGTCTTACTACGCAAAAAATGTAGATCTCGTTAGGCATACAATTTATGTCAAATATCTTTTGTGGAGTTAACCATTTCCAAAAAGTCCCTGGTTTGAATTTTCAAATTCTAATTGCTATTCATTTTTTCTTGTGGTCAGGAAACCTGCATGGAATTTCAACGGCATCGGCGCATCATATAACGACATGCTCTTTAAAAATCTGACTCGCTTTAGCTGCTGTGTCATTCTATGAAATACAGAACATGAAGTTTATAGAAGAGTGAATGAAGAAAGCCAGGTGAATGCAAGACAATATTTTTTTCAAATATGAAGTTATGAATTTTCACATTTGTTATGAACGTAGATTGCTTGCATAGGATTTTATGACGGAGAATATATACGTGAAGGGCAGAATGAACATATTGCACCTTCTGATATAATTCTTGGAAGTCATCTTTATTTGATATCAAGTATTTACGTTAATGTTCTGCTCAATTGTCTCAGAATAATAATCGTTTAACAAGCATAGCATACTACCTGAAAAATATATGTTGAGCTAAAATTAACCAGTGCTCAAATGCCTAAGATAAGTTATGTGATGTAGTTAATAGGAACCTGTGAATACATAAGATCAATTTATTCAATAGTGTTATTAATTTCTGTTTATATACGCATCTGGGATGTTTGATAGGTTATGTATATAAGAAACCAACTACTGAACTGAAATCTTCCACAAAAGAGAGAATATGTCTTTGGTTAAAGTATAACCACCTTCTGCATTGTCACTTTTTCTGTGAACGTAGGAAATGGTGCACCAGATCAGAAGACACTTCCCGGAAGTTCTGCAGCTGTTTCGGAATGTGTTTGTTCTTACGGCATACACGGGTATTAGAGGACTGACGCCGTTATGACTGTTAATAAGAACAAACGTTTTACAGTGAACAGAGCTGGAGGTCAGTGCTCGGGATATTGAAGGTCATCTAATCGCCGTCAATTGCTGGTGGCTGGGAGGTCCCGTCTTTATCGGTACTGCATCTCAGTCAATGGTCTCTTCTGGCTTTCCATAAATATTACTATACCATGTACAACTCTGTCAAATGTATGTACATGGAGCAACCACAGCGCTCTGCATTCGGTAGCGTTTCGCTGCCACGGATAACAAAGTGATATAGAATATTTAATGCAACGAGTGGTTTTCGTGGTTCGCACGAAGAACTTTATTGTACAGTAAATCTGACGGAATTGCTTATCGTCACAGTAGACATCGAGAATGGCTTCTTCATGAAAACACGCTGTACCCGTAAATGCATGTTTTAACAGTTCGCTGCAATGCCTAAGAATTAATGTTTTGTTTCTGTAGCAACATTTCTCTTCGATTCTTCATCTGTGCTTGAACAAGTACGATAAACCAGCTCTTTAAGACAAACCCACAAGAAAAAGAATCTGCAGGGTATCGTTCACACGACCTTTGGGATCTATTTTCTAAGCTCATTGTTAGTAGAATCATTATGATTTCATACCGAGTTCCAGTATAAGGTCAGGCCCGCAACTATAGCTACAGCACTTAGATATTAGTCAGCCGTCATGATAAGCTACGGCTAACTACCTAATATCAGTAAGCAGTTGTACCTGGTGTATTCAAATAAAAGCGATTCTTCTATACAGTTTACGTTTATCACTATAAATGTTTGCATACAAAAGGTTCCATATTAGGCAATACTGACGTGTTTAATTCAGCAACACCACTCAGCTGTTTGTATCACATATCCATTTTTGTTAGCGATAGGTTGATGCAAAAGAAGAAGCACATTGCATAAACGATGCATTTAAGTAAAGACTATACGAGTTCTACGTTTGCTTCCTATTTCCTACGATCTCCCAGTTGTATAAAACTCAGAGAGTGTGTAGAAAACTTCACAGGGTACGAGTATTTACAGAAAATTTAAGACATACTTTATTTCTCATATCATTATCTCAAGCGAGTTATATTATAATCCAGATTATTGGAGCCTTTTTAAGAAAAGAAAATGTGACGAAAATATTTGCTTGTTTCCACAAACATCTGCGTCTTTCATCCTTAGCAGATACTGAATTTAAATACGATATTTTGTGTATATCGGACTTTTCAATTATGGAGTATGCTGTTCACACATACACATACACATACACACACACACACTCACACACACACTCACACACACACCGAAACCCACCTTTTTTCTCAAAATGCTTCTAGGTGGGTTGCTTGGCTTTAATTTTACAATCAGTTCATCTCTAACCCCACTAATAGTCTCAGTGGTTACCAAGAAATATGTTGGCAGATACTAGTTAAGCCTCAGAAGGTAACCGTGGATGTTATACGGAGAAAATGGACCATATTTTAGCATTAGAATGCAAAGTAAACTATACGAATAGTTTAAAGCAACCATTACAAACGTGAGTGTTTAACATTTTAAATATGGGAAGGTAGAATCAAACCTTTCCAACCTTAGCCTGCACACGGCACGTGTAGAACAATTAATTATCACTTTAAATATGAATTACTTTAATTAGGTTATAGTTATTCTCATATTTCACTAACTCTGTATTCCATTTAACCACTGAATGCAGAGATATGAAAGCTTTATGCCTTTCGACTAACCTTAGATTCACAATTAGGAAATAAATAAATAAATATATATACGAGATCTTCAGATTTAGTCGTCCGTTGCCGCCAGTCGGTTGTCTGCGCATGACGTTTGAAATGAATTTATTAGCAGTGCCTTTGGCAGAGGACTAGCTGTCAGCAGTTTGGAGATCACCTTAGTGAAATGGGACTCTATCGTACCTTCCCAGTATTTACATATATAATTTCTTTCGCTTGCGTCTCGTAAACTCACAATCTCAGCATGTATACTTATAGGTAACTCAAATAGTTGAACAGTTTTTGTAGCATAGTGTGTCTCGGCTTTTAATGGAACAACTTTAATATTCTTAATAAAAAAGTGCTACGTTTATAAATACTTTAAAATATTTTAAATATTATTTATAAAGTATAAATATTATAGTTATTTCTCGTTTATTTAATAAAAACAACTTTGTTTTTTATCATGTTTTGCTCGGGACTTGATTAAATTCTGGGCAAGAACTGAGAAAATCATTCACACAGCGTCCAATATCGTAACAGTGGACTTTCCCTCGTAGTCTTCCAGTTCAGAAGTAGCACTCAACCATGCATGTTGATCGGTGGTCACTTTCATCTCGCGTCGCACAATATATCCCAGTGAAAAACAAGTCTGCACCACTGCAGTACATCAACCTGTTTGCGAAGTCGGGAATGTATGCAGTCCGAGGTTCAATTCCGCACCTCCCATTTGCGACAAGGGGATTGTTGGGGTAATAATGACGTCATTCATTTAAACCGACTGGCGGTAAAGACCGAATAAATCTGAAGATCCGTTATACGAGGTATATATGCATGTGTGTGTGTGTGTGTGTGTGTGTGTGTGTGTGTGTGAGAGAGAGAGAGAGACTTAATAGCAATACTAAAGAGCCCCTTTTAACATACCGTTAACACAAGCAACAAACTCCACACTAACACACAAGTGCAAGTATCGACATGGCTTCCACAGAGGGGACCACGTTAGCCACTACACTAGCGCCCCCTCCTCATTACGCAACTACCTGATGATGCACTTAGAATTTAACAAGTTCTATGCTATATTTTTAACAGTATTCCTCAGATACACGTAAAACCAAGCTAACACGCTTAACTATCACCCCAAACCGCCGGGTGGCACTCAGGATTTAATTGTTCGACGCGCTCACATGATATGCACATTTCGAGACTAACCAGGGCGCTAATGTGGCACCCGACTGACTGCACGCTCTAACACGCTCTAACAAACAACTAAATTTTCGGCATATTAGACTCTAACTGCACGTGAGAAACAATGCAGTTTACTGGCTTTGCATACCAGACGATCGCCACCCGGGTGGGCGGGTGAGGGACCCATCCTTTGCCCCCGTAGGAGGGCATTTGAAAAGAAATGTTGGGCATGTGGTTTTAATAAAGGCTCGTTCGCAATAACAAACAGTAATCACAACGAGAACGACAAAGAAAATACATGCATTACAATGTGAGTGTTCACAATTAACGGAAAGCTATCCCGGGTCCCGGGAATAGGAAGGTGTTAACTTTTTCGTTTCTGATCCTAGGAACGACATATTAGATCTATATTGTGTATTTTAGACGCTTCAGTGTAGAACGTATTCAAGGAGGCCGTGATATGAAACAGCCGCTAGAGCTCTCTCTCTTTTCTCTCTCCCTCCCTTTCTCTCTCTCTCTCTCTCTCTTCGCAAGCTCGAAAAATGAAACGGGAAGAAATTCCGGCAAATGTGCTTCCTGATTCTCTCAGATTCATTCACCGTTAGTTTTCCTAGCGAAAGTGTAACTTACAGTTTATTTGTACGCAACTACTTGGCTATTGTCTCAAAACAATAGCAAAAACTACAAAGAACAGCAAAAATCGGCAGAAATTAACAGAGAACATTAAAAAACTGTACATCAATTTAAGTCGCCATTGGAGTATGTTATCTCAAAATGAATTTGAGATTGCCTTGTGGTTAGCTGGGAAAAATACGAGTCAGCTGGAGAAATTAATGTCGTACCTGCATGTTGCCAGATATCTCAGTTGATTAGAGCAAGCGAACGGAAACCGGAATACCCCGGTTCAAATCCCGGCTATGGCATTAATTGTCCAGTCTGATCTACCTTTGCAACCTTGCCCTACACTCGGCTTGTGTAAAATAACAATTAAACTACCACTGATTAGCCTAATAGTTGATTAAACCATGTAACCCGGGACTTAAACCACTTACATTATAAGTCGCCAGTGGGGTATGTCATCTCAAAATGAATTTGAGATCACTTTGTCGCTTAGCATGAAAACTCTAATCTACACTAGAGACACAAGAGTGACATACTGTAGCATTATAAAGTGCCGCGAGTCCGTTGGGAAATTTATGTCGTACTGGTATGTTGCCATGGTAGCTCAATTGGTTAGAGCATCCGGGTGGAAACCGGAAAATCCCTGTTCAAATCCCGGCTATGGCATTGCATTTATCAGTCTGATTCCACCTACCCAAGTTTGTCCTATATATGACTTGCGTGAAAAATAATTAAATACCACATAAAATTAATGCACGCTACTAAAAAATAAAAGCCGTTTGATAAGACTTTCGCCAGAGGAATCGGAAACTGTAATGGATCTAAGTATAGAAAATGATTACTCTATCGAATTTTGACATTGGTTTACCTGCATTATGTAGCTAAATTGGAAGCAGGTGAAAAAATAGCATTGATAGTTACAAACAAATAACGTCCCAATGCGCAAAAGTGCCTCCCCACTTTGCTATCGATATGGTCCTGTTCCCGGTGTACTGTGAATCAAAACGTTGCTTCCCGTTCTGGTTTCTGCTCTCGGGTTAATGTAAACCAACATTAAAGCCCAAAAATTGAAGCAATACCTGAATTAAATAGCTCCTTAGAACAAACGAATTCCTTTGTAATTTTTCAACGAACTAATTCGATAGCTCTTTTCACTAATCCATTAGCCATGATTTTAAAAATAAGTAAAGCTAATCAGCATAATGTGCTATGGTTGGAGTTGGTGAAACCTTCTGTCAAGCATTGGTTCCACTAATGTTCATTGAGTATCAGTGCATTAAGTTATATGCATAAACTGGTTTTATATTAAACGTTTGAAGAATAACATTTAATTATTTTAAATTGCTAATAAATAAAACCGATATAGTATTGGTTTATTTACATGTGGAATTATGGATTTCATTAACTTATGTATTTTCACACAAAAAATTATTCAGCATTTATGTGTGTTTAAAACTCATATCCAGAAGCTCATACTTTAATAGAAACAGTTAGCTTCAGAAATATCAACTTTGTAATAAATATAATACAAATAATAAAGGTAAAAGCACAAATAGTTATTTTCGTTCATAAGATTTCTTAGATTGTTGTCCATAATGGGTTGTTCATATAATTTCAATAATGCATTTCGAACAAAATTGCAACTGCAAAACAGAACTAGTGTTAAACCATATAAATAAGCCTTAATATTCTTATTGGACAATAAACGAAAGTATGAAGCATGCCCAAAAATACAAGACATAAATCATTCATCCATAGCATTTAGGAAAAACTTAGCCAGGAAGCTTCTACAAAGAGGTTTGAACCTGGACTCGCAGTATGAAACAAGAACCTTGCCATAAACTACTACAACAGCTATCAAGATTTCGTAATCCATGGCAATGAAATCTACTACAATGATTAACATTGGATCTTGTAGGTATACTAGTTTGGAAAATTAGTCATTGGTAAGGAAAGCACTCATTAGCACGACACAACACAGGTTCAAATCGTTCAGATACCTGGTTCAAGCACTGAACAAATAAGAAAGTGAAGTTGCTATACCTGGACATTGATTGACCCAACACTAGTTAACTAGGTAGCCCGGGACTTAAAGGACGTAAGAGATTGTAAGTCGCAAATGGGGTATATTATCACAAAATTAATTAGAGAACGCCTTGTGGTTTACCGGAAAAAAATGTGTGTCAGTTGGGGACTTAATATCGTGCTGCCGTCTTGCCATAGTAGCTAAGTTGATCAGAGCAGCGACACGGAAAACGGAGATCGGTGGTTCAAATCCCGGTTGTGAAATTAAATTATTTTAGTCGGATTCTACTTTTCTTAATACTTTTTTTCTCTTGCAGCTTGATTTTTTAAGCAGCACGTTCATAATTGAACTAATGTGGTATTACTTGCTAATCGGTAAGTCATTGTATTTACGAAATACGACTACTTTGGGACTTTTAATGTTGAATACTTATAAAACAGTTGCCCTTTATAATCTAATACAGAATTTTAACGATTATCATTTGGAGCACTGATTAACATGTTGTTCCCATCACTTTTCGAATGCCTTAATAAATACTAATATTTATTAAAATAAGTGAATGCATAATAAAATAAAACAGTAAATGAAATTTAAAGAACGATTTAGAGAAATGTAATCAAGAAATTGGGTACAATACGCACAATATTAGGTGAGAGAGCAGTAAGTATAATAAATATGCCAACAAAAGAGGTAGATAAGGTAAACCGAAAGTCTAAAGAGAAGTTTGGTTTCGAATAGGTCTAAGCAAACCAAAATGATCAGCACTTGCCAAGAAAAAAAATCTCAAATCACTCACTCATAGCTCTCCCTCCCTCGCCCTCCATCACACACACACACACACACACACACACACACACACACAGAGACAGAGATAGATAGAGGATGAAACATTTAAGCCTAGACTGCACAATATCTCCAAAACCAAACCTTGTAGAAAGAAATGTCTGGAATAAAAGTTGCTTGATATTATGAGGAAAGTAAAAGTCGCGTTTTATTTGGAGGACATTGTGATCGTAACTTTAGGGTCAATTTAACATTTTTAACGAGAACTTACAATTAGGTTTAATTAAACTGACCATAATCTCCAAAACCAAACCTTGTAGAAAGAAATGTCTGGAATAAAAGTTGCTTGATATTATGAGGAAAGTAAAAGTCGCGTTTTATTTGGAGGACATTGTGATGGTAACTTTAGGGTCAATTTAACATTTTTAACGAGAACTTACAATTAGGTTTAATTTAAACTGACCATAAAATGACCATCACAACGTTCTCCAAATAAAACACGACTATGGCATTTACTTTCCCCCATAATATAAAGCAACGTTTTAGATATTTCTTTCTACAATGCTTAGTTTTGAAGATATTATACAGTCTCAACTTAAATAAACCAGCTTATGTATATGTGGGTGTGTGTATTAACAGCTAATGGAATTAAAACTTATTGCGACATGCTATCTCTGATCAGTCCTTAATACTTGCTGAAAGTTGTATTCAGGTGTAAAACACAATATGTTCTAAACCAAAACGAAAATGTTTAGTCATCGCCTTAAATAAGGTGAGTCGTGGTAGTTTGTATGGTCTACTAAGAACGGTTTTGTCTCTTATCAGGGGACTTCCGTGAAAGACATGACCTCATACCAGTTTATTCTAAGAACGGCATCACTAAACGTGTGATAAAACGTGCCTTTTCCCAATTCCTTGCAAATAGCAGTAATACGAGCATAATGAATAAAGAAAACGAAAATTACTTTCACAATGAAGTATCAGTGAGATGATTACAGGTATCAATCGGCTCCAAACTCTCTACTAGAGTCTTTTTGGATTTGATACATCAGCTAATGCAGTGAAAACAACTCGAATTTACTCCTGCTAAGAGCTTCGGCAACTTGTTGCTAAATGGCCTGTTGCATAGTTGCAAGGGTTTCACATATAATGTTGCCATTGATTTAAAGGAAGGCGAGTTTTTTTGTGATTATGTAATTGCTATTCCTGGAATCTTTACACAAAAGCTTATGAGTTGCATAATCGATTTCCTGTACCATCCACTTTATTTCTACTTTTTTTGTTCTGAGGATAGAGATCGTTAAGGTTCGAACTCGTGAATGAGAGATTCGGGGTACAAATCCCATCCGCCCTAACCGAATTAATTTTTCAAGTATTCCTCAGTTCTCATAAATCCCAAATGCCGGGGAGGTAGCCTAAACTTAGGGCTGGAACATATTTTCCGAAATATTTCTTCCCAACTATCATTTAATTTTATGCATCATTAATGTCCATTGTTTGTGATGCGTATATAGTAAGCGCGGTCGTTAAACACTATTCGAAATTCAAAAGCAGGACTTTCTAAATTTTGGGAAACTATGCGAAAGCCTCAATCAGAATGGCTAGTTAACGCGGTTGGAACCCGCGGCCAACAAATGTAAGTTTTAGAGGCTTTAAATGTTGTGATCTTTCCGTTTCTCCCTCTCTCACGTATGGTTGAATACATACTATTGCAACTACATTAATAACATTTATGACCGGACTACTTTCGATGCAGTAGAGGATGATATGCTTAAACAACACAAGTTTTAGAGTAGATTCAAATCCGAATACACCGCAGTCTTTTATTTCCAGACATTACTCCATGCAAATTTGGAACACTCATGTCCAAGTATACTCGCAACATTTGTCCATTAATTAAAAGTTTGTGTTTGCCTTGCACTGCAGGTAATTCTTCTAGCTGCAATCACAGGACGCGCAAGTTGGTCATCTGGTATAACGAACAAAAGTTTTACGTACAAGTAAAACTAGCTAATGTGCTGTGTAAAATCCGTTTGAACGTTCCTTTAATAACTACAGACAGAGATATACTAACAGATACAGCTTAGATCTTATGTGTACAAGAGCAAATAAAACTGGGAACGGAATAGAGATAGGACTCGCGTCATTTGAGAAGATGATTGCCCTGCATTAATCGAATGAGGCGCCGACAGAAGTTGTAACTTCGGCATCTCGCTACTCGGGTGGCCGAAATTTCCTGGCAATATAAAGAACGTGCAGATAACGAGCATATGCACAATATCTGTGCTACATGAGCACGTGCCATACTGTAGAACTGGGACAGCCACAGATGCAATGATTCCGACTACGTTTCGTGAAATACCCTTAACTAATAATAGCCTGACAGAAATGTTAACTTCTGCTGCAGATATTTTGCTGCTGGTGGTGGTGTGTGCTGTTACAGCCAAGGTGTTTTCTCTACATTATCATATGTTTTCATAGCTGCTCTACAAATGATTCAAACAAATGCTTATCCTAAGTAGTTCCCATTAATTACAATGAATATTTGGCCGAAATGTTTTCATTGGGTATTACCAAGGAAATGTATGTGTTGAAGGCGGAAAATCACTCAGCTCGATGATAATCGACATGATATCCTGACGCGAAATCAAAAAAACGTCCATTTAACATTTCAGGTGAACTGATTAAAATTTTGAAGAGTTCAAACGAACAAAGCGAAATTTCAGAAATGGTCAATGCCACAAAATATGTAGTAGGATTTAGGATGTAGAATGTGTTTATTGGAGGGGGACACCGACACATCGCCCCTGCGACCAACTTGGTCTGTTGTGGCTACGCCCCCGAGAGGCAGGGTTGAAGTGAAGGAGCCGTAGGAGGCCGCAGATAGACAGGCCCAGAGACACACATAAATCCCTAATATTTCCAGTTTGAACACCCGCGCAACAGCAGATACGAAGAATGCCGAGGGAGGGTGACGAAGCGACCCTAACACGGGGCAATGCATCCTGGCGTGCACGGGGGAAAATCTTCCCAATACGCAAACAAACTACGCCATCTGCTCGACACCACCAGGACCGCAGGACCCGAAGACACACCTGAAACGTGAAAAGGAGAGGTGAAATGAGAGGGAATGGGGGAAAGAAGAATTCGGCATATAGTACACCACCCCTGCATTCGTCTAGGCGATCAGGCGAAAACCACAAAATAGTCAGAGTGGGCGGTCACCGGGAATCGAACCTCGGACCTCCCAAATGCGGGCACAGACGTTGCCGCCTGAGGCATCTCGCTCGGTCAAAGTGTGTAGTATATCGCGATATAAGTGCACTCGAAATATTTTCACTTTCTAGTTTCTGCAAAGCACTTAGCGCATGAATGTGTACTGCATACTATTTTTTTCAACGATAATAAATAATAGAAACATTTACTCTAAAACAAATTTAATTACTGCCAGCTGTTCAAAGACAGTATGAATGTCGACCGCGCTAGTCTCTGCGAACTGATGATGTTACGCTGGTAGTTTTGGACAAGGCAGTCAACAATTGAAAATGAGATAGCTGCTTGCGCCGAAAGATTTAGATGCTACATGACTTAAATCGTAAGTAAATGTTAACAAATAAGGCAAACAAGGACGTTAAGATTTAAATGGTAAAATTCAACTATTAAATATGACTATATTCATTTCTGCAACAATAAATACACATATCAATAGTTGGAAAATTAAATATATGCTATTAACTTCTGCGGTAAAACATAGAAAACGCAGGGAGAGCAGGAATTGCAACTTCCCACGCATGATAGCATGAGCGGTAAGCGGATAAAAAACATTATGGTCGAAAAAATATATTTGTCATATGTAAGTATATCTTAACGAGGTCGAAATTTAGATATTAATTTTGCCTATCTAAGCGTTTTGCAGTTAGATGTTTAAGCAGTTTTAAATGTTCACTTTCATATGATGCTCCGGGAATTCAGAGATCTTACTTGTGATTTTCTATCTACTGCTTAAATCAATAAATAGTTTTACGCTTGGAAAATTAATTTTTTATTTTTACTTTGCTTGGCTTTGCCCAAGAGCTATGAGACACTTTCTTGCTTTGATATTTCTTTTAAAATAGTTTTTTACAATTTTCAGTTTTGCATAATTATTTATTATTACAATTTTAGTTTTCTGTTTCTTTAAATTGATTGTTAGCTAACAAAACCTCACCAAGTACTTTGTAATTATTACTACGTTCCGGGTTCTGTCATCTGATTTCTAATATTATATGATATCCATTTGTGTGGCGCTAACTTTATATATTTAATTGTTATATTTCCATAAGCTAACTACAATATATTTGCCTTGGAAAATCTAAGTCCAGGTACTTCTCTACGTGCGGATAATTTACTATTTCTCTACGCGTCTCGCGGAGCTTTCTACTTAAATACCTCGTTACGGAGTTTTCCCCACTTAACTATATACAGACTACCATGAACTAGTGCTCAACTTTTAACTTTCACCAAATATCTTCTCCCTAATCTTCTCTCTTCTTTATCTTCGGCAATACTTTCTCTTCTGCGCCGATTACGCGACTGCTTCACAGAAGATACATGGCGTCATTTTTCTAGCTTGTTGATTTATCTCCTTCTTTGGCGACAGATAACTCATTGTTGGCTCGTTACTAGCCTTCGTTGTTATTTTAAATGTTATTTCTCTACATATTATATTTGCATATTAAACCTTAAAATCTTTCCTATATTTGTTTGCTTATCTTTCCTTGAGATTTCGTTTGGGTTTTACATTATTACATTCACCATATAGTACAATTTCTAAATATTATTAATAATTTACGTTTATTTATTTTTGTTACTTTCTCTTCTTCTTCTTGTTGTCTTGATGTGAATTTATATAATCACTATGACAATTAATTCCCATCTCAATGTGTAAAATCTAGAGGATTTCAAATGTTCTTTCCTGTAAATCTTGTACTTATATTTATATATGTTTCTCTCTCTGTGTGAGATACAGAGGAACGTATCTCCAAATTTAGGATTTTCGACTTTTTTTTAAAGGATGTTCTCAGAGTAATGAGCTTTTATGACAAAATGACATATTTGGAGCTCTTCTCCTGGCGAGAATAATGCGCTGCGTATCTCTAAGTTACGAGTTTATTTAAGAAACATATAGACGTATTTGCTCTTGCGTCTCAATTTTGGGATCAACAAAACGTAACGGCACTTACGTTCTTCTGCCTCCTAACTTCCCTAACTGCCCTAATTTTGGAAATACGTTTTAACACACCAAATGCCACTATCAGCTTGTTTTGCATAAAATATTTCTGCACGTGTGCGCTATTTCTTGTATACCTGAAATGGAACTATAGCTTGTCCAGCAGCTAATGACACTTGCGATGCGAGGTGGAAATATCACAGCACATCTTACTGCTGAATCTCTTACATACTGTTGAATCTTAATTTCTACATTCGTCTAACCATCAGTTCTCGGAACTATTTACGAGGTTTCAAACTATTGCATTTCCCTTGCGAGTATATCAGGTGATGAGAGACAAAAGACAAAACATTGTTATTCTTTATAAGCATTGTTAACCTAATCTTGTTGCTTTCATTGGTTTGTTGGAGGACTCAGTGTAAAGAGATCACTGTTAGTGCGCACTCTCTGTTAGATATAAAAATGGCTTCAAGAGGAAGGAAAATGATGTAGGAATGATTCAAAATCCGATAAAGGCAAGCCAAGTTACTATTGCTTTAACTACAAGCTAATCTTTTACGGAGGTATAGGCCTTTAATTTGATTTCAATGTTTGAACTTGGTTCCTGTTTATTTATTTTAGAAATTAGAGAAGAAAAGAATGGCGAAACCTCATCTGTAATATAAAACAGTTACAATATGGACAAACTGCCGGAAATAAGTGAAGAGGAATGTAATGAATTCGAAAGGTGTAGTTCGGGTTCATCAGATAATACATACTGGAAAGCAACACAGATTCTTCATCATTTTTCATCTCCATTCCTGACAGAGGAAATGGGGTTGCAAAGGAAAAGAAACCAAGAAAAAGAACTAAGAACACAGACAAGCGGAGAATGAATATAAGGAATGTGAATAGGCAGTAGGAAAGGCATACTTATCAACCGCTAAGAATGCCCTGCCAGCCAGGACATTTAAGTACAAGAATTGCTCCAAATGCCCGAGAAAGTGCAGTGCGATCATCAGCGAGGCTGAAGTGAGGGAGATGTTCCATGGATTCTGGATGGTGAGAGATATAGAAAAGCAGTGGCAGTAGTTAGCTCCACTTATTGAGCAGATACCTAAAGCAAGGTTGGTTCTACAGGTGCATAGTCCCGAAGGAATGTGACAAAAGTACTTTCTACTGAAAGATGGTTTTGATTTCAAGTATGCCTAGGGTTTTTCCTTAACACTTTTAATGTATCGGAAACCTTTGCACGATACATACAGAAGAAAAGAGACAGCGCAACATGATTTTGGTTGCTGAAAATAGAGGTCGTCATCGTCCAAGAATAAGGAGATCCAAAGAGGGAGAGTATAAGGAGCCTTATCAAACCGTTTCCTACTGTTCTATCGCATTACTGCCGACAACACTGCACGACAGTACTTACCAGAGATCTAAATATACAAATACTGCACGACCTATAAAAGAAACATTGACAAGAGGAACAGGTTACTGTTGAAAAATATTGGCGTTATAGAGAAATATTCAATACAGAGTTTAACCTAGGTTTTCATGTACCTAGAAAAGATGTGTGCGACCACTGCTATCGTTTTCAAAACCTCTCCGAAGAAAATCATGAGGCAGAGAAACACCAGCACTCTGAACACCTAAAGAGAAACGAGGATGCTAGAAATCTAAAAAATGAAATGAAAGATTGGCCCTGCAGGAGAATCCATTTACTGGAATTTTACCTGGAAGTAGTAAGGTACTGCTGTCCAGTCATAGTTACCAAGGCCATTTTTATAAAAGAAGACTAGCCGTATACAATCTTACAGTATACAACATTGCTACCAGGAAAGCTAGAAATTACATGTAGTAAAGGTGTGCCTAAACGCGTATCAATTGCAGTAGCATCATTTATATTTCAAGAGCTCCATAAGATTGCAGATGACCATCCAGTTATTTTGTTCTCCAACACCTGTGGAGGACAAATTCGAAGCGTCAATATGAGCACCGCGTTTCTTCATGCTGTACAAACTCTGAACATTCCTCGTATTGCAATGCTTCCTTGAGCCTGGCCATCGATTGCATGGACTCAGATTGATTCATTCATTCAACAACTGGACTGTTGTTCAGACCGCTTCAAAACAAAGGCTGTATGAAGTCGTTGAAATGGACAGAAGTACCTCCTGGATTTCGGAATGCAGAGGGAACGGTTGGAAAAAACACTAAAACTGACAGTGAAGGAAACCAAATATAGTGGCTTAAGGTGACCCAGCTTGAATATCGCAAGTGATATTAACCACATCTTTCATGAGCAACAATTCAAAAGTTTTCCAGTTTTCTGAAAATCCCGAAATACCATAGGACACTAAAAACCCCAGGAATAGAAAATAAAGACCTATTGAATCTTTGCCGATCCGGCGTTATCAAGCCACAGTACATGCATTCTACGGAGGTCTTCAAGAAGAGAGAGCTGGAGTTGTTGAGGCAGTGTTTGGAATTTCAAGAAAGGAGCTTAAAGAAAAATGGGTGGAGTTATAGTATACAAACTAATTTGGAAAATATGCTCTGAGAGAAATTTGGAGAAGGAGGGAAAATAATGTTAAGGGTTTTTGGAAAGAAGCTAGGTGGATGTTTGAAGATAGAGATACAAAATTTATTTAGCAACATTGGGAAGAAAAGTTCCTTGGAATCATATATATTAATAAAAAACGTATGGGCTAGAGAACAGTATGTGGATAACTCAAATAAGGAACAAACAGAAAGTATAGCCTGGGTACGAGCAGGTGTATGGAGACTAATAGGAATGAGAAATTGGTTCCCACAGAACCAGTAACCAATATGTGGGGAAAGAGAAGATTTAGAACATATCGTTTTTTACTGTAAAGGTACACAGCATTGGAGAAACGAAGCTATAAATGGGAAATGGTTCAAACTGGGCAGGGAAGTAGCTTTAAGCAAGATTTTTAACAAGGATAATAAAAAGGTAGGAGAGTACCTGTCCAAAGTAAAAAAGAAATGGTAATTGACAACAAAAGGAGATGTAAATTAATTTCATCATGTGGTGTTAAGTTATGTAATTATATTATCATAATATTAGTATTATAAGATTATTATTTTGGTATCATTACTATTATTTTGCTATTGTTTTATTAGTTTTATTATTATTATCATTCTATGTTATAATTAGAGTGTAATATGGGTAGAATATGGCAAGATAACAGCTTGGGCTGATGTATAGCCATATTCTAAGGAAGATTGCTAGCACAAATAAATAAATAAAATAAAATAAATATTAAACAGCAATTAGCGGTGAATCAGTAAGATGTATTTCTGAAGTTATCTTATCTCTGACTGCTTTTTAAGTGTAAAGGTAAAGGTACGTATCATGGAGGAGCTCCCGGAACCGGGGCAGAGCACCGCACGCAGGTCAATCGGCCGATTGTGCTTCCAGCGTGACCCCTGGGAGGGAAGGATGAGGGGAGATACCCGAAGGGCGACCAGATCCGGATGTCGACTGGGCGTAAACATGGACGGGGTCCCTAATGTTTCCAGATAGAACACATCGAACGCAGCATGGTCCCTGCCCACAAGCCACCAACCTCCAGGGTCCCCCGGAGCGGAGCCCCGCGCTGAACAGAGACCTAACTGAGGGGTACCGCAGTGACGCCAGGGAAGAAACCTTTACAGAGCGCAAGCCATACCCAGCCGCAACCTGCCGAACACCCTCGCCTGGTGCTACAACCCTGAAACAGAAGACAAGGAAGATGATGGTTACAGGAAATGAGAGGAAGGAGAGTCGTGGTAGAAGATGAACCACCCCAGCATTCGCCTGGTGACCCGGGGAAACCACAAAAACCCATTGGCCAGAATGGGCGGTCGCCGGGGATCGATCCCGGGTCCTCCCGAATGCGGACCGCAGACTTACCGCCTGAGTCATCCCGCTCGGTGCTTTTTAAGTGTACTCCATACTGGTGTAGAGATTTTTCAATGTAGTTTGTATTACGTTACTAAAACATGGAAATTACATTTAAAAATACCTGTTTTCATCTCTTCTGTAAAATCGCTAAAATAGAGTTACGTTCCTCCAATTCTCACACAGCTATGTGTGTGTATATATATATAAAATAAATTATTGAAGATTTTACTTAAACGTTAACCTATTAAAGATGAAGTTTGGTAGCTCTACGGCTTTTCCTTTTTAGATAAGATGTTCAAAGACGGACATACATAGGCACGCTATATTTAGGAAGTCCGAAAACTTGCATTTACAATGAAATCATGTTGAATTTCAAGACAGAATACAATACTGCACCAGATTAAATAAGCAGCAGAGAAAGTAAAAACATAACGCGAAGCTTAAAACATTTTTAATTGTCTACCGGCTTTGGAACTTGAGATTAGACAATATGCTGTCTAACGTCCATACTGCTTCAATTGTCTATAACCATTTCATTAACTCGAGTCTTGTTGAGGATTATGTAAATTTAAGGATTTCAACAACTATCTTGAAATATACTTTCTAGTGTATAACGAGGAAACGTAATAGCAGTTTTTGTTTGAAGATACCGTAAAAACTACTTATTCGATGACTTCCTTAATGGCTGAAAATGCATAACAATGAGAATGACATAGGCTGTCGCTTTGTAAGCACATAACGTTATTTAGAAATAAAATTAAGTGTTAATATCAAATTCTACACACATTATAATACGTATACTAATTCAGAACGCTCAGACTCCACGGCCTTCTTAACCTTGCTCAGTTATTTATAAATTTGTTTTATTTATGATCATTTGGTAGGTTCTCTATATGCATGGCAAATAAGTATAAGCTAAATTGTTTTACATAGTGTACACGAGGTGATTATTTATCTAGTTTTTAAAAATGCCCTAAACTAGAGCAAAATATTAAAAATCTCAACAATCGTTGGCGGCAAGCGCAATTAAATTTTACGGGAACTGCAGAATCTAGCTCCAAAAGGTTTTCGTATCAAACTTACCCAAGAAACCTAACGTTAGGAAATGTTTGCGGAAGAAGAAACCTGTATTTGAGTATATTATACTACTTGCAATTACGGCAAATATATTCTAGATTGCCGCCGTGTATAGATTCTGAAGCAATTTTGCGAACAAGTTGAGGATGGAAATACCTTAAGATAAGCAATAGCTGAAAGATTTGCCGTAAGTCACGTGGAACACCTCCTAGAGGACAGAAATGGTTGCTGTCAGACGTATGTTCGTAAGTGCATGTTACATAAGACAAAGTAGCTTGCTGGCTCATGCATCAGTCTTCCTAATTTCCATATCATTCGCATTGAGTGGAGGTATAGTGGTCAATGTCATACGGGTCTGCAGTCTGCTTTAAATGTAAAGGAATTAGACAGCTTTGGAATTAAACATTGGAGGGAAAGTGTAAATGTTTCTATCGTGTTTTAATGCGCACTTCATGACCAAATAAATATCTTGGTAGAACAACTGGTAGCTGCAGAAAAATGTCATTATTTTACCACAAAACTTAACGTTCAGGTTTAAACTGAAGGCTGAATGATCCTTACAGTAAACATAAATCCGTGACATTTTTAATTTCTTCTGTCCAATGAATTTATAGAAATGTATCGATGTACCTAAAAGTAATAATCACGACGTGTGTATTCAAAGGTAGGAACATTTTGAAAAACTCATTGTCACGACCGTGCCTCGAACATGGATCTTCGCTGTACTATGGTGTGCATAGGTTTTCTGCTCAACTGCGTGATGATCGAAGTCTCCAAATGCATACTGAACCTCTCTCATCTGATTCCTACATCCCGATGTATCCTCGAGGCTAACTCAGGTGCTGTTGAGACATCGTACCTTAAAGGCGGTTTGGGCTGCTGCAAGAATTTTTAATTTCTAGATTTCTTGCAAACCACGCTGTTAGGGCTAATTACATATAGTAATTGTAGTAGCATAGCGTGGGAAAACAAATGGGATAGACATTTTCTTTCGTATTAGATACTCCTACTCCTACTACTGCAATATATAAATAAATAACCAGTTATTAAACTGCTAAGCTAACATGTCTAATTACTACTGCTACTATTATCACTACTACTATTCTATTACTACTATTACTATTACTACTACCACTACTGTTACAATTGCTACTATTATTACTACTACTACTAACATTACTGCTACTACAATTACACTACTATTACTAGCACTGCTACTACTACTTCTAGTATTACTAGTACTACTACTGCCATTACTACTGTGATATAGATAAATAACTAGTAAGCTAACATGCCTAATTACTACTATTATTACTGCTATTACTATTATTATTACTCCTACTATTACTATTATTATTATTGCTACTACTGTGATGAATAGTTAAATAACTAGTCATTAAATTATTAAGCCAACATGCCGAATTATTTAGTTGTTTGTAGAACGGAGTCGAAAGTCGGTTCTTATCACACACACCGAACATATGTGTATGTGTGCTTGAGAGAGAGAGAGAGAGATAATGTAATTGTTTGTGAGTGAGAGGGAGAGAGAGAACAGCATAATTAAAAAACGAAAAGTCGAATAAATACCAAACAGCATCTTACAAGGAAGCGGCACGGAGGTTTTCAAGAAAGTCTGCCCCATTCCATATCATGTAAAATTCCTTGTTATTTTTCAAAAACAGTTTTATCTATTTTTATAAAATAACACAAAATAAGCTATTTTATACCAATAAAATCTTGAATTTTGTAATTCTGCATAGTCCTCGTCATTCTTAATGACTTTTATATACGTTTATATAACTTGTAAACCATAAGAGATAGATAAAAGATTCCACGAAATTGCAAATCTGATTGAAACACAAACTTCTAAGCTGTTTGTCGCATTAACCTATTCCGAGACCAGTACTGTATGTATGAATGTCCAAAACTTTACCTTACGTGTTTTGAAGTGTTAAGTCACCATCCTTTTGTCATGCGATTTCATGAAAAAATGGAACTTAAAAGGCAGAATATGGAAACCCACGTTTTAAACAATTGACTATCGCTACTGTTCCTGTTCCTACAACGAAATGTGTAATAAAACCATCTCTGCACATGTTTATCTCGATTAACAAGAAGCACAGAGAAAATTAACTTTTACAAGACTAGTTTGTAGAAGATTCATAACCGATAATGAATAGAGAAAGCTATATGAATGTAATACAGTTTAGCTGTAATGTTCACATAGGATGACAAAACAAACCAGTGATAATGAGAAAGGTTTTGTAAATCTGAGTGCCAATAAGAGAGTGAAGAATAGTTATCGAAGATTGAGTGCTAAGCCATAAGATTACCATGTATAACTAGAGATGACACAATATACCAATTAATCTGAAATTTATTTGGTCAAAATATGAAAAACCTTTTTCAACACCTGGAACAAATGTTTTAAGTTTTATCCTTATTAAACCATTAATACCAATTGGAAAAATATAAATCTCTGATTATGTATTAGTTTAGCATCATTAAACACTGAACACTGAAAGAACAACATAAATAGCTTGTTAGGCACTTTAGCTGGATGTAATATGTTACAATGCGTTACAATTTGCTTTACGATATTTTCAGTATTTTTTCAGTATTTGCAATATTTTCAGTATGTTTACAACATTTAAGTATAAACACTTGCATCGTCTTCGTCAGTATTATTTTGTTACATGAAAAATATGGTTTCACATCACATGATGTATTGGGAATATACTTGTATCCTGCTACATTTTATACCCAAATGTTGCTGATATTGCATTGTTCTTAGCTTCAGGTACATTATAACGTAATGAAAAATAAGGTACAACGGGTTGTTTTATAACAGTAAATGCAATTGGTAGAAATAGTCTTTTCAGACGTTCCTAGAAAAACGACAATCTTCCTCAGACATTTTTACGTACCGGAGTAGGTGCTGTATAGAGTATTCCTGCAAATCTGCCTTATGTAATATCCGGAAATCCCAATTAAATAAGTCCAATTAAATATTAATGGAAGATAAACTGATACAAAACGCGAAAAATAAAATCGACTTTAACAGCGTGAAATTGTACAGGCTTATTAAATGATGGACTCGAGTTCATGAATTCACTGTTACTACATTATTTTACATATTGTCACAAAACTCAGCAGTCATACAGAAAAACTCAAGGTTTGTTTTGTTATAGTCGGGCTTCAGATTTCTGCACGAGAGCGCAACAATGAGCAGTTAGGCAAATGACGACAGGCGCCGAGAAAGATTACGATGTGCTTGAATTTCATTCACATCAGTTTGCCGTAACAGTGCAACGACACTTCAGAAGGAAGTTCAACATAGATCCACCAACCGTCAAATACATTCGGCGATGGTATGCGTAGTTTACAGCTGCAGGATGCCTCTGTAAGAGAAAATCAAACGGTCAGCCCACAGAAGTCAACGAACAGAGCAAACAGAGAGCTGAACATTCCACAACCGACTATTTGGAAGATTGTACGGAAACGGTTGAAACAGAAGAATTACCGCTTGCAATTGCTACAAGCCCTGACGCCTACTGACACAGTCAGATGCTTTGCATTTTTGGCACAGATGCAACAGCTTATGGAAGACGATGGGTTTTGTGAGAAACTCATCTTCAGTGATGAAGTAGTATTTTTTTTTTTTTTTTTTTTTTGTGAATGTCACAGTGAACAGGTATAATGTGCGAATCTGGGGGACAGAGAATCCCCACGTTATCGTGCAGCACATTTGAGACTCACCAAAAGTTATGTGTTCTGTGCAGTCTCATAGTTTAACGTTTAAGGCCCCTTTTTCTTCTGCGAAAAGACCGTTAGAGGACACGTGTATCTGGACATGCTGGAAAATTGGCTCATGCCACAGCTGGACACCGGCAGTGTGAACTTCATCTACCAACAGGATGGTACGCCACCCTACTTCCATCACGATGTTCATGAAGTCTTAAATAGGAGATTGAGAAACCGATGGGTTGGTCGTTTGGAGGATGATGATCAGCAATTGCTATCATGGTCTCCACGCTCTCCCACCCTAACCCCATGCGATGTTTTTCTTTTTTTGTGTGTGTATGGAGTTATGTGAAAGATAGTGTTTCAGCTCATCTACCAACAAACCTGCCAGAACTGCGAGCTCGCATCAACAGTGCTTTCGAACAGATCGATAGGGGCATGCTGCACCGAATATAGGAAGAACTTGATTATCTGCAGAATCAGTAGGGGGCACATATGGAGCACTTGTAATATCACAAACAAAATTGAGTTTCTCTGTATGTCTGCACAGTTCTGTAACAATATGTGAAATAATATAGCTACAGAAAACCTGTGAAACCGGGTCCATCATTTGTAATAACCCTGTAAATCTTACAAAACACTAAGTAATGTGAAGTAATTGAATTTGCAGTGTGAAAACCTCCTTTTTCTTCTCTCGCAAAGGGCAAAAGAGGATTTAAGCACTGCGGTGAGAGACCTAATGTGTCGTATGCAACCTCCGGAAGGAAGGGATAAGAAGAAATATCCGAAGGGTTGTTACCCCCACCAAGTAGCGCAGGTGTGGAGATTGCGGGATCCCTAAAGTTCACAGATGGAAACAATCCTGCATGCAGCCCCCAGCGCTTCTCCTGACGAACAGATCCGAACTGCCCTGGTTTCGTACCAGAGGAGAAAAAAAAATCTGATGTGTTACACTCACATGACTTTCTCTACTCTTGTACAATCTATTTTTACAAACGCCTATTCTCCATATGCTTCATATTAATCGAGATATCGAGATGTCAATCTTATTTGTAATTTTCTTGTAGATGCAAGGGGAATATGGTAGCTTTTAAGCGATAGTCAAATATTTTATCGCTGGTTGCTATGTGGCGCATTCCATTCTCTTTGCATGTCCAGTCCATAAAAAAATCTGATGTGTTACACTCACATGACTTTCTCTACTCTTGTACAATCTAATTTTACAAACGCCTATTCTCCATATGCTTCATGTTAATCGAGATATCGAGATGTCAATCTTATTGGTAATTTTCTTGTAGATGCAAGGGAAATATCGTAGCTTTTAAGCGATAGTCAAATATTTTAACGCTGGTTGCTATGTGGCGCATTCCATTCTCTTTGCATGTCCAGGACATAAAAAAATGAATAACGCATTTGAGAAAAAGTATAAGTATTGGAAAATTTAAGGAAATAACAAGCAATATCTCGAAAACGGTTCACTCAACAAAAGAAATGTATATGACATAAGTTGTGTATTTTAACGCGATCTACATTTTTTGTGTAGTAAAATTTTGTCTATCTCTTATGGTTTACCAGTTATGCAAAAGTCGTTCACAATGAAGAATACTTTTGGAGATATTCCCAGAAAATTCGAGATATACATTTCATTTCTCATGACATTATCTTAAACATATGATATTTTCATCAAAATCGTTAGAGCCATTTTTGAGAAAATTAAAATTTTCGAAAAATGTTCCATGTAAAGTGTAGTCTGGGGTGGGGGGATTTTCTTGAAAACCTTCGTGTCGCATCTCTGGAAGATACTGAATCTAAATACCAAGTTTGGTGCTTATCCGACTGTTCGTTTTTGAGTTATGCTGTTCAGACACACACACACACACAGACACACACACACACACACACACACACAGACACACACACGGACATGTTTCCAAAAATGCTTTTTTTGGATTCAGGAGGTCTCAAAACATGTATTTCCGGTGAAATCTCGGTATCGAATTTTTGGGTGGAATGCAATACTTCCCCTACTTACTATACGTAGTAGAGAAAGTAAAAATGAATAACGAATTTGAGAAAAAGTACAAGTATTGGAAAATTTAAGGAAATAACAAGCAATATCTCGAAAACGGTTCACTCAACAAAAAAATGTATATGATATAAGTTGTGTATTTTAACGCGATCTACATTTTTTGTGTAGTAAAATTTTGTCTATCTCTTATGGTTTACCAGTTATGCAAAAGTCGTTCACAATGAAGAATACTTTTGGAGACATTCCCAGAAAATTCGAGATATACATTTCATTTCTCATGACATTATCTTAAACATATGATATTTTCATCAAAATCGTTAGAGCCATTTTTGAGAAAGTTAAAATTTTCGAAACATCTTCCACGTAAAGGGTAGTCTGGGGTGGGGGGATTTTCTTGAAAACCTTCGTGTCGCATCTCTGTAAGATACTGAACCTAAATACCAAGTTTCGTGCTTATCCGACTGTTCGTTTTTGAGTTATGCTGTTCACAGACACACACACAGACACACACACACACACAGACACACACAGACACACACACGGACATGTTTCCAAAAATGCTTTTTTTGGATTCAGTAGGTCTCAAAACATGTATTTCCGGCGAAATCTCGGTATCGAATTTTTGGGTGGAATGCAATACTTCCCCTACTTACTATACGTAGTAGAGAAAGTAAAAAGTCATAGAGTGCATAACCACCGCGCGCCACACACCATCAAACTACCCAATCAAACCCCGTACCCCAAAACGTGATATGAAATGAAATATTGTGGAATGAGGGACCGAAAAAATTCTTGGTGTTAGAGAAACCACCCAGCATTCGCCTGGCGATAAGAGAAAACCACGAAAAAAAGCAATACTCAGAGTGGGCGGTCACCGGTGATCGAACCCGGGACCTCCCGAATGCAAGACGCACGCGTTACCATAGCATCACCTCGCTCGATGTAAGAAACCCTTTTTCCCTATTACGTAAAACTTGTTCCCTATTACTAGATTTAAAAAAGAAATATTATAGTGGGAGAGCAATCTCTGATCTGGTAAGGATTTACGCAAAATCGCATTTATGGACATCAGAAGCTATAAAGGGCTACTATTATCGCAGAGCGTTACCTCACAATAACAAAGATCAAGTATAATATCCTCCCCAAAGTGTTACAACCACACCAATTTTCCAGTTTCATTTATTTTCTCACTTCTTCTACAAATTATTCACAAAAACGTAGTTAACCTTACGTTAATCATACTTAATTTAATTGGTAAATAACTACACACAATTATGCAGAAAGCTCGTATGACAGTCATCTGCTTTGTATGTGCCTATTTTACAACATACATATTACACATTGTTTATAGAGTTCAGGAAAAACAAACATATGGTATTTGAAAATACATTGCTTAAAACTCTGGAAAATTTAAATTTAAGAAAAATCAATATTTTGCAGACGGAAAACTTTATGAAAGAAACATATTTTAACGAGCTCTACGGTTGTGTACCAAGGTTTCTCAATTATGTCGCACGATATTTTGATTAAAATTGTTGTTGGAATTCTTCAGAAAATAAAATATTACAATAGTTCTTCCGCTAAAGGATGGTTCGGTTTGGGGACATCCCTAAAATGACATAAAATTACGTATATATGCGACTTTTCGTTTTTTTAACTATGCTACACGGTTGTCACAGATAAACACCTAATTGTAGGTTCCCATATTAAAAAAATTAAATTGACCCTAAAATGACTATCATAACATCCACCAACAAAACACGACTAATGGCATTTACTTTCCGCCATAATATCAAGCAACCTTTATCTAACAAATTTCTTTCTACAGCGCTTAGTTTTGAAGATATTGTACAGTCTCAACTTAAATGGTCCACCCTGTATATTACGTATTTGCCTAGAATAGGTTTTAGGTTAGGCAGTATGGACTTGAATACATTCAGAATATGGAAAGAACATTCAGCTGTTTATATCACCAACCGATTTTTGTTAGAAGAGCCCAAGTGAAGAAAATAAGAATAACAAATTATCGACATATTACACAGATGGCGCAAAGTTAACTTAAGCTTTGTAATCTTATATACAACAACGAATGTTTCAGAAACGGATACTGCCATGAGAAAAGTGTTTTGACACAAGTGTATGCTTTAAAGAGCTCTAAGTAGTTTCTCTAACAAGTATTTTTCTCTTATAGTTTCCTAAGAAATTAGATCCGCTGTAACAGAAACTCCGAAAATGTTAAATATAGGCGTAGATCTATCAGATACTGTGTGCGTAGTTGACTAGTGCTAAGTTGAGGGAAATTCAGACGGAAGAAATGACTCTTAGCTACAGAAATGTAAAAGCCAGAACCGGAATATTTTAAAATACTTGCTTCGTTTAATAACGAATATGTAAACTGTAGGAATAGTCTATTGACAAGTGGAATATGAATGTCATACGTCAAATTTGCAACAAAGAGGATTTTGAGTTACACTCTAATTTTTCAGAATTATGACTTTGGTGCGCACTATAAGTATTCTATATTTCTAAATATCTTTTTTTTAATTAATCCCATTTGTGAACAATGTAAAGGTTAGAAATAGAGAGAGAGAGAGAGAGGGAGAGGAATTTATACAGGTATTATCAGAGGAGGTATTACCAAACTTGAACAGCCATTTTGTACGAACATTCTCCGGGAGAGACGAGTGGTGGAAACCGTAAGGGGGCTTTACAACCAGGATTGATTCAGTCGCGATGTTGACAGGTCCCTAACGTTTCAAAAGCGTTTTTCTTCATACCTTGCACTACAGCCCGGGTGTTTGCACAAGTGTCACTGACAATCGACAATAGGTACTGGGTCTCAGGAGAAGTCAAGTTGGGGAAGATCTTCACGACTATCACAGATATCCACAAGCGAATCGCACCTGATCGATACCATTTGCCTGCAACATACCAGTACTGTGGAAAGGATGAATCAAAGGGTATTAAAGCGGAAATTTTGGAAAATCCAACCAGGTATTCGCCATGGTAAATCGGGGAAAACTCTCGATCACGCTGACCGACATCGAGAATTGAACGATGTTCTAAACGCGAGTCCAGAAGTTACCGCTTGAGTCATCAATGTAATTGGCGAGTACCGGGCGAATTTCTCTGAGGAATGCTCATATTATGCCAGAGATTTCTAAACTGGAACAATGTGCAGACCACTTTTAATTACAATTAAATAACCAATTCATTCTAATATATTTTATCTATATTAATGTTATAAACACAATATTTGTGCGCGCATGTGTATGTGTACGTAGGGTAGTCTCAAAACCATTTCACAAATTTTGATAATTCTTTCACTATTGAAAAGGCAAATTCGTTCTGATGGACATGGACTATAAAACACTTTTAATTTAATTTCATGTATTATTAATATATTAAAAAGAATTTACAAAGTCCTTGAACTTGAATACGCATACACTGGAGTCATAAGAACATGCTTGCCAAGAAGAATTTGACTTTCAGTTGACTTTAAGTAGAAATTAGTTGTTACTCCACACAATAAGCAAGTAAAATAAGAAAACCACGCGGATATTTCATTCCAAGTAGTATATGTAGTTGTAGATGGCGGCGATTTAGTAACTAAGTCACAGCAAAATCAAAGAGAATCAAATTTGTTTATAACGCTACGATACGCATGCAATGCCAATGCCTTTTAATAACTCTCATGTAATAAGATTTTACTTTATTTCCTTTGTACTTATGGTGTAATCAACTTATTAGCAGGGCATGCTAAATAATTATACGAGAGAAAATTGCTAAAATTAAAAATCAGTGAACCGATAGATTTTAATTAACAACCGGGAAGATTGTTTTTCTCGGTGGTCGCAGAATGATATTTTCCAAAGAGGTTAACTTCGCGTGTTAACTGGGAATGGGAAGCTTCATATTCGCTGTATACGTTAAGGACGTCGGTATTGTGTGAAAACTGTGTACCTTTTGTGTTATAAAATAACCACGGGACCAAAGAGAAGGCATAAAGTTTTAAAACTTCACCTACTCTAATTCCTCAGAAAAAGAAAGAAAAGCAAATTATTTTTGGTAGATTTTTTTTATTTTTCAACATAATCTCCTGTTAGCTTGATACATTTTTCCCAGCGTTTCTCCAACAGTTTTGAGGATGGTCCTCAAAATGGCGTCTGTTTGGGAGATGACCTCGTTAGAGGAATCGTTTTCCGCCGAGGCCGCTTTTTCAAGTTTATAAATAACAAAAGTCACTGGGGGCCAAATGTGGTGAATACGATGGTTGTGGTAATTCAAACCTTAATTCCACAATTCTCACCATCGAAACTGCGCAGATATGCACCGTACATTGTCTTCAGGCAAAAGAATCTTTGTGTTTGCTAGATGAGGGCGTTATTTCATGACTTCTTCGCTCAACCGGTGCAATAACGATGCATAATGCTCACCATTTTCTGCATGTAATCGATGTAGATGATTCAGCGTGCATCCCAAAAAACCAAGGCTTTGTCGGCGGATTTCACCACCTTTGCCTTATTTGGAGCTGGTTCGCCCTTAAAAACCCACTGTTTCGACTGTACTCTTGTCTCTAAGAGTGTAGTAGTGTATGCATGTCTCCTTCACAGTTATGTATCGACGCAGAAACTCGTCAGGACTGCGACAGAAAAGTACCAAACCAGCCTCCGAATCGACCACACGATTGCTTTTATTCTCCATTGAAAGCAAACGCGGCACCCACCTTGCCGAGATTTTTGTCAGACCTAATTTCTGGTGAAAATTGAAAACACTGTATATTGTGATATGCCTGTGGCCTCAACTATTTCGCGAACTTTGATTCGTCGATCACTCAAAACCATATAGTGAATTTTGGCAATCATGGAGGAAGTCACTTCCACTGGATGTGCGGAATGATATTCATCATTTATGGATCTACGGCCACGTTTATACTCATTTACCCAATTGTAAACTGTTACAAACACAGGAGCAGATATGCCATGAACTTCATTCAACTCGGCTTTGATCTCCTCGGTGTTAAACCTTTTAAATATAAGTGTTTAATCACCGCACGAGACTAGTTTTTTCATCTTTCTACAGTTTATTGCTTTATTCACGAGTTTATTGCTTCAATCGCCTATGACAACGAAACTACTGACGGATACAGCTGAAACTTTAACTGTCATCTAGTAAGACATGACGCTTACTAAATGAAAGCTTTTTTCGATGCTACGAGTACCATTTCTTGGATTTTCTAAGGACTTATTGAACCTCGAATCTAACGAGTTACTCGACCATTTGATCAATGATTGTTCTACAGCGAAAGGATAAGCTATGAAGGATATCCAGAACTTGGAATATTGTCGGGGGGAGGTTAGGTAGTCAGACGTTCTGTCGATTTTCCACACTCTGTTGTATGAATATCAGGGGATTTTTCATCCGTTATTAGAAATAGTCAGGTCTGTACAAAATTACAGTTATAAGGGGAAAAGGGGAGGATTCGCCGTAAAACTCCTTTAGATCACTATACAATAATTTCATAAAGAACGGGTGGAGGTAAATTAAATTAATTAAATCGTCATTCGAGTTTAAAAGGTGAGACAGGGTTAAATCCGAGAACATCCATAATAATATAATACAAATAAATAAGAATTACAATTCTTTATTTTTATGCGAACTATTAAGGTTTAGAACAAAAACAAAAAAGCTCTGTGAAATATATTTTATATAAAAGTAAAGAAGAAGAGTGGAGCAAAAATTGTGAAAGCAACAGCCCTGAGAAAACCACTATAAGTGGTCTTATATAATGATATTATCACTGCGCCTCATCCAAATTAGGGGGTAGGGGACTCTTAGGGATCGCACATGCATTATCTTACAACGTAACTGGGTTGGACATGGGGGCGCAGCTCAATGCACTACAGGTTATTCCGGTGAAATCTAAAACATCATAGTACATTATGCAGTTTTTCTCAAATTAATAGGAAGGGAAGGAAATGTGGCTTCAGAACTCAACACAAATTCAAATCATAATAAGGCTTATCTATTATAAAAGCAAAGTCAGGTGATTATACGGTATTGACGGAATATGTGTGCTCACCCAAGTTGACTGCCCTGCCACAGCACACAAAATGAGGACGATTTTTTTAAACCAGGGAGAAAAGACAGGAAAGAATAAGGAGAAGGACAACAGGGAGTCACGAGGATTTGGGGAGTACCCCAGATTGCACATCCGTTATTATCGGGGAATCTTTGCTACCGCTTGAAGGGCTGCAGCATGCGGTAAAGGTTGAGTGGCATGGCACAATGCCCTGGCTATAGCCGTAGCGGAGTAGCGGCGGTTTGGAAAAGGGAAATGAAGAGAAAGGAGAGGAGAGAAAAGGAAAAAAGGGCTTAATCTTTAATCATGAGATTTTATTTGGTGTTAACCTCTGGCGTTGTAGTTCCGGTGTTGTGTGGAGTAGAGCACATGCTGCTCCATAAAGTTGCGGATGTGATGATAATTGTCATTGAGGGTGTCATGGCTGGCCAAAATGTTATAGGTTCCTGATAGGTTGTTGTGCATTTCCCGCTGTGCTTGTTGGAGTGAAGAGATCGAGGCGTCAAGGGCGAACAATGTGGGTCTGGTGATGCTGAAGATTGTGGCGGCGGCTGTAGCTCTGTTAACTGTGATGTCGTTGGCTGCTGGTGTGCTACTGGCTGGAACCAATGGGAGTAAGATGTCTGCGTTGGTGTTAGTTTGGGCCATCACATCCTCAAAGTATTTCTCTGTTCCTCGTTTGAACTCTTCAAAGTTTTAATCAGTTCACCTGAAACGTTAAATGGACGTTCTTTTGATTTCACGTCAAGATATCATGTCGATCATCGAGCTGAGCCTTCAACACATTTCCTTGATCATACATTGAAAACATTTTCCGCCAAATATTTATTATAATTAATAGGAAATACTTAGAAAAAACCTTTGTATCAATCATTGGTAGAGCAGCAATGAAAACATATGATAATGTAGAGAAAGCACTGTAACAGCACACGACAGCACAACATTTGTAGCAGAACTTAGCATTTCTGTCAAGATATTATTGGTTAAGGGTATTTCACGAAACGTAGTCGGAATCACTGCATCTGTGGCTGTCTCACTTCTACGGTATGTCACGTGCTTATATAGCACAGATATAGTGCACATGCTCTATCTATACGTTATTTATATCACCCTAGTTCCCGAGGTCGCGAGTTCAAACTCGGCGGAGGGCGATGGATTTTTTCGGGCGTAAAAATCCTAAGCAGGACTTCCTTCGGAAGGGAAGGAAAGCCATTTGTCCCGTGTCGTAGATTTAAGGCACGTAAATGAACTTAAGCCTGATAAAGAGGTCTTTGAGCAAAATTACCGGTCTTTCACACCCAATATAGAATGGGACGTTAAGGACCATAGTAGTCAAAGGGCGTCCATAAATAAAACTCAATTCAATTCGAGTAGTGAGATCCGAAGTTACAAGTTCTGTCGGCGTCTCATTCAATGAACACAGGGCAATCATCTTCTCAAATGACGCGAGTCCTATCTCTATTCCGTTCTCAGTTTTATTTGCTCTTGTACACGTAAGATCTAAGCTGTATCTGTTAGTATAGCTCCGCCTGTAGTTATTAAAGGAAAGTTCAAACAGATTTTACACAGCATATTAGCTTGTTTTGCTTGTACGTAAAACTTTTGTTCGTTATACCGGTCAACCAACTTGCGCTGGACGGACGCAAGAACTTCCGGGTCGGCGCCCGAGCGATCTCCTGAATGGTGGTGTGAAGCCTGTGGAATCAGTTGGTGGCTGCGGCGAATTGTCTGGTTTTGAACGTTTTTTGGCTTCCAAGGCGGATGAGATCCGTAGCGCCTCGTGCCTGTTGCTGAGTATTATTTCTGCTTATAAGAATGCGGCTGTGAATTCGATGGTTGCTTCTATCTTGGTCATCGGAGGTGTGAAGTGGCTCTCCGGTAGTTGTTGTGGAGTTAGTCGATCGGGTTGAGGTCGTGGTGGCGGCGGTGAGTTGGTCCTCTGCGCTGGTGTTAGGGGGTACATCGGGCAGGAGACCTAGCCAGTATAGTGGTCCCCCCTATAACGTATGGTGTAGGCGCGCCGTCTGCGCGCGAGGTTATGTTTTCTGCAGGCGGATGTCAGCGAGGGACGCCGCAGTAATGACAGTGCGAAGGAGCAGAGCAGGTTGCTGCCAAGTGACCGTAAAGGCAGCATCGGAGGCAAAGAGGTGTCTAAAATGTGCGGCTCGGTTCTAGTCTTACGGCATGGCGCACAAGAAACGAAGGACCATTATGTTCGTGTATGCGGCTAGCCTTCACTAACGAGGTCCAACGGTCTGCGCAGGTAGGTTGCGGTCAATTCCGGCACTGAAGTTTCAAAAGCGGCCGTTGGGATCGGTTGTAGGGGGAGATGGAGCGGCGAATGTGGCCGTGGCAGTGGCCGAGGGGCCGGCTGGTGGCTGTGGAGTCGGCGGCGAAGAGGCGGTAAAATGACCGTTGCGGCAAAGGTGCCCGTGGTCGAAAGAGCTGGAGTGTATGTAGAGCTGTCAGCAATGATCTAATGCCGGCAGGTGGCGCGGCGGCTGCGGTGGCGGTGTTCGCAAGAATCGCGGGTAGCTAGTTGTCGCTACTCTTGGAGAGGGAGCGCTAGTAGTGCCAGCAGCAGCGTGGTCTCACCGAGGTTAGTGGTTGGGAGCGGGTCCACGTCACCGGTTGCAATGATTTGGCCGCGAAGCGTGCTCGGGTATTCTTTCCCATCCTCGAGGAGTAGAGACGCTGTCTCTTCGACGTCCATTGAGCATATGAGTATCTGAGACGCAAAAAGAGGACGAGAAATCACCTTGCACTAATATATACCTGCTATCTCCTCTCTCTAATCCCTTCGTCACTACCAAACAAATGCTGCCAACTCTGAATGTATAATCCCCCCCAAACACTGAAGCCGGAATTATAAAGGCAATAATTATCATAATATTCTGAGAAGGATAGCGATATAAAATAAGTAACAATATATTTAAAATCAGTGTATGTATAAAAAGGAGAAGCATTGTGAAAATTGTTGACTGCAAAAGCGACAGAAAGACCAGACAGGCACAGTTTTGTTAATTAGGGACCAACCTCAGGTAGCAAGGGTAAATACCACTGAAGCAAGTTTTTCCTGGTAAACAGCCAAGTACAGCTGCATTTAGCCTGGTGAAGGCCACTCTAAGCATCATGACGCTAATTTTGAGGAGAGCGTTTGAGGGGAGAGAGGGGAAGTTTAGGCGTTGGTTTTCCTTGTAGTAGCGTGGGTAGATCAGTCTGCCTGAGTGCCTGGTTAGTGTAGGACAACATTCTCGTCGTGTGGAGAAGATTGGCGGCGAACATGCTAGAGGGTAGAACGCTTAGCTGTAGTTAATATTCTTCGGTCTTGGTAAAGACAAAGTAACTTCGTATGTATTTAATAGTGATCAGCAAATCTAAAGTAACATTTTAAATAGTGAATAAAGGTGTTCCAAGGCAGCGTTTGTGTGTTTCTCTGTACACACCCACGCATACCCTGAGGTTAAGGTTTCATGCTGGAGCAGCCGTGGCAAAAGAAGAACCAACTGGGAGGAGACAAGCAGCAACCGTAAGGCAAAGGTATTGCTTCAGTTGTTGGAGGACGGAGTGTACCTGCGTCATATTGCGCCGAAACGTGGGGCAGAAATACCTCGTCAACACCTAACTTAATTCTATAAAAACCCGCTAAACGCTACAATATGGTACTGGTGTATTGTATATTATGTGAAAAGAAAATCTTAAGCTCAAGTTTAAATAATTATTTCACGTTTATACTTCATGCAGTTTTCTTCGTACCGCGAATCAGTTAAAATACCCACACAACATCTGGTGGAATAAAGCTACTTACTTTCCACACAATCCTTTATTTAATTACTCATTTTTCTCACCTGCTATCATTCTAATAACCGCCGCAAGAGCTACCCATGTGCATCGTCAGGCAGCCAGCTAAACTTTTACAAATAAATTCGTCCTTAGAATGGTCTAGAATATTTGGTACATTCTCTTAACTGTTGCTTAAAATATTTTCTTGTGGCACTTCAACTGCTGATAATTTAATGAACTGATGCTTTGTATAACTAAGAAATCCTATTAACTGTTTTGGCATTAAAGGTTTCAGTACAAAATAATGTTTACCATCTTTGTTACAAGTATGAATTTCACTATTGGATTTGTTTACTTTACCGGTTTGTATAAGATAATAAACAGATAAATCAATAACTATGAGTGAAGTAAATAAAAACAGCTATAGCTAGTTAGCAAGGACTAAGTAGTTTAGAACTTGCTAAGACAAAGTGGAAAAGTTTTTGCTAAATATAGGTAGCAAATACCAGGTTGCTTGGAAAATTTCTTCAGCGAATATTAAACAATTAGTATATTTATTGCTTTCGCGCTCAGATTATGCTGATGCAGAAGATTCCTTCTTTTCTTCCCTATCTTCGCATTTCGTGACATTTACTTTAAACAATATGAATGTTAAGGATTAGCACTTATTTTTATTTTACTTCTAAAATGCAAGGTGGAAGAGGTATTGATCTCCATAGTTTTAATGATACTCAATTTTAAACTGAATAAATTATTACGGTAGGTTCTTTTCTTTTCATTTGAGCACGAGATTCGCCGTAAAATATTCGTTTGCTTGAGACATTTACCACATTCCTCCGTATTGCGTTTTAGTACCATGCGCCTCATTTATAGTCAGGCCATAGATCGCGTATATGCGTAGTTCGCTTACACTGCAATTGCTTAGGTGTGCCTCAGGTAACTCAAATTCAGTTGCTGCCTTATTTCTGTACTAATACGAGACTTAAGTTGTTCATTGAGCATCTTTTCGTACTCTAAAGACCAGAGATTGTTCATTGTGCATCATAAAAGTGAAAATTTATTCAAGACATATGTGTTGCTTTTCAATTATATTAGATTGCTCTTATTAGTCTATTGAAATGCCTATCAAAAATTCACGCTTGAACAAAGAGTCTTATGCACGATGCGTAAACGTAAAGTTTATAGGAACAATTCCCACACCATAGACGAGCTTAAGGACAATATAAGAACAAAACTTATAAACATTACGCAAGAAGAACTTATGCGTGTAAATGGAAATTACAACCAAAGATGCCAGGAATGTGAGTGCAGAGGGACACCACTTCAATACAACAAGGTTAGTAGTTCTTATAATGTATGTAACTATTACTCATGAGTAAGAAACGGGAAGTTTGAGAACGGAAAACCCCACAGTGTAAAAGACAGTGCAGGTAGTATGTGCAATTCACGGCCCGACAATATAAGGAACATACTGTATAAAACCACGTTCGGGGCTACGGATGGTTAAAAAACAATTGAATCCATTTTTTTCTCTATTGTTTTTGCAACATTTTTAGAACAATTCGCTGTTGAAGTTTCCTTAAAATCTTAATTTTCATTGCGCAGTTATATTGGACAACGTTGAAGAGAGGCGACATCCACGACTAAACCTTGACCTGCATCTTATTTTATCTTCCTTACCGGTGGGGACTCGGTACCGAGCCAGAGGGAATATTGTACCTACGTCCCACGAGGGGCATCCCCGAGAGGAGGGATGAAGCGAGAGGAGACACCGGGCGGTGGATCCAGAAACAATTGTACAGCAATGGCAGGGTCCCTAAGTTTCTAGAAGTACATTTGCTGCGAAGGTCTACCCAGGCAAGAGCCGAAGCCCAAGCCATCTCCTAACAACCCAGGGTCAGCGTCATCCGAGCGACTCTCCAATCCTGGGGGTTTCCCATGAGGCCAATATCTTGTTTCCTAAAAAGACCCCCCCCCACCGCTTTCGCGGGAAATGGAAGAGAAGTACACACCGACAGATGGACAGGCAGACCGGGTACCCCGCCCCACACAGAGGGGGTCCAAACCTCTCAAGGGGGTTCGGATACTCTGGCGCCAGCCAAAAGCCGAGGATGGAGAAAGTCCCTTTCAAAACATCCTTTCTCCTGCCACGCTGCACTGAAACACTATCGCCGACATTTCCGACTCTGAAAGTGACCAACCAGATGAAGGATGAATGAAATAATGAATGGAACGAAATGGAGGAACAGGAAATTCGGGGCTAAAAGAAACCACTCAGCATTCACCTGACGATCCGGAACCCCCCCCCAAAAAAAAACCCGTGGATCAGTGGCCGCTCGCCCGAGATCGAACGCGGGTCCTCCCGCATACGGATTACAAAAGCTGCCACCTGAGCCATCCCACTCAGTTGACCTGGATTATACTATACTTGAAATAGAATTTCAATTCCGAAGTCTTTAGCACATCGGTAATACCTATAATTTATCTTGCAGAATTGAGGCGCAGCTGAGATATATCAATTGAAATTGTCTAACAGAAGGATTTCTGAATGATTACTTCGTATTCAGTGCAGAAATAGAAAATGCTCACTAGAAGGAAACAGCAAATATTAGCCAAATATTCTTGATGTGGAAGAATATTTTCTACTGCTGAGCGAGTAGATTCTGGAAATTAATAAATAGTTTTGATACTGGAAGCTTCTTACTAGTTGTTTTACGGATATATCATAAATGTTATATAAACAAGTGCACTCAATATTACTACAATGGTAGTTATTCTGAACCATGACAGAGTAATTGTCAACGCCTACTATATCAGGGCAGGGAATTAGTTTATGGGACGCTAGTGGCGGATGAAGCATGATGTGAAAATCTGAAGTTTCCTGTTTTCACTGTAAACATATGTATACAGGCGCACTTTCGAAACAATTTGCCAATATGTCAATGTTTCATTTCCCCCGATCCTGCATAAGGTCTTGGTTAATATCTAACTGGAACATTTATTTTGGTTTACAGTTTCGCTTGCTGCATAAATTTATCTGTCATTCGTAATTAAATATACATGTGTAGATTCGTTTAAAAATTAATAATTCATACATGCAATCCCTTTCTCCGACTTTCGACACCTGGGCTGTCACGGCAGGCAGTGCAAAATGTGCTTCGGTGACGCAATGTTGTCATATATTGTATTGCAAATCATTTATTTCTGGTAAAATCTTGGAAATGGAACAAAGGTTCTGAAGACTTGAATACTCCTTCTAATAAGTAGTAATTGTTATTTAAAGTTAGGCATCTATATCCACACTATATAATTTAGATGTTTTCAATTTTAATCTGTTGAACCAAATGCTTCAGATACACGATACAACAGTGTCGTTACATTGTCTATGCAACCCTGTTACTGCCGCCTACGATTAACCAATACTAACTTACTGAGAGTGTCAATTAAAACCTAACTCATTTCAGAGTAACGTATTTGCTGTATGGCTCAATGGCACCTTGGGATGAGGAGAATTTTGGTGCTAAAACGGAATTGCTGTACATCTGAATAGGGCTTTGTTTGTGAGGTTGGCTATCAGATATTGCTTCACATGTCACAACTAAATCCTTCAGAAGTTTTATCAAAACACGGTCTTAGGTGAAGAATTTTCAAATCCAGAAAGCAGCATTAGGGCAGTTCAAGAAAGTGTTGAATAACTTGAAATTGGCCCTGAAGAAAACAAATGTATTCGCCAGAGGAAAAAAGCTATCGCAGTTGGTAAATGGGGAAATACGTGCTGGAGATTCTGTATAAGAACGAATAATAATAATAATAATAATAATAATAATAATAATAATAATAATAATAATAATAACAATAATAACAGCACAATACCTGGTACTCTATTTGCCGGAATCAAAAATCTATTGTTGGGAATTCAACAGGAGTATAAACAGTTTGTGTAAATTAAAAATGTTTGTAGATTTAACCATTTCTAAAATAATCACTGATTTCAAGCAGTATACTTCGGAAAGTTAATTGAATGTTCTTTGTTCCTAAAGGATTCGGACTAAGTTAATGGTAATATTACGGCCCTGTATATGGCCAATTATTAAACTACTTTTTGAACAGCAATTAAGCTAACGTTCTCTCATTCTATAAATATATATTAAACTATACATTTTTCCCCGAGATTCTGTAAGGCACTTGATAAGCTTGTGTTGTGCGTTTTTGCAAGGCCGTATATATTTTGAAAATGCAAGTATCTAAGTTTTAAAAAGTTATTTTAAAATGTTCTTGCGGAAACAGCTGAGTATCAATAATGACTCATTTGTCAACCTCGACTGTTACTATGAAGATACAAGTGAACCTGGTAATTTCGAAGGCCGTGAGAATTAGCATGTACAGAAGGCAAGGATTTTGTTTACAACACACGTCAGATAAGGTATTCGTTATGTAAGTTGGCAACTGTGGTTTCAAATCATGATAAAATGCAAACACACGTACGGAGAATTAGTGTTGCTCTTGTGCATCTGCTACGAAATGTGTACTGAAATTATTTCTGCAGATGATTAACCAATAAAAAGAAGCTTTTTTTATAAGTACTTCGTAGAAAAAAAAACTATGAAAATAAATTGAAATAGGGAGAGACATTTTGTGACTGTAATACGTAAACCTTTGTTTTGTTTTCTTTTAAGATAATTGAAACCTTCGAAAATAGTTGTTACAACTACAAAGGTTATTCGAAATCCTTACAATGATTTTGCCAAAAAAAAGTGAAAATAAGAATGCAGGCATTGAAAGTTATAGTGAAGACGGAGAAAAATTAAAAGCTGTGTATGAAACTGGGTTCAACGGGCAGTTTTATAAATAAACTAAAAGGTTTACCCGAAATTTCACGGTTGGCATTTTAAATCTTCAATGAAGATTTAATTAATTTAATTTACATCTTCCTGTTTTCTTTATGAAATGGTTATACAATGGTCTAGAAGATTTCTATGATGAATGCTCCCCTTTATCCCCGTGACCACTTTTCTAAGAATGCAGTGATACTCTGTTGCTGGCGACAATAGCTCTCCTACTGACTACAACCAGCAAAGGTAACGATACTAATTGCTCTTGTAATGTAGGTAATACGCTTCTATTGGGCAATTGTTTTGAAACGCCTATCACATTTGTCCCAGCCTGTAGTACATGTAAGTTCTTATAAACTTGAAATTGCTGTATAAGATCACCTAATAGTGGATCTATGTTAGAGGAAGATACATACGCTCGAGTCAGTATTTAAATTTTATTAAGAAATGTAAAGGTTGCAATAAGAGTATGTAATGCACGTATAACAAGTGAAAGCGCACGTTCAGTGAGCTATTTACAGATATCATTGCAGCAGAGTGCAGCGAATAATTTTGTAAGCGATACAGTTTTAACAATAGTAAACAATTACGAGTAAGTATGAATATATATGTCGAACATCCATTCAGTTTATATATCACACATGTAAACTCAACCTACATTGTCCTTACTTCACAATTTCTGTTTTCACACATAATCGTCAACCCCTGTTGAACATCAATATTAAAAGCCTAGATTACAATTACAACACAATTACAAAGCTTTAGGTTCTATATGAACCTACAGCTTTGATACATTAAACCACTTCCGTTAACTGCAAACAATGCATGTAAAGCATTCCCAGAGGCCGTAAAACCATATACTCGAAATTTAAAAACGATTCCATAACAGGACAATGTCGTCTTCCGTAGTCTAGGGGTACCATGCGAACCTCTAGTTGCCGAGGTCGCGGGTTCAAACCCGACGGAGGGCGATGGATTTGTCCGGGCAGTAAAATCCCTAGCATGGCTTCCTTCGGAAAGGAAGTAAAGCCGGTGGTCCCGTGCGTAGATTTACGGCACGTAAAAGAATATTAAGCCTGACAAGGAGGCTTTCACGCCCAATGTAGAATGTCACGCCAACAACCATAGCAGCTAAAGAGCATCCATAAAAAAATAAATAAAAAGCAGCCCAGTAATATGTACCATAATGATTAAATCTCATACGTTTGCCTGTGTTGTGCACTAAATGTCAAATACATTACCAAAAGTGGCGTTCAAAGATCGTTTGCATGACCAGTTCCTACTATGTTATGTCACGTTGAAGACAAAATGACTCGCTCCGAGCCCAGGAGGGAGAGTCTACTCTCAGAGTAGAAACAAGGAGAACAAAGCGTTGGGCACGTGACTACTCACGTGGTCATATACTAGTCCCGGGCATCCTTTCCCCAACCGGCTTCAAAGCGAACGGAAAGCTTTGAAGCCTGACCATAAACCCATCAGTAAACGATTAGTAGGGTCTTCCCATCCCTTAAACACAACACGTGGTCCTTTCTCCAGCTCCACCAAAGCAAAGCGTTGTTGCAATGTCATTTCTGCTGTTTCTTCGGTTTTATTTTAGCAGCTGTGACTGTTCGCTCGTGCTTTTCTTCCATGTTCAGCTAAGCTTCTATATTACTTCTTCAGAGAAGTTATATAGTGTTTTACTTAGTGCAGTTTTGTAAGTTTAGCAGTGTTTAATAGTTATTAGCGTTTAATAGTTTAATTAAGATGTGGAGACCTTGGGAAACGAACCAAGTTGATGCCCCTCCAGTCGCACCAGCAAGTGACCCTCTGCCGAATATCAGTAATGCCAAGACCACGAAGAAAAGGGCTACAAAAACTGAATAAGCAAAGCCAGATTTTTATGTGTAATGTTCAAGAACATGTAGAAAAGAACCTTTTATGTGGAAAAATGTTTGTTATTGTTTTGAATTTCTCAAAAACAGCTTAACGATTTTTAGTAAAATACCGCAAGTTTAAGATATTTGCAGGAAAAATAAAATTTGTATCATGAATTTTATATTCTGGGAATAACTTGTAAAATTTTCCTCGTTCTCAACTTGTTGTATTACTGGTAAATTCTAAGAGAGAGACAAAATCTTACTCTGCGTAAAATGCAATCTCGGTAAAGGACAAATTTTAGGTCAAATTGTGTTAACCATTTCCGAGAAATTTTTTGTTGTTGGTTTGAATTTTGAAATACAAGTTGGAAGTCTCTGTTTGTATTTTCCTCGTGGTCATGCTAAGAGCATGGAATTTCAAAGTCATCATATAGTCATCTGTATTTTAAAAATCTGACTATCGCTTTAGCCTATGTATCCTTATATTTACAACGATATGTGCAATGAAATTTTATCTTATTATTTAAGAAGTAGATAGAATAAGCTTTTGTGAAAGTAGTTTGTAGAAGAGTGAGTAGAGATAATCTTGTGAATATAATACATAAGATTTTTTTTTATTTTCTTTCTTTTGCCTTCGTATTTTTACTTATCCTGCATTTTATAATAAAGCTATTCATTTAAGTAAACAGAAGATGTCATGCTTATAAATCTTACACCTTAAACAATACACAACTTCTTGTATTAGCTTTATATTAATAAAACATTGTTGTGATACAAGTGATAAAAAACTTTTTACCATAGCTCCGCGCACAGCATAATCAAAAATGATGCTTTGATTTGGGAGTAAGAGTTCCTTTCAAAATAAATTAATATTTATGTATTTTAATTATTTAATGATAGTCCAACAATGTATAGTTTATTCGGAACATGTTTCTAAGTTTCTCTCGGATATGTTAACATGCATTTCTATTCTTGTAGCGCAGTATATTAGTTCAGATCATTCATTAGTTCAGTTATATTTTAAAGCGTTTGCAACTTAAATGTAATTACTATGCGATTCATAGTTATTTACATAGTTATTTTGTGTGTAAAGCAAGCAGACAAACTGCATGATTGTATTCTGTACATGTGGAAATCACCTGCAAAGTTTTGCTTTTAAATACTATTTTTAATTTTGGCAACAACGCGCATATGCACATGGATGTCACTAAGATTTTATGGTGCTTGCGGTTAGGGAGGGTAGGGAACAAGTGTTTGGCTACTGCACAAAGGTCGCCGCTTGGGGATCCGAAGGCTGCGATGACCATACCAACCAGACATTTTGAATCTTCAATCAGTGGTATAAACGATATACACAAGCAGCGCGATGGCTCAGACGGCAACATCTGGTTCGCATTCGGGAGGTTCCGGGTTTCATCCCCGGCAACCGCGCACTCTGGCCCATGAATTTTTCGTGATTTCCCCGGGTCAATAGGCGAATGCTGCGGGGTTGATCTTCTACCACGATTCTCCTCCCTCTCATTTCCTGTACCAATGATCTTCGTGTCATCTTTTCAAGATTGAAGGATCAGGCGACGGTATTCGGCGGGTTGCGGCTGGACGGCGGCTGTGAGTTCTGTAGAGGTTTCTCTCTGGCGTCGCTGCGAGAACTGCAATGCACTCTCCTCCAAGTGGGCTCCACCCCGGAGGGACTGCCGGAGGTTCTCTGGCTTGTGGGCTCGTCTGATGCGTTTAATCTGGAACATTAGGGGTCCCGACTGTGCTTGCACCCGTCGACATCCGGATCTGGTCGTACTTTGGTTCCCTCCCTTCATTTCTTCCCTCCGGGGATCACAGCTAGAAATACAGGGAGCCGACTGGGCTACGTGCGGTGCTCTATCACGGTTTCGGAACCCCCTCCTTTCGTTTGCACATTTAGCTTCACCTTTTGCAATGGATATAAAAAACATCAGCAAATGTGAATCTTCTAATAGCCGATAACACTGAACCGGCGACATTTGAGAAAAAAGAAAACATTAATTTACGCTCGCCTTCCTTACACCCAATTTCAGGCGTAAAAATTCTTAGCACGGCTTCCTGCGGAAGGAAAGTAAAGTCGGTGGTCCCGTGTCATAGCTTTACGGCACGTAAAAGAACCTCAAGCTTGATAAAGACACCTCTGAGAAACATTACCGGTCTTTCATACCTAATATAAAATGGGACGCTAAGAACTACAGCAGTTAAAGAGCGTCTGTAAATAAAACTCAATCTCAATTTCAATTTCCTCTCACTAAAGCCTCATCTAAACAGTAAGCACGAAGACTTTTGCACAAAAGTGACACACGGCTCTGATTACATAAGCGCCATTTCTCTCAAAATTCGAAATTTCCTTAATGTGTGGATAGTACCGTTGAAATTTGCGGCATTTAATTACCTGGAAATAAACTTTCATCAGTAGCTGGGAAATTCCTTTGTAAAGGGGAGCTACCAAGAAAACTACTTGTTAAAAAATTAAGTCATAATATATCCTTCTTTCCTCTGTTTTTCTTTTTAAGCATCACTTTAATATTTAGGTCATATCGCGACGGTTACTTTTAGGATCTTGACGTATATGTCTCACTGTGTGCCAGAAGACCTTAATAATTCCGAAGTTGCTTTTCAGTACCATGTGATTGAGTGACTTGATAGATGACCTTAGTTGTATAGTCGCCTTCCCGTACGAATTATTTAACTTTACTTCTTTTCTTCTGTGTGTAGAATAAGGATAATGGTACTTACTTTCCAATACGGGATTTACCTGGGCCTGAGGGAAACCACGCAGAATCCCAAGCCAGATTTGCTGGTACATGGGATTTGAACCTGATTACGAGGTATAGATGCTAACACCTGCACCGCTTTACTCGGTACGAAATATATCCAGTATACCTCGTAACGGAGTACAAGAGAACTTCTTGGCTCAGTCTGTCTTTTATTTGACATAGCATTAAAAGGTCATCAGGGATTCTGAAATATTACAAGAGGAAATACGGTTTATATTCAATCCTATTTGCATAGGCAGATTACCATCATAATATGTGAACACAGATACAAAAGGAACATTTATTAAACTGATAAAGCTGGCAAGAAAGACATGTGCAAGTTAATGAAGAAAAGGAAAAAGATGTTGAGAGCAAATGAACATCGTGCATGTGCACGTTAACAGAACTTTGACTCTTATAGGTTTGAAGTGTAAGGAGTTTTACGCCTTTGGATGTGCATTAAGAAATTTTTTATCAGGAATGAAAATTGAGGAGTCCAGCGTTAGCAAATGGCGCATAGCCTGCAGTGGGACAAGTAAGGGACGTTAGGTATCTCCTTGGATATGAGATTAACTGAATTGGTCACTTGTTAAACATTATGAGGCACAGTAAATAAGTTTCTGTAAAACGACAAGAAAAAATATCTGTAGTAAAACATTACTTATGTATGTAGCGCTTCTACGGGAAAACTAGAGAATGTGTGTAGTTTATTACGTCTATATTGCTTTATGTTCTTAAAATATTTAAATATGTTTGGTTAGTAAATATAGAAAAATAAAAACTCTTATAGTTTATTACTATTATACGTAATTTATTTTGTATCCTGCCATAATATGACAAGCGTCCTGCGTCGTGGCGTGATGGGTTGGAATGTGGCGCTCCGGTTTCCAGCCACGGAATGCATGGATTCGAGCCCACTCATGTGGGTGCGAATTTTTCAGCAAATGTTTAGGACCGGTGCCCAATCAGCTTCGTGATGCACTTGAGGAGCTACGATAAATTGCAGTCTGTAGGTAACGAAAGTTTTGGCTGGGGAAAGCATGTTTATGATATCATCATCTCGTATTGCCCGGGTGATCGTCCACTGCCCACAAGGACTATAGTGCCAGAGATTTAACTTTTAATTTGACAAATACCGGTCTGAGTTCAGAAGAAATACATGGTTTTGCCACATTGAAATAGAACAGTTTAAGGGGAGTAATTAAAACTGTGCAGCATTTCCTTCCCACATTAAAGTACTTTGTTCTACTGTTTTTTAAATTGTATATAACCGATATTTTGCGAAATTTGAATACAAACACATTTTAATACAACTGAACCCAAATATCACATTTCTTCATGAATTTGGATTAAGACTGTTCTAGGTATTACGCCAACATGACAGCTTCTTTAATAACAGTTATCTGTGTGTTCCTGTTTCAAAATCTGAGCAGTTAACATTTTCTGTCAAACCTACATCTAGTAGAATCAGCTGATTTCTTATGCCTTCCGCTGCATGTGCTATGAGCGAAGTTCCTGTTCTACACCTTTAGAAACATACATAATCATTTGAAATAATTCTTGTATACTTCCAGCAAATTTCAAACCTTAGTCGTGATCGACTAGCACTGTCAGATTTTAATTAAACCTTATAGCATTATCTGGTATATATAATGTTGTGTTTTAAAATTATAGTAGAATAATAATAGTATATGATACACACAATGAAAACATCACTGCAGTAATCTGTAAACCTTGAGTTACAGTCAATCACACTCGTGTAAGGAACACCTTTAAATAATTATAATACATTACACTGCTTCACATCGCTATGAAATTCTTTATTGCGCATTTTCCTATGAGTTTGCGGTTCCTTTACAACGTTTCTTGTAAAGAAGAGTTTTATCCCAAGTTAAACTAAATGATCATAGCGAACGTGAATACCTCTTCTCCAGTAATCGGTTTTCTAAGCTAAATTTCAAAATATTTTAAACTTTCAAGGGAAATGCTGGAAACATATTATTAAAGAATGTAATATATGCTCATAGCAACATAATTATTTTGTTCACCTTGATTATTCATCATAAATCACATCTGGGTTCTGAAAATAATGTGAGTAAATATACTGTTATAAAATAAACTTAAGCACACATTTTTACTTTCTCCACCACAAACTAGTACTTAAAAGAAGATTTTGCATTCCGCCCAAAAAGTCGATATCGGGATTTCACCTGAAATGCACGTTTAGAGACCTCTTGAATAAAAAAAGCGTTTTTAGAAAAAGATCCGTGTGTGTATGTGTGTGCGTGCGTGTGCGTGTGCGTGTCCGTGAACAGCATAAATCCAAAACGAAAAGTCGGATAAATACCAAACGTATCTTCCAAAGATGCGACATGAAGAGAGGATTTTCAGAAAATCCTCTAACATCTAACCATAAATTTTCGATGTTATAAAAAATGACTAACAATGTTTATTAAAATACCATATATTCCAGATATTTACATGATAAATAAAAGTATATCTTCAATTTCTGGTAACAGCCTGTTAAATCCGCTTCTTTCGGAAGTAATGTTGCATAACCGGTGAACGTTAATGGATAGACGGAAACGTGCTGCATAAAAAATATTGATCTCTTTAAAATACTCAATTTATTTTCAATGAACTTTTTGTGTTGTCACCCATTTCCGAGATATTCGTTATTAGTGGTTCGAATTGTTCAATATTTTGTCATTCTTTTTAAGTCCTATCGACAGTGAGTTGTTTCTTGGAATTGCACAGAAAGGATATGGAAGTTCAGTGCCAGCGTATAACGTGCAGTTCTACAATACATAGTTGACTGTAGCTACTCCCTTTGTATTTGTTATAACAACATTTGTAATGCAGCTATTTCTGGAAAGGATTATCTCGATTAAAATGAAACAGATAGAGAAACAAGCTTTCATAAGAATAATTTATATACCCACTTATAAGCGAAGAGGGTAGAAGAAAAAGTCATGTGGATGAAACACATCCGAATATTTTACTTTCTTTCATGTTCAAAAATAAAGTGTGCTGCTTGTTTCTACGTAGGCAGTTCTTTCCAAGATGAAACAGTGTTTATAGTACATTAAACTCCAGGAGTTCTTGTATTACAAACAAGAACTACTCCGCAGCTTAAAGGATAAGAGTACTCTGATATCATATAGGGCCGTTAAGAAAGACTGGGGAAGAGAAAAATACATTGATATTTGTGATAAAATGGAAAGAGAGGGTCTGGCATGGGCAAAAACAGGAACAATGTTATTAAAAGGTTTAAGGGTTGATAAAGAATCACGCCCGCTTTGCGGCATTGCAGATAATAACTTTCACAGTACAATGGAATGTTCGGACAAAATCTGGAGAGAGGAAATATGGAACAAAAATGGGAAACCTTACACGTAGAGATATTATACATACTGCTTTTTTGTGAACAAATAAGAGAGATTATCAAACAAGTAGGTAAATTCGTAGGGAAAGTAAGACAGAAATGATGGAGAAAAATCATCAAAGAAAGTGAGGATCTAAAAAATGATAACGAATATGTGGATAATCTACAGAAAAGGGAATCTAATTGAAGTTAGACTTGGAGGTAAACATACATGTAAAACGTAAGGTACATACACACAAGCAACTCGGATGTTAATTGTATATTTTACCAATGTACAATATTTGTAATTGAAAGAGATGTAATAAATTGCGTTACTACTACTACTACTACTACTACTACTACTACTACTACTACTACTACTACTACTACTACTACTACTACTACTACTACTACTACTACTACTACTACTACTACTACTACTACTACTACTACTACTACTACTACTACTACTACTACTACTACTACTACTACTACTACTACTACTACTACTACTACTACTACTACTACTACTACTACTACTACTACTACTACTACTACTACTACTACTACTACTACTACTACTACTACTACTACTACTACTACTACTACTACTACTACTACTACTACTACTACTACTACTACTACTACTACTACTACTACTACTACTACTACTACTACTACTACTACTACTACTACTACTACTACTACTACTACTACTACTACTACTACTACTACTACTACTACTACTACTACTACTACTACTACTACTACTACTACTACTACTACTACTACTACTACTACTACTACTACTACTACTACTACTACTACTACTACTACTACTACTACTACTACTACTACTACTACTACTACTACTACTACTACTACTACTACTACTACTACTACTACTACTACTACTACTACTACTACTACTACTACTACTACTACTACTACTACTACTACTACTACTACTACTACTACTACTACTACTACTACTACTACTACTACTACTACTACTACTACTACTACTACTACTACTACTACTACTACTACTACTACTACTACTACTACTACTACTACTACTACTACTACTACTACTACTACTACTACTACTACTACTACTACTACTACTACTACTACTACTACTACTACTACTACTACTACTACTACTACTACTACTACTACTACTACTACTACTACTACTACTACTACTACTACTACTACTACTACTACTACTACTACTACTACTACTACTACAAGCAAATAATACAAGTACATAAAGCTGAGTCCCTACACCTACCTATTTTATTATCAATAACTTATAATCGTAAAGATATGGGTCATTTGGCTTTAAAATGACCGATTCATTTATGAAAATCGTGCAGGACTTAACATCCCTGAGCACCTGGTTTCGGCAAACAGATCTTTTCATGATCTTATGTGTTTCTAACAACTGCCACCGTAAAGGTTATAATGCATTTGCTTTAAGTTGAAACCTGAAAAGTAGAAAGAAGATAGCACTATGTTCCACACGACAGTTGATAATTCGTAACTGCCTAATCTCAAAACCTTTAATATTGAAACTTACTATTTAAAATCTGGGTTAGGTTAAAGCACGAAACTTAGAAGAGAACAACCAACACCCGCTTGTAACAATACGAAAGCCAGCGAAGCAACGACGGCCGAACATATCGGGATTTTTTCATATTTCACTGCCAAAAGTGCAGTAGCAACAGCGCTATGGCTGATACTGAGAGACTAAGCAATGATGATTGATTGTAAACATTGATTTTTATTTATGGACGCTCTTTTCTTAGCGTCCCATGGCAGGGTTTCTTAGCACTCGGACCGTCATTAGAACTTCCCCTCCTAGGTCGGTCAGATAGCGTCAAATGTTCATGTTTCAACTTAAACCATACGCACTGTAATGAAATGACCTTAGCGCATACGAACGATTAATTTTACAACATAATCTTGGACCAGTACACACACATACACACATGCACAAACAGAGATCGAGAGAGAGATAGATAAGATTTAATTCACGAAATATAAACTGTAATAGACATCATACAAAGTAAAGATAAAATGGAAAATAGCGATAAAACAGTCATAAAATGGTGAAAAGGTTGTATGTAGCAACGCAGAAGGGATCAAAGAGGTGTAAGACCTATATTCCAATGCACAAGATAGCATGTAGACTCTGATTTAATGTATGACAGCTTTACTGTTCAAGACGTGTTAATGATTGCGTTCAGAGAATGTGTTTATCAGTGTTCTTTTGTTGGCCCTATCGAATACGTTGCGGAGGTATTCCAGTCAGGCCCAAAAATTTCCTGCTTCAAAACGATCGTTTGCTGGTATATCAGATACTAAAATTGGCTTCCTACAAATACTCTTTAGAAATATTCACTTCTTTAGCTGATATGGCCAACAGCCTGAGGAGATGGCTAAATAATAGCGACGGTGAGATTAAAAGTGCTTCTCACATTGCTATTAACTATAAGTGGAGATGTGAAAACTAGGTAGGAGCCTTTCATCTTGACCAGGAACACATATACATGGAGATGACATCATGTCAGCTAGCGAAAGGCGAAGTGGTTAAGGTCATATGTTCACTAATGTAATAATTTATTGTTCAAGTGCAGTCACTTAACGGTCGAGCTGATGTGATTTTCGTCTTACGATAGGACCTCCATACTCTGGGGATTTCCACGAGGACAGGCTTCATCTTTTGAAAACTCTTCGGATATACCGTCACTAGAGAACTTGAGCGAAACACCGTTGACACACTTCTTGGTTTCCTGCTGAGCAATGCTTTTCTTGAGTAACAATGAAGAACACTTTACAAAGGCGTTTCCTTTCCTTGTACTATCTCCTTGGGAAGAAGAATGATGAAATTCAATGAAACTCCAGGAAGGTAAGCTCTGATGTCTAGTAGGTACTACCTATCACAATAGCTATATCCCAGTCAAACCCGTTCCTTGATGATTCGGTTTCGTTCTCTTGTTCATTCCTGAAAAATGAGTTATTGATTTATTGCCAAATTTAGAGCTCGTTTATTTGAAATGACCATGGAGTTTCATTCCAATGTTTACCTTATGCTGTAATTTAGCTGCTAAGGTTTTGTTGATTGCTAAAGTAAATAATGTTTAAATGTAAATCTCCAGGCCTTATTTTCTATAGTGCACTTAAAAATAACAAAAGTCAGTTGCGAAGTAGTGAATGTAAAAATAAGTACATCCAAGGTAAGTTAAATGTATGTGAAGTATGTAAAGCGATAAGAAGTGATGAAAGTCTAGTCTGTTCTGCACACTAGTGACTTGCAGTTACTTACAAAATAGAATGAAACCGTTGAGGATAACAGAGAGTTACAATGTTCTGATTATTAATCAAATGTAACCCAAAATATGGTGTTCTTGAAACCGAAACACACTTATATTAAAGGTTAAAGTATCCTTAAAGCCCATCCCAGCCACTTACTGAGTCCGTAAGTAAAGAAGTAAACGGGTAGAAGCCATTAACTTCTTGTGGTAAAACTGTCTTCAGTAATACCACGAGTGCAGATAGTTTTTCGGTAATTTAATTGATGTAAACGAATGCCTGTTGACATGGTAAGTATTTCGAGACCGAAGGCCTCAAAATAATTGTCTTACCACAACAAGAATAAGTTTGAAAGCTCAATTAAATTACCTAAGAACAATTATAAGCAAGAGGGGGGATCCGTAAGATTATTACATGCGGGAACGATTCCTTTTCACTTTCATTACTACGTAAGTAGGGGAATATTGTATTCCATCTAAAATTCGATACGAGATTTCGCACCAAATACATGTTTTGAGGCACCTTGAATCCAAAAAATGCACTTTTAGAAAAAGGTCCGTGTGTGTGTGTGTGTGTGTGTGTGTGTGTGTGCGCGCGCGCCTGTGTCTGTGAATAGCGTAACTCAAAAACGAAAAGTCGAATAAGTATCAAACTTGTTATTTAGGTTTAGTACCTTCCAACAATGCAACAATAACATTTTCAAAAAACTCCTCACTTCAAACTACACTTTACATGGAACATATTTTCTAAATTGTTTGTTTTCTCAAAAATGGCTGTAATTATTTTGATTAAAATGCAATATATTAAAGATATTTTCATGAAAAATATGATGTATATCTTCTATTTTCTGAGAAGAGCCTTTGATGTCCTCTTTACTTGGAAGAAATTTTGTATAATCTAGTACAACTGGTAAATGTTAAGCGATAGACGAAAATGCACTACACAAAAAATTTAGATCTTCTTAAAACACACAATTTATTTCAATTAAGTATTTTGTGGCATAAGACATTTCGAGATATTCGTTATTAATGTTTTGAATTGTTCAATACTTAGCATTCTTTTAAAGTCCTATCGATTTTCGATTATTTCTCACGATGTCATGGGAAGAGTATGGAATTTTAAGGCCAATGTATAGCGTCCGGTTCTAAAACATTTGTCTATGGCTATTCTGTCTGTAACAAAAATATATTGCAGCTATTCCCGAAAGGTTTATCTGGATTAAAATTAAGTAGATAGGAAAATAAAATGTTGCAAGAATAATTTGTATTCCGAGTAATAAGCGATATAGGGTAGAGAACACAATGTAATGTAGCACATCAGATTTTTTTTCTTTTTTTGTACTTTTAGTAAATCATTGAAGTGGTTAAAATGCGAGAAAGACGCCATTTTTTGTACTTTTAGTGTAATCACTACCTGTCTCCTCTCGTATCATGCGGCGTTAGATCTTGTACCCCTTCTTTTATATTTTGAATTCGCAGATCACTAAATCTAGCCATTTTTACAGTTTGTGCCAACCGCCAATAGTGAACAGGAAAATACATGGAAATAGGCTTCCTAGATCCCAATCGAATCGAGACAGAGATTATAGCAATAACAAAATTAATGTAAGAGAAAAACTATGTTATTAGTTTTTCAGCACCATGATATGTAAATTAGGCATGGTGAGCTCATACACTTACTGAAAGGGCTCGCATTTTAACTATTACAGTAATTATTGCTTCCTGCATTTTAAAAATATAACTTCTGCGCAGTAATCCTGTGTTCATTTAGCCAAATGTGCATAGTAGCTCACATTAAACGCTCGTGAAATTTACAGGGCTTAATATTTTTCAAAGACAAAAGTGTATTTCTAATACTTTGCTTCTTATCGCCTCGATTATGTATGATCCTATGATAGGGATTAAAATACATATGGGTAGAAATTCGAAGGAAAGGCTTGGAAGATGTCTTCAAACAATAATTTTCTTCATTTGTGCATTCTTATATCCGAAAAGTAATTCGCACATTTAAGATTTTAATGCCAATATTCACGCAAATCCGGATAAATTCAGCTTCCCTACCATCTCGTCTTGTCAACAGCCTTGTTGCCATTGTTAAATTTAACTAAACATTAAATATTTGATTTTTGTTGCAATTAAATGTAAAGGTAACAGTAAAATGGCCAACTTATATAAAATACTTCAAAAGTGTTTTAAAGGTATTTAAAAATTATTGTCATGATTACAGGGGTATGCATTGATTTTTTTTGTAAATCCTCTCTTTAAGATACCTACCCTTTTAAATGTGCCATACAGCAGCTCAAAATTATTTTTATAACAGAAAACTGATGCGCTGAGATTAAAAACAAGTTTAAACATTTAAAGTTATTCTGGGAAAAAGGAAGAAAGGTGCATATTTTCGTTTCTTCTCACTTTATAAGGCTAGCATTTTTAAGAAAATTCACTAAAATACTTTACATTAAACAGAACTTTGTATTACGTAATATTTTTAAAATGTTATATATAAGTACTTGTCTTTTATCGCTACGAAATTACGCAATAAAATATATGACTCACAAAATGCATATTCTTTCACAATTCACTATTCTTTCCATTTATTTTATTCTAAGCATAAAAATAACTTATTACTTCGAGTTTTATTACATTATTGAACGATTATGCCATTTAGAACTTACTAACTTTTTGAAAACATCCCAAATGTTCTTTGAAGTTAAAGGCGGAAAGCTTTGGTTAACAATTTCCACCTGATGATCACTGTTAGTGTTTAAATTAGGTCTCCTCTTCTCTTTCAAAGTTATACTAAGAAACGTTTGAGTCATCATCCATTATTATCTAAACGACCATGTATTGCACACGATTAATTAAAGTGTCAGATGTGTCATCAGGATTGAATGAATACTTCATTAGAAACTATCCTAAGAACTGTAAATATTGCCACAGATAGTGAATTAATTAAGAGGAACATTAAAAATGAAGACTAACTACTTCAGCATCTAACATTGAAGAAGATCTGCCACACCTCATATCTTCCAAGAAACATACAGACGTAAATTTCTTGCAAAAGCAAGACTAATCAACAAAGCTGAGGTATGAAGGTGCAAATACGTGGTAAGAGCTTAGTGTCTATTTATATATAAGGGAGACGTTGGTATTAATAATAATAATAATAATAATAATAATAATAATAATAATAATAATAATCTAAATGCATCGTTGATTTAAGTAACATATTACTTACGCGGAAGTGAAAACAGCAAAGCATGGTTACAACAAACTGAAAACTTCATTATACCTTCAAGTATATACGTATACTAAGTGGAGAAATTATGCCTCCATTCAAAAATTCGATGTCGAGATTTCACCGGAAGCACTGAAGCTTAAAAAAGAAGAACATTTTTTTAAAATGGTTTGCCTGCAGGTGTGAGTAGGGGAACTGAAAAAGAAAATTCGGATAAATACCAAATGCCTACTGGAGACAAAACTGTTTAAACATGCAGTTGAAGATTAATTACCCAAATTAGCCTTTGTATGGAAGCAATTTCCTAATTTTCCATTTTCTCAGAAATGGCTCTAACGGTTTATAATAAAATTTTAGAATATCAGCATGACAAACCTCTATATGCATATCTCGAATTTTCTGTGAATACCCTACAAAGTCCTCTTCGTATTGAATTTCCTATGATTTTGTTTAACATCATAAGAATTGGACAAAAACTTTCTAGATAAAAGATGTAGAAACCATTAAGACACATAATGTTTTTTTATTTCTTTTCTTTCTTTATAGCGTTATCCCTATTCATAATATTCCATATTACATGTTTGCGTTTTTCCTACTATGCTATCTGCTGGACATGCCTGATAGTTTGCGATTCTTCATTATTCTTTCCGCCACAAGAGCTCATAACCTTGGCTAAATATTTGGATGCTGTCTCACATGTCTCATGTGATCAAGCCTTATTTCTTAAATTGAAATCATAGAAATGTACCGTGAATAAGTAGCATGGATAGAACATATGAATTTGTTATGGACCAAGAAAGTCCTGTGAAATTAAATTAAATTGAATTTTATTTATGGATGCTCTTTAACTACTATGGTCCTTAGCGTCCCATTCTATATTGGGCGTGAAACACCGGTAATTTTGCTCAGAGGCCTCTATCAGGCTTTAGGTTCTTTTACGTGCCGTAAATCTACGACACGGGACCACCGGCTTTACTTCCCTTCCGAAGGAAGCCATGCTAAGGATTTTTACGCCCGAAAAAAATCCATCGCCCTTCGCCGGGTTTGAACCCGCGACCTTGGGAACTAGAGGCTAGCACGGTACCACTAGTCCACGGAGGACGACAAAATCCTGTGAATGTCCACATCAGATTTGATATAATATTTTCAGTGTTGCCAATTTAAACCAGAATATAACAGTACAGTAATCAACAGCAGTTAACTTGAGTAGTATGGAAACAAAATTCACTCATTCAAGTAACTACTTAAGTGATAAAGAACGTGAGAAAGGGATTTGGCATAGTAATGCAATTGTATAACTTTGGGTATGGTGGCTCTTAAATGTTGAGTATAAAAGGTGACGATGATAGATCATCATTTGCAAGGTGATAAACAAATGGTTGAGGGCAAAAGTGAAGAAGAAAACCCATGAAGAGGATAGTATTGTTCGTGTACACATTTTTAATCTCCATGTGAGAGGAACATGCGCCTAAAATTCTAACATACATTTACCTTTACAGTCTATATCAGTCATGCCATTTTGTGTCACTCAGTCATTCCACTCAAATTCTCTCTCCCTTCGTGTGTTGGAGTGGTCGGACTTTACGGCGACATAGTGCTAATAGAATAAAGCTCCTTAGAAAGCAAACCGAAGTACAAACAAGGGGATGGGTTAAACCTCGTGTCCCCTCTTGCGGCAATATTGGTCTAGAACACAATAATATAACTGAATATCAAGATAGTACACACATTACTTATAGAGCTAATGCACACCGACAGTTCCTGATAAAAATCTTATGTGTTACATTCACATAGCTCTACCCACTTTCGTTTATTTTTATATGCCTTATACGAACTATTATCAGAAAACCTCCTTTTCCTCTCAACTTCATGTTAATCGAGATAAACATTTGAAGAAGTAGTTATTCGTTACATATTTCGTTGCAGGTACAAGGGGGATACAGGAGAACGGAGCGATAATCAAATGTTTAAAAGCGGGTCGCTATATGGTGACCTAAAAGTCTATACTCTTTACATAACATCGCGAGAAGCAATTGAATGGTGACAGCTCTTCAAAAAAATGGCAATGTATTGAAAAACTCAAACATACATATATGGTACTGTAATTAATTATTCTTCCACAACCAGCCGTGTGTAGGAAAGGTTGAAGAGGTAGAATTAAACAACCGCGGATATCCCGGTTTCCGTCTGGTTGTTCTTGCCAACTGAGCTACCATTGATTGAGCTAAGCTCGGGACTTAAAGTACCACAGTGTTAGTCGCCATTGGGGTATGTCATTTCCAAATAATTTGAGATTTCTTGTGGTTTACCGGGAAAAATTTGAGTCAATGGTAGCTCAGTTGTAAGAATAACCGGACAGATGATCCGTGGTTCAAATACCGGCTATGGCATTGAATTTTTCAGTCGTCTAATTCTACCTCTCCATAAACAGCGTGGACCATTTAAGTTGAGACTGTACAATATCTCCAAAACTAAGCGTTGTAGAAAGAAATGTCTTGAAAGAAGTTGCTTGATATTATGGAGGAAAGCTAATGCCATTAGTCGTGTTTTATTTGGAGAACGTTGTGATGGTCATTTTAGGGTCAATTAATTTTTTTAAATGGGAACCTACAAGCAGGGTGACCCTACTCTCTATCTCAAATGTTTAAGAACTGGTCGCTATAACGCTGGCCTCAAAATTCCATACTGTTTCCATGTAATCGCGAGAAACAATTGAATGTTGACAGGCCTTCAAAGGAATGACCGACTAATAAACAATTCGAACATTTAGGCTGGCCCCGTAGTTCAGTCGTTAGAGCACGTGCCTGCTGTGCGAGGGCCCCGGGTTCGATTTCAGACTGGCGGGTTGGAATTTTTCTCTAGCCGAGATTATTCCCTACCCTCCCCAGAGTTTGGAAGTACGAATGTGTGAATGTGTGTGAGATTAAAACCCAAAAAGTACAAGAAATCCAAAGGACAAAAGAGTACGAGTTAACACCATTGCCAATAGGCAATTAGTTTCTAAAGAAAGACCGCCGATAAGACCAATGTAGTTAAGGCGGGGTATAAATGGAACTTTAAAAGAAATTCGAACATTTAATTAAGAATATCTCAGAAATCGCTTATGCCATAAAAAACCTTATTTGTAATAAATTCTCTGCTTTAAAGAGATCTAATTTTTTTGCGTAGTATGTTTTCGTCTGTTGCTTAACGTTTACCAGTTATATAAGATTATACAAAATTCCTTCCGAATGAAGGGGACTTCACAGGCTATTCCCAGAGAATTCAAAATAAACATTGTATTTGTCATATAAAGATCTTTAATATATGCTATTTTAGTTAAAATCGTTAAATCTATTTTTTAGAAAATAAAAAATTTATAAAAATATTCCATGTAAAGGGTAGTTTGGGGTGGGCATATTTTCTTTAAAATATTCGTGTCGCATCCTTGGAAGATATTGAACTTGAATACGAAGCTTGACATTTATCAGACTTTTCGTTTTTGAGTGATGCTCTTCAAAAACACAAACACGGACCTTTTTCTAAAAATCGGATGTGATAATTTCACATGACTTTCACTAACATCTGCTTTTATTAGTGGGTATACAAACCATTCTTACTAAAGCTTATTTTTCTATCTACTACAGTTTAATCCAAATAAAACTTTGCAAAAATACCTATATTGCACATGTCGTTATAGATACATAGAACAGCGATGGTCAAATGTTTAAGAACGGGACGCTATATGTCGGCCGTAAATTCCATACTGTTTCCATGCAGTCGCGAGAAACAACTGAAAATCGATGAGACTTTAAAAGAATGATAAATATTGAACAACTCGAACGTTTAATAGCGGATATTTCAGAAACGCCTTATGCCACAGAAAAACTTATTTGAAATAAATTCTGCGTTTTAAAGAGATCTACAGTTTTTGTATGGTACTTTTCATACATCGCTTAACGTTTACCAGTTATACAATATTATAGAAACTTCCTTCCGAATGAAGAGGACTTGAGACGATTCTCGGAAAATTCAAGATATACATTTTATTTGTCATGTAAATATCTTTAATATATGATACTTTAATCAAAATCATTAGAGCAATTTTTAAAAAATCAAAACTTTAAAAATGTTCCATATAAAGGATAGTTGGGTTGGGAGGATTTTCTTGAAAATCTTCGTGTCCCATCTTTGGAAGGCACTGAACCTAAATCCCAAGTGTGGTATTTATCCGACTTTTCGTTTTTGAGTTATGCTGTTCACAGACACACGCACACACACGCGCGGATCTTTTTCTAAAAATGCTTTTTTTTGGATTGAGGGCTCAAAACATGTATTTCTGTAAAACTCTCGTATCGAATTTTTGGGTGGAATGCAATACCTTCTCTACCTCAGTACGGTGGTAGAGAAAGTTAACATTCGGACTACTTTATATGCAAATTTGAAAAATCAAAGAAAATATTCTTAGAAGAGCGACTATTTATGGTGGACCAAACCAGAAGCTATCGGCGTTATAGAAGCACTGATGTACAATCTAAGACACAAAGAAGGAGCAGTCTCTCGAAGCGTATATTTGTCGAAATCCAAATCGTTTCCGCGACCGATTCACAATGGTGTTGCGGGACAATAAGAACCTACCGAGGTTCGTATCCCGAGCACAATTTTTTTTTATGAAAAACCACAGTATTTATTATGCATATTTCCAATTGCAAAGGCTTATTCGATTTAAAAACTGAAACACTCTCCTTTTCGTTTTCAAACTAGATATAAAATAAATAAATAAATATATATTATATTCCTAAATCAAAAAGCAAACAAATCATAAATTAACTTAATATCCGGTGTGGAACCCTCTGCTTCTATTACTGCCCTCATTCGACGGGCATGGATGATATCAAATGCCTAGCCAAATTTTCGAGAGAGAATACTTCCTCCCATGCATCCTGTATTTGAGCCCACAAAACCTCTTATCTTGCACTGTCTTGCAGGACAATTTAACTCCAAAACTATCTTCACCTCTGCCCATGCATTTTCAATAGGATTAAAATCTGGTGAGCAAGGATGCCAATCAATTACAGCAATATCTTGTCTTTGTGAGATATACTTCAGCAGCTTTCTACAGTACTTATATACAGGTTAGATACATAATCTATTCAAATTAAACGAAACAATGAAACAACTTTAGAAACAGACAAGTTACATTTGTCTTTGTTACAGTCTGTCAGTACAATGTCTTGAGAAGCAAACAATTACAGTTTGAAACCTGCTAACTTGTGTGGACGGGGTGGTTATTCTACTGGAATTCACTCATTCCATTGGGATCCCCAGTCCTTACAGAAGGAAATATAGTGTTTTCTAGAATGTTTATACTGCTGGTTATTTAATGTGCCATCAAGCTGTCACAATACATCTAGGTCATCTCGTGGCATCCGACCCCAACACGACATCGATACGTGACCCTGACGATCCATTTGTGCCACGTACTTTGCGTCGTGATGTTTTCCTTTGGGGCGGTAGACAATTACTTTTCCCCCCTTTATAGATGAAAATGTCACCTTGTCTGTGAATACAACCCTATTTCAGTTATTGTTTGCATTTTCATCCGAGATACGAGGCGAGAAAATCTGTGATCGTCTGTAAGACGTTACTTCTTAACTGCCGATCGAGCAAAGAGCCCTGCTCTAGTCAGACACAAGGCTGTGCGGTTCGTCCCGGAAAATTAGAATTACTTCCAATTGTAGACACATGCTATAAAGAATTTCTGTCCTCCTCTTCTATAAGTGCAGTGTCCTACTGAGGTGTGGACCAACTTTTTCGAACCGAACCAGCTCGACGATGAACCATTCCTTCCCTGGATAACCGCACCCATCTCGTAGCCATAGATAGGGACTATGCTCTTGCAGCCATATATTTAACAAGTATATTGTCATATATTTAACAGGTTTAAATTTAAATAAAAAAGCATATACACCAAAGATTCGAAGCCAGACTGGTCCAACTACGAGACGCATGCGTTTCACCGCTGTTACCATGCATACAGCCATAATGAAAGGCATCTTCCTGCTTATCGCATAGCTTTGAAATGAACGCAGGGCGATATTATTGTGAACGCAAAGTCAGCGAATGCTTCTGGTGTTTTCCAAATTGAACTCCCTCTCTATGGTGTTGCTCATTTATTTTATCTTAGGCTGTACATACCAGAAAATTCAGATACGGGGCGAGAGGAGGAAAGAAACATGAATTTCACACAAGAACGTTCTATTAGCGTAGTGGGCCGGTTGTGTGAAGCTAAGCGCACTGGTGTATGTTCATTGGAACAAGAAAAATGGCCTTTTCATCAGGAATACCAGAGAAAAATACAAAACGGTATTCATTCTCTTTCAAATGCCGTCAAAATTATGTATAACTAAACCAAAGTACTGGTGAAAAAGGATTGACGCGGCTGTTTTAAAAGATACGAATATAATTTCAAGGACAGCTCAAATTAAAGAGATAGACATGTATGGTGCTGCATTTATTTCCTGTTGTTCTGTACTTAAAACGAAAAACAAATTATTAAATTGCCATGACTTTCTCCATTTACGATGTTTTTGTTTTTATGCAACTTCTATAAACTATTCTACGAAGGTTTATTTTTACTTTCTCTATTACATATAGTAAGTGGGGGAAGTATGTCGAAATTTCATCGTAAATATATGTTTTGAGACCCCCTGAATCCAAAAAAGCATTTTTAGAAAAAGGTCGGTGTGTGTATGTGAGTGTCGTGTACCTGTGAACGGCATAACTCAAAAACGAAAAGTCAGATAAATACCAAACTTGGTACTTGAGTTTAGTATCATCCAAGGATATGACACAAATATTTTAAACAAAATCCCCTTAACACAGATACCCTTTACATGGAATATTTTTCGAAAATTTTCATTTTCAAAAAAGTGTAACGGTTTTGATTAAAATACCACATATTAAATATTTTACATGACAGATAAAAGCTATATCTTGAATTTTCGGGGAGTAGCCTATAAATTCTTCCTATTTGAAGGAATTTTGTGTAATCTTGTATAACTTATAAATGCTAAGCGATAGACGAAAACATACCACATAAAAATATAGATCACTTTAAAACACACAATCTACTTCATAAAAGTTTTTTGTGGCATAAGCCGTTTCTGAGATATCCGTTATTAAAGGTTCGAATTGTTCATTTCTTTGTCAATCTCTTAAAGTGCTTTCAACATTCAGTTGTTTCTCGCGATTGCGTGGAAACAGTACGGAATTTTATGGCTAGCGTACATCGTCCAGTTCTTAAACATTTGAGATAGAGGGTAGAGAAAGTCATGTAAATTTATCACATCAGATTTTTCTATCCATGTACTTTGTGTTGGGGATAACTCTTTGCAGAAATTGTTTCATTTAGACATTTCTTTGAAAGCACAAGGGGTATCAAGGAAATCGAATTCATAGTCAGATATTTAAAAACCGGGTCGCTATATTTGGGTTAGAAATTCTATACTCTTTCCATGACATAACGAAAAACAACTGAATGGCTGCAGTATTTTCAAAACTTTGGTTTCAGACAAACGTATGCAAGCACATTTTTCTAAAAACGTTTCTTTTTGGATTCAGGGACTCAAAATACATATTTCTGTGATGCGGTTTGCACCTCGTACTATGCAGCAGTCCTCTGGCCATCTTCTTCTGCTCCTTCAGTGTATCCAGTGTTTATTAATGGTGCATATGATTAATTAAGGTCCCTGGCTAGTTAAGAAGATGTCGGTTGAGCAGGATTATGGAGTTCAGCTCGCGTGAAAGGGGTTGCAAAATTATTACACAAGATTGACTTCTTGGGACCTCAGGATTGGTCAGAGGAACATCGGTAGGTAGGGAACCCGCTGGACAAACGAGGATCTTCGGCAGCAGGTGGACCATGATAGCCAGAGAGAGAGAGAAACTTGGAAAAAAGTAGTGGACATAGTAACTAATTTGCAATCTAATTTACCTAATATCAAATAATGAGATCTCACTCGTTTTTTCTCCCTTTTTTACCCAGCTTATCATTACTGTGTTTTTTACTGTTTTTCAATGTCGCAATTACACATACACAAACACCCATGCCCCTGGCAGGACTCGAAGCAGCGACCCTCAGCTTGGCGGAGTGCCAAAGCTACACACTCCAGCGACTACGTCTACGAGGGGCCGGCAACTTATCATGATGAAAACAAAGCTACTTACCATGTCCGAATGGTACTCTATGGAATTCACAAAAAAGTACTTGTCATACAATTTACAAGTTTTCACTTAGTCAAGAAGCTGCACTTAAGCTACTAGAACTGCTTTACAATATTAAAAGGAAAATCACTAACACCCTGGAGAGAATTTGGAGTAAGTCTTAAATTTAATTTTTGCTCCAATAAGAACTCGCAAAAAGGTTAAAAAAAAGCATGACATTGTTATATAGTACACTATAGATTACTAATAATGTCAAATTATCTGCAATCATTGGAACTTTTATCAACGACGTTTTACTACGAACACTTGAAAGCTAGTGACAAGCCTCATTTAGAATTCAAATTAGTCAACATAATATTTAAAATAGTTTTTTCTATATTTTAAATATTGATGTTGACTAATTTAAATTCTATTTCTAACAATCTAATAAAGCTAAAATATTAGCGTTTTAAAGAAACTGCAATCAAATATACACATCAAAATGATGGCGACGGTAAATTTACAATTTATTAGAAAACTAAGAACCTAAAACTCCATTTAGTTGTGTTAAATGCGGAAATTCTATTCTCTCCTTTTCTCTTCTTTCTCTCTCTCTCCCCCGCTTTCTTACTGTTACGCAATCTCTCACTCCCTCTTTCCCTTTTTAAATTTCCGTCTTTCTCTCTATCTCTTAACTATCATTTCTACTTTCTTGCTCTGTCTTTCCATTCCCTACCACTTCCTTACTCTACAAATCTCCATTGACTTACTCTCTTGCTGCAACTTAAATTTCGTGTGTGTTTTGAAGAACAGTAATTTTTTTTTTTTTTTTTTGGATGTTACCAACAGTTAAGAAAAATTAAAGGGGTTAATCCTACACAAACTTGTTGCTCTTCCTTGCAATGCAATAGGGATTAGACTGTTTTTCGAGGAAAGTTTGCGTAGGCGGATAACAGTAATGAAAAAGTGTTATCTTAAATGTTCATCGTATTGAAATTTCGTAAATAACAAAACCTGCTAAAATTTTACACTTACAAAATGTTGTCTAATATTTTTTTTTAAAAAAAATAAGCGAATTTATTTCGATTTTTTTTATTTAGTTCCTCCTTAGAACCGCACCTTTGGACAAAGTAGGCAATAAAAATATCATATAGCCTATTTTGAAAGTGGAGTCTAAGGTGTGCTAATACCAAGTTTCAAAACAGTCGCTTTGGTTATTCTTGTGTGACAAAGCGTCGCGTGTGCACATACACAAACACACATACACCTATAACAAATCTTTAAATGTCATAACCGAAAATTACAATAACATTTTCAGTTACATTTTTATTATAGGTAGATGGACCATGTGCCTATAAGCAAAAGGTATATATACATGTAGCATCTTGTTGCTATGGCCACAAGTTTCCTCTGAAGGACTGCCTGCAACAGCAAGTGTGCTAAGTAGAGCAGGTGATTAGTTCTTATCCTTGTATGTAAGTATATGGTACCATTTTAAATAAAAATGGTAAAATAAAGCTTGTTCCGCCCGTGCAAGCACAATAAATAAAACGTTCTTGTCCTAAAATGGATCGAGAAGGTTAACTACCAGGTGACATTCGTCCTGGACTGCTACATAGGACGCACAAATCAATACCCCACTTTAATTGGTACCGGTTTTAAATTAAACACTTTTTATGATTAATATTTATTCATTCATAGTTGAGCATGAATGTAAATTGTCTAATGTACATCTACCTTTAAAAATTCGTACTAAAGGTGACATCACGCGAAATAATAAACTGCCATGTAATTATATATACACATATGTTGCTAATTTTATTTCTAAGAATTCTTAGTTTTATATTCCAGCGGAATAAAACAAACTTGTATCTTTTTTTTTAGAAATTGTGCTCAATCAAATAAATCGTAAAACTGATATTCGAATTATTCAATTTTTTATACTTACGAAAGAATAAGAAAGTAATTCTAGAATGGAATACACTTCAAGGTTTGTTTTCCTTGTACTGCAAATGGTAATGATTTTATTTTTCGGTTGTTGCTTATGAATATTGAATTACTTAAGCACATATCAGCTCTTTGCAACTAAACTTCTTATTATACGAAAGAAGATAATGCACTGATTCTTGTCAACAATAATTCTAATTTTTTTCAACAACCATTTCATATAATTAAATACCCCATCTTAATGCTCATAATCCCAATTGTTATTAGCACAGCCTAACTTAGCATAGAAGTGACCGTTTGTTTGTATTAAAACGATTTTGTTTGCATAACTAAAAATGAAGTCATTTTGCATCAACTCATTCGGAATTGTTAAGACTTTTGGAAGGAAAATGATAAGTTTTCCAATTTTGTATTATAATCTACTATTAAAAACATTAATAGACTAGAATGAAATTCTTTCTAATTTTGATTTTTGTTTATATTTGTTTTACTTCATGGTAGCCCATTTTACACGTCAATATAAAACATTCATTCAAAATCAAAAACTTTCAGAAGCGTTTGTTTATAACTTTATTGTTTGTATAGATCATTCTGTTTTTTAATTATAATTAAGAGAGACAGTTGCTCAGCTATTTTATTGCTAATTGCAATGTTTGTTGCGGTGGAATATTTGCGCTTTTCTTTTATAAGTGGAAACTTTAATTCTACAAGATATGCTAACTTGCATCCTGCTAGCTGAAGTATATCTTTGGACTCTTGAATTATTTTATGATTTTAGAACTCACCAAAGCATGCAAGTATTTAATGGTAACTAAGGTTTTTTGATATCTTCAGCTTATCATTATTAAATATATTAATTTAATTAAGAGAAACTAGTTCCTTGTCTTAGCGTTTTGCTGTTATATCCATTTGTTTAGCCTCTTTCAAAAATCATTTCAAACTTCAGAGTATTATAAATATTATAAAATTTGATATAGAAAATAATAGAAAAAGCAGCACTACCTTGAGCAAACTACGCATATCATTTTGTTGAATAAAACGTTATAAAGCTGGACAAAATGTTCTGGACATATGAAGCATTCCTTTTTTAATGGTCAAGTTAACCACTTAATTGCAGATTTTGATGGATAAATGATCCCCAGATTCAATTCAAGAAAGATCTTCATGATTTTACAAATACTGTTTGGTATGGCTTCACTTCACATCCATCACTGGCTCATGTTTCTTCGAAGAAGATAATAACGAAAACAAAAGATATCCTTACAGTAAACGGGAAGCATTACTACAGAATTTCCTCATCTCTAAACTGAGAAATCACGATATGGAAAACAATCTTCATGGAAGATGGCGTACTACCCCACATCTACATCTCTGCAGAACAAGTGATTACAAACATTTTTCCTGATCTAGTCACCAGCAGGCAGTGAAGTAGAATATTTGTTAGTAGTTAGAAGATGCTTCATGTTTATCTGCACAACGTATGAAAGCCAATTTGTCGCGGTCACTTCGTGTTATCTTTTTGCTGGGCGCCTGTTATTGTATTACTATTTTTAAATTTGGGTTCAATGTCCTCCGGCTAGCTATTATTTCTCGGTCAAGCACATCTCTTGAACAGGGTGTGTAAACGGAAAGGATTTGTTACTCAAAGATAACACTGATAAAAGAATTGGTTTTTACACTTTTATTACCGTCACAATTAATTAAGTTCACATATTGACTCTTGATACACGCCAGACTGAAACTGTTATATTTTCTAATATCACTATAATCACTTATTTACTGCACATTATTAATTCACGTGTTTCACATTTATAACAAACTTTAAGACGCGAGAGATTCTGTAGAATTGCGACGTGTAACTCGCGAACGATTCTGATGAACTAAGCGACGTTTAACTTCTGAATGATTCTGTTGGACTCAGCGACGTGTAACGCGTGGATGATTTTGTTGAACTGGGCAATACTTGCCTCTGGCTTTAGCTTTTTATACTCCCACACCCCGATATGCCTAAAGATTATAACCGAGTTGCTATTGGTTAATAAAACGCGCCAAAATTAGCGTCTATTTTTATATCCAATCAAAATTACGAAAACATATGCTCTAAGGAAGAAATTCCCGCCATTTCTAAGAAAAGCGCGCCAATCTGACGTCATTTGCTTGTCTCTAATAATTGATAAACAACTCACCCCCTCGCTCATTGTTACCCGCTCTTATTGTCAGTTTCAGTGAGGCCGTGTAAACTTATTTCCTAACAATGCTTATAATTAACAAACATCTCAAATCAATGTCATACAATAATGCTTATTTACACTACAATCACTCTGGCATTTACATTATTGTGATACAAATTACTGCCACAGCAGTCACCAGCGAGCTTTTAGTCGTGGATGATCAAATTTTCTTGGCACATTTAACAACCCACTACAGCAGAAGGATGCTGTCTCGCAAGAAATCGTCAATATTCCAAGACATTATCTGCAAAATTCTGTGCATGTTGTTGCAGAATGAGCGGTGTATACTGAACAAGAGAATTGACATATTTCCAAAGTTGAGTAAAAACCACACTACACTGTTTGCCCAATACAATATTGTATTTTTTAGCTTTATATGCTGTAATATTTATAACACTAAACTTCGAAGTGAATTATGAAATACCTATATAATATGTTTAGCTTATAGGAATTTAATTAATAATATAGGCCGTTTTTGGTTGGTTGTTTTCTTGATAATGAGCCATAATTTCCCGCAATTTCTAACGATTAACTGTACAGGTCTTTCAAGCTTTTCTGGTGAAATAAATAATACTAATAGATCTAGATGTATCTATATGATATTTTCAGTTCACCTGTTTCTCTCAGCGATTTAGTAAGCCCACGTAGTAGCCTCATTAAAAAAGAAGTAAGGAAAAAGAACAGAATATCGGACTTCATGTTGCTTACTTTATTCTATGTCATCAACTTTTGCACAAGTTTTGGAGCGTTCAAGGATACGTGAAAACAGAAAATCATTATCTTCTCTTCGTATGGTAAAACTTCTTCCAGAACTCCTCGCCTTCATTACACACAGGCTTCTGCCAACTTGTTTCCTAAAAGAGACCGATCTTTTAATTTTTCGCCCTACTGGAAAATAAATCAGGTTCGCCTTAAATCCTTCCAGAAAAGTAATTTTCCACTATCCATTTCTTTCCCGGTGCACAATTTGCAACATATTTCACCTTGTTATCTTCATCTGGCTGAGTAACCGTGCAGAAATAATTCTAAAGATGTAACACAAGGTTAAAAATATAAAATAGCGATTGTCCTTTTAAGAAGTCGGCATTTCCTTCTATCAGAAAGCTGGTGTTTTAAGAAGTTTATGCACATTTTTCACAGTAACCCAATGACAACATCCAAGGAGGAACCTGGTAACTCTTTAAGCCTAAAGTTAAGTGATATCATTAATATTTACTAGATAAAATCAGTCACTCCGAAACTCGGCTTTACTATTTTAGTTTTGCGCTATGTTAAAAAAAAAAGCATCCACAAAAGAAAGTTTGCTGGCTTTCAATCATGGCGTTCTACTATAAAAAAGGTTAAAACACCAATTTCGGAAACATCTCAGAACGATCATTCACATTAGGGGACATTTAAGCGTATATCCCGGAATCATTTAATTATTAAAGGACCTTTTATTATCTAAGCATAATGCGACTTTCGTGTAATAATTATATGATGCTTCTATATATTTTAGTCTTCGCAGTTTAAAATTAGAAGTTTCTTTCTGGATCTCAGAGGTCAGCCGCAAATGTTGATTACATTTTGGAATACTTTGGAGCTTAAACACTTAAAAATAGAATTTAAATACGTTTCCAAGTTTATCTTTTTATGTAACAAATAGAAATATTTCCCGACAATTTGAACATCCATAACATATCAACATGAAAATCATGTTACAATTTTTCAGCTCTTGAAACACTTCAATTAGCCTCTGTTGTTTTGCGATATTTTCTACAACCGCTCCGAGAACATGTGTATTTGAGTAATATATTCGTGTACGCAATTCGGCATATATGAGTATGCTAAGATGTTTTTGTAGAAAATTACACGTTTACAAGCGTACAATGTTTTTATAAAAATGCACTTCCATTATATATTATATCACCTTTCACTCCCTTAAGTTTTATTAAATTTGTAATGAGCCCATAGCGAAAAACTATATCCCTCACATCAACTTGTATTTGGGGTAATGTAACCACGTATACATGAGCAGCTCATACCATTATTTAAAAAAATATTAATATAAAAGTTAAATAAATTTACCTAAAATCCGTCTTTTTGCTGAGGTCCTAATATAGGCGGTAAGCCAAGCTCTTTATCTCGTAGTTTCCCTGCTATAAGAATGTTATAAGGGCCTGTCGAATGCATTTTAAACAAATGCTTAGCTTTTATAAAAACTCCTTGTTCTTACAGCAATGAGAGTTCTTTGCATGCATTCTGGAGAGCATTTATAACGAGTAATAGTAATGACACGATTCATTTGCAAATAAATAATAATGACCCTTTTAACTAGTGTTAATTTTAGAGGTGATTATCACATTAATTAGCTAAATTTTTGCCTGTTCAGATGTCTGAGAAGGGAATACTGAGGAAGGAAACACAATGAAACAACAAAACCCACAGATGAAGGGACCGTAGAACATGAAGATTCTCCCATAAACAGCAAATCTGAAAAACTTGATGAAAGAAATAATTAAATAATAAAGCAGATATTATATTAATATCAGAAGTGACGGGTAAAAGATAGTTATGAGTTACTAAGCGATGAATTCAGAAATATTTACTCCAAACATGAAAATAAAGGAATGTTTTGTATTATTTTAACCACTTGTGAGAAGTAGTGATATAAGTGGGTTTATGAGTATAACAGTGCAAAAATGAGGGATCAAACTGCACTTAATATTAGTGCAAACTTAAATTTCACATGTGGCCTAATTGATGAGTGATGACGATGTGCAGGAAACCCATGGTAAGATGGAAAAAAATAATTGACAAGGAGAAGAAAGCAGCAAGCGTAAATGCTGGGCTACGGCGACGGGAACAAAATAGGCTGAGGACAAAAGGGAACAATGGTTCAACTTCTACAAAATCTACTCAACCTGTTAGAATTACATGGTTAGAATTACATGGAGATGGCACTGTGGACATGCTCATTGGATTATCAAGAGGAGATATGAACCCAGAGAGTACCAGCTGATCTGCGAAGTGTATACTTGTCTGAATAATGGAATACAAGAGCTGAAAATTTTTAACTAAAGGTCTAAAGGAACGAAGAGGGAAAAGTGTGAATAAAATGTGCAATAGTAGACTGACACGTTAGAACTTACATATGGAAATGTTAACATCAGCTGAAAAATTATATACGGGCTACCGCAGAAGAAACAATATGTTACAGAGAGTGTGAAAGTAATAAGATACTCTGTGCATACTCGGCCACAGAATAAATATTGGAGAGGAAGGAAGAAACTAGAAAATGAAAACCAAACTGTAGAAGAGCGCAGAAGAAATCGTAGCAAAATAAATAACGAAGCAGAAGTAAAAACTGACCAGGCTAAATAAGAATTAAGAGCATTATAAATAAATAAAGACACTAAAGGAAAAAATTAATATTTGAGTTAATATATCGTAAACTGGAATGTTTATATAGAAGAAATAACATGCAATGTAGCTAATAGAAGATCAAAACTGCAGTACAACAATAGAAATATAAGGATTACGTGAAAATAATTGCTGGCTAACTTAACAATAAACATGAAACTGACGTATTAGAGGACAAAAAGTGTTTTCCAGTTCTGATAGAAGAAGTAGACCTAGCCCTTAGAGGAAGTAAGAACGCAAATAAACCAGAGATGAAATATCCAATCTTCTAGATAAGCGCTGGCAGAAGGAATGACAAAATTATTTATTTTCTCAACGTATTATGAGAATATTAAAAAGCTCGAAGGCGTAATATTTCCAAAACCAAAGTAAAGCCAAGAAATGGAGTTATTTTAGGATATTTCATTGATTTTATTGGAAATTTTGAATCGTGGTTGTGTTTTAAGACCGAAGACAAATTAGAAGAGTTCAGCTTTAAGAAAGAAAATGTACCACAGATGCAATTGGCCTGCTACTGACTGCGAACGTTACTTAGAAAAAAGTAAAATAGTATTTGGCATTTGCGGCAAAGGTATTTGACAGAGTAGATTTGAAGAAACTTATGGTGATTTTGGAGTAAACTAGAGAGAAGGTTCCTAAGTAATTTCTGGAAAGCCATTTGACAGAGTGGGTTGTGATTTCTACATGAAACATCTAATCATAGTCAGAGAAACTAGAAGCATCAAACAAAGAAGCCCCTTATCAACGATTCTATGTCCACTTGGAGAATTTGGCGAAGAATTCTTTCAGAGAAGTAAAGAAGATAAAGCTGGCTGGCCTCGTAGCTCAGTCGGTAGACCACCCCTTGTTGTGCAAGCAAGGGGTCCCGGGTTTCAATTCCAGACTAGGGGATGGGATTGTTCTCTAACCAAGATTATTCCCTATCCTCCCCAGAGTCTGGAAGTCTGAATGAGAGTGTGAATGTGTATGTGATTTAATGAATAAAACCCAAAGTTGCCGAAAACTGACGACAAGAGAATACGAGTTAACACCATTGCATATAGGCACAGTATGTTCCAAACGAAATGCTCCGATAAGACCATTGCAACTGAAGACGGGCAACATGGAACTACAAAAAAAAAAAATGAAGTTGGCAAAAGAGAAAGGTAAATGGAGAAAAGCATATAACTTTAAGAATGTACTTTAATTATAACATTGGCAGTTTTCAAGAAGTAATACAAAAAATAACAATGCATTTTAATAGGAAAAAAAACAGTTTTTGTTGTTTCTTGAAGAAAGAACTAAGGAAAGAATTATTAGCAAAGCTCTTTTTGCGTAGTGCTGCATTAAATAATGTGAAAATCCTGGTGTAACAATGTGGGGAAAAACTGTTGGTATTGTTTATTATCTGTGTATAGACAAGAATGGATCACGTGAAATGGAAAAACAAAATAACTAATGAAACTGTTTTAGAAAGAATTGGCGAAGGATGATCAATGAAGAAGAGAGGATTTGTGTGGGAGAGAATGAGAACAAATGCATGCTAACAGTAACATTGAAAAGAAAGGTGAATGGTAAAATGTTTCGGGGCAGAAACAGATAAACATTATATATAGTTGTATATTTATTTTATATACAATTTTATATACTATACCTTATATATTAAAATTGATTGAATTAGTAAAAATATGCTTTTATGTCACCACAAAACAATTAAACTATTTTAGACAATGCAATTAATAGAAAGATCACAATATTAAGATTGAGGCGGTATAGGCAGTCTCCACTAATAATTAATATTCAATAATCAATAAAGTAAGTACGGATGCAAATGTCTGATAAGAAACAGCAATACGAATAATAACAATAATAGGAAAGGAAACATTTAATGCTAATAATAATATATGATATAAATGCAGCAATTAAAATATTAATTGTATAACAATTTTTATTTAAAGTTTCTTGTAATATTCTCTGTAGGAAGTGGAGCTGAAAAAGAGGGAAGGATTAACGTTTTCGGAACGGGAAGAAATTAGTAGCTCAGGGCGGAGTCAGCTATTGCAAAGTCCGAGGTAAGAGCTCTATGTAATGTACTGGAGTGGGCAGATCCCAGATAAATGCACATAGGTTGAGTTTCCGAGAATTGCAGATAGTTAGGGGAAATTTAGACAAATAGAGTACGACTAACATGTCAGTATTAAGAGATAAAGTCCTAAACCGGGAGGCTGAGTAATATTGAAATAAAAAGGTGTGTGTCGACGCACTTCGCTCATTCATGCAGCACGTATCATTCGTATTCAAGTGCACTCAGAAGTCTCCAAGAACTGCCTGTGCCTCTTATGTATTCAACACATTTGATTCATTCTGATCGTAAAGGATCAGTGTTCATATTCATCATTTCTGATGTAAATTGTAGATGTAAATAAGTGTCCTTGGATCATGTAGCAAACGATATTAATTGCTTGAAAGTGACGTCCGCACCAGGAAAATGTTTATTCGGGTAAAGCGGTAATAGTTGGCTCGGCGTAACGTAAGTTAATACTTCGTTTCACTTGATTCCGACAAATAAATAAAAAGTGTAGTGGTATAGGGCAGGAAAGTGTCATTATTACAAAATTACTTTATTATCCACGCCCGCGAGATGAGTTAGCTCCAGACACATAGCAAGTGACACAACGTTATGCAGCAACCGGCACAAATGGCACCCACGTTACAAGACCTTTAATAATATATTAAATACATGTACAAGTATGTTTTAACACTTAGAATGAAAAACTGTTTGAAAGTGTACTTGCTCCTATTGTCTACTTGATATCTATATACCAGGTGAGTCAGCTGCCCCTAGGTACTCGTATCTATGAAAACTGCAGTTTATAGTCTAATGTGAAAACATTGACCCTTTTAGCAAACAAACTGTTATTGTAGCTCTGCCCAACAATTTGGTACTATACGCAACTAGCATTAATGATTAAAGGCCTGAATGAGAATCAAAGAGCTGTGAAAGCCTTAAAATTTACGGCGTTTCATGGATATAATGCTTGCAAGGAGATAGAGGAATGTTTTTCCGAAAAGCGGGATAGACTAAATGGGTTCTGACCGAGTGGTTTAGCTGTTGGAGCGTGGTGAAGCAAAGGTTAGCTTCGGAGGTCCAAATCTGATAAAAACATCAAATTGTTTTGATTCCTTTTCTTTTCTCTTCTTGTGTTTATTTTCTGTATTTTAGTATACTAATTTATTTATTTTTGTTACTGGGTCTCCTGTGAGACCAAGTCATAAGAATTACAATCAGATAATTGTGTATCATGTTTATCCTAATAATCTGTACCGTATCTGGTGTTGTAAACCGTGCTACGTAGTTAGCTTTCATTCTCTTGGGCGCATATCGATGATATTAAATATAACAGTTTTTGTTAAACGTTTAAACCTTATGTTTCACTTCTTCTATTGACAAAGGGTTATAAATGTGCTAAGTTCACGGGTAAACAGAATAATAAATTTTTAAAGAGCGTGGATTTCATCAAGGAAGTAAATGTTCAAAATGACGACCTCCTTCATCAATGCACATTTGTGTACTTTGCCGGAGAGAGCTTCTTGCATGCTGCAACATGCGCAATGTAATCTGCCTGCATTCTTCACGTATGAGTGTGCCGTATATAATTTGGACTTTGCGATGGAAAACATGACGGTTGTTCTATTTTGTACACACTTATAATGTTGTCAAAAATGTTATTTATATCATAATATCAAACTACAGGTCCAAAGAGATAAAACAAAAGGTAATCAAAACTGAGTTCACCCGAAGGATTTGAACCCGATTTAAAGTGGTGTAGTGTTAAAGCAACCATGATAATACCAGTCGGCCAATGCTACCTTGTAAGCTAAGGTTCCTATACGAAGTAATCGCAGAACTAGACCCCACCTCGAATTTTTACACGCTTTTTGCAGATTCATACAGTGTTTTGAGCCCAGTTTGGTAGTTTTAATTCAAACAAATAAACTACATCAGTCATTACAATCACTGTACGATCTGAAATACGCCATAGTTTGTGAAATAAGAAAAAGTATCTACTAATACTTGGCATTTTTGATAAGGCTGTACATTGACTAACGGCTGAAATCCAATTGGTCGCGCTGCGTAGATCTGCCATTTTGTTTTCAAATGGTTTTGTCAACCGATGCATGCGATAGGTTTTTCATTCAGGGGCGTTTTCAAAGGGGTGCATGGATGTATCTAAAGAATAAAAGTTTGTAAAATTGGCCAAAATTGTTACTGTACCTCTCAGTGTCAGGGTGGGATGTTTTTTGCATCGACATACATAGCGATTGCATTGTCTCGTAAAACACTTATCACTGAGTTATATATCCCTCCTCTATAAAGTGTTACGCAAATCAGCCATTAGAAGGCATTCAAGAAAGGCGTAAGTCACATACGTCGCTGAGCACGTTGCATAAATTCAAAATTAAATAGGCGCAGCTGACTCACCTGGTATAATAGGAAATTATATATTTTATATATAATATATATGAAATTTGAAGTATATTTTATAATTCAGATGCAACGCATAACATGCTAAACATAACTTTAAACTATGTACGAGGAAAACAAAAAGTAGAAGTTATGCTTCCGCCATTATATCGTGAATATATACATAACTTCGCAAAATACACTGTTTTAACCTCCAAATAGTAACTTAAACTGAGCGGGATGCCCAGGCGATAACATCTGGGCCCTAATTCGGGAGGTTCCGGCTTCAAACCTTCTGACCAAAGATTTTCGGGGTTTTCCTCAGTCGCAAGGCGAATGTTGAGTTGGATAATTTGATACACCAATTTTACTATCATCCATTTCATCACTGCATTTATTTCCGTATTTCTCACCGTCATACAAGGTATTAGGCTGATCACCCATCCTGGATATGCTATGATTTAGAGTTCGCTTGCTCCTAGACAGACTACCGTCCCAAGGCATGGGCTTGTAAAATACTTGGGGTTGTAGCTCCTATAGAGAGGAGGGCAATCAACTAAAGAAGAACATAGATATTTGATCACGAATACGCTAAACCGATATAAATGCACACATTTTTTCTTTGTCTACCACCATTGTTATAGTGGGAAAGCGCCTAATTTTATTAAAAAATGCTATACAAATATTTCACCAAAAATACACGTTTTGAAGTCCCGGAATCCAATAATGCATTTAGAAGGTTCGTTTCAGTGAGTGAGTGAGTGAGTGAGTGAGTGAGTGAGTGAGTGAGTGAGTGAGTGAGTGAGTGAGTGAGTGAGTGAACCTCTAAAAAGAAAAGTTGGATAAGTGTGATACTTGATATTTAAGCTCAGCATCTCCCAAAAATGCGCTACACAAAAATTTTAAAGATAACCCTCGCACAGAAAACTACCCTTTGTATGGAAAAAATCATTAGGTACCTTTTATTTTCTCAGAAATAACTCAAACTATTTTTATAAAAATACCAAACATTTAGACTATTTGCATAACTAATAAAATGTACAACTTTATTATTATTATTATTATTATTATTATTATTATTATTATTATTATTATTATTATTATTATTTTAATTTTTAAAGATATTTTTTATTTTTTATTTAACTATTCTTTTTTGTGTGAAAAGCCTTTGGAGTCGTTTTCATGGTGATTGAATTTTATATAATTTTGTAGAAGTGAGAAGTCATAAGAGGTACGGAAAAACTTACTGCAGGGAAAATATAGAGCTTATTAAAATGCACAATTTGTTTCAGATAAATTTTATCCAGGTAAGCCATTATAAAAATAATCCATGTTCCTTGTTTACAATTTTCTAAATAAATCCGACATTCATACTTTATTCTTCTCTTCTTCATTGCAAGAGCCCATCCCGTTATTACAGCCAAACTTCTGAATGCTGTTTTCGAAAGTTTTATGTAACTAAATATTTATTTCTTAGTATGATATCATTCATATGCAAAAATTATCATGAATAACATAATGGGGATAAAACTGATTTTTGTATGAATGCTATAGCACGAGGGCGACACCGATTTTCTTTTTGTAGAAAGTCAAACAGGGACTAGTTTTAAAAAATTTAAATGATTTAATTGTTTTTCAAAATATATACCTTTTACATTGATATATTTTTGCATTCGATGAAACCAGTCCTTAAAGCAATGATGCCACTCTTCCTGAAGCACTTTAGAAACCAGGATTTTATAATGCTTCAGTACTTCATGCTGACGAAAGTTTTTGGACACAAAAGGAAATCACAAGGTGCTAGGTCAGGGCTGCATGGTGGAGGGTCCATGTGCTGACCTTTAGGGCATCCAGATATCCAGTTGTTAGTTTTGCTGTATGCGACGATGCGTTGTCATGATGTAACATTTTTCCTTTTGGGCTTTTTCACGACATTTTTCAAACATTTTCTGTAAATCAATTTACCATTGATGTACCAATCGGCAGTAACGGTACGTCCATCTTCTAATGCTATAGTAGCAATACGGCTCGTTAAAAAAAATTTAAAAAAATTAAAAATAAATAAATAAAAACTAACAGTTATCTTCTTACCATCACTGCAAATTCGTCGGACTTTAGTAGGCACAGGTTCTGTTCGAAAGACCCAATGAGACAAGTGACCTCCTTTATGGGATTATAATAAATCCAAGATTATCATCAGAAACGTATTCCAAACCAAATTTGAAGTGCACCTTGGATTTTTTCCAAAGTTTTTCTGCATCATTTAAGGCGTTGTTTGATCGGGAGTGAGTTTATGTGAAATCTATCGACAACAAAGTTCTCTCACGCCCGTTGATGTAAAATGTTTTCGATTTGACTCATACTAACCCCCAATGTCGCCCGAATAAATTCATAAGATTCACCAAGCATTACTCGAACACCAGCAAAATTTCCATAAGTACGAGTAACAGCAGTTCTTGGGCGTCCTTCACAAAATTCATCACTAAGAAAAACAGATCTCTTTTGAATTCGCTATACCAATTACAAATTATTGCCTTACATGGCAAATGCATTTAGATCGACTTTCACGTTGTTTAGGCGTTAATGACGATTTAAAATCTTAAAAAATCATAGCCCGAAATCTATTCAATCTAGATTATCTAGATTGACTAGATTATTTAGTCAAATTTATTTTTTGTGAGCAACAAATCTTTGAATTATGATAATTAACAAACTATTAGAGCATATCGAACAAACCTCACGGCAATCAACCAGCAAGACATTAGAAAGTAGCTATCAAATATAGACAAATTCTATTTATTTTTAGAAAAATGGCATTCTAATAAATTTCAGTATCGCCCTCGTATATAACATATATAGATATGTGAATTTGTCATGGATAGAGAAAGCTAGTAGTTCTGTTGAATCTAACAAGTTGTATTACGTACTTGCTGCCCCTGCCCTTTTGCGATGTTTAATCTCAGTATGAGAAAAACAGACAGCAGCAAGCACTGGCCAGATATAGCTCAAATTGTCATGATAGGATATATCGTGGAAGACCTTGCACAGTGAAGGAGAGCGAAGATCTGTCGGAAGGTGGAAGAGGGTTGCCTTATAAGCTCAACATCGCGGCACCTCCCAGATGTCAGTTCAAAAAGCTGTCCCTTGCCTGTTATGGCTTACCATTTTCAGAAAACAATGCAATGGAGGGAGAATAGCTCTTGCAGCTGATGGTTTTATTTTCTCTACTACTTACCGATAGTAATTAGAGGAAGAATTGCATTCCATCCAAAAATTCCATACCGAAATTTCACCCGAAATACAAGTTTTGAGGCTACCGGAATTTAAAAAAAAACACTTTTATTAAACGTTTTGAGCATGGTGTGTGTATTTGACTATTTATATGTGAAGAGCATAACTCAAAAACGAAAAGTTTGTTAAATACCAAAGTTACTATTTGAAAGGCAGAATCAGAGGATTGGCAAATTCAATGTCAAAGCGGAATTTGAACCACGGATGGAAGATCCATCCGGTTGCTCCAGAGGACTGAGCTGCCATGGCAACAAGGTGTATCTTGAAATTTCTGGGAATAGCTTGCGAAGTTCTATCCATTCGAAGGACTTTTATATATTGATAAACCGTAAGTGAGTTTCCTATTGTTTGGGATATACTTCTATACAGGTTTATTTTCCCATTCACCATTCTTTTAGTCCATATTTTAGCTAATATTTCCTTCTCATCCAATTTACCAGGCAAGTTTATGTTCCTGTTTTGATCAGTTTTAACATTATTCTTCCTTTGCATTTTCTTTCTAAAGCAACTTCATTATATTTATTTCATCTCTTCATTTCACAAGCTCCATTCTTCTGCGTATCTTCATTACAATTGTTTGCAATTGCTTTTTGCCATTTCTTCACGTCAGAGTTTCTGAACTATACAATACGACACAATCACCTTCATTAATCTCTTTCCTGTTACTTTCTTAAAAGATAATGGTACTTCTTTTTCTATGCACAACTTTCCTTGCGATTGCTGACCCATTTGCTTCGTGATAACAGCTCATATGAATACTTGTTAAGCCTCTAATTTAGACTTGGTAACAGATCAGACAACCATAGTGCAATTCAAGCTTTCTGACATTTTACAACAACCAATGAAGATAACATGTCGTAGCCAAATTTTACTCCGCTTCGGTAATTGGTTCTACATTTGTGGTGAATACCATCGCAGCTTTATAAACCTAGAACAAAGCCTATTGCTGAAAGAGCTGAACAGCAATATTACACCGAAGTTTAATTCACAATTGGGGTGTCTACAACCCTTCACTACTCGTTTTGTTTTTGTTACTGTCCACCAAATCCTAATTGCTGCAAGGAGCAGTTGGAGGAAGTCACGGTCGTAGTTCTCTACCTACTTGACGTTCTACCTGTTAAAGAATGGCTTCAAACAATCCCTGGTTTTTGTTCGAAGGAATGTTTTTTGAACTCGCAGCTTTGAAACATTTATCGTTTGGAGAAGCGGAGATTATTATTTAATAGTTTTATTGAATCTATTGCCAAGAACAGCGAGCGTTATTTTGTGAAAATCACATATAATTGTGAAAACAGAAGTGCCAATTGACGATATTAAAAGAAAAAAAAAACAAGTAACTTTATGCCAGCAACGTATTTCTCTTAAAGAATAACTACAACTAAACGTCTCCATTTAAGCATAACGAAAAATAACTATTGACTAATAAGACCACTAAGTGTAAAAATATGACTTTTTGTACTGGTTCAGAAGAACTCGCCTTTTACCCTCACTACTTTTTGCTATTCTATAATATGAAATACGCATGTGCACACATAGCATTGTGCTCCAAAGTCTTACAAGCGGCAAGCTGTAGGTACTGCCTGCATGAGGCGTCGTACCACTGCTATTCGCTAGTGCCGTATTAGTGGTATAGGTTGCACAGCTGAGGGGAACTCGCGCACCGCGAGTTCCCCTCTATTGTGCTACCATCCCTCAGGAGGAAGGGCTGAGGTAAAGGAATCACAGGAGGCTGCACGCCGTAAGCAGACAGGCCGCAGATAGGCCGCCGAGAGAGGGCGATGAACGATGAGCAGCCCCCTGGTGTCCACAAGGAATACTCTTTCCATTGAGCATGCAACCGATCCATCTGTCCGGCACCGCCATACATCGGGAAGTCTAGAAGCGCAAAACGTAAATAAAATTTGCAATACGTTATCCCGGTATCTTGTTTCCTACACCAGGACGTGTATTCCAAATTTATAATTTATTTAACACTTCTTTCATTTTATACATTATTATTGCACAGATTTTTACCTATAACCTACTAAATAAAAATAAATTAGATAAAAAGAATAAAATAAAAATGATGATATAAGAATGTAATAATAATAATTGAAATTTAAATAAAAATTATATTCAACTGCTGTTACTGGAAGCCGGTAACACAAAATAACTGGTATTCAGTTATACCTAATTTCTAGTACATAATTAGTAAACAAATTTTTAATTCATTGGACTGGTTTAAGAATTTATTTATTAAATTGATTTAATTATGTTAAAATGAGTAATAATTAAAGGAGAAAAAATGTAACAAGACATTACTACTCTAAACTACATTACAGCCACTAGTATCCCGTGGTGGAGGTACTGTTATCCAGTACCCAAACTACACAATAATATACGGTGCCATCAGATAAAGCAGCAACGCTGTTAGCGGCACTGGATCGCTGTCGCGCGTCGCTTCCATTCCGAGACTCCAGTTGCCGCTATTGCGCGGCTTCCCTCATCCTCATACATCAAAATCCACTACATGATCCTGAGGTCGGTGTTTGGTGTAATTGGACCTATTTACTTTCACGAAACAATGCTGCACGGTATCAAGCTTTAATTTTGGAGCAGCTTTTTCCTCAATTGAGAGATGAGCGAATGCATGGTGTATTTCGACAAGATTGGCCTACAGCTCATACAGCTCAGACTTCTTTGGATACAATTGCTGACGATTGCTGACGTGTTTTCTAATGGAGTGATCACTGTAGGGGTGTAACCTGCTCGACCCCTAGACCTTACGCCATGCAATGTTTTACTTCTGGGGCAATTTAAAAGACAAAATGTATAACAAAATCTCCAAACGTTACAGGAACTGGAAGAAATAACCAATATTTCCCCGGAAGAGCTGCATTATCTGAATTATAATCTGGTAACACGCTGCAATGCCTGTCTTTGAGCACGAAGAGAACGTTTCCAACATCATATTTGAAACGTTAAGCAATGTAAGGGACATTCAGAATTGTAGTTTGTGAAATAATAATGGTACTAGTTGGCCTTGATGGTTCGCGAGGGAGTGAAGTGTCGGTAGGGGTGGGCGCTACCGTCCATGCGTTTTTCGTGCTTTCCCCTGGTCGCCAGGCGAATGCTAGGGTAGTTCAGCTTCTACTACGACTCTCCTTCCTTTCACTCCCTCTACCCATCATTTTCCTTGTCATTTGTTTCAGGGCTGTAGGACCAGGCGACGGTGTTCGGCGGGTTGCGGCTGGGCGGTGGCTTGCGCTCTGTAAGATTTCTTTCATCCTTCGCTGCCGTACTGCTCAGTTGGTCTCTCCTAGCGTAGGGCTCCGCTCTGGGGAACCCTGGAGGTTGATGACTTTTGGACAGGGACCGTGCGGCGTCGAATGCATTCTATCTGGAAACGCTGTGGACCCCGTCCATGCTTGCGCCCTTCCGCATCCGGATCTGCTTGTCCTTCGGGTCTCTCTCCTCATCCCTCCCTCCCAGGGGTCACGTTGGAAGCACAATGGGCCGACTGGCCTGCGTGCGGTGCTCTGCCCCGGTTCCAGGGGCCCCTCCATGATACATACCTTTACCTTCTAGGTACCTGGTAGAGAAAATATAAATTATAAACGTCGATGGTTGCAAACTCGTCAGTTCAAAACACAATCCCATCGCAATTTCATACATTATATAAACACATACTAAATGCATGTAAACTAATTTTGTAAACATCATACACCATAAAATTTTTGAAATTCTGCATTTTTCAACTTATAAAACCAATAAAATGAAAACATCATTAATAAACACCAAGAACCATAAATTCTTTTGTACTTTATGCTTATTAAAAAAAATAAGATTAAAACAAAATCGGTGCCAGACGGTTGGCTCTCGTGGTCAAGCCGCCAATCCACTTTTCTCCGCGGTCATATTAAGCTACACCCCAGTTGGCTCCCGCGTGAAAATCTTGTATTCACCCAAATCTAAGGGTGAACAAAATATTATAAGAACACAGTACAGTAAAATAGTATAAATAACATTAAAATACATCTGTTCAAAAACTGAGCTGTGTCACATCGTCACAACCCCTACAGTTTCAACCGGGAGCCATCTGGGGTACATTTTTATGTGATCCATAAGCCAACTGGGGCGTTTAGGTCAATAAAAGTGCCAACTGGGAGCCAATTGGTGTGCACTCATTGAAATTGAAATTTTTCTCTCCCCCTTTTTTTTCGAATCGAAGCCAAAAAGTTTTGTTATGACGTAGAGAGACGGTTTTACAGAAAAACAACATGTAAATGTTTTGTATTTTATTTTAGTCTTAACTAAGACAATATTGTTATTATTATTATTATTATTATTATTATTATTATTATTATTATTATTATTATTATTTTAAGACCCTAAGTATTGCTGCGTATTAGGTGTATCCTATGCGCTAGAAAGATGGAAAACGGCTGTTGCTAGTCTGTATCGTAAAGAAACTGAAAGCAGAGTGCGTGTTGCAAACGGCAGTGTAAAATTACCAAAAGCAATGTAGAAGTCCGTATGTGTCAGCAGTTCTTAGCAACCGAAAAAACCTTGGTTTTATTTTTAGTCGCTACTAGTTGATAAATCTACAAGCGTATCGATAAACATGCATTGCGCTGGCAAGGTTTACTTATTACCACAGTTCCAAAAAAGGATGAAGAGCTTTTCAGTTACAGTGCAGTGGTCATATTTGCATCACAGCACCCGTAACTTCTGAGAAAGTCATTTGTATGTGACTTGCTAAACACCATACTCATAACAATAGGAAAAATAAAAGATTCAGGGGTAAAAAAACAAACGGATAAACTTCTACAACACCAGGTCCTAAAAGTCAGAATGCCTATACCTTTGTCATGTAGTTTGTTGTGCGGCTATGAATTAGCAGTGGCTTTTATTTCGTAATGGAGGAAAATACGAAAATGTTTATACCACTACATAAGTTTTCTAAGACTTTTGAACACATTTGTCGGCCGTGTGGGCAATATAGCTGCAAGGTTCAGTATACTGAAGGAATGGACATAAATATAATTCATTAAACCGGAGATAGATCTCAATGAATACTCATCCAACAAGTTTATGAACACTTCTTTTTCTATCTGTTATAGATTTGTATTTGAAATGCAAAGCAGACTTTCATTGCAGGCGGGTGGGAATGCGCTAGTGTCTTCGATGCCGCTGCGAATCGAATACTTCGTTATGAGAAAGGTATTAACTGCACTAATGTGTTTTATCACCAAAACACGTCTTTGGTGTATTTACGGTGAAATGGCTTATGAAAGCAACTAATACCAAGGCAAACTGATTTAATTTTTAATGAAACAATAAAGGGAAAATGAATATTTTAATTTAAGCATTTATTTAATATGCACTTAGAGTAAAATACAAAAAAGAACGGTATCTTATAACTAACACAATACAAAAACGTTCAGGTGCCTATCAATGTATTCATTAAAACAAATAAAATAAAAATGGGTATTTTAATTAACAAATTAAGAAAGGGAACAAAACCAAGTAAGTTATTGTATTTAAACATTTAGTAAGCAGGAAAACTATTCAACAGTATTAGTTTTTATTTAAGCATCCAATAAAAAGTAAAATTACGTACATAGTTGGTAAAAATCTTTATATAAATATACGGATGCGTGATGCTGAGCTGGCGACATATAACAGGTATGTGTATGTCAATTCTTTAGGCCGGTATTACGGCATCATTGCGGTGGTGTAAATTGCGATTTGCGCAAAACAAAAGTGCTAAATTGTGAAGAAAAGAGGCGCGAAAGGCGTGCTTAGTCGCTGTTCTATCACAATACACTTCAATACGCTTTGCATTAACCGTTCTATTTGGAATTATAAAGCAACGATAACTGCAGCAAAATTGTAGTGTAACTTTTTATTCATTTATTAATAATATATCACTAAATGGAAAAATATAAATTGTATACCCCACCTTTAACTACAATGGTTATAACAAGCGGCCTTTTTCACCTTTCCAACATACTGCCTATGATAATGCTTTTAACAAGTATACAGTTGTCATAGTATTTCAGATTTTTCTTTCGGAATTATACATTAGATCACACGCACATTCACTCTCCTTCATATTTCTGGATTCTTGGAAGAACAGGGAATAATCAGGTTAGAGAAGAATTCTCAACGCCCATCCTGGAATCGAACCCGGACTCCTCGAACGCAAGCAAATGCTCTGCCGGTTAAGCTATGTGGCCTGCCACCTCACTCTCTTTTGTACAAGAGAATGGCATCTGTAAGTCTTCCAACTGATATAATGTATTATGAAACGTAATGTTATAGATTCCGTAGCTCACTCGTCTCAGGAACGTCCTATTTAGTTACACGCATTTGAAAATAAAACAGAGTGGCATAAGATGCTAATTTAAACAACAATGTGATGATCATAATAAACTGAAAAATATTTCCTTCTTCCTTGTATCTATAATGAGCAACAAATCACTAGTAATATTCTTGAAATTAATAGAAAACTTACCTACAAACAGCTATGCGTTTTTCATGGGCTACATTGATCTGATATCAAACCTAATTTCGTGATTTGCTAACAAGCTGATGCTGTCTGGGCTTGCAGTGATACAGTGTTCCAGTGAAATTCCAAATGACAGTGAGAGCGACTAAATTTTCAGGTTAGCACTCGTAAGTTGAGGTACTAGTGACAAATGTGCTCTATACTCCCGATTTATCCACGCTGCTGCAACGGAAATTATGCAAAATATCTACTGGTAAAGTTAACTCAAAGATATGTAGAAAATGTCTTTCTTGGACTTACTTTAACTTGTATTTTAACAAAGGTGTTGTGATGGTGATTGAAATTCTACAGGATGTGTATATTTTTAGGGAATTAGAACAGGAAGAAATCTTCCGAAATCCATATATTCGTATTTTAGCAAAATTGTCTTTATGCAAGCAGTTAAATCAGGCTTTATTTATTCCGTCGTCGTCGTCGTAACATTAATTTATACCGTATTATTGACGGACAGACATAAATGATAAAATAATGACGTAACAGTAAGATAGAGACATAGTTGCAATAAATAATTTCTGTATATTAAATCAGTGTATAATGTAACAAGTTTGAGTTGAAATGTTTGCCCGGAAAGATGAAAATAATTAGGAAGTCAGGGCAGAGAAAGTAATTAGTATCAACCGAAATAGCGAACGCATTAGCTTAAAGATTCTGGAAATTCAGTTACATTATAAGTTCAGTACGTTTGTAGTCGCGTAGTCCAATAAATTAGAGAGGCAAAATAAACTCTGAGAACAGTGAAAGGTTCAATTAGCAAAAAAGTAAGAGAGTGTATGAAGAAGGGTTAAGTTTTGGCTCGAGAAAGATCTAAAGCTGGAAGGGAAATATTATGTGGGCGGAGCTAAAAGCAATAAAGGCGTGCAGTTATAAATCAGAGTATTCTGACTCTGGTACCGGCACTGGTACTTACTTACGTTCGTGCACACCTTCGTGCTCAAGGTTGCGCCTACATACTCTCTTTCTGGCACCATCACGGTTATGTACTGCTCGTGTGATTATTTTAAGCACCTAGTGACACGCTTGTGTGAGTAAAATTTCGCGGTTATTGCAAGAGCTCTCGCCGATAAGCGTTTTAGCGACTCACGGCAAGTTACGTTACTAATTTCTTTTTTTGCGGAAACAATTATTTCAAATCGTAAAATTGATACTGCAGAAGTTACCAGATATAATAATTCAATTGTTACAATTTCGAGTGCTACGATTCATAACCACTTTCATTCTTTATCTTCTAACGGTTGGCAATTCACTTCAAAGGCTGAAGTATTAGATCACATTAAATTTCTCATTCAATTTAAACTGGTTTTATCCTTTAAAAATATGCCCACGCATACCCTGAGAGAAAGTTCTCATAGCTTACCACTGGAGTAGCAAGTGCACTAGACAACAGAACAAGCTAGGAGATTGCAGCAGAATCCACAAAGGCAACATCAGAAGTAGGTAAAGTAAACCTTATCAAAAGTGACGATCATCGTTCCCGTATCAAGCTGGCGACCATCGCGGGGCGGTGGCGAAAATCGTTTCCTGTATCAAACTGGCGCACCATGGCGGAACTTCGAATTGAGCACCACTAGAAGCTGAGAAAGCTACACTGGGAATCAAACCCAGTGATCGACAGCACGAGAAGGAAGGAAGGAAGACAATATTATTTATGTAGATGTGGCTGAGAAGTAGAAAAATGGTAGGAGGGAAGAATTTAGTAGAAGCAACGGATGTTCAGGAAGGGGAAAGTAATAGTAGGCATAAAATTGTACAAAATAGTGTAACAGTAACAGAAATAACTGCCAAGTAACAGAAAGGGGAGGAAATAGTCGAAATGTGCAGAATAGTTTAGAAAGGGAACAGCAAATAATAGAAGTCAGGTAGAAACAGTAAATAATGCAGGAATAGGTGCAAATAACTTCAGAGAGATGATGCAAATGCTAAAAAGTGTGATGTAGAGTAATAATCGGAAATTAGAAAAAAATATGGAGTAATCAAACGAAATTGGAGGAAAATAATCATAAATTGGAGGAAAAACTTGGAGGGTAATAATCAGAAATTTGAAAATACTCGACAGGAATTAGGAAAGAAGCTGGAAAATCAATAGCATGCGTTAGAAACGTTTAACGATGAAATTAGAGGGAAAATAAGCCATGTTGGAAATGAAATCAAAGACAGAGAATAGGTTAGAGGAGAAATAGAAAATCATAGGAAAGAAATTAACCAATATACAGAAAAATCTGAAAAGAAAATTTGTAAACAAATTAATGAGAAATCAGATATAGAAAGCACTAAACTAAGGGAGGAAGTAGCAAAGAAATTGGAAACGGAAAGGGAAAAAGCAAACAAAGAAATGCAACAGGCTAGAGAAGTCGCTAGAAAGGAATTAGAAGGAAGTAGAAATAGGCATGAATGAATAGAAAGGGGAGGTAGGATACAGGCTAGAAATTGTGAAGAAAGTTCACAATTTTTGGGCAAGGGGCACCTCTCATAGAAATAGAAACCGTAATTAAGTTCAGCTAAGTAAGGAAGATATGGCTAGAATTGCTTTTGAAAGAGTAATGACAAAGACAGAAAAACGTAGGTCTAAAAGGAAAGAAAGGAAGCATAAGTGGGAAACTGGAATAGGTAATAAGTCCAAAATTCTAAAATTAGCCTTAAGCAGAACACTTAAAGTGAAGTGCAGAGAACGTAACAAAATTATAATTAGTGCTTCGACCAAAATGCTCAAAAAAAAGTCAAACTGAAAATCAAACACAAAGAAAACAGACTCTTGGAAATTTACATAAAATCAGAAGAGAAATTAACAACGTAAAGAAACATTTGATTTGATACATTCACATGACTTTCTCTACCCTCTATCGTTTATTAGTGAGTATAGAATCTATTCTTACTAAAGCTTTTCTTTCCATGTACTTCATTTTAATCTAACTAAAAATTTACAGAAATAGCTACATTTCACATTTTTCGCTACAAATGCAAAGGTGTTGATGTCTATTTCTTTGTTAGCAAATTTATCTGCTTGATAGTTTAGTAACGTGACTATGACTTTAACCATGAAATTCACAACCCCAAATACCAAACGTGGATTATTTTACTAACCAAGAAACTTGCAGGCTTAAAATAAAGGAAATGGAACAAGGCGATACGGAAGGAAAACACGTGATTCCGAAATGACTGTGCAGAATACACCTGGACTGAGTTTTACTGTTTGTATATCACAATACAAACACCTCCGTTAACAAATCAACGTTTATAAGATTCGCCCTCGAATGCATATACATAGCTTTAAATAACGATTAATAAGCTTTAACTTTTGATATAAAAATACACTTTCTTTTAGCTAAAATCCTTTTTGCATTTGTGCATAAAGGTTACACTCGTTCTCTTTTCATTTTATTCTGGTGGTTTTAGTACGCAAATTTGCTTAAACCTGTACAAAATACTTAACAGTAAATGTACAAAGCACAACTATTTCTTGAAATCTTCCACAAAAATTTAGACTGTTCAATCTTAAGATAAGGTACATGCGTACATCCCGAGATAAACATTTAGAGAATGATTACTTACGAAAAGGTAGTTGCAAAAGTTTAGACTAGGCCGAAAAATTGAGCGTACGCCTCTTGTTCGCTGTTTGCAAGCCCTGCTGTAAAACTCGCCCGGTGGCTGGATTCCCTCAGACTGACTTCTCTCTTCTCAAGCTGGATGGGCCACTTCATCGGTGCCGGGTTGGGGAGATGGTTGACAACAGCATTGCGTTTCCCCTAACGTGGCGAAACGAAGAACCTTTATCATGCTCCGGTGACTTGGTCTTACTAGAAAATTCCATGAGGTGTCGTTACAAAAGCACCACTTTTAGTAGGTTCTTATGACTGTCGTGAGGGAGATTTGTGCCTACAACGGCACAAAAGGAACAGCGATAATCAAATGTTTAAGAACTGGGTGTTATAAGCTGGCCTTAAAATTCCATACTGTTTCTATGCAATCGCGAGAAATAGCTGAATGTTGAAAGGGCTTCTGAAAGAATAACGGATATCTCAGAAACTGCTTATGCCAAAAAAATGTACTTGAAATAAATTGTGTTTTTTAAAGAGATCTATATTTTTTGTGGCTTAACCAGTTATATGAGTATATATAATTTCGTCTAATTGAACTGGACTTCACAAGCTATTCCGAAAAAATTCAATATATAAATTTTATTTGTAATGTAAATATTTTTAATATATGGTATTTAATCAAAAATCGATTTGACATTTTTTAGAAAATAAAAAAATCGAAAAATGTACCATATAAAGGATAGTCTGGCGAGGGGGGATTTTCTCGAGAATCTTCTAGTCGCATCTTTAGAAGGAATTGAACATAAATACCAACTTTGGTATTTATCCGACTTTTCTTTTTGGGTTATGCTCTTCACAGACAGACAGACATACACACACGTGGACCTTTTTCTAAATATGCTTTTGGATTAAGGAGCCTCAAAACATGTATTTCCGGTAAAATCTCGACATCGAACTTTTGGTTGGAATACAATACCTCTCCTACTTACTATACGTAGTAGGGAAAGTAAAACCATAGTACAAATATACGTAGTATAAGGAGTATTGTATTTACGTACATGAGAATTATTAACTCTAAATTAAATATTTGTATGCAACAATAAGTGCTACAGAGGACGAAAGTTGTAAAATGCTGTATGAAAATTGAAAGAGTTTGCCGGCAGGGGATCAGATAAATTTAAACTTAGAATGTTATTTGGGTAAATGTGTACATCCTTTTTATTATTGAGAATAATAAACGAATATAACAGGACATTTTGATACCGTAATTATTGACGGACAGATATTAATAATTAAATAAAGAAATAACAGTAAGATTTTGGTATATTAAATTAGTGTATAAAGAAACAAGTTTGAGTTTAAATGTTTGTCCGGTAGGATGAAGGTAATTAGGAAGACAGATTAGTGAAAGTTATTAGTATCAGCCGAAGTAGCGAACGCATTAGCTTAAAGATTCTGGGAACTCAGTTACGTTATAAGTTCAGTACGTTTGCAGTGAAGTAGGTCAATAAATTAGAGAGGCAAAAGAAATTATGTGAAAAGTGTAAGACTCAGTTAGCAACAAAGTAGGAGACGTGCATGAAGAGGGGTTAGTATTGGCCCGGGAAAGACAAAGTTGGAGGGGGAATGATATGTAGGCGGAGCTAAAAGTAATAAAGTCTTGCAAAGGAGTTACCCTGATCTGGTACTGGCATCAGTACTTACTTTCGTTCGTGCACACCTTCGTGCTCAATGTTGTGTATACATACTCTCTTTCTGGTACCGTCACGGGTACGTACTGTTCATGTGATATTTTAAGCGCCTGGTGACACGCTTGTGTAAGATTTCGCGGCTATTGCAAAAGGTGTCGCCGATAAGCGTTTTAGGGACTCACGGCAAGTTACGTTACTACTTTCTTTTTTTGCGGAAACAATTATTTCAAATCGTAAAATTGATACTGCAGAAGTTAGCAGATATAATAATTCAGTTGTTACAATTTTAAGTACTACGATTCATAACCACTTTCATTCTTTATCTTCTAACGGTTAGCAATTCACTTCAAAGGCTCAAGTATTAGATCACATTAAATTTCCCATTCAATTTAAACTGATGTTATCCTTTAACAATATGTCGACGCATGCCCTGAGGGAAAGGTCTCATAAGCTTATCATTGAAGCAGCTGGCGCACGAGGCAATAGAACGAGCTGTGAGATCACGGCAGTAGGATCCACAACGACAATATCAAAAGCAGGTAAAGCAAAGGGCTTGAAAGTGTCGACCAACGTTACTGCTTCAAATTGTGGCATCACAAAATTCAGGCTTCAAATTGGCGCCTCGTCGTGGCGCAATAAACCTGCTTCATGGTTGAGGCAGTATTTTATATCAACACTGTGAATGCCAGAGTGATTGTAGTGTAAATTAACATTATTGTATGACAATGATTTTAGATGTTTGTTAGCTATAAGCATTGTTAGGAAATAAGTTTACACGGCCTCACTGAAACTGACAATAGGAGCGGGTAACAATGAAGCGATGGGGTGAGTTGTTTATCAATTAGAAGAGACAAATAAATGACATCAGAGTAGTGTGCCTTTCTTTAGAAATGGAGGGAATATCTTCCCTAGAGCATATGTTTTAGTAATTATGATTGGCTGATGAAATGGGTGCTAACGTTGGCGCGATTTATTAACCAATAGCAGTTCTATTATAGTGTTTAGGCATATCGGGGTGAGGGAGTATAAATTCTTGAGCCAAAGGCAAGTATCGCGCAGTTCAACAGAATCATTTACGAGGTAAACGTTGCGCAGTTCCAAGAAATCTCTCTCGCGAGTTACACGTCAGGCAGTTCTAAGGAAGCATTCATGA